>OY725341.1:1206792-2410767 GCA_963243735.1 Neocrepidodera transversa | reverse complement strand
TCTTGGAGAGGGGGGCAGCAAGAAGGGGCCCTGACTCTCGTAACTAGTCGTCACACTTGCCAATAGTGGTTTGGGTATTTTTCCTTTTCTCTGCGCAGTGACTGGATTAGTGAATCCTGGAAAACAGCAAAGTGCCCGCTGAAATAGGAAGAGAAAGCCAGAATTGGGATGTGTCCCCGGGACCCTACTGAAAGATGGGTTAGTCACACGGCAACTTGGCCACAACGCCAACAAAAGGGCTGCGCCATGCTAAGGGGCTTTGAATGGACCAGGGCAGGTTTTTTTCTTTGTTTTATTGATGAAAATGGATTTTATGAAATAAAATACTATTAGATAAGCCTTATATCTTCAATTAAAATTTTAAGTTACTAATTAAAGGAAAAATAATACATCGCTTGACCTATTATGCTCTTATAATAAAGAAGACATAAAACTTTACTCTAATAATGCAAAGTATACAAAGAATTTTCCAGAATATGCGCCACACTTTTTTATTATGCATTTCTTAAAAAATATATTGACTCTTTTTTTAACTAAATTATTTATTTTCTAAATAACGTGTAGAGAGAAATCTTTTGTTTCACAATTAAGTGTTAATACTTCCAATGATATAAGTATATTTAGATTAATTTTGTAGGTATAAAACATTAATTAAAATTGCAGAATTTACTATACGATAAGATAAACTGTTATTAAAAATAAGAAAAATGTCTACTTCAAATATAAACTAAATTATCACAACTATAAAAATACTGTATATAATTTTGAAATATACCAATTCTGGGAAGCTCTCCTATATATGCATAGATAAATGGCATTTTTGACTGGTAGTAAAATTGTTGAATTGAAGAGTAGATATTCCAAATGGCAAGTCTTTAAAAAAATTGTTAGAACTGTCTAAGTCTGGAAATTACAAAAAACTGATTAGAATATTTCAAATATGTTTTTACCGAGAATAGAAGAAATTTTATTTTCTGATTTTGTCTGGTTTCTTTTTATTATATTTTCGAATCTAATAATTTTCATTGTATTTAAGAAGTTTTAATTAAATGGTTTAAGAGCTTGTTAAATTTTTACCGAAAGACGCTATAATCATTGCTGTTATTCTAATAAATGTGATAGAAAAACTAAATTTTAGCATAAAGTATTTATATGAATTAATTTATGAAAATAAAAAAACCGCCTGGAATTTGAACTTATTATCGTGAAACTCACCCAATTTGGAAATTCTACTTTTCAATTTGTTTTATACATATTTTTTTTTGAAATTGCTGTAGTAGATTAAAACAATTGACTAATGCAATTCCATTTTCATTGCGGAAAAGGATAAGGAGTTAGAATAGATATTAATGATATGCAAAACAAAAAGAAAACCATTTATTCAGATCATCATGCTGCCATACAACACTAGCAAATAAAAAAAAGCTTTTGCTTGCATTTGGGCATAAAAAAGCAAATACAATGAAGTACAAAATGAAATGGTTTAAAAAGAAAATAATACATTTCCTATGGGATATTTAAAATTCCAAGCAAATTTACGAAATGTATAATTTTCTTAGAAGTGATTGAGAAAAAATGTAATTTACAAATTTCTGTAAATTTAAAATGAAGAAAAACAATTTACTACCACTGCAAATTAAAAAACAAAACTGACTCACTGTTCGACTGTATATGTTTGGAATACAATTATAATCTAAAATAATTTTCACATATTCTGTACAATAACTAACCAATTTTTAGATGTCACTATGGCAGCTATTTTAGAATTTTAAGTTAATTAGCTTTCATTTATAATTATCATAAAAACTTAATCCTAACATCTTAAATATTACAAATTTACTTTGGTTTCATCCCTAACTAAATTAAATATTAAATTTTAAGCCCCTGTAATTTTGAAAAGTACAGAATAGTGAATATAAAGTTTACAAAATAATCTATATACAGTCAATAAAAAGTCTCAGTATCTCCTACCTTACTAAGAAGCTGCGAATCAAGCTGACTGTCAATTTCCTTTAATTGATTATCCAGTTTTTGCTTAGTTGTATCATATGTAGTTTTGTTCGATTCGTATTTCGTATAAGAGGGCATATGATATGACGAATCACTTCCAGCATAAGAATTGCTAGATCCATAAGCCGTAGAATTTGTTAAAACGCTACTCACTAAAAAAAAAGTAATAAATTAGAAAAATTAAGTAAAATCAAATTCGTTTTTCCTTTTATCAAATGTCTCAAAATTTTCATTTATAAAACTAATTGATAACGCACCTAATTCTTCTCTAGAAACGGTAGTTCCTAAAACATGGTCGATATCCGCTCCTCCTAGACTAGGATGAGGTGTATGATGAGGTGATCGACCCAACATACTCGAAACATCTTTATCGTAAGTGTGTTTTTGTAGAACTCTAATCATAGCATCTTTTTCTGCCAGTTTGGATTCCAAGTCCTTCAACCTAGAGACAAATAAGAAAATAATTAAATTAGAAATAAAAGAAAAATATAACTTACCTTGATTCTAAATCTGCAACCTTCTTTTGTGCTGCATGAACTTCATCCATGTGTCGAATTTTTTCGTTTCTGGCTTCAGCAATAATTTTTTCAGTCTCTTGACTAGTTTTCTCTAGTGCAGCTATTTTAGCATCTCTATAGAATTGGGAAAAAATATATAAAAATCATGATAAAAAAAGGACTAATATTAATTTTTTTCTCACAACTTTTTAACCGGTCAACAAATAAACTTATATGGAAAGATTGCTTATTTATCACATATATTGGAAATTTAACCTAATTAATCATTAGTCAATCACATCAAGGTACTCATTTATGTTTTTTATTAAAAAAATTAAATACTTTGGTAAGCTAGCAGCATCTATTGCAGCCTGTCTAATAGTACTTTCTTCCAGGAACCTCTGTTCCCACTTAGCACATTCCCCTTCCAGTGTCATGATCTTCTCGTCTTTTTCTCGAAGTCTTCTTTTCAATTCAGAAGCCGATTCGTTGGCCGACATATTGGCACAATCTATTGCCCATTCGCCATGGGCAACTGCTTTGGTACGTTGCAATTCTCTTTCTAGTTGAAGGCGTAATTTTTTTTCCGTCTGTTCACGTCTTTCGCTGGCCATTTGCATTGACGACAGATGTCTCTGTAGTTGTGCTACGCGTTCTACATACATTTGTTTCTTGCGACACTGAAAACAAACGTATTATCGGTATAATTTTACTTTAAAGAATAAAATAAATTCGTAAGATAATAATGAAAATTAACTTCAATCAAAAATGTGAAAAATGAATTTTGTCCTTTTATAAAATATATGGCAATTTATCAAATTTAAAATTCACCTCTTCCTCTAGACGAACAACATTTCCTTGTGCATTTGTCAGTGCAGTGTCTAAGATGTCGATGTGAGTTCGCTGTTCTTGTAATGTTGCCCTTTGAGCTGCTAATTCTATCTCTTGACGCTCTTTCGCCGCCGACAACTCCTTATCTAAACATATAAAACATTTCTAACAATGTGATATTAACATATTGATAAATTATTATTAATATCTGTAAAGTGACGAAAATAGAGACTTTCAGATCACAGTAGTAGATTGAGTGTGAAAATGAGTGATAGAGAGAAATAATTAAGTATCTCAGAAACCAAATTGCAAGATCTATGGATATCTTATCGTCAATGAAAAACTGATTAAATAAATTCTTCAAATGACTAAACCAAAAAAGAAATAAGACGGTATAATAGAACCCTTAATTGTATTTGGCCATTTGGTAATTTAGATGAATTATAAGAAAAATTATTGATTTAATGCAAAATGATCTTACTTTGAGTAATGAGTTGTTTGATTAATCCCTCTCTCTTAGCAACTTCCCTTCTAAGATTTTCCGGCACTCCGTAATCAGGCACTGGTGAACGGGATAGCATCTGGCTGGAAAGCAGGTCCACCTGCTCGCGCAGAGCTTTGTTCACTTCCTGGTATCTAAGGCAATCAGATTGGAGGCGAGATCTTGCAGCCCTTTCGAGACGTTCACGTCGTTCACAAGAATGAACCAATTCCTCATGGCCCTTGTGAACTTTTAATATCTCGTGCTCCAGCTGCAACATACTCTAAAATTGTAGTCAATGAATAAAACTTATTTTAATGATTTTCGGTAATTCTAGTTATGTGTTTGTAGATAGGGTTTATGTTCGAGGTTTTTTGGAGTTACTATAAATAACTCAAGTTAAATCAGATTAAAAATCTGAAAAACTAGTAGACATTTGTCCAAGAAAACGACCAAAGGAGCGAAATTACCAAGATACAATTTCAAAATGATTTTAAAAAATAGTCATAAAACTAGATAGAATTCATAAATATTTAATGAATCAGGGATTTAAGCAAACTACACTATAACAGCAAACAATGTTTTATTAGAAGCTAAAATCACGAGGTAAATGATGTGAGAATTTTATTTTCTTTTGCATTCTTTAAGGAATTTACTTAGAATACAAAACTAAAAATACCAAACATGTAAAATTATAATGATCAACTATTTACTAAAACATTATCATAATTACCCTCTGTGTTCTTTCGACTTTTTGATATAAATTTTCTAATTCCTGTTTTAATGCACTATTTTCCTTAATTAGTATTTCTACCATCTCTGCTGAAGGCCAAATTTCTTCTCCATTAGATTCGTTTTCCTCCCTTCCCTTAGTAGGTGGTCTTGGTGCTGATACTCCTCTTCTGAAGAATGTCGCATCACAGTTTCTAGAAAAATTGTTACTGGGCATATTACAAAAATAGTTTCGCAAGGTAATTTGATTATGAAAATATTATACTTTGCAAAAATATTAATATTCTACGAGTATACAGTTTTTCACAGGAGTAAAGTAAGTTTATAATGATGAAACTAAATATAGACTTACCTGATAAAATCCACAGTTGTAAGATCTGGCTGAGATTTAGATAAAGTTAATTTTTCAATATTGATTTTATTTCTATTATCAATTTCCCGTTGCAAGGGTGACTTGTCTGCCCATTTGGGATATTCAGGTGGAGGAGGAGGTAGAGGAAGAAGACCAGAATTTAATTCGAATAAAGTGAGATTCTCGAGGTTGTTTTGATCTTTGGATGTTCCTTCTGGCAAAGAGGGAACTTTTACTTCTTTGGCCAAGTGCTTCAGTACTGATGATTGAGATAAATAATCATCAGGAATTTCAGTTATCTCCTGTACACCTAAAAATTATAACATTTTTAAGGGTTCGTCACACTAACGAGAAAAAAAATTAAAATAAGCATTAAGAACACATAGTTTATTTTAATTCAGTAAAATAATTATTTACCTGTACTAGAAATAGAAGGTGATGGAGATGCAGAACTTCTTTTAGTTAAAGGTGACAATTTTGGATCATTATTAAGATTTGAACTTTGATGGCTCATAAAGTTCGTTGATTGAATATTTCCTCCATCTCTAGGTCCAGAGTTTCTTCCTAAAATACACCACCAATTTCAATAGTAAACAGAAAGTTATAATAAATTCCTCACTTATTTGACAACCATAATTTAAATGATTCATTGTTAATTGACTGTAGATGTGATATTAATTATATCATACCTGTCCATGGCTCGTCCCCAGCACTATGAATGATAAAGGTATTGTAAGATGATGAAGAGACATCTAGAGAGCTTCGATTTGAAGGCAAGCTATCTCGTAACGAGCTTCTTTTTGAATCAGTCAAATTTTCTTGTCCTTGAGGTTCTTGTCGTGGAGTATGTCTAATAACATATTTTTCTTCATTTGACAAATTCTCATTGGAAGTTGATACGTCAGTTTCACTGCCACTTAGACTTTGTGGAAAGTTACCTAGAGCGAAAAAATATGCTTTGTAAGTTTGTAAATATTTGTAGTATAGTTGTTTCTCTTTTCAATTAAGAGTAAAAATTCCAAAATACTACATTAATTCTCTTTTTGAAAATCACACTATATAGGATATAAAAAACTATATTTCTTTACCTTGAGCCAATTGCTTAAAAGATCTATATCTACTGTTGGTTTGCATTTTTGGTTTATTGTTAGCATATCTCTAAAGCCACATCTAAATCTGTAAGAAATATTAAAGATTTACCTTAAACTTATTTTAAAATGGTGACCAAAATAGAGAAATTACGGAAATCAAAATAGTTTGCTATCCTATCTTCAAATTCTTAAACAATAAATTGTTTAAAAGGGTAAAAATGTGATGTAATTGCAAAGTTATTCAAGGAATTTTGACGCATTCCTTGAATTTCTGCATATAAAAATAGGTACCAAATGCTTAAGAAAACAATATTTATTATAACTATAAATATGCCAAGAATTTTGATGAGAAAATACGATTAGAAACTACTAACTTAAATTATTGATGTAACCAGGTGTTTAATAAATAGTACAAGTTACCAGATATTAACATTATAACAAAAGTGTTAAAATGAGCAGAATATACTTACAAAGAAAATAGCACTTAATAATAATCACATTTGTATTTTAATAAAATAAGAATAATAAAGCTAATCAAAAACACTATCTGAAGAATTTACAACTTCAGGAATTTATTAATTAAAGTAAGTTTTTTTTAAATCACTATGTCATTTTATTTTTGTCTATCTTTTTATTGCAAAATGAATAAAAAAGGACATATATAGTACTGGTTAATCGAATCAACCAATAAAACAGAATTGCAAATAGGAAGTAGGAGAAGAATACGTCATTACAACTGTCAAAAACGTCCACCCGTTTTCTGTCACTATAGGAGTATGTTCGATAAATTACTCCAAGAGTAAACATATTTGTTGACTTCGTATCCAAACGCTTTTCTAAAGGTAAGTTCGGATTGGAAAATTGGGAGCATTAGGAGTAGAGTGTAAGTATTTTTAGTAACAGCTAAACCGAATTTTTGTTTGTACCCTGACAGATAGATCAAGGACGGAGTAAAACAAGTGAATAGAGTCACTAGGCCGAACTGACCTTAAAAGATGCAAACCGTCAACGTCACTTGTCACCTTTATTGATTAGTTCACAATTTTGTCGTATGACAGTGACAGACATTTGTCAAAATAAAAAATAAAAAAAAAACATTTATTTTTTAGGTGTAAAATATGAGTAATATTAAAAATAATTTATAAAATTAAAACTCTAAACTGTGGGTCGTTAATTATCGTTTTTCCAACCCTGTCTTCCAACAGTGCAAAGGTATTAAATAATGATAACAAGTATTTAATTGTTTATATTAAAGTTGGTATAAAAATAATATCGAATAATTATTTTTAATAGATAGACACTGTGTGGGGCTGGGCGTCTCCGCCCTTGCGATTACAACTGGCAGGGCATTTAAGGGGCCCTTGTAGAATGGGTGAAACAACAGGAGGAGATCGTCCTCCTTCTCCAGCACGATTATCTCATTCTTCAGAAAAACACCCAAAAAATACCCTTACAGAGTTAAATTTGTTACGCAGACACAGGGAACTGTGTGATGTTGTTCTTAATGTTGGAACAAGGAAAATATTTGCCCATAGAGTTATATTAAGTGCATGCAGTCCTTACTTTAGAGCTATGTTCACTGGAGAATTAGCAGAGTCCAGACAGACTGAAGTTACTATAAGAGATATAGATGAATTGGCCATGGATTTACTAATAGATTTTTGTTACACTTCACACATTGTTGTAGAAGAGTCAAATGTTCAAATGCTTTTACCGGCAGCTTGCTTGTTACAGGTATTACAATACAATTTTTATTTTATAAAATTTATAGTATTTTGTTTTACGATCATTAACTCTTCAGTTTTTTCCCCAAACAATTGATTTTTAATGCAATGTTATTTTCCTAGCTAACTGAAATACAAGATATTTGTTGCGAATTTTTAAAGAGGCAGCTAGATCCCTCCAACTGCTTGGGGATTAGAGCATTTGCAGATACTCACTCTTGTCGAGAATTACTAAGAATTGCTGATAAATTTACCCAACACAACTTTCAAGAGGTGATGGAATCTGAAGAATTTCTTTTACTTCCTGTTGGGCAACTAGTCGATATTATTTCTAGCGATGAATTAAATGTTCGTACAGAGGAGCAGGTGAGTTACTATTTTATAATTTTAAATATTTGGATTGTGCTAATTATAACCATTTATTTCCTTTTAATGTGAACTAGTTATAATACCGCTTCATTGTATTATTATATACTTGAGTAATTTGTTTATTTTAAATTTGAATTATTAGGTTTTCAACGCAGTTATGTCGTGGGTGAAGTATAATGTTTCCGAGAGACGACAGCATCTTCCACAAGTATTACAACATGTTAGACTACCTTTACTGACTCCGAAATTCTTAGTTGGTACAGTTGGTTCAGACTTGTTGGTTAGATCTGATGAATCATGTCGAGATCTTGTAGATGAGGCTAAGAATTATCTTTTACTACCACAAGAGAGACCTTTAATGCAAGGTCCCAGAACTCGACCAAGAAAACCAACCAGAAGAGGTAATAATGAATTCTTATTATATCAATAAAATAGGGATAAAAAGATTTATAAACTATTAACACATTTAAACAATGACAAATCTGTTGACACACCTTAATTTTATGCTGAGTGCGAATGAAAGATTTAACGTAAAAATAAAATTTAATCAAAGCATAATTTTTCTAGAAATATATGATTTGGGTGTCTTATTTCTAGGTGAAGTATTATTTGCGGTTGGAGGATGGTGCAGTGGAGATGCTATAGCTTCGGTGGAAAAATTCGATCCCCAAACAATGGAGTGGAAAATGGTGGCTCCGATGAGCAAAAGAAGATGCGGCGTCGGCGTCGCTGTGTTAAATGATCTACTTTATGCAGTCGGAGGACATGATGGTCAAAGTTATTTAAACAGTATTGAAAGGTACTTTTGTATACCAAAAAAAAAAAAAATAGAATAACTGAAATCAATCACTTAAAAAAGTCAATTTTCATTTCTGGGTTTTATATAATTCGATATTTAATAATTTTTTTTAAAAGTGCTGTAATTATAAAAATAAAAATTGGTTTATTCTGAAAAGAATTATGTTGACAATCAATAAACGAAAGTAATCAGCTTTATTAAAACTCTTGGGACCCAAAAGTAAAATGATAAAGCCTAAATCTGAAAAAAATGATTTCATTATTAATTATTTTTCAGATATGATCCTCAAACAGATCAATGGTCATGTGATGTTGCTCCGACCACCTCTTGTAGAACCAGCGTCGGTGTAGCTGTGCTGGATAATTTACTTTATGCTGTAGGTGGTCAAGATGGAGTGCAATGTCTAAATCATGTCGAAAGGTAAGTAGTAAAAAGAAAATTTATAACTACAAAAGTTGGTTTTAACCACACTCCATTTTGTCTTCTAAATAAGACACAATGGTACTAAAGAAGAGATAAATTTTACATTTAAAACTGCTAAATTAATTTAGATATGATCCAAAAGAAAATAAATGGACAAAAGTGGCCCCAATGACAACCAGACGATTGGGCGTGGCGGTGGCAGTACTAGGTGGATATCTATATGCAATTGGCGGCTCAGATGGACAATCACCTTTAAACACAGTTGAAAGGTACGACCCAAGACACAATAAGTGGACCCTAGTCAGTCCGATGTCTACAAGAAGGAAACATTTGGGATGTGCTGTTTTTAATAATCTTATCTACGCAGTAGGAGGGCGTGACGATTGTATGGAATTAAGCAGTGCAGAAAGATATAATCCTCATACTAATTCTTGGAGTCCAATTGTTGCAATGACTTCTAGACGCAGTGGAGTAAGTATCCAATTGTTTATGATTATTTGATTTTTAAATAGGAGAATAAAATGACAAATAATATCTAAGTAAATTACCATTTCCTGTCTAAATAACGATTTTGATAAAATTTTGCCCAGATGTTTTGTGTAGGATTTTGCTGTTTTACATTCATATTTTCTACTGTATTATATTTTATTATTATAATTGTTCCCAGATTTAGTAGGATATATGTTACTATTTGTTTAAAAAAAATCTAACATTTCGTATTCAGAGGGCCAAAATAAACACATAATTAATACTTGAATGAATTGCAATTAAAATTATAATAAATGTATTATTTGACAATCAAAATATCACAATCTCATCATTCCATATTTTTAAATGAATAATTTTTGGACGAAATTTACATCCTTGTTGTCTTGTAATATATAAAAGTTTTTCGTTCATTGCTTACCAGAAGTTTTGTTATTTAATATCAATATTTGGATTTGCGTACTTTTGGCAATTCATCTTTTAAAATATTATAACATTGATTTTTAAGGTGGGATTGGCAGTCGTAAATGGTCAGTTGTACGCCGTGGGCGGTTTCGATGGGACAGCTTATTTGAAAACGATAGAGTTTTATGATACTGAGCAAAATCAATGGAGGTTATGCGGTTCTATGAACTACAGGCGACTTGGTGGAGGTGTAGGAGTCATGAGAGCTCCGCAAACTGAAAATCGGATTTGGTAGTTAAGGAATTTTTTTTTTTAGTAAATGATGATATGAAGCCTGGTAGGAAATATATGAGTGGAAAATGTACAAACGGAATATATATTTTTATTTAACATTTTTGATAAAAGTTGATAAATGACTCCACAAATTAAAAATTGTATTATTAGAAGTATTATTAAAATAAAAGCAGCTGTTGATGTGCAATATTTTATAACGTTTGTATTTTACTTTAAATCTATTTTTAATTTTTATTATTCTTTGTTGCTTTATTTAAATCTCAATACCAAATTTAAACATAGATGGATGGCTTCTGGGGTTTACTCGTAAAATATAGGGATTATTATTATAATTTCAGTAATTATAAATTTATAATCGCATCAACGCAACTCGTGGTTGATCCGACCACATCCCGTCTCTGTGTGGAATACAAACCACTAGAATTTTATCTTTGTGTGTCAATAGAAAAGTGACATAAATACAAACACTAAGAGATATTTACCAACTTTTATTGACATTGTTTCTTTTAAAAATCGAAAAGCACGTTTTGAACGGTAACTGTTATTTGAACTGCAAGCTTTAAGAACTGTTAATCTTTAAATATTACTTTATAATTATATGTATTAGAAAGCTTAAATATATTTATAAATATCTTTAAGATGAAACTTTTTTATGACCTGAAAATTATTTTTTATATTTTTTTTTTATTTAATTCGATTGTGTTAAGTAAACGATATATTATGTGTAATTCTTCTGTTGTAAATAAACTGTAATCTGTAATTGTAAATTGTACATAGC
Organism: Neocrepidodera transversa; assembly: GCA_963243735.1. Classification (NCBI taxonomy): domain Eukaryota; kingdom Metazoa; phylum Arthropoda; class Insecta; order Coleoptera; family Chrysomelidae; genus Neocrepidodera; species Neocrepidodera transversa. Next base: position 2,399,495 of record OY725341.1, on the reverse strand, counting down.
CTAGCACACATTTTAAAAAATAAACCTATATAAAGTTCCAGTTGTCAATTATCTAAGTCTCCTATTCGCATAAACTATTAATATACAAAAGGTTACAGTGATAATTTAAATTATTAGACAGAAAAACAAATAAAAAATTGATTATTTATTTAATGGTTTTATATGGTTTATAAAATTTACATTTCAACCTTAACAAAAAATATATATAAATAAAAAACGACGATTGAATTAATATGAGAACTTATTAAGTTTATCTTTAATTTCCCAAAAATCATTTTACTCTTTAAAGCGTTAAAATGGTTTATTTTAATCACTGGATTTTATAAAATAACAAATAATGTAACCGCATAATTTAATACCATTAAAGTAGTTTAATTCTAAAGATACTTTGAATAATATCTCTGTTATTTGCTTATTACAATATCCCATTAAACATCTAACTGCTTGTTTTTATAGATTTTGAAAATTACCTTATAGATATCAAATAACTAAACTTCTAGTAAGAAAAACCTATATGGGCATTGTAAATTCAGAATATGAAAAATATGGAAGCAGTGAAATGGGAAGACAATTGAAATGAACATAAGATGGAAATATTAACGGAAGTGTTGCAAAAAATTTTTATGCAAATATAATAAAACACCAAAAACTAAGAGTGCCAATATTTAGCAAGCAAAAGTAAAATACTGGTGGCGATTTTGGGGAGCCAGTATGTACGATAAGACCACATATAAAATGGTCTAAGATTCGAAATTATCTTGTGATAAAAATAAACTAACAAAGCGGAATATGCATACTTTGTCTAACTTGCAAATTTTAAATGTATAATATACAGATTTGGCCAAAACTTGCGGGACATAGAGAATTTCATGCAACAGACAAGGAGCTCAGTAAACGATATGCGAGGAATAAGAACAAAATATTTTGGTATACGCCTTTTTAAAAACATTCGTAATTTATCGTAGCGCATCGGATCTATGTCGGCGTTTGGGGAAATACATGGACGGTCTGAGCACAGGTCTGATCAGCGTTGCCACATCTAGTAATTTATACTTTTTTGGTAGATTTTCACCTTTTTTCGAAAACATTATTAGGCAGATTTTCCTTGGTAGATTTTAATAATCTCACTAACAATAGAATTATTGTAAAAAGTATTGTAATCAAGCATTTACTTTAATTTCTATGTTACTAGACTTGTAATTAATTTGGTATTTTTATTGATTAGATTGCTTCCACTGCTTTTTTGTCGTTGATTCCGCCTTATGGGATTCAGCGTTCTATTTCCATGACAACTGGCGGTAGAATGTAATCTGTAAAACTTTTTATAAAAATGTAAAGTATAAATATGGACTAAGAAATATATTCAATAAAAACTCATTGCAGGCGAAAAATGTCATAGAACGAAATAATGCCAGTTTTTTTCTATTTTTCAATAGTGGTGGGTGGAGTGAATGTTTCGAATTATTTTTCCCCATTGAATCGTTGCATAAATACATTCTTCTTCCTCTCATTACAAATTCCCTATGTTCCGTAAAGACTTTGCCAGATCTGTATACATTCATGTTTGAAATAATAATTTTGAGGAGATTAAATTGATCTTACTTAAATAAATATATTGAATTTTCGTCATATATTTAGATTTTCAAAGTATAATAAAATTTGGCACATGCAAAAAACATTATACAGGATACTTCTTCAAGCAAATACATACACTGAGAAAAATAAATTGTTTATTATTTATATTATAATTAATTACAAAATTATTAGTACACTATTTTAGTCTTTAAATACCTTTAGATAAAATAATTCCAACAGATATGGGAGAAAGTAAAATCCAATCAAGAACCTTGTAAAACTATGGAAACAAATCTTCTAGAATCACAGGTGCAAGAAGGGAACTGGCGTTTCTTAAATACAGAATTTTTAATATTAGTTCAAGGGGATGAATGTATATATATAGAAAATTATACGAATGATGTTCCAAGTTCTAATAAAAGTAGTTGGTGAAAACCAAAAAGATATGGAAAAAATCGCAATAAAAATTTAAAGACTAAAGAAAATGTAAAAATTGAAAAACACCATGCTCTTCTTGTATTGAAGAGCTAAATATTGATACAGATGAAGAAGATAATAATATAGATTGTGATTGTTGTCTCGGGTAGTTTTACCTAAGGTGTAAATAATCTTATGAACAATTCACCATATTTAATAAACATTTAATTATTACTTTCAAATTTTGTGTAGCTTGAAAAAGCTTTATTAAATGCAACTTTGTGATAAATTTCATTTATTATATTTTTGTTTCATTAAAATTTAATTCGAAATGAAAATTAAATATAAAACTACAGTTTGATTTCTCAATGATGTTAGCTTATCAAATTAAAATAACCTGTATTAATCTATCTGGGAATACCTGATGCTGAATTAGAAACTTTCTCCAATTTTTCAAAATGCTTCCTAGCATTCCTAATATTAATCAATGTAACCTCAGAAGGTATCTGAGGATCACTCATGCATACCATCACATAAGTATTACTAGTAAACATATCAATATAAGCTGCAAATGCTGAATTTCTGACCTCCATACTCTGAAATTGTGCAGCTAATTTAGAACATGATAATTTAAACTGTTTGATTATGTTTGAAACTTTTTCAAACCTGTGCACATCTCTGTGCTGTTTCCTTTGACAATGTGAGATTACTAGGAAAGTAGCTTTTTCAAAAAGTAAAACTTCATCTGCATCTACTATATTAGCAAAATGATTTAAGCTACTTTCTAACTCCTTAACATTAGGTATTAACATATAAACAATACTTGACCAAGCTCTATATAATGTTTCATCCCAAATAGATGTTCTAAAACAAGTACAATCTAGGGGTAAAGATAACCTCTTTAAATCAGCTTCCCTCTCTTTAAAAATTATATCCCTCTGATCCTCAGCTACCAGATCCATTTTATGTATCAAACAAAAAATTTTCGCTTCTGATGAATTTTGTAATATAGCTTCTAAACAAGATTGATAGTAGTGCATATCTCTTTCTAATTCTCTGCTTTCTACATCGAATACATAGATTAAAACTTCAACATTTCGGAAAATGTTGTCTCTTTGAGAAGCAAAATAATTTTCCATAAAAGCTTCTTGTCCACCACAATCCCATAGGTTGAGGACCAAGTTTCCTAGAAATCTTACATGGGAATGTTCCACATCAACTAAAAACAAAACATACTAACCATTGGAAACTGAATATTTGTGGCATAATTAGATAAGCTTTATATATCTATTTATTATGAAAACAATGAGGTGAACAGGAAAAATATTACATACTTGTAGCTCCTAATCTTCTCGTGTCTCTGGCAATATAATTTGCAAAAATAATGGATCTCATGCTCGTTTTACCTGAGCCACTTTTGCCCATAAGCAATACCTAAAATAATCGTTAAAATAAAAACGTATGATCATTTTCAAAATTGAATTTCTGCATATAAATCATGTAACGAAATAGACAAGAAATGAAAAAACAATAAGGACTTTTATTATATTTAAACTTTCATCTTGTATTAAATATATGGAAATTCGGTAAATTTTAATCAATATGCAATAATCAACATTAACAATCAGTACTACATTATGCCTGTGGATATCTGAGGGGTAAAATGTTTGAAAAAAAATTATAATTATATACTAAATAATTGTATTACCTTCTTTTTCATCTTATGTTAGTTTTGTAATTTCTTTAGTAAATAATTTTAAACAAAATTACCACACATGTTTATTTACACAACTCTACCCTTTTATAATAATAATAATATAATAAATCGTAAAAGATTAAATTAGATAAGTCCAATAAATCATGTCAGATGTCAGCGTGACAGTGACAAAAGTCTTCTTCTTCTCCTTTTAAGGCCTCAGCTGCCTGGGCAATTCGGCCTTGGTCACAGAAGTCGTAACGCAATGTTGACAACAGTAGGTGAGTTCGACGTCACTCTTTTCACTCGTTCTACCAGGCGACGTTAATTGTCGCAGTTCTCTTTCAGTGTAGCCAACCTAAGTTTTTAAAACAAAAACTTTTACATGCGTGCGCATGCTCGGTTCAAAATAAATTCAATGTGACATTAGACATTATTTTATTGAATAAACGTCATGGATGCATGAACTACCCTAGCAAATTATAAGGTTAATTTAATTTATTAGTTTGATCGACTGCTGAAATTGATATAAATTTTCCAATGCTACAGAATTTGATGAGATTATATTTTCCCAGTTTTTATTTTTAAGGACTTCCTATAAAATAGTATTTGATTGAGTGCCAAATTCAGGTTAAATATTGTACAAATATCAAAATAGCCAAAGTATTATTAGTTTATTTCTGACATGTAAGTAGTAAAAGTAGCCTAATGACCCTTCATTTGCTATTAAATACAATAGAAAAAAGAAAGATAGTTCTATTGAATTCTTGATATTAGATTTTTTTTGTAATAAGTTTACGATTCAGATCCTTATCAACTAGACTATTGAATTTGATGTACCTAGAATACTTATATTTATATTTTAGTAAGTACTTGGGTTATAAAAATTTCGTATTAGTTTTTAAGTTGAAACATAAACGAACATTTTGCAACTGAAAGTAAATGGTCAGAAATTAATCTAAAACTACATTCTGAAGACATATGTTTGTACTAATTGAAAAAACTATAAATAATTATTGGGGAAAATAATTTTTGTTTAAATGAAACATAGGAGTGTTGTAAATTTTTATTAGTATTTTAGGTTCAATTACTACTCGTAAGAAGAACCTAAAAGAAACTTACGAGAGAAAATAATGAAATGTATATATGTACAAACTTAGGGAAATAATATATAAAATATTAAACATTAAAAAGTAAAAATTACAACATTAGTTTATTAGTGGACCTAGCATATTTTTCTTTAATTTTATGTATGTAGTTTTGGTTATGGTGACAATATTCTTCAACATAAATACGTTTAAACTTCTTAATATTCGTAATTATATTATTGCTAAAAATTATATATTAAATCATTATTGTGTATTCTATTTATTCAACATACATTATTTTTTGATTTTTTTGTAGGATAATATGATTGTTTCTCATTTTTTCTTTTGCTTGGTTTATTTTCACTTTCCATATCCATGGTCCATTTATTTATTTGCTTTTTGAATGAATTTTCATCTAATGTCATCAAATATCTATTGATGTTTTCCATGCATATTTTTCTGTAATTTTCAAAATTTTCTTGTTCATTATCTTTTCTAATGGTTTCTTCCACAAATTGTCCAATTTCTTTTTTATGAAACTCTTCAATTTCATTTGGCTCATCTTGTGTACTTTTGACTGAAATATCTAAAAAAGAACCTCCCTCTCTCCTTTCATACAAACACACCAAGTGCACATGTTTACAAATGGTGCTTTTAACCGCATACTGTTGACATTCACACATATAACGGTGGACACATATGTTACATACTCGACAAAATGACATACGACAATCAGAATTACACAATTCATTATAAGAAACTTTATAATAATTATTACCTGTAGACGATTTTACCATAAATTCTCCAAACTCACCCTTTTTAATTTCATTTTTCATAGTTTCTGCTAATTTATGGGCATTTTTTACAATTTTATCGTGATAACTGTTTGAGTTTGGCCTTTCCATATTTAAAATTCTTTGCCACATCCTTCCCTCTACTAGAGCATCTAATGCATCGAGTAATTTTTCAATTGTTAAATTTGACTTCCTCTTTAACTGCACCGTTTTCAATAAATTATTCAAACTTTCCAACGCCATATTGGTATTGATTCCAGCATTAACTCGATAACAGTGAGCCCACATTTGTATCCGATCTTCATTCTGAAAATAATATCTACAAAAAATAATTTAGGTTTATTTTTCTAAAATCGTAGTATTATTTTGTAACATTTTGAAATTCTACATACTTCTTTAAGTAATTCAAAAAATCTAGTTCATTATTGTCATTCAAAAATTCCAAATAATTATTGGCCGCTTCTACAAATTTTTCTTCTTCTGTTTCTGTTAAAATTTTCCTCATTTCTTTTTTCATTTCACTTTTAATCACATTATCTTTAATTTTAGCTTTGCCTTGAATATTCCAATTCTTAATAACATGCCAAGTACATAACAATCTTCTCGGGTAATTATCCATTATTTTAATCCACGCATTATAATATTTAGGATCATCATCAGACATGAAGTACTCAGGAAGAATAGGTTTGTTAACCTTATTCTTCATTGCCATTAAAAATACTTCATGAACAATTTGATCCTGCCTAAAATAACGCTCATTGTATGATAAAAATCTACATTAGTTACTGGAATCGTCACCTATTGCTTAAAAAGAATGCAACAGGAAATCCTACATTTCTATCATCTTTTACCAATATTATAGTTAATTCCATTCCTTTTCGATTCGTTCCATGGGTACCATCTACACAAATTATTTTATCAAAATCGTTTAGCTTTTTCTCCATTGTTGAATTCATATATCCCAAAGCAAAATCACTATCTCTTAAAATTGGATGTCTTTCACCTACGACCAACACCACAAAGTCTACTAAAGAAAATGCCAACACCACAAAGCCTATAACTTCAAAAATATACCAACAGCTGCACATACACTTACCTCCACAAAACTGATAAAAAAATATGAACTAGCTTAATTTCTCAGTTAAAATCATCCAAATTTATTTACAATCAATGAGAGATCATATAGTCAAAATGTTGTTTTTATTAACAAAATTGGTTTGGTTTTTATTTACTTTTTAATTATTTTAATTCGTAAAATCATGCAAATCAATTATGTACACAACTTTTTTTACATTATTTAAATGTAATACCCTTTCCAAGATTAAGCCCCAGAAAAAAGATACTAATAGAGACTTCACCCAAAAAACCGTTGTGTAATACCTATATAATAATTAACTACTTGTTGAAAATAAATATATATACCCTCTGGTTTAAATATAAAACAATAATTTTGTCCATGGGCATTCCATTCCTGAACCTTTAGAGCTGTTGCTATCATGTCGTTTTGATGCCTCTTCTGATCAACATTATTAAGCCTTGATATATTTGCCACATCTTGATTACTTAATAAATTAAAGCGCTCCATCTTGCTACTTTCCATTTTTCTTGCATCTTGTATAATTCTTTCTTTTGGAATGCCCATTTTCAACTTTTCCACTACTGTATTTTTTTCATTATTGGACAAATGGGTAGATCTCAACTCGTCTTTATGCCCAACATGTGTCATCACGTATTTAGCAGTGACAGTACCTTAAATTTGAAATTTAGAAAACAAAATTTGAATAACAATTAAATTGCAAAATTTTACCATTATTATAAAACCGTGCAATTATTCTAGAGGGACAAATGCCATTTATTTTAATTAAACCACCTGCTTTGGTTGTCCTCGTCAAACAAGCGCTTTCATACTCTAAAAATCAATATTTTCTTACAATAAGTTTTAAATAGATAAATATAAATGTGTTATATGTAATACTTTATTACTTTACCTTTTGAGTTGCTTCTGTTACAATGATAATAAACTTCATTGTATTCTTTCTCCGTTAATTTTCGGTAAACTACATACTCGACATCAATTTTTTGCGAACATTTCCAACTTACAAAATCTTCTTTGCTAGAAAAGCTAAAATTGTTTTCATTAATACTTACCTGATGAAAATTAATGAGATGGAAATTTAATTTTTCATATGTGCCCAATGGCTCTTCTCGTCTACATATTGGACAAAAAATATGATTTTTTCTCTTCGTCTCCACTATTACTTCTTGCTCCGGGTGAGCAGTCTTTAAATGTCTTTTCATATTAAAATTCGTTGAAAAGTGTCGATTGCAAAAAGTACAAACAAATTTATCCATACTTATATGAACCAATTTCAACAAAATATTAATATTATATATATAATTAAAATAAATTAATAAACTCGCTTTCTTTCGATTTGTATATAAGCCTAGTACATAGAGAAAGTATAAAGAGCCTAGTATAAATCGAAGATATATAATAGGCATAGAGAAAGTATATAATAGGTTAATAAAAATAAATTCCCTCGCTTTTTTAGATTTGTATGACATTTGACGTATGTCAAAACTGTCAGTTTATTAATTGGTAGCACTGGGGAGAACTGCGACAATTAACGTCGCCTGTTCTACCTCGTACTTGATCTAGGTTTTCGGGTCAAAGCGTGGACCCATCAGTGGTTCGGATACTGACAGAAATAGGCTATTACACCCTTTTTTTGAAAAGTGCCTTATAGTGATAATGAACCACTGTGATTTTTATATTAATTTTTTAAAACCTAATAATGCCATAAAAATGACTTTGAATTTATCATTTTAGTGTGGGAGTTTAATCAAGTGTATTTATTATGTAATAACTATTTAATGAAGAAAAGAAAACTTCATGATAATATCTTAAAATCAAATTTTGTAATTTATTTATAGGTTATGTTACGATTGTGATAGATTTTGTAAAGATTATTGCATGTTTTAGATGAAAAATGACATGAAGAATTTATACACAATATTAAATAATGGGTTCTGTTAAATAATAGGTACTTACACTGATTCAACTCGGCAGAACAGAAATGAGGATTACATGTAAACAAATTCGCCACCAGCAGATTAGTACTATCTGCTTTGATGAAACCGTCATCCATGATGATATTTCAATAAAATACGGGACGATAAAAGTCTACAAATGTATCAAATGTATGATAAATCGAAAAAAATTAAAATTAACACACACAGCACAACAAAAAACTATTCTGTTTACTATGAAGATGACGTCACAATATGGCGGATAGCATTTTTGACATTTCAAAAATAGCTTTAAAAAATGATTTTTAAAATTGAATTATAAAATTTATATTGCATTTTTATAAATAGAAATCAACATTTCTCGGCTCCTTTTTACAAAATCTATCATAAATACCTATTTTTAGATTTTTTCTTACATGGTGCGAAATACCCTGTTCAGTTTAGACGTTACTCCAAATACTCGCACTCTACTCCTATTACTCTCAATTCTTAAAGTCGAACTCGATATGTATATATTTCTTCTATTAAAATGATTCATTTCGTTTATATAAGATTTTAAAATAAAAATTCAAGTAAGATTTAGTAATTATTAATTCGTAGATGAAAGAAGTTGTCCGCTATATTTTTAAAAAGAAAAAAGAGAAAATGTTTATTTATAGTATCTGATAAAATAACCAACAGATTCCATTTGACTGTAATTACACGCCTAATTTCAAATATTTCTTAGATATTTTCAAGAGTAAATCATTTTTTACTGGCCATCATACTTTCTCTGTGCTGGGCGCTGGCCATACTCGGATCAAGAAATATATTCAATAACAAAACAAAACGTCACAGAACACAGCTGAAAGTACCATGTTTAGCATAATTGTGCTATATTTGACAACACAAGTTAGAAATTTTTGTTTTGGTCTTCGTTCTTATTTGTCAAGTACAGTAAATCCAGAAAAGAGAAGATGTATTTCACAGCACAGTTGTCATTCTCTGACAGTGACAATGTTGACATGCTTGTGTAACTTGGAAGAATTAATAAATAAGCAAAGATAACAAATTTTTGATAATGTAACAGGAATTTCATTAAAATTATCACATAATGACCAAGAGCCAACTATCTTTCAGACTTCGACAAAATGCACCGCAACAGACTCGTAGAGAATCACGTGAAAAAAGTCACAAGAAAGCAACAAAACCACAAGTAACGTAAGTGAAGAAAAGTTAGGTTAAAGAATTTATTTAATACATAATTTTTTATTTTTCTAGAAAAACTGAAAGTACTATTTCAGGTTTGATATTCCCAGCTGGAGATACAGCATTTAAAACATTATTATCAGTCCGGTTTTGTGCAGCAATATGGTCACACATATCAGATTGCGATGAGACTTTTAACTATTGGGAACCTATGCACTATTTAAGTAATAATACAATTAAATGAAATATATATATATAAATGTTGAGCTTTGAAATTAATTAAGTATCCACAAATACATAAATTTAGTTTAACTTAAAGTATAAAAGCCATTTATCAAATTTTTTAATGTCAATAGGAAATAAAAAACCCGATATTACAAAATTGATTAAATGTGTATTCTCACCAAAATATTCTTGTAGTTTTTGGCAAAGGATTGCAGACCTGGGAATACAGTCCAGAATTTGGTTTAAGATCTTACTTTTACTTGATGGTACATGCCGCTCCTGCATGGATTTATCACAAATTATTGCAGCCAAATCCTCTACTTATGTTTTATTTTATAAGGTGCATCTTAGGTCTTATTTGTGCTATTTCTGAAGTCTACTTTTACAAGTAAGTTCAAGCTAACTGTTTTGGTAAGAATTTTATAATGTATATATTAATCACAAAAGAAACTAATAATGACGCAGATCATTATTCACAGTCATATTAATGTGTACTCTTCTGTGGAATGTTTTTATTTCGTTAATCCAAAGTTATTATGGATTTTTTTTACATATGTCAATGGCTAAGAAGACAAATTTGAAATATGTCCTGTTCTTATGCCTATCGAGACGAACTCTTTATCTTGCCAAAATATTGTACTTTGCGTAATACTAAGAATCCTATCACAATTTTTTTTTGATCATCACTCCAAAAAAGGACCAAGCAGGAAAGCAAGTTTCTTTGTACCACTTTTTTTTTATAGAACAGAATTTTCTTATTATTAATATAAAATTCCGTAATTTCTAGATCTGTGTGTAGAGAGTTTGGAGTCCATATTGGCAGAATATGCCTGGCATTTCAACTATTTGCAGCTGGTATGTTTATTTCAAGTACGGCTTTTCTGCCATCCAGTTTTGCCATGTATACTACAGCAGCCGCATGTGCTGCATGGTGGCAACAAAAATTTGCTTTGGCGATTTTTTTTACTGCATTAGGTTCACTTTTAGGTATGTATTTAATACAATTATTAGTATTTGTTTAAATAAATATTTATATTTGATTGTATTAATGTTTACCAAATTATAATATTATTACATCTGTTACAAACACATATTAATTCGTAAAAATTTATAGTTAAGAAGTTACTACATTCTGCATATTATTCTTTTCAACACGAATAAGGTCGAAATAAACAATACTTTTAGCATTCTTGTTTCTTGTAGTATATACTAAATAATTATTTTTATTTATTATAGGAATAAATTTTTAAGCTATACTTGATTTTTTTTTTAGGTTGGCCATTTGCGACCTTACTTGGTGTTCCAATTGCCTACGATATGTTAGTGAGAAGAAAATTGTACCTGGACTTTGCAGCTTGGTCTGCCCTATGCGCTCTAGTCATTTTAGTACCAATGATAGTTATAGACTCTATGTTATTTGGTAAATTAATAATAGCACCTTTCAATCTCGTCAAATATAATGTATTGGGAGGAGCTGGACCTAGTCTTTATGGAACAGAACCATTTTCATTTTATTTCTTCAATGGATTTGTAAATTTTAATTTTGTATGGGTACGCAAATGAAATTTTAATTATAACAATAATTTTCTAACATCACTTATATATTTATTTCTTGCACACTAATATTATCACTCTGATCACCATATACAACAAGTTGTGTAAAAAAAATTATAAACAAATTTTTTTAAGACTGTTTAAAATGCAAATTTTTTTATTAAAATACATCTTGAATTTTTTTTTAATTTTCAGGTTTTTGCCTTGCTCAGTCCTTTAGCAATAGCACTACATTATTTCTTTGTTCCTACAAAAAACAAGTGCACATTCTATCTGCCCTATTGGCTATCTTTAAGTCCGTTATACTTATGGTTCATAGTGTTTACGCTTCAAGAACACAAAGAAGAAAGATTTTTATTTCCAGTGTATCCCCTGATATGCCTCAGTGGAGCTATAACACTCGATATTGCTCAGAAATTGTATTTCCGGTTTTTAAATCTATTTCAAAAAATGCCCCATGGAACACATTACTTGGATAAAACGTTGTTTATAATGTTTATGAGTATTTTTGTTACATCTTCGTTAGGTTTGTACTAGATTTTTAATTGGTAAATAATAATTTCTAACAAACTTTTTTTTTTAGGTGTATCAAGAGTATTTTCACTTTACCGTAACTATCATGCTCCCTTGGATCTTATGATGGAACTAAATCGGTATCCACTTGATGCAAAGATTTCAGAAAAATCTCTAGTTAATGTTTGTTTTGGTAAAGAGTGGCACAGATATCCCAGCTCGTTCTTTTTACCAAATACTAACTGGAACATTAGGTAAAATTTTATTTTTTAATTATTTTTTTTAAATTATTTATTTATAGGAAAAATAATAATAATAAATCGTTTTGATATCGGAATTTTAACATTTTATTCTTAAGGCGAATTCCATCAGGACCACTAAAAAAATATTTTTCAAATTGAACTTTTGTAAAAGAAACTTCTACTTATTTGGATATAAATAAATTCTGGATAAAAAATAGCATGTAGATACTAACATTTTAATTATTATCTTAATTCAATATTGAAGTACACTTTCATTATCTAAATGCTAATTACTGCAATGGTAAAAAAATGTAAGCCCGTAGGTGTTTATCATCTCATACTTTTCTATTTTTGCCATGAAGTTTCCTATTGTTGACTTTCCTTTTTTTAGTATGTCGATTAGATTTAACTATTGTAAAGTAAATGGTGTTTTTTGTTAAATATTTAATAATTTTTAGGTTTATAAAATCAGAATTCGATGGTATGTTGCCAGCTCCATATTCTGAAGGAAACAACGCAACAACAATTATCCACAAGTATTTCAATGACCAAAATAATGAAGCACCCGAATTATACTTTGACATTAATAAGTGTCACTTTCTATTAGATTCAGATTTAGGAAGGGAGGCACCTTTAGAGCCGATTTACTCTAATCAAAAAGATCGATGGAAGACTATCAAATCTTATAGATTTTTAAATACTGAAAAATCGCATCGATTTTTTCGAGCGTTTTTTATCATTTTTGTTTCTGATAAATATATTAACTTTGGCAATTTCAGTTTGTTACAATCAACGAGATTAAAAATAAAGTAAACTACCATGAGAAAATAGTGTGTAAGTAGATTGATGGCCTTGTGATTTGTACTAGTTTTATACATTCCAGTAATAGTGGATTCTGTGAGTCGGACAAATATGTAATGTTTCAGAGCCTAACGAGAATAATTCTCCCATCCCCCTTTTTCGAGGATGCTAATCACGATGGCAAAAAACCGCCCCCAAAAGGAGTAAAACGACGATATGCCGCCTTATACCGACAAAATTTTCGTCAGCCCCCGTTTTCGAGAATGCTCCCCCTCTCGGGAGCGGGTTTTAGCATTTTTCAGGATGCGGTTAACTCTGAAAGAGTTTAAACCACCACCGTCGTGTTAAACATCCTCGAAAATGGGGGTTGACGAAAATTTTGTTGGTATAAGACGGCGTATCCTGGTTTTACCCCTTTCGGAGCGTTTTTTTGCCTTTTTGGTGGATGCTGTTTACTCGGAGAGTTTAAACCATCGCCATCGTGTTCAGCATTTTCAAAAATGGGGAAGAGAATTAGTATCGTTAGGCCTGAAACATTTAGACATTTTGAGCTTTTTTCCGACTCACAGAATCCATTATAACTATTTTGTCAGGTAATATATTTTTGTTAATTCTTAATATCTTTTACAAACACATAATGTTCTTTCAGACTGATCTGTAAATACTAATTTAAAACCTTATTTTGTGCTGTTGTATAGTTCAGAAAAGAAAGAACTGATTAGATTTTAAATTACATATAGAAGTTTATATGAAACTTAATATATGTTATACTGAGTCATCTAAATTTAAAACCAACAATCTTCCCTTAAACAAATTGAAGACTTAATGTTTATACATAGTTATATGCACTACAGATCAGACAAGTATCTTTGAAATGATATTTAGACAAAAATAATTTATTTTATTTATTTACAATATTTCTAACTAATCTCAAAAATTCAGAATTATACGAAAAAGTAATTTGTTGGTTTTGAAATAAAACGTAAGGGAGATTGTTATTTTTCTTATCAAACGAACTTAGGCATATTATCCCATGATAACAGGGAAAAGGTTCTGTATTAAAAAAGCCTGTGGTACAATTTTCATCTAGGGCAATATAGTTATTTGAATTCATTTATTCCAATTAAGAGGAACCTTATATTAATTAATCCTTAAATACATTTATTGAAATGGTAGATTATTGTTGCACATTTAAAATCTTTGTATTGTGACCAACATATTTGAAAAATCAGTAATAGAAATGTTTAACAGCTGAGTCATTTATGATTTAATTTTTACTAGTCAAACTTATAAATATACTTATTTACTTTTGTTGTTATTGTTATTTATTTTCTATTAATCATATTGTTTCCTACATTGATATATTTTAGAGATGATCGCTTTTGAAACTTATTTTTTGCTCGCAGTCACGATTTGAAAAAATGATGTTTAATAAAGCTATACAATCAGTATAAGGTATAAATAAAGTCTATACAAGACATATAAAGCTAAAAAAAACTTCAAATATAATTAATTTTATTGAATAAGTAGATTACTTATACAATTAGAACTAAAGTTTAAAAAATGTCACTTAAATTGTAAGTTTATACAATTTTTAACACATACAATAACCGTCAGTCAACAGTATGATATAATTATATACAAAAAAAATAAAGTAACAAAAATCAGAAAGTATAAAAAATATCAGATCAATTTAGATACCATTCAACTACAAAACTAGAATTTTTTAATACCATATTTTAGGGTTGAAAATATAAAGTTTAATGTCGCACAATCACTTTGAACATCTATTTACAGAACTATTTACAAAGAAAAGTCTACAATTACTATGCTGATATATAAATTTTAATCTTAGGGTGGAACGAAACAAAAATTATACACTACAAAAAAACATTAGTAATCAAAAATCTTAACATTTTTTTTTCATTTATCAGAGTCACATGTACCCGATTTCCGACATTCATTTATATTTTATTACTCTATAAAGACAAAGTAATTGACATAATTTGTAAAAAAACGTTTAAAAATAAGCTAAGAAGCAAATTACTACAATACATATTAGAAATTAAGATTGTCATAAAAAATCTATTTCAAATTGTCAATTACTCTTACAACTTTTAACATTTGTGCGACAATTAGCGCCATAGAAGGTTAATTAGTAGGACCTTCGTTGGAATATCATCGGATTCAGTACATGCCAAAATAATTTGACATCAGTTAAATGTCAATCTTGTAATTGAGTAAATACATTTTGTTAAGAATAAAATGTCATTTAATACAGTAATCTTAAACTCCATACAGAAATGTAAAAAGTTACAAATAAATTAAAGCTAGTAATCACTTTTTAAAACCTACATTTTTACAAAATAATATCGAGTCTTTAATACTATATTTAGTACTTATATAAAAAAAGAACCATTTTTTACCCATTAGTGACAAATAACAGGTGCCAAATAATTTTTCAATGTTTTCTCACAAAATCCGATAACTTTCAAATAATATATTGTGATTTGTTGCCGCTAGAAGTCGGTTGTCTCGTTTGGTCGGACGATCGGGGAGAAGTTCCCGTGGAAGCTGGCGAGGATTTGTACTTTGTGTTGGTTACAGTAGCGTTAGTAGTGAAAATTTTTCCAGTTAAACCTATCGAACCGTTGCCGACTAATTCGTAATTTCCAGGAGTGGTTTCCACAAGTGTTAGGCCTGATGTAGATACAGTCTACAAAAATTTAAAAAAAAATAATATTTTTAATTATTATTATTTAGACCGTCATGACTTTATGTAAATAATATATTAAAAAAGTTCAAATCAGTATCTCCCAATATACAGAAAAAGTATTAGAATATTTGTGTGCAATTTTTATAAACTGAAATATAGAAAAAAAAATAAAAGGCTTATAAATAACAGAATTAATCAATATTTAGTCAAAAAGATTTATTTGGCAATAATTATTTTACCATTCAAAAATAAAGTATGGATAACTTACCTTTACGTTTTTTTGTGGTACATTTGCCTTATTCATGTAAACCTTAGCTGGTTTAGCGATGATCCTCTGTAAATAAGTACAAACAACAATCAAAAACATTTATTTATTAAAACGCCATCCATTCCCATTTATATTAACCCACCGAGTAAAAATAGATTATAATTTTTTTTTGGTTTAAAGTATATTTACAAAAGAACAAAAAATTAAATCAACAATCAATATTCAATATGTTTTTTTGTTTCTTACAAATGAATACTAAATTATTACAGTTTTAATTTTTTACAAAATTCTCATAACAAATTATTATTATTAGAGCATATTAACATGATTACTATTATTGTACACAACTTTTGAAGTCTACACACTTAGAAAACGTCCTTCAGTCTTTAATGTGAGATTGATATTTTTCATTTTGAAACACAAGTGAATTTTTGAGTAACAAAGTCATGTATTAAAAAAATTTAGTCATTATTGTCATCTAATTAAAAACAATTAACAATTTTAATTTTTAATCCCTGTCTCTACATTCATAATGTCCACAACGAATAACAATGAAACTCACCCCCATCGGTTTAGGCGGTACTAAAGCCGGCCTTAATACTATTGGTTGTCCTCCAGTACGTGGTGGAGGCACTGGTCCGGTTCCTGTTGCTTTTTCAATGCTTTGAGTACACTTTCCTGCATGCTGTGGCCAGTGCTTTTGTTGACAAGGATAATCGCAATAACTTGTATTCCAACAACAGTAGAATTGGGCTTCTTTTGGACAGTTTGCACACCTATTTAAATAATAAAAATTATAAACCAAAAATTCAAACGACGAAAAATATTTTTTTTAATAAGTTTTCTATTATGTTCAATTTAATAATTCTTTTATAGAAAGTGGTATTTTCATATATGTGGATAAACATACCATTGTTTCGATTTTGCTAACTCCACTCTTCTGATGGTTTCTGATTCACAAGCTGTTCTAGTTTCATCTACAATTTTGTCCCTTTCTTCCACGATACTCCTTTGTATGTCTTTTAAAATCGTACACATATTTTTTCTCATTTCAGCCATTTCTAAATTATGCCGGTGTTTTAAAGCCTCTATTTCTAACTGTAATGTAACTATTTTAGCTTCAGGTGTTGTAGTTTTACCAACATCTTCCAAAGTTTCTATTAACATACCTCGGAAGTAATCAGTCATCTGAAAATAAAATTTTTATTATTATTTTCCCAAGAGAACTGATGAAATTAATAACTTTCAGTAGCTTCAAAATTATCATACTTATTATAAAAAAATCTTACTCTATGAGCTATCGAGTTAATTTTCGCAGTAACATCTCCAGCTGTACTTGGAATTCCCTCTTCGAAGTTCTGACTAGTGACACCAGGTGGTCGAGGTTTTAACCTAGGAGGCGGCCTCAATAATAATTCGCTAACAGCTCGACTGACGCTTTCTGGTACTAATCCATTTAGTACAGCAAATTCGTCTTCTTGTTCGATCGATGCCGTTAAAGGAAGGATAGTAGTGGTATTTAAACTTGTAGTAGTTTCAGTTATAGCTGGTGTTGGTATTTCGGAAGGTTGTTGTGGGTTTATCAACTAAAAGGAAAAAAATAAATGCTTGTTAAAAAATACTTCCTCATTTTCCTCAGATAATTGTAAGGATATATTGAGACATTTTCAAGTTGAAGTTATAACAAAAAAATATATTAAAATCAATGTCAGTTTTAAACAAAATTCCAAGAATACTAATAAAAATAGAAAAAAACAATTGTACAGTTAAGTATTGCATAGTTTGTAATTTTTTGTTAATAAATATAAATATTTTTTTTTACTTTTTAACAGGGACCCGGATCGAACCGTTATTAACCGAAAACCGGACCGGAACCGATATTTTATTAAAAATATTTTTTATGAACCGGGCCGTACTGAACTGAAATAAAAATGATTTTTTCGGTTCTTGTGCCTTTTTCATATGCTTTTTTGTTGGCTGGAATAACTGATTCACGTGACCAGTAAGACTCACTGAACCCCATAGTTTTATGACTGAAAGTAGCTGAATAATAAAACCACACAGCTGAAAAAAGATGAATAAAGGGAAGGTAGGTACGTCAAAATTTTGAAGGGATTTTTGAGGTGGCTGTAATCTTTATTATCCAGATTAGACAT
This sequence comes from Neocrepidodera transversa, assembly GCA_963243735.1. Classification (NCBI taxonomy): domain Eukaryota; kingdom Metazoa; phylum Arthropoda; class Insecta; order Coleoptera; family Chrysomelidae; genus Neocrepidodera; species Neocrepidodera transversa. The sequence goes on along the minus strand of OY725341.1, from coordinate 2,381,232 downwards.
AAAGTGTGATACATCGTTGAGAGGATTATAAAAATGTAAAAATATACAGGGTATCCTGTTTAAACAATTTAATTTTTTTGTATATATGAAAATCTGCACGCTACAGTACATTTGATAGCATTTTAACAAAAAAACAGTTATAACCACACAACTTTTATTTGAAACTTTTTTTTCAATACGCAATAAGGGGTGGGTAATTTATAATGAATAACCCTGTACATACATACTATAAAAAATCAATCGAACCGAAATAACTAAACCGAACCGAAAAAAATTTGGTAGAACCGAACCGAATTTTTTTTTCGTGAACTGGAACCGGAACTGAACTGTCATTTTCATCTCGGTCCGGGTCCTTGCTTTTTAATTAAAAATGATATTTTATGACAGAATTAGCAGATTTTGGCATTATGACTAAGATGAGCAAAAATACTTGAAGAAGCAAATAATTTTGCCTAAAAAATCGTACAAACTCAGTGCTGTCTTATAGGGGAACCAATTTTGTGAAATAGAACTGCAGGGTTCATTAAAATTGTGTATTTATAAAAGTTTTAAAGGATACTTATTTTTTATTAAAAAAATCTTATATAGAAGCGAATTGTATGCAGTATCAATTAAAAATAAATTTTACATATTTCGTAGCCTATAAAGTGCATACCAAAATATTGCCCTTTATTTTAGTTAATGATGCTGCTGTTAAAACCTGCATCTTTTGAAAATATTGTGGCAAACGAGCTTTAAAAGAATGAATTCAGGAACAGAACAATTATTACCTCATTTAAAGAGTGATTGATGACATTAACAACATTAACAGGCGGAGACGGGCACTCTGTATCATCGTGCGGAATGTAGTTTTGCGAGGTTCTTAGATTTGGATGTTGCATAATACCCTTTATAAGAGACTGAGGAGTTTGAGAACTCGGTGGACAAGCAGATAATGATGCGGTTTGTTGATGAACCTGAAAATGTCACAAAATTAAATTAACAGAAAGTTGCACCTTGAGCTAAGTTTACTTATCTATTTTATAATATGAATATGATCTAAAATAAAAAAATAAATAAAAAAAAACTTTATACCACTAAATTACAATTAATTTATGACAAATTATAGAAGTTATACTAAAAAAAAATAAGGGGTTCTGACTTGAGCAGATTTACTCGCGTACTTAATTTATATAAATGGTTACCTTAATTATTAATTAATACAATAATAAACTATCTGTGTTTTTATATTCCTTTTATCTATTCTGGAAATTAACTGTTTTTTTTTAAGCAAATAAATGTAGTTTGTTAATTTTTTTTAACTTACCGAATTTAAACTTGTATTAGATCCACAATATGATCCAGTAGCCCCAGCCAAAATAACGTGACCCATTGCCAATGATGTTGTTGTACCTAATCCTTGAGGTGAAGACGTTACCATACCGTAAGATACAGGAACTAAAGATGGAGATGTATGAGGAGATGTACCACCAGAAGTTTGAGATACTGAACTGCAAGTTGTTGGATGTGGTAAACTGACAGAAGCGGCAACAGACGTTGGGGTATAAATAGGAGCATTCTTTAAGAACGTGTTAGGGCTAGAAGTGATAATTCTTTCTTGTAGAGGCTTAGGTGTCATCATTGAATTTAAAATTTTCTGCGGCGGCTGTTCTTTTCTCAAAATATCCTTTTTAGTAATAGGAATCTTAAGTGTCGGTTTAAAGTATAACGGCATAGGAAAAGTTTTTCTAGCTCTTTGTTTGCCTGGAGGTGGTGTAGGGATTTTGGCGAAAGATTTGACATAAATTTCTCCTTCGTGTAGAGGTAGACTACTGTTGCTTTTTCTTCGTTCCGGATTTCTTTGAGGAATTTTTTCTCCATCATGTAAGGCGCTATAATTCATAGCTACGTCATCTATTATACGTGTAAGGTTGTCTACAACTTTGAATCTAAAAGAAAACATAACTAAAATTAATTTTGCAATATATTTATTTTTTCTCAGATTCATGTAGCATAGAGAAAAGATCCACAGAAAAAATAATTTATTATAGGCTGGGATTCACAAATACATCTACATTTTTTGAAAAGAAAAATAAAAATTTTTCCATTTATTACTAAAAAATATTACGTAAAAAGGAATAAATTTTCATTTACCTTTCCCGCTTTTCCTCGGCTTTCGATCTCGTCCTGATTTCATTCTTCTCTTTCTTCTGTAACTCCACGGTTTTCTCATGTATGTTCAACGCTGATAAATATTTCCTTTTTTGTTCCATTTGAAACGAATCATTCATTAATTCATCCTCACTTTCAAGTTCACTTTTTATATCTTCGGGGGAAATGCAATTCTCGGAAACCTGAGAATCATTTTTCTCACAATTATTTTTCTCATTTGGCTTTTCAGATGTTTCTAATAAATCTTTTTTATTTAAAATACTTTCAATAGATACTAATTTGACAATTTTGGCAGGAGTATGGGTTTCTTCTAAGATTGATTTTCTTTTATTGGTCACTTCTTTTTCTGGTTCAGTTTTATTCATTTCAGCTGTTTCTTTATCTGGTTCTTTAGTCCCAAGTTTTAAAGAAGAGTGTATTACAGCAAAAATATTTCTTTTATCATACATGATTTTATTAATATTGTGGTTGTCTTCTTCCTCAACTTCTTTATCTTTTCCTTTATTTAACTTTTTATCTCCAAGTTTTAAAGAAGAATGTATTATATCATAGATATTCTTTTTCTCACATACTATCTTATCAGTTGTGTCTTCTTCTTCTTCAAATTCTTCTATAGTTAATTGCTTTTGTGGAGTTTCTTTATGGTTTTCTGGAATGCTAGTTGGTTTTACTAATAATTTATTATCATTTACAGAGCTACTGATACCATCTATTGATTTAGAAACTTCAACTGTCTTCTCCAGTAAAATATGCATATTATCTAACATTTCTTTTTCGGATAATTTCTTTTTATTTATTTTACTTTCTGAAATAGATATTAACTGAATATCCTTATTTAGAAACTCTTTTGTAATTTTTTTGTTTTGTGATTCTGAACTAATGATTTTATCGTTTTGACTATTTTTAGTAAAATATTCTTCCGATAAATCGTTTAAAGGTTCTTTGTGTGAGGTTGACACTTGTATAACTTTTTCAGTATCTAAATCTAAAGTTTTATCAATATTTTTAGAAATATCATCTATGATTTTTTTGCTTGCAACATTACTCTTTTCTAATTCCGAATTTTCCGTTACTTTTATTGCAGCTTCTATTTCTGGTTGCATATTTTTTTCTGTTATATCATTTTGTACAGTTTGAGATGAATCAACATCTTTTGTTGAAGGATTTTTATTTTCAGAGTGTATTTCAGCCTTAGATTTTAAATTTTGTTCTATACTGTAATTATTTTCATTCTTAGATATTTGTACATCTTGTTCTAGAATTTTAGGAATAACTGTCACATATGACTGAATAATTTTTGATTTAAATTTTTCTTTAATTGAATCGTTTTTGGAAATTTTATTTTCTATTTTATCGTCATTTTTTGGACCTACTGAAGATTTTACATCACCATTTACATCAATGTTTGACCACTTTTTAGAATTTGAAGTTGATGGTTCAGCAATTTTTTCTAAAGATTTTTTTATTCCATCTACTTTTTTATTATCCGTTGTTAGTCTTTTTATGAGCTGATCAGAAATCTTGACTTTATTTGGCGATATAGAAAACTCAGCGTTTTCAATATCAATTTGTACAGGTTTTTTCTTAATATCAAAGTTATGGTCGCTTTCTGATCGAGAATTTTCACTGTTAATTGGACTTATGTTCTCGGAAATACTTACACAACCAACGTCTTCATTACCAAGAGTTATTTCCATGTCTTCTGCTATATCGACACGGTTAATTTTATCAGAGACGTTGGATACGCGACTAGAGTCACTTTTTACGCTTAAATCGCTATTTCTTCGAGATGTTTTTAAACTTGCAGATGAGACGTCGTCAGATATACGGTTTTCTAACGACATGCGTGGCAAAACCTTTAATTTACCTAACAAAAAAATAAAATGGTAATTATATTGGCTAGAAATCTATTTGTAGTAATTAAACAAGATTTAATACACATTTAGTTATATAAATTGCAATTATTCGCATACTTTTCATGTGAGGGATTAAAAAATCTTACCTGTAGGGTTATTAAATCCTCCTCTGGTTCTTACTTTACATCTTGGCAAAGTATTGTCTAATGAAACGTTGGTTGCTACTTGTGTATCATCTTCATCAAACTCGTCTTCAATTTGATCGATACTCGAGCCTTTTTTCCCAACAAACGCCTTTCTGCTTTCATGATCTATTTCAGGTTGCATTTCATCATCTGTTCCATAACCTTCCATTGTTGTATCATTGTCCTGAATGGGACTATTTATGTTAGAATAGGTGTTACTGGACGTTTCGGATTTTTCTGGTTCATCAATTAATTCTTCTTTAGGTATAGATTCGGTTTTTGTGCCAGTTTGTTCATCGGATTTGACTTCTAGGGAATCTCGGACCGATTTTCGTCGTGATTGTACTGCTTTGTATTTGGGAAGAAATATTGTAAGTTGTTTGTATATATCTTCTGGATTTAAAGGTGTCCTAAATGGTGCATACCGAAATTCACCATAAATTTTCTTCAAATTGTCAATATAAAGATTCAGTTCCTGGATAAAACAAATATTTCATTTTATTTTATTCAATATTAGAGCCATTTTTACAATTAATTAAAAATATATTCAGTTGAATCCTGATGTTATCTTCCTTCCAACCAATAGTTAGTGCAATTTTTTTAAGATAAACTGTCATTACATAGCAAGAAAACTAATTAGCCAAATTTTATTGAAAGCTGAAGAATATGAATGTGATAATAGACTGACAGAATAAAATTAAAGGACATTTTGATTGATACTGGAGTAAAAAATATTGTTGCTGAATGTACAAGACCAAATAGAAATAGTGGAGGTACTTATAGATTTAGTTATAATGAATAATAATTTAACCTGTTATGGTAAACGTTTTTGAATTATTTATTTTATTGATTAACGCAATAAATATTCTATTTACCTCTACACACTTCTCTATGTCAAACCGTTTCTGCTTAAAAGTATTGGGATCTTTTTCAGAATAAAGGTAACATTCTTTATAATTTACCCATGCTCTATCATGTGCACCAAAAAATCTTACATCAACCATCCCAGAAGAGCTCACAGACATTGCTTTGGCAGGCCAATATGGAAATCCTGAAAAAGTATTTAATAATATCGAAATCATAAAATTAGCAAACAAGTTTCAAGTTGGTTGAATTACAATATTATTAACTCCCAATTGGACACACTATAAAAATAAAATTATGAGTTTGTTTCCAATTACAGTTAATTAACTGACCTTTAAGTTTGGCCCAAACTAGAATATGAGGTTTTGGACAAACTTCAACAAACCAAGTAGATTTATTCGTATTAGCCTTTAAATAGCAACTAGGACAGTTTTCTATCTCTATCATTTCTTGTTTGCATATTTTAATCATTGTTTTCACTGATGAAGTCAATTTTGACTGATCTAAAATTTAATAAAATTAAAAAACAATCATTTGATAAAATTCTAATATTTACAAGAATTAAATATGATACTATTGTGTAGTAACCATTTAGCATCAGCTTCAAATGCCTGAGTACTTCCATATATATTATCTTTTATGTTTTTTTCCAACATAGTTAGATCCATTGGTTGAATTATATATTTTTTATATTCTGGGAATTCTTTGATATTAACCGGGTGCAAGAAAGGTTCAGACTAAAAATATAAAACAATGTACCTAATTCATTTTAATTAAAATGTGAAATGTAAAGTTTTTACCCCTTGACATTGAATCATCCTGTTCACTGCAAACTTGAGTAAACTGCACAAATGTTCTAAAGTCATTCCTTTCATAGCTGAAGATCTAAAAAACAAAAAATAGATACTTATTTAAATAGGTTAAACCTAATATACAAAAATACAAATATAGTAGTTACACTTTTATTAATATAATCCAAGTTAATTTTATTAGAGATTTAAAGATATTTTAAAAATTCACATTAACATAACATTAGGAATTAACAATAAAACAATAATAATAGTACAGTTGAAAGTATGAACACATATTAAAAAAGCAAGAGACAAGTTAAAATCATATTTTATTAGAATTAATAAAAGTTCTTAATTTCTTTTTAAAACTCACTAATGTAACACAATCTTTAAAGTCCCTAGTGAGTTCGTTAAATTTGTTCCATGATCATGAATATCTTCATGATAACAAATTGTTGAAAATAAAGTAGAGCTACATAGTGAATTATTTTGTAAATGAACATAATTGACAAGTAGTACAACCTTTCATGAACTGAAAACCATTGAAGAGTATTTAACATTGAGACAATTGGTACAAGACGATTTTGTAGTTTTAGAAGTTGACTAAATGAAGAATGGAGGAACAATAATTAAAGTGGGACTGAATAATTGTACTATATACTGTTATTTTAGTTGAAGTTGACAATTTATTTGAAATTCATGAAAAATAAATAATTTTTTTATTTGCATAATTAAAGAAATCGTTAAAGGTAAGTAGATTATCTAATTGAATTCCTAAATACTTAGTAGTTGGAATTATTTCGATTTTAACACCATTTATTTATAAATTAACCTCATTGATATCCAATAAACTTTATTTATGTTTAGTTGTAAAAATTAGTGCTTTTGTTTTAGTTACATTTAATTTCAATTTGTTAAGCTGAAAATAGTGAGCAACTTTTTAAAGTAATCTATTCATTTTCTCAATTGAAACCATTAAATTTAAATCAGAAACTGCCGGCAGAGTTTCATCAGCAAAGAGATTAATGAATTCACAATCAACAAACAGTCCAATAATAATAATAATTTTATTGCTCATCAACTTACAAAAAGTTACAGCGAGAGTTTGAGTGATATATAAGATTGAATAAAAAAAACTTAGAGAAAATGCAAGTAAGGTACAAGAAAAGAAAAAAATATTTTATAGATGTATAAAAATAACACTAATAACATTGTAATTCCTTCAAGATAAATGATTTCAGTTATAACATGTTACATATGTAAGAATAAATATGATTATGGTTATATTTTCATTAACAAGTGATCAAATTTTAGGCTTCATAACATTGTAAATCGGACACTCAAAAAGAGTATATAAAAAAGTCTCGTTCTCCATATTATTATACACCGTGCAGATACTTTTAGGATCTATTGTATACAAAATGTTATTAATAGTGAATTTTAGCCCATATTTGTTACTTAGACGAAGCTGGGCAATAGTACGTGTGATGTGAATGGGAAATTTTTATAAAAGAAGTGAATTATAAAATGTAAGACAGTGACAACGTTTGAAAAAGGAGACATACCAATCGGATAACAACTTTTTTGTGTTTGACCTTAAAGTTTTGACACAAACAGTCCAATATCATTTAAATACATTATAAAAAGTAAAGGCCCTAGGACCCTGCCTTGAGGAACCCCTGTGTCAATCTTGACCAAAGACAGTTGAATGCTTTAAGAGAAGCTATGATATTATTTCTCAATAGTCTAGTTCAACTGACTAGAAATCTGCTTTACTTAGATTTTTACGTATGTGGATATTGGATAATTCATAAAAAAATATATGGTGATACCTTGTTTGGGTGCTTTCTGCTTTTAGGATGGCTACACATTCAGGGCATGGCCAATGTGTGTAATCAGTTATGGTCTGCTTTAAACACTTTTGATGATAGGATCTAGGACAGGTCTCACATGCAATATTTACACCTTCTCGATGACAGCGCCAACAAAAAATATCTTTATTAACCTAAAATAATGTTATTATTGGTATTAAAAACAAAACTTTTAATTAACATTGCCAGGAATATTAAAAGAATATTTTTTAGCAAAATTAAGTCAAAATATGCAGTTACCATTTTTATAATTATTTTATTGAACTCATTTATTATCATCTGCTTAAAGGGAGTGGAAACAGATTATAATATGTCAAATTTTAACATCTAGAAATTGTTTGACAGTAACTAACTAAAAATATTGTGGTAATTTTACTTAATTAGTAACGATAAATTTTTAAATGACATAAATTGAAAATAGAATATTTTTATTGAATTATAAATCAATGACACTGAAATTACTTTATGCATTAATGTTAGTTGAATTTTACACTAAATGGTCAAGATTTGAATCAAGCAGTTTATAAATAATATAGCTTCTATCAATGTTTATAAAATGATTATATGATATTTCTTTATTGTTGGCTATTGAAAATAATATAACATGGATAAATCTTTTATTGTTGTAATATATGTGAAACTATTTATATTCTGTGACACATGTCATGTTAATTTACTGCTTTGTATAATTTTATTTAATATCGATCAAAAAAAGAAAAATACTTACTTTAAATATTTTATAATCCCCATGAGCTGTTTTTTTATTCCTCTTAAAACTTTCATCAGTATCAATTCCACTTGGAATTTCACTAAAACTGTCTCTTTTCCTTTTAACAACTTTGATATATTCATTTTCTTGAAGCTCTTCCAGTTCAGCTTCAGCTGTAACTGGAAACTTGAAGTTCTTACTTTCAGAAGCCAGCTTGAAGGATTTTTTAGAGTCACTATCTGAAAAACTACGAGGAGAGTCCCTCACATCTTTTTTACGCTTATAAGAAATGTTAGTCTTTAGATTAGCTTCTTTTGACAGAGCTAGTAAGGATTTGAGTTCTCTTGACTTATTCGATGTTTGATCAGAGTCATCAGACTTCTTGTCATTTTCAGTGAGTTCCTGATTATCTGTACTCTTTGTATGAACTTCAAATAAACTGTCTTTTTGAAAGAGTGATGAAGAATTATCTTGTGAGTTAATGTCTGGTTGCTTATCAACATCCATGCTAGTAGGAGATGGTTGATCAGACATTTTTAAGGAATTCTATAACATGGTACCATTAAAATAATTAAAATATAAATCAGGTATATACTTACATTTTATTTGATATCTAATTGTCCCATAATTGTTTACATAAGGTGATAAATATGGTGTATTATTAGATATATTTTATACGGCGTATATTATATCGCTTGTAGATTTGAGGCGACTCTCTAGCGGTGAAATTTCGTATCTTTTACCGTTTCTCACTCTCTCTCATGAACATTATATTAACCTCCAATACAATGTATTTTTTGACTACCCTTTAATAAAGTCTATGGAAAAATACATTAAACAATATTGGCTCTAAGTTCCAGTACACAATAATTAACCAATCACATCGTACTTCATTATGAACCATGAACCAAAATACTACCTAATATTTTCTTTCTTATTAACCATATATAACCACTAGCCGGGCCGGTAGATGTCGTTTTGAAAAAATTTGGCAACAACGCGTTTGCAAAGGTGTCCTATATTCTACATTAGACCTGCAATGATTTTTGAGACTTTCTAAAACTAGGCAACTTTTTATACACAGAAGAATGATGGTTGCATATGGTAAATGTATGTTTTTTCATAGCAATTTTAGGTTGTCTGAATTTAAAATTCGGACGAGTGCTGGCTTTCATTTAATTTTTTTATTATTGAATAGTCTAAAATTTTGTGGTTGGTAACATTGAAAGTGTTTAAATTAAAGGATCCTTAAATTAATAGTGAAATTAAATAATCAATATACAGGGTGATTCTTTTAGAGGGATATTAGAGGTTTCAGGAGAACTAGGCGGAATTAAAATCTGAAAATTTGGGATATGAGGTATTCGGAGATGTCCAATCGATCTAAAATATTTTGAACAAGCAGCTACTCCCGCTTATACCGGAAGTTGGTATCAACTTCCTTATTTTAAATGATCTTGTATTTTTTTACATTTTTAGATTCGTTCTAAAAAAGTGATTTCAAAAACCTATTACACTTATAATGTAAACTAATTAGTTTTGAAGTTATAGACAATTGAAAATCGATTTTTGTGATCGCTCCGACCAATCAACATAAAATCGAATAAAACGGCAATCTTAACTTTTCGAGTCCTACTTGGTGACATAAAAATAAAATGTATACAGGGTGATCGAAGTGTTATCATCCCCGAAAACCCCATATCCCAAATTTTCATATTTTAATTCCGCCTATATAGTTCTCATGACACCTATAATTAGCTCTCTAAAAGAATCACCCTATATTTACCATTATTAATGAAGTGAAAACAAAATGTTGCGATTAACTGTGATTTGAGAACACTCAGATGGTGGATTGTACTATTAAAATTGTATACTTTTTTGAATGATTAATAAAATGTATGGAATACTTTCCTCGGTTTAGTCGTTCCTGTAAAACGTATAATATACACTTGGCAACATCGTGCTAGACGTAAGTTAGGTTGGCGACATTGAAAATTTAAAAATATTGACAGATTTGTCAGTTTGACGTTTAATTTATATTTGTATTCAATATTCAATTTAATTTTGTAAATTTGAATGAAATGTGTTTAAATTAATATTATTGAAATTAAATAATCATTATAGATTTACTATTGTGTAATAAAACAAGTGTGATAATATAGGTGGACACGCAAATGGTGGATTTCAGAGTATCAAACGTCTAATGAAGAAGTTCGAATTATATATCTTGGAACAAAATTTGGTAAGTACGCTAATAACTTTATAAATATGTTATGCACGTATAAGGTGTTCTTAAATATCATGTACAAATAGAAGGGGGTAATTCTTTGGCTTATTTGACGACTAAACATTCATATAAATAAAGATCCGCAAACGCATAGTGTTGAAACAATAAAGATTTTAATTTTTTTTTCTTGATATGAAAAAAATACAAAAAACCAAAAAGTTTCTAAACAAAACAGAAAATTGTAAGAATGTAGGCTCTTTCACTACCAGCATCAATGAAATTATTTATTATTAGGCTGTAGACTTCTTTGCATGGTTATTACTTCCAAACGTTTCGACTGCAACTGCGTCAGCTATCTTCAGTTGAGTGAATGATGTTACTCTTCATGACGTATCAACTGATACATTCGAAGCGAAGGAGGTTTCAGTTTCAGTTAATACGTCGCGAAGAGTACTTCGTCCACGCCACTGAAGATGGCTGCCGCAGTTGCAGTCGAAACGTTTGGAAAAAATAACCAAAGAAGATCACGGCTTAACAGCCCAGAAGCAAACAATTTCACATAATAAAAAATTCATTTTGTATTTTATTGTTTGCGGGCCAAAGTATATTCGTACGATTTATTGCAATTATGTTTTGCGTCCTCGATTTATGCGTATATCTATTAATTTTGGGGCTTTATATTTTTCTGCTAACATTATTTATAACATGTTTAAAGAATAATACAATAAATTTGTTTACGATAATTAGATCTACCATGTACAATATTTTTATTTAGATTTATTTGTAAAAACATCGATTCCGCATCCACTTTTAAACTTGAGCATATAGAATTCATGGAAGAATCTACTGAAATATAAGAAAAAAATCAAAAACTTGAGTTTGTAATAAAAGTAATCAAGAAATTTATTAAATTCTAAAATATTCATTAGAAGTGATCAAAAATATTTCTCCTCTAGCTTTATTAGCTAGATGAAAAATATCATGATTTTATTAATTTTATTCAACCAAAAAATGAATGTAATAAAATTGTTTTTTTTAACAACTATTTTGTGTCAACTAAAACCGTTTAAAATCGTTTTGGTTTCAAATCCATCACTAAATTTAAATGCTCTAGTTGTTGTACCTATTCGTTTTTAATTGTTTCACTTGATCAGTTTCTTTAGTTTTTAGGGAATGACAAAACTCATTAATTGAACTGGGTATAGGAATCACTCATTCGTAAAATACATTTTTCTCTAATTTAAATTATAAGGGTTCATTGTAATGAAATGATACAAAGAATGTATGTAAAGTTTGTATTATATTATAAATCGTTAAAAAATGTCCACTCTTTATTTTCTAAGACCTCAGAACTTAGGTTTCATGGAAATCTTTTAGATGATTACTTTCTCTACGACATAAACATTGAAGAGGTTATAAAATTAAGATGTTCTTTTGTTTCCAGTGGACGGATACAAAAATTACAGAGCAAAACCAAGTTGGGCACTGACTATATACATGGTCGAAGCGTTATGGTTTGCGCTTGTTCTACTTTCGTTGCAAACGAACAATGAATTATTATGAAAATACTTTTTTTATACATTATATTCGTTTTACAATTAATTTGTCCACAGCCCATTTTAAAATTTCGGATGGTTAATCTTATCAACTGAAAGAAACAGGAATTAAAAAAAATATATTTAGAAGTAGACTAATAAAATTACATTTTACTTTAAAGGAGTAGAAAAAGTAGACTTCAAAAATATATTAATTATGTCTCATTTAAATTCTTCAAGCCATCAAATTATTTCACCAGAACATCGTGGAACCATCAAATCATACCTCGGAGTGTCTGGTCTTATTCCTTCCCTCTGTGGTTTTTCTCCTCTTCCTTCTTCGTTTTTATGCTGGTTTGATGTTAATGAGATTGATAAAATAATTGTTAAAAAGTATGTCATTCTATTTGAAAAAGAAAATAAGTGATTTGCCTAGTTTACTAATGTACCAACCACCCTATATACCTCTATACATGAAAATAATGATTACTTTTAACCACCATTAAATAAATCTGTAAGTTTTATACAATAAAATTTATAGACGACAACGACAAAGGTTTGCCGGACCCTGTATATAAATTAGATGACACAAATATATTTAGGACACTCTGTATAAATATTGTAGATAAACCAACACTAACTTGTTTGAAATGTAAACCTACACGACAAAATGGTGTCTGCATGATCTCGAAAAGTAGGTGAATGTGAATAGGTAGATCTTCATCTCTGAATCTCATGAGTGGAACCAAGCATCATTAACAATATCTAAAACGGTGTTTTTTTTTTAATTAAAATATGAATGGGTTCCTACCGCATTCGTTTACTCCTATTAAGATAATTTATGATAAGAAATGACCAAATTTTCATTTAGGATTTATTATAATAATTATAGTACTTATACCCTTACTAGAAAATATTAGATATACAGTGAGCATCATAAGTGATACACACGAGGGGTGTGCCATTAGGACCAAAAACGGACACCTACTCAAAATTTTAGAAAGTACAAAAACATTAAATACTTTTTGTAATCTTAAGATTATTCTGAGTAATTTATCTACTAATTTCAGTACTTTTTTACTTTGGAAGTAGTTCTAGTAGTAAAAGTTATATACCTTCAAAAGTGATATCTATACTTTTTATACTTTATCTACTTTCAAGAGTAATTTTAGTACTTTTTGGACTTTTGAAGTAGTTTTAATTCAGAAAAATAAAAGTGGTTATACCGGCCTTTGCTATTTTTTTGGTAATATCTTTTATATAATGAGTTTAAACTCAATAAATTTGTTGATTTTTGTGTAAAAAAATTAAAATTTGTACATTTAAAAATCGAAAATGAAGCAAATAATGATCAAGAACAAAAAAATACATTAAAAACAATTTCTTTTAAATTCTTTGTACACTTTAAGAATTTTTTACGCTCTGGCTTTATTTTAACAAATTATGAAAAACATTCGGACAAGTTGATTTTTAATTTGAATTGTCTTAAAATGTATATGCAGTCTATTCTCACATGCTATAACAGTAATAGAGGAGTGTTACATAGGTCACCCTGTATTTTATTGCAATTTTAATTATCCTTGAGTAGCTGACTTTACTAACCATAACATCTAAAGTGAACACCTATAAGATGTTGAAATCAGTTGTTATTCATTTTCAGGGAATTTTCCTGTCAAAGATGTCCCCACTGTATCTACATATAAAAATATATGTAGATACCTTCAGGGAAATAAAAAAATCACAGTGCTTATAATTTTTTGTTACTAATAGCACAAAAGGTCCGATTGACGTTTTTTTATGGTCCATTTAACGTCAGAACGTTCGAGGACCAAAATAAAACGTTTTATAAACGTTTGTGCAAGAACGATTTTAAAATGAACCTAAAGAAACGTCCAAAATATGTTCGAAGTGATAAATAAAAAAAAACGTTGTCTAAGCTCCACTACTCAGACGTTTTTAAAACCTACGATAAAAAACCACCTAGTACTTAAATGGTTTTTTAACGTTCATATCAAAAGGTTTTTTATAAACCACCAGTAAAAACGTTCAAAAAATGTTTTGTTTAGGTTCTCAAAAGCATGTTTTGAGAAAAAGGTAAAAAGTTAAGTTGCGTTTCAGTAGTTTTTAAAACGATCAGTAAAAATGTCCAGAAAACGTTTTGTTTCGGTCCTCAAAAGAATGTTCTGAAAAAGATCAGAAATTTACGTTTTTTAAGCGTTTTTGTAAGTTGTTTTTATAACCACTGTAAAAAAACGTCCAAAAAACATTGTTTTTAGGTCTGAAAAAGTATGTTTTATAAACGTTCTTAGGTACTTTAAAGGACGTGCAGTGGACGTTTTAAAAGACGTCCAAGAAACGTCCTTTGTCGAACCATTTATTTAGTGAAACGTCTTTAAAACGTCCTTTTTCGACGTCTGTATGTCGTTGGAAGTTGTGACATTTGCACTATAGAAAAACGCCTTATAAACGTTCTCCGGTACTTTAACGAACGTTTTTAAAACGACCCGATGGTCGGTCGTGTACGTTTTTAAGATGTTTTTTTAAACGTCTTTGTGCTATTAGGGACGAGCACTTCAATAAGAATTATATTTGACAAAACTCACTGAGTATAGATTAATTACCCTGTACATTCTAATTAAATTTATCTGCCAGCCTATTTTGCATAATTTTCAAAGATAATGCCAACATAAATTTTATTCCTATTCCGTAAGTTTCATCAATGCTGTATAATTTTTATACAGGAAAAAACAAATGTAAACTAATTTGCTCTTGTCCTTGATCTTTAAATAAGTTATATTTGAAGTAGTTAACTTTCTTTTAAAATAAGTTAAGTATCTTTAAGTATAGTTTAAACCTCGGTTTAAACACAAACTTAAAATGTTAAAACTGTCATTTATTTTGAAATAACTCTATTCGCAAGCAAAAAATATTGATAGATATGCAATTGCCTTGGACCAATGAGTTAAATGTCAAAAATCAAAAAACAACAAGGTTGCCTTTGCAGACACGTTTAATTCTTAACCTAAGTGATTTTTTTTTGAAAAATTGCACTTTGGGAGCTAATAATAATGTTAAATGGTTATAGGAACAAAGGCTATTGTAATTTTTACTTGTCACCTTAATACCATAATAAAGATACTTCAACTTGTATATTATTAAGTTGTTTTATAAAATAGCAGCTTACTCATGATTTCATTTTTTCAAGCATCGTTTTTTGTCCTGGCAAAATCTCGAACATGTTGCTAGTTGCGAAAGGTCCTAAGTAAGTTTTTTTGGTTGTTGGAAATACGGTTGGAATTATATTAACTGCCACTCTTTTAACATATATGCTTTGATCTGACCACATTAAAAATGTTGTATAACTATCAAATTATTAACAATTCTTTCAAGGATTGAGGAACTGTTAACTTGTACTTTTTTTTACTCATTGAATATTGAATATTGGTCCACGATAGAATCAGAAATGTTCTGATTAAGTTGTTGATCGGAATTAGAGTCCGAAGAGTCCATCTGAAAATCACATAGAATATATCTTATTTATTTTTAATACTTATCTTATATTTACAATCAAATGCAATATGTTTATCTGAAATATTGCAAGAAAAAGCAAAACAAAAGGCGGGAAACAGAATACTCACTCAATTCGGTAGCCGATGACCCTTTTTGACGAATATTCAGTACTTTCTACTTATTACTCATGATACTTTTTGAAATTCTGAAATAATTTCCGTATTTTTAGAAGTAATTTTATAATTTCTTTGTACTTTTAGATTTATATATTTTTATAAACAATTCAAGTAATTCGGTAGTTTCAGAAGTATTTTATGTACTTTTAAAGTCATTTTTGGACTTTCAAAGTCATTTCAAATTCTTTTTATTCCAAAGTATCTAACTCGTTACTAGACTCTTGTTAGAAAAATCGCCGAGACACGTCGATTTTTGATTTCTATACAATGTACATTTTTCTATGAATAGTTTACCCCTAATTTCATGCCTTACTCAAGGGGAGCAACGCTTTCGAAAAATTTAAATAGACAGTTAGTGGAACAATTTTATGAGAAGGACAGTGTGAAAAATAAAAAACGTTCTGGGCCATCTACTACTGGGGGAAGATAAACAAGTGGTCATTATGAGCGAATTTATGAGTAATCCGTCCTCATCGAGTAGAACTTGAATTGTGAGGTTTCACATATGACTGTATTGAGAGTTCTGAATAAAAATGTTTCATCCCTATAAAATAAAGAACTGACGGAGGACTGTCCAGACCGCCGTCTAGAATATTATGAAATTGTATCTAATAATATTTTGCAAAAACGCAGCTATTTGAAACACATTTGTTTCAGTGATGAGACTACTTTTTTTTTAAACTGTCACGTGCGTAGACAAAATGTGAGGTACTGCTCAGATGAAAATCCTCGACAGAGTTACCAGAAAAAGTTAATGTGTGGGTAGTAATACTGGTTGACCACATTATAGATCCGTTATTTATTGAAGAAAATCTGACTGGTGCCCTTTATTTGGACATGCTGGAAACAGTGATAGAAACACTGATAGTGTCCAAAATAAGCTCACTTGTTCTTTTACGTCAAGTTTTGGCTAATACTATGAACTGTCAATATCTTCTGGAAAAATGAAACTTTTTGGTTCCTAACCTTTTATGTTAAAACATATAATTTTAGAAATTCACCAGTATCTAATCATATATGCGAAAACTACAATAATAATAATAGTACTCTTTTTGATATTTTCCTTGCATATTCTGGACAAATTAAGTCTATATCTAGATTCACCAGTTGCAACAATTTCTCCTTTTATGTATAATTTTTGTTTTTGTGTTTATGTACTCTCATTTTTTTTGTGTTTTATTTGATAAATTTATTTTTGTGTTCTGTTTGATAATTTTATTTTTGTGTTTTATTTGATAATTTTATTTTGGTGTTTATGTTCTATACACTTTAGTCTCTAATTTGTTAATGGGAAACTGTAAATTAGAGCAAATAAATAAATAAATAAATAATGTAGACGAATTTGACATGGAAATTATTTTTATGTGTGGAATGGCCTCCAAGATCACCAGATCTAACACCTTTAAATTTACCAAAAATCGGAAGTATACGAGACTCAGTGTCACTTTATTCAAGAGTTGCGAAAGCGGATTACGGAAGTGTGTACAACAATTACAATGGGGAACAGATAAGGTCAGTAGAATAAGACACAAAGTCGTACCACAAAATTATAATATACAATTCAAAAATAAATCGGTGACATGTTTCGGCATCAACGGGCCATCATCAGGCCTAGAAACAAAATTGCATTGTATAAAGAAGTAAAATTTACAGGTAAATAATAACTTACAATTTGTAAAGAGTGATCAATAATCACAAATAATTATTAAAAATAAATAAAAAATATGATAGATTGCATAGATGTAGTGACGAAATGAAAACTAAATATTAACATATGAAAATAAAATAAAATTGCATCAACTGTACACAAACATGGTTGGTGAATTCATAGATATAGGTTTGTTCGTGTTCTTTAAAATAGAACCGTTAATTATCATTCATGATTTATCAAATTTGTTTGTGGCACTTTTAATACTAGAAAAATAAAAAAGATAATTATTGTGGGGTTATATGAAGTTTTCCCATTTGGAAAGTGGTAAGTCAAACTAGTAAACAATGACCTTAAACCTTGCTATGCGCATGTGTGACTAGAACGGTTTTTGTCAGTTCACACTTTTAGCTAGAATCACATAGAATTATTTGAAACAGTTCAGAATCGTTCTGAAAAAAAAACCTAAAACACAGGATTCTTGGTTCAGAAAACACCAACACTTTTAATCTACTACGCATGTCTGGAACTGTTCTGCACAAGCAAAACTAAAAACACGAACAAACCTTATATCAAAATGCATCCCTACCGATAAGGTTAGTAGAATAGTTTAGTTGTCATCCTGCTTGTGGTGTTTTGTTATTTTTAACTCAATACGTTATGAAACAAATTTTAAATTTCTTGCACGGTTGAATGGATAATAAAACCCCTTTTAAATGAGCTATTTAAATTTTTCGAAAGACTTGATTCCATCCAGGGCCACCGAGAAACTATATCAGCCATGTTTGAAACTAGGGAAAGGGCTCTCGGATTTTTTTTGCGTCTGAATTATATTTACCTATAAAAAGTTTACGAAGTCAAAAGTTCGCTATGTGTAAAATTCAGTCAAAGTAAGCCTAGGTAGTCAACAGATTGAAAACATAAAACTGGTATTTATATAAAAAAAAACAAAAAAACTAATAAAAAAACAAAAATAGCTTATTAACTTAAATAATGTTAAATAACATCTGATTTTCAGATGATTAGTTTTTGAACATTTTAGGAAGGGGATACGAACTCCTTCTCCCCATAACCATGGCGAAGGGACCCGTAGACTTCTAGACTTGGCGGCCCTTGTCCCCTTCCTGAAATTAGGGGTAAATTATTTATACAAAAATGTAAATTATACAAATCAAAGGTTGACGTGTCTCTGCGATTTTCCTAGCAAGAGTCCAGTAACGAGTTAGATAAGGGGGTAACACTTATGATGCTCATTGTATAGTTTTTTTTTAATAAACCATTTCGAAATCATATTTTGATGATTAAAAAATTACAAATGTTTATTTCATTTTCTAGTTTCATTAATATTTCTGAAAATTATGTTGAAAAATTAAGTATTAATATTGGTACTCATTGCGCTATCTATAAACATAAATATTTGTACCGAATTAAATCGAACTCATGCTTTGCAATTTTTTTAAATTTTTTTATACTAATTTTAGGCACAATAATAAGTCACCAATTAAGCCAGGTCGTATATAAACGTAATAAGTTTTTAAATTCAAACTGGACATAATTTACTTATAGTAGAGCAAATCTAATAATAAATAAATAGTCAAACCGATTGGTTGTAATGCAAAATATTTAGGTCAATTTGCACCATCACTTTATGGTTTATGATTCCAACTTATTTATTTGTTGCCTAGGTAAGTACCGAACCGACAACCGGTAATGGATGGATTGCTACTGTATTTTATTAAAATGTGATTTGATCAAAGGTATGAACAAAATCAACAGACCAAAGAATTTATATCTATCCGAAAGTCAGTTTTGGATAATTGTTATTGAAATCAATACATAAAAATATCAGTAAAAAAAAATGAATTTGTTAAAAAGATTTTTAATAAAAATTCAAACTTTCTTAATTTTTTTGGAAAGAGAAAATATCGCTTTAATTTTTAGCGATTGGGCACTGAATAATGAGTAATATTGCAAGAATACAGTTTCTTTTATAATTGGAAAATTTTGTGGTTAATTATTTTTATCATTAATTGTATGAAACTTTTGAAGTAAAACTTCTAACTCATCAAAAACACAATGTAATGTAATGAAAAATACAGGGCAAGTTCGATGGCTACACTTGGAGCACAAAGTAGACGACGCGCAGTGTAAGTGTCATTGCGGTTATTGAAATGAAATATTTTTATTGATACTCAGCTCTCAGGAATTCAGAAAAAAATCGGCAAAAATCGGAAAGAATCCGTAAATTTTGCAATAACTTTTTCAAATCAGTATATTAAAAGCTTTCAAATCAGGTATCAAACTTAAAAAAAAAATATGAAAATACGATTTTAATAATTAATACTGCTAATAAATCACTCTGTATATATAAAACAATAATGATGATAAAGGGTGGGTGAAGAACCAAAATCTGAAATGTTTGTCACAAATCGTTTTTACAATGTCAACGAAAAAAAAAACGAGTTAATGATTTATCAAACACAATTATATTTAGACAAAAGAAAATTCAGCTTATTATTCGCATGTTTTATATTTTTTCTTTAAAAACAATAAGAGATGTGTTGAAATTCAATTATTTGTTATTTTCCCTAGTGAACTCGATTGCCTGGAATCTCACACTATATCATTCAACATTTTTATCATGACGAACAATAAAATCTTTATCAATCTTAATAAAATTTTGCATAAAGGGATTTTATTCTATTGCTAATAAAAAATATGATCATTTTTGGACCTCTAGTGGATTCTAATCGTTTTTAACACTCCAGAATTATTTTCTAATCATTCTTGGACCTCTAAGATCATTATTGCTAATTCAAATAATTTTTAACATTCCAGAATTATTTTCTGATTATTCTTGGAACTCTAGAATCATTTTTTGTTAATTCGGATTATTTTTATCATTTAAGAATTTTGTCTGATCATTCTTGGAACTATAGGATAATTTTTTATTAATTCTGATCATTTTTAACATTTAAAATGTTTTGTCTGATAATTTTTGGAACTCTAGGATCATTTTTTGTTAATTATAATCGTTTTTAACACTCCAGAATTATTTTCTGATCATTCTTGGAACTCTAGGATAATTTTTTATTAATTCTGATCATTTTTAACATTTATAAATTTTTGTCTGATAATTTTTGCAACTCTGGAATCATTTTTTGTTAATTATAATTGCTTTTAACACTCCAGAATTATTTTCTGATCATTATTGGAACTCTAGAATCATTTTTTGTTAATTCGGATCATTTTTATCATTTAAGAATTTTGTCTGATCATTCTTGGAACTATAGGATTATTTTTTATTAATTCTGATTATTTTTAACATTTAAGAATTATTTTCTGATCATTCTTGGAACTCTAGGATATTTTTTTATTAATTCTGATTATTTTTAACATTTAAAATTTTTTGTCTGATAATTTTTGGAACTCTAGGATCATTTTTTGTTAATTATAATCGTTTTTAACACTCCAGAATTATTTTCTGATCATTCTTGGAACTCTAGGATAATTTTTTATTAATTCTGATCATTTTTAACATTTAAAATTTTTTGTCTGATAATTTTTGGAACTCTAGGATCATTTTTTGTTAATTATAATCGTTTTTAACACTCCAGAATTATTTTCTGATCATTCTTGGAACTCTAGGATAATTTTTTATTAATTCTGATCATTTTTAACATTTAAAATTTTTTGTCTGATAATTATTGGAACTCTAGGATCATTTTTTGTTAATTATAATCGTTTTTAACACTCCAGAATTATTTTCTTATCATTCTTGGAACTCTAGGATATTTTTTTATTAATTCTGATTATTTTTAACATTTAAAATTTTTTGTCTGATAATTTTTGGAACTCTAGGATCATTTTTTGTTAATTATAATCGTTTTTAACACTCCAGAATTATTTTCTGATCATTCTTGAAACTCTAGAATATTTTTTTATTAATTCTGATCATTTTAACATTTAAAATTTTTTGTCTGATAATTTTTGGAACTCTAGGATCATTTTTTGTTAATTATAATCGTTTTTAACACTCCAGAATTATTTTCTTATCATTCTTGGAACTCTAGGATATTTTTTTATTAATTCTGATCATTTTAACATATAAAATTTTTTATCTGATAATTTTTGGAACTCTAGGATCAGGAATTATTTTGAAATGATCTTACAGGTCTAAGAATGGTCAGAAAATAATTTTAGAATGTTAAGATTTTTTAAAAAAAATCTTGTCCCTTTCGGAAACTAATAATAAATTGGGTTATTATTAAAAGGGCGCTACGTACAAGAATATATTTTTGTGTTCATTAAATACATCCTAGAAGATGGACTTTATTAACAAGTGACAATAAATGTGTATTAAGAGGGCGCCACGTACAAGACCAAATCCCAAAATCAGTATATTGTACGTTACCAATTAAATTATTGTATACAATTTTATACAAATACAAAAAAATTAGACCCTTATTATTTTTTTGTGCTAAATTTAAATCTGTAATCAAAATTTTAAAATTTTATGGGATACAGATATGTCTCATTTCAAATCTCATATCCAAATATTAACGGAGTAACGGAGATAGATGTTAGTGTCCTTTTGACAATGCTACTGCGCATATTTAAAATATTACAAATATCTAACCAAATGATGAGTTGATATATTTTATTGTCTCCTCTAGTGACACGAATTAAGAAAAAAGTGAAACTTTTTATTTACCTCTAACAGAATAGATTAAAATAAACTAAAAGACAAAACGAAGACAGATAATTAGAACGTGAAACGATTCAAATAAAATATTAAGCGCGACCAAAAACCACAAAAGAACAGAACAGCCGAGTTATATCAGCATAAAAAATATCTGTTATTCTAGGTACTGTTGTATGTAAAAACTTTCATCCACGTTGACCCAGTTTGGCACGGCCGGAGCCAAAAAACGTCTTCGCTAAAGAACCAAGCACATGTCAAATATATCGGAACATTTGTAAAATACATGAAGACCGATTACGCCTTCTAATGGATAATTTCTGTACTTATTGCCATTACAGGACCGGTATCACTATAATAAATAAAAAAATATTTATAATGAATAAGTTTATAATATAAAAATTGATAGATTTGTTATAAATTTTATATTTAATTCAACTCTACTATTTTTAATACCTCAATTGTTTTTTAGTTACTAAACACAGTGACCCTTGACCTCTACGTCACAAAATAACCTAATTTCAAACAATTTAAGTATGTCGAAAATAAATTCAGTCTATTTGACATTCCAATGACAAAGATTATGTTTTTTTCTTAAGCTGAACCTAAATAGAAATTTATTTATATATTCTAATTTATATGGAAAATAATTTAATAACTACTAAAATATATTTTCTACTATTTATGATTTTAATGGTAGGTATTTTTCTACTTATCTCACAAACTCCACTCAAGGGCAAAAGAGTATTTCCGACATCTTTTTCGCGTTGGAAATAACGGATTAATCTCAATATAAATTATTGTTCTTTCTTATAATATCGCGACATTTTTTAATACGTAAACGACAAATGTGTCAAAAATCAAAATTGATATAATATTTGATCTGATGCAAATTGTCTGCCTTATCTGGTTTACATATGCTACTAAGACAATCGACACTGATGACGGTAGGGATCAGGGGTCACTTAACAAATTTTAGTTGTTAATTTTTTTTTCTACAACCACTATACAAAACAGGCTTTTCTACACAAATTTTTATACGCAAAGAAGGCCTTTTCGTAATGTATTTGATACGCTATGGCACTTTTCCCCTCTGAAATATCAAACACAGCTACGACCTTTCAAATTTTTTTGACAAGTTACTGTTTTTATATGAGGCAAGTAGATAAGATGCAATTTCCAAAATATCAAGTATGACCCCATCGTGAGTGGGCAAGAAAGACTTCTAAATATTCAGATTTGTTGTCGTTTAATTTTATACAGATATAGATTTTTCAAAACCGGAAAAGATAAAAATCTGAAATTTACATTTGCATCTATACAATTAACATATGATAACACACTTGAAATAACTCATAGAACTGAAGGAAACAACTAACTCAAGGTAATTAGGAATGTGATTTCTTCAAAAACAAGAAGATGACATTGAATGAATTATGAATATTAGTATTCATAACTGTATTAGGTTGCGAACGTGTTAAAGTAATTCCAGGATTTCGAAGGACCAAACTACTTGGGTAGAAGTTAAACCAATATGAATGTTAAAATAAAAATAGTATTTGAAATTGGGATGTAATTTTTTATTCCATAGTACGAAACATGAACAGCAAAAATCATTTGCGGGACTAAAGTGTCACTTTTACTCCCTTGGGACTAAAATTTTTTTAGTCCCGCAAATAATGATAAAAAAATACAAAATTTAATATCAAATATGATTACCTAATCAGAAGTAGGAAACTTAAAAATAATAGAATTAATTGTTACGTTTAAATATTTACAAAATTAACAGGTAGGTAAATAATTATTTTTAAATTATACTTTTTTTCACATTTTTGTAAAATTTTTCTAAAATTAACCTTTTTTCTCATTTTTACTACTTTTTCGATTTAAATTTTCTCTTTTCCTCAAAAACTTCCTCTTGTTTCTCTCCAAGTTTTGTCACTTTTTGGTCTCAAATTTCTGATCTTTTTTCTCAAATTTTGTCACTTTTTTACTGAAATTCTCTCTCATTTTTCTCACTTTTTTTATTTAAATTTTCCCTCCAAAATTTTATCTCGTTTTTCCTAGGTTTTTTTCCTTTTTTGTCTCAAATTTTGTCACTTTTGTCCTGAAATTTTCTCTCTCGAACATTACCACTTTTTTATATAAAATTACCTCTTTTTCTTATTTTTGTCGAATTTCCCTTCTTTTCTCTTAAAAATTCTTACTTTTTTTGCAGAAATACACGTTTTTTAAAAAACTACCCATTTTTTCTAAAATTACCCCTTTTTTCTCATTTTTGTCACTTTTTGACCTAAAATTTTCCCTCTTCCTATAAAATTTCCCTTTGTTTCTCTCAACTTTTATCACTTTTTTACACGTTTTTTTAAAAATTACCTCTGTTTTCGAAAATTACCCTTTTTTCTCATTTTGTTTACATTGTTGCCTTAAATTTTCCCTCTTCCTCCAAAATTTACTCTTGTTTCTCTCAAATTTTTCAATATTTAATATGAAATTTCCTCTTTTTCCCTAAAATTACCTCTTTTCTTTCATTAAAAATACCCCTTTTTTAAATTAAACCTTTCTTTTTCATTTTTGTCAAATTTCCCTTCTTTTGTCTCAAATTTAATCACTCTTTTCTGAAATTACCCCATTTTTAGATCACCTCTTTTTAATCATTTTTGTCTCAAATTTCCTCTCTTTCTTCAAAATTTCCCCTCGTTTCTCTCCAATTTTGTGTTCCCCTCAAGAGGATACTTTATATATCAAATTATAAGTTTTTTAATTTGTACAAAAAGATATTTTAATAGACTAAAATTCTTTAAAAGTAGTTTTAGAACAAAGTTATTTAAAAAAAAAATTGTATTTAAAAAAAAATGTATTTAAATAATTATTTGAATTTTAAGGTGCCTTGGGCACCGCTGTGTAAAAAATAGCGTATATACCACAGGACTAAAGTGTCTTTTAATCCCTCAGGTGATTGTTTCCCGAGCGTAGCGGGATTAAAAGATGCACTTTGGTCCCTTGGTGTATAATATACTATTTATTTTGTTTTTTTAATTCTATTGAAGTTGATTAAAAAATAACAGTTAATCTTTCACATTGTTTATTTTATTTTCGCCACTTTAAAAATGATTTACTAAATATTAAAGACAGGACTGGAAAAATGTTAAAAAAAATATGAGCGTGGAAGATTTTTCTAAATTGTAAATATCTCGGTAAGTTCTGTGTGAAAAAATGACTGAAACATTTACTGAATTATTAACAATGATAAATCTTCAATTTTTTGTTGTTTTATTCAAATACAAAAATAAATCCGAAACAAATTAAACTTAATAAAAAAAATTACCTGCAGTGTTCGCAAACTACACGTTCCCCATAAACTGACAAGGTATATGTTCGCAAATCCCACGGTTCGTAAAGCCCACGCCTCCATATTTTTGAATTACCATTTTAATACTTTATTACTAAATTATTCTAATGACGTTTTGTTAGCAATAAAACCATTTCCAGTGTTTTTCTTTTCTATTTATAAAATTCGATCAGAAAATTTTATTAGATACGTAACCGCCTACAAGTATAAAGATTTGATTCTGAATGAAAAAGCCGTCCCTGGTGAGAACAAACAGTACGAGTTGGTACCAGCAAAGGAGAAATTATTGACCTTGTTTCTTGACCTAGAAAATCCAAGACATACATCAGACAAGGACGTTAGTGTATACAACTAGTCAAAAACGAGATCACAATTATTGTACATCAACATTGTGCACATATACAGGGTGTACAATAAATACGATTTTTTGTATAAACTATTATTATTGGGTATTATTAAAGGTTTAAAAAAATTTATATTTATTTATCTTACACGTGTAATTTCTACACCGTAACTAATAACCTGATGCCAGGATAAAGAATTTCAAAACATCTGGATTTTATTCATGCTATAATAAATACTTGTTGCTTTGAATTTCCAACAATGTTTGCAAACATTTTGATTTAGTGTTAACTTGGGTCCATTTTAAAAACATATGTTTTTGATTGCTTTACGATATCTTCAAAGACATAAATAAGAAAAGGGATTATTTTGTTGTTATACATTTTAGACGTTTTTATAGTGTTTCGTTTTATAAAAGATTTGTTTTATTTCAAAAATTTTAGACCAATAAATATGAAATAGTGGGTAATTTTTGACCAATAAAAGTTCCTTTTTTCATAATTTAACAGCCATAAAAGTTGAAAAAAAATTAACACTTTTATGGCGTTAAGAGCCTATCGACCTACAAATACTAAATTCGTAATAACTTTTTTAATTGTGGTTTTCACTAAAACATGGAGAAAAAAATCTATTATTCTGGTTACCAATTACATTTTTTTTATATCAACCTAAATATTTTTTCTCGCTGTTTAATTTTTTTTTGAAAACATTTATAGCTTTCCACAATTCGCTATAATATTTTAAGATATTTGGTAAAAAAAAATCTAACAAGAGTTTAGTTTTAAGAGCGAATTAAGATAAATGCATTTAATTGTTTGGTAAGTGCTGCCACCTGTTAGATGTACCTAAATCTTTACGTTTCTATCATTATTGACGTTTAAGGCTCCAT
The DNA here is from genome assembly GCA_963243735.1 of Neocrepidodera transversa. Lineage (NCBI taxonomy): Eukaryota > Metazoa > Arthropoda > Insecta > Coleoptera > Chrysomelidae > Neocrepidodera > Neocrepidodera transversa. Next base: position 2,354,424 of record OY725341.1, on the reverse strand, counting down.
ATAGGTGGTCCAATCAGAAGTTGGATTTGATATTTTTGATAGTTTTCATATTTTTCAATTTTGTATCCACAATTATATTTTTAAAATTTCAATAGGGTTCCTAGTTCGGTGTGTCAGGTACTTGTCAATTGTCAATGGGGACGTGTGGTGCGGTAGCTACAGCAAATTCATTTGTAGTATATGAAAATATACCTAAAATTATTCACAAAAATATAATTGGCTAACTTTGAAACACTACGATTACTAAGAAATAAATTTTCAAAATTTCCAAGTGACGTCAGCTACATTAATTTGTTTAAAGTAATGTAGATGGCACGACAAGGCATAATTTACAGTTATCTGTCGAGTATTACTAAACCAAATAGCCTTAGCGACTTTGACTATTAATAAAAAAGAAGAAAAAAGCAAAACACATAGGTGACACATAAATATTAAAATAATAGGTTATGTTATACTGAAAAGTGACAAGTAAAACGCTGTGACTAGCAGTACATCGGATGTACGTTTATTTTATATATATTTGATAATTTTCGGTACCTTTTTTCAGTCCGGAACATTTTTTCAAAATGGATATTTTTTGGGAGCGATGTGATAGAATTTAAGCGGCACAAAGCGTCACGTAATAAAAAAGCGTTATTCCCCCTCCAAGCGACTCCGTCTCTTTCCACAATATGAGTTTTGTCTCATTTATTTTATTTTATATTATTTATTGTTATTTTATAGGGAGAGAAAGTTTTTTATATTTTCTCGTTTTTTGGCATTTTTCTGATTTTTGTTTTTTTTTTTTTTATTTTTTTTTGGTTTTGTTTTCTAATTTTTCCTCATTTTTTCCTATTGTTCTGGTTTTTTATTTTGTATTCTTATTTTTTCTTATTCCTCTGACTTTTTGTGATTATTTGCGATTTTTCTGCCATTTTCTTCGAATTTTGTTTCGATTTGTTTACTTCATTCGATTTTTTTAATTTTTTTTTTTCGTTACAATTTTTTCTGGTTTTTTTGTTGTTCTTTGTGTTTTTTTTTCGTTGTTTTACATCGTTTTTGCGATTTTTAGAGCGCTTGGTCTTTCCGTTTTTTCCGTATTTTACAATTTTATGTTTCATTTTATTAATATTTTTGTTTAAATTTGATTTCTGTTTTTCTTATTACTCCGATTTTTTTGTAATTTTTTGAGTTGTTAAAATTTTTTCTCGTCTTTTTCACATTTTTCTGTTTTTTTTTTCGATTTTTTCTCATCGTTCCTCATTTTTTCATAATTGTTGTTTTTTGTTTCTAATTTTTTCTTATTCCTTTATTTTTGCGATAAGTTGCGACTTTCTTCTCTTATTTTTGAAAGAGACAAAAAGTTTTTTAATAGTTTTCGTTTTTTTTCTCATTTTTATGATTTTTTGTTTTTTTGGTTTTTTTTTCGAGTTTTTCTAATTTTTCCTCATTTTTGTTTTCTCATTTTTTTCTTATTCCTCTGTTTATTTGCGATTGTTTTGTCGTTTTCTTGAATTTTGTTGCGATTTTTTTTTATTCATTCGATTTTTTTCATTTTTTTATCGTTACAATTATTCTGGTGTTTTGGTTGTTCTTTTTTTGGTTGTTAAATTTTTTTCTCGTCTTGTTCTCATTTGTCTGCTTTTTCGTTTTTTTTTGTCGATTTTTCTCATATTTCACATTTTTTCATCATTGTTCTTTTTTTTCTAATCTTATTTTCTATTTTTTTCTCATTTTTCTTTTCTTTTAATTTTTTACGATTATTTGCGATTTTTTTCTCATTTTTTTGAAATTTTGTTGAGATTTTTTTACAATTTATTTCAATTATTTCGAATTTTTAATGTTTTTTAAATTTTTTGTGTTTTCTTTTGCTATATTTTTCGATTTCTTACGTTTTTCTGCGCATTTTTACCTCTCGCCCTTCAGATAAGAGAGGTATAGGAATCATGCTAAAAATTGGGTAGTGAGTTTTCAATGGATAAACACGTTTTAGGGTCTCTAGAATACGATTTTAATATTTTCGCGATGATGTCTGTGTGTGTGTGTGTGTTAGTGTGTGTGTGTGTGTGTTTGGATGGATGTTGTAGTAACGATAACTCAAAAACTACTGAATAAAAAATTTTGAAATTTTGCACACAGGATTCTGATACCCTAGATTAGATCTGATTAGATTTTGGTGCCAATCGCACAACCGGAAGTGGCAGTTGCTATGGGTGATGACGCAATTATTATACAAAACGGCAATAAAGTTTTACACATATATTTTGTATACCTTATAGTTTATTTTCGTCTCATTAAAATTTTCGAAACTTTTGCCATTGTTGCCAGATTTACAAAAAAATTATTTTTTTTCAAATTTTTTTGTGTCAACCTGTAAATTTTTGATTCAAAAATGGCGAGAGGTCATGTGCTGGCCACATCAGATTTTTTGTTGTTGCGATTTTAAGCGTTTGATTTTTTCATTCTTTTCCAAATTTTCTGCTTTTTCTTTAAATTTTTTCCGATATTTTTTATTTTTTTCTTTGACAATTTCATATAAATTTCTTATAATTTGTCGTACTTGACTAACCGCTTTCTGTAAGTAATCATTTAATTATTATTTTTTTGTAATTTAACTTTGTATTTTTCTCTTATAGGCCTGATGATGGCCATTGTTTGGCCGAAACATGTTGCCATTTAATTGTTAAACATTACTTTACATAAATAATTGTGGTATGACTTGAAGTTTTATTATTCGTTGAACTCTTTTTTTTTATCTAAAATTTTGTATAAAAAATTTACACTTCCAGTATTTTTTATTGTCATTTAAATAATTCAATTTAATAATTTTCTTGTTTTTGTCACTTCCTTTTGTTTCTAACCAGTGGCTGGACTAGTGCGATCCTGGCCAAACTTCTCACATACAAGTTCTACAAATTTGAACTGGAACAAAATTTTCTTATACAAAACACCTAATTTGTATTGCGGGTACCGTACCGGCCGAACCGATCCTGCTCAAATTAAATACGGGTTTTCCCTGGAGATAATTAACTAGTACAATCAAAACTGGAATTCGATCGGAGTTTTCGTTTGCTCCGGTTTACATCCAAACAGACAGACGTCCGGATAGGATTTTTTGTGTTTTCGGACTCTGGAAGCTCAAAAACGCCAAGAAAATTAATACTGGGACTTTTGTAATCCAATTTTAATTATTTTTTCTTCTTTAACATTGTATTTTAATTTTTTTTATTGTAAATTTTTATTAACACCTTGTATATTTTTCTATTTAGCTTAGTTTACTTAAGTGAAAGTAATTTTCTGAATATGCTTAAATAAACCATTACTTTTGGAAATAGAATTAGCTTATAAAAGTTTAAAATATAACATTTAAACTAAAACAATTAACAAAAATATTAAATTCTCGGCCGCGTCCACTTAATTGGCTGTGATAGCTAAATAAGTAGCAGCAAAAGTTTGTGTGTCATCTGAACAAAAAAAAAAAATGTCATTAATACTCCATCAAGTTTTCTTAACGAGCTCTTCGAGATGCTATAATGAGCAACAAACTAGTCGGCTATGGTACCATGCACAACCATTATCAACAATCGAGTCCATTGCAATGTTGCTGATCAAGTTTTGGGATTTTTAGATTTAATTTATCGGCTCAAAAAAATACTTGTGTCCAGAGACTCTTTAAATCCAAAATTGATTGATACTGGTACACAAAATCGGTGTCCTAGAATCACCCAACTGCAATATTTGTAACGAAATTCAGACTTTCGTACATATATTATTCGAATGTATTAAATATGTGGTAGAACGCACTGCACTATACCGGGTGTTCATACAGTCAATATCTCAGTTATACTATTAAAAAAAATCTGATGTGGCCAGCACATGACCTCTCGCCATTTTTGAATCAAAAATTTACAGGTTGACACAAAAAAGTATGAAAAAATTTTTTTTTTTTCTAAATCTGGCAACAATAGCAAAAGTTTCGAAAATTTTAATTAGATGAAAATAAACTATGGGGTATACAAAATATACGTGTTAAACTTTATTGCCGTTTTGTATAATAATGGCGTCATCACCCATAGCAACTGCCACTTCCGGTTGTGCGATTGGCACCAAAATCTAATCAGATCTAATCTAGGGTATCAGAATCCTGTATGCAAAATTTAAAATTTTTTTATTCAGCAGTTTTTGAGTTATCGTTACTACAACATCCATCCAAACACACACACACACACACACACACTAACACACACACTAACACACACACTAACACACACACAGACATCATTGCGAAAATATTAAAATCGTATTCTAGGGACCCTAAAACGTGTTTATTCATTGAAAACTCACTACCCAATTTTTAGCATGATTCCTATACCTCTCTTATCTGAAGGGCGAGAGGTAAAAATTGTACTAATTTCAAACTTATATAAGTCGAGGCAATGAAGCACTAAAAAAGTAAGAAGTTCTTGTATTCGCTTCCCAAATTTTTTTGAAAAAAATGTCCCTACTTTTTATCTTATACAAACCGGAGATTGCATTGCTACAGCCAAAAATGCATTCAAGAAATGCATTTTTTGGGACAGCTTTTGGAAGATTAAAAAACTCTATAAATAAGAGTCAGAACTGACCCAAATCAGATTCACGGGGGTTTTCGAGGTCGCTGATCACGATTTAAATTGACCCACAACCGACCTGGAGCTCAGGAACGCCGATGAACGTCATTTCCGTGAGACTCTCCCAAAATTCACGCGGGGAAGGAGAACGTGGACGTGGACGCCATCGAAAAAAACAACCAGAAAATCATTGTAGGTGCGTTTTTTGGGCGCTTAATTCAAATTTCACGTCGGAAACGATCCTCCGAACACCTAGTGCACCGGAACCTGGGCCTGAACATCGTCTCCGAGGATTTTCTTCACAGAATCAAAGAAGACGAACACAAAATCGTTACGGGGGGATTGTTGGGGCGCTGAATTCGAATTTCACGTCGAAAAATGTTACTTTTGACGTATTTAGAGGGCGCTACGTACCATTACCAAATTTTATTCACTTGAAGCTACTTTGCCCTTTTATCTCGGATCTCCATGTAGCTGAGTTTAGAGAAAGTAAAAATTATTGGTCTTGGGGAGTCCAGCAAAACGCTGTCTAAGAATAAACATTAGCTGATTATATAGACAATTGTGAACCCCCGAAAAAAATATTGAAATTTGTTCGACCGCTACGAAAATCTAATTTTAGAATCTTGGAGGTGGCCCTTTGGGGGAGATGTAGGTAAACGAAACATTTTGTCTGATTAGCCCTTCCATTCCTCTATGTAATCAGCTGATTTTTGTTCGTGGCCGCCTATTTTCAACCCCCGAAAAAAAACATTTAAATTTGTTCGACCGCTACAAAAATCTACTTTTCGATTCTTGGAACTGGCCCTTTGGGGGAGATGTATGTAAACGAAAAATTTTGTCTGATTAGCCCTTCCATTCCTCTATGTAATCATCTAATTTTTGTTCTTGTCCGCCTATTCGCCTATTGTCACTCCCCGAAAAAAAATTTTGAAATTTGTTCGACCGCTCCGAAAATCTACTTTTCGATTCTTTTAGCTGGCCCTTTGGGGTAGATATATGTGAACGAAGATTTTTTTCTCAAAAGTCCTTCCATTTATCTATGTAATCAACTAAGTTTTATTCTTGGCCGTCTTTTCTCAACGCCACAAAAAATATAAACAAATTAATAAAACGAGAAAATTTGTATGAGTAGACCCCAAATCGGTTGAATAAATTTGTGAAAGTATTTGACCGTGGTGGAAAAGTGCCGCTTGGAGCTGGCCGGCCGGGAGCTAAGATCACCGAGGTGACATATATCACGATAAAATTATAAGTGATATGTTGATAGCGGGAAAGTAAAAATTATGAGTCTTTAATCTAGTAGTCTAGTATACCTCCACGAAAACAGCTGTTGGTAAAATTGTTGATGGTGTAAAGAAGTATTCATCATTGTGTCACATGATACATTTTTCCATAAATATGGGTGGTTTTGGGTTGAAGAAGGTTGATATAATCTTTTTTTATTATTTTTCACTTATCCTCGTGGTATTAGCTAACCAAGATTACATGCATTTTACCCCCATCATTTTTAGAGCTAATATTGTCAGAATGAACCCTGGCTATTTTTTATTAGAAAGAACTTTGTTTACAAAAATATCACGTAACATTAGTCCCCTCAATGACAATAATGGACTATCCGCTTCGGCGAATCGGCTTGTACAGAACCACCTTGGTACTCGGTTCGTAAATAGTATGTAGTAATTTCACTAAATTCCAAGAATCTTTTCCCTAATGTAGACGGTGAGGCGTTGCTATTTTAATAATTTTTGGAGGTTTTTTGAGATTTTTAAATGGATTTTGAGATTTTTTGAGATCCTTTGGGACTTTTTAGATTTTTTAAGAATTCATAGATTTTTTGAGAATTTTTTGATGTTTTAAGATTTTTTGAGATTTCTTGAGTTTTTTTCAGATTTTTTAATATTTTTTAAGATTTTTGAAATTCTTTTGAAGTTTATTTGAGTTTTTTGAGACGCTTTGAATCTTTTGAGATTTTTTGAGAATTTTTAGAGATTTCATAAGATTTTTAAATTTTTTTTAAGATTTTTTAAGTTTTTTTGAGATATTTTGATTTTTTTAAAGAATTTTTAAGGTTTTTTGAGTTTTTTTTTAAATTTTTGAGATTTTTTTAGGTTTTTTGAGATTTCTTGTTTTATTTCAGATTTTTTTAATGCTATTTAAGATTTATTGAAATATTTTTGAAACTATCCGACTTTTTTGAGAATCTTTGAATCTTTTAAGATTCCTTGAGACTTTTTTAATTTTTTTTTAAGGTTATTTAAGTTTTTGAGATACTTTGAGGTTTTTAAAGAATTTTTGAGATTTTTAAAGGTTTTTTGAGATTTTTTGAGATCCTTTGGGACTTTTTGGATTTTTTAAAAATTTATAGATTTTTTGAAGTGTTTTAAGATTTTTTTAGATTTATTTGAGATTTCTTGAGTTTTTTCAGATTTTTTAATATTTTTTTAAGATTTTTTGAAATTTTTTTGAAATTCATTCGGGTTTTTTCAGATTCTTTGAGAATTTTTAGAGATTTTATGAGGTTTTTAATTTTTTTTAAGATTTTTAAGGTTTTTTGAGATTTCTTGTTTTTTTCAGATTTTTTAATATTTTTTAAGATTTTTTGAAATTCTTTTGAAATTCATTCGGGTTTTTTCAGATTCTTTGAGAATTTTTAGAGATTTTATGAGGTTTTTAATTTTTTTTAAGATTTTTAAGGTTTTTTGAGATTTCTTGTTTTTTTCAGATTTTTTAATATTTTTTAAGATTTTTTGAAATTCTTTTGAAATTCATTCGGGTTTTTTCAGATTCTTTGAGAATTTTTAGAGATTTTATGAGGTTTTTAATTTTTTTTAAGATTTTTAAGGTTTTTTGAGATTTCTTGTTTTTTTCAGATTTTTTAATATTTTTTAAGATTTTTTGAAATTCTTTTGAAATTCATTCGGGTTTTTTCAGATTCTTTGAGAATTTTTAGAGATTTTATGAGGTTTTTAATTTTTTTTAAGATACTTAAGTTTTTTGAGATATTTTAAGGTTTTTATAGAATTTTTGAGTTTTTTAAAATTTTTGAAATTTTTTTAGGTTTTTTGAGATTTCTTGAGTTTTTTTCCAAATTTTTTAATATATTTCAAGATTTTTTGAAATTCTTTTGAAATTCATTCGAGTTTTTTCTAACTGTTCTACGCCAATGGAACGTTTTTGTTGGTTTGAAAATTTCCAAGAATTTACAGCACACTATTTACATTCCAAATTATAGTAGTAAGTTATTATAACTCACGCTGTTTACTTATGGATACTATTGTATAATAACCCACTAGTGAGTTATTATAACTCACGCTGTTTGTTTATGGAAACTATTAATTGTTCAAAATAAATTTATAGCCAAAATCCGGAATTTCACCATTTTCAATTTTTTTGTCACTTAATTTCAAGTTCGATTTAGTGTGACCCGAGATTCCAAAACAATCCCCCCCAAATTCAATAAATTTTGGCATAAAATAATCTTTCTTGTTGTCCTCGTTTGGATTCCTCCGAGTACCATTATAATACGTATCATGGGTACCATCGTTTCATGTCCGCTACCAGAACAAAGTCAAAGTAGGAAGTATGTCCGTATAACGACCGGTACATCGATTCAGTCCCCCCCGCGGCCCCTCTCTTTCGTTCGGCCACCAAAACACAAGTGGGCCACAACCTACTTATGCCCTCTCGAAACAGCAGTACCACAACAATAATATTGATGGATCTCGGTTAAGCAGAAGCAGAGCCGGAATAAGGAAAGTATTTCAATAGATGAATTTTACAAAAAAAAATCTGTATTTAGATAACAGGTGTCGATTGATTTTTTATTTTCTATTAAATAGTTTTGAAAAACTATTATGCACCGTTTCAGGACTTTGGTTCATCGGGTACCGGAATGTATGGTTGGTACCGAAAGGATCGGCTCAAATTCATTAGGGTTCTTCCTTGGAAAAAACTAACTTGGTAAAGTGAAAACCGGAACTCAATCGGGACTTCCGTTCGAGAGTTATAGTATTTATATCTAGATAGAAGCAAAATCAATCAATTTGAATAATCAAAACACGTGTGATAATTCCTGGCATAGAGTGTTTAAAATTTTACTTTTAAGTAAAGTTTCACAAATAGAGAATAGGCAGGTTCGACTTTTTTTTAACTGAAATCGAGAGATTTTGTCATTTAAAAACGATAAAAAAAAAATTTTGGCGCAAAATATTAATATTTACGTCCGCTGTAAGAATTTTAAAATCAAGAATCGTCGAGAAGCTGGAAAACGTACCTGTGCGCGAGACCGTGTGACGTCAGTAGCCATGAACGCTTCGCCCCTGGCCCGCTGCTGCGCTGTATTCACGGTGTGTGTGTGTATCGGGAATGAAAAAGATAGCAAAAAATGTTTTGTTTACAAAACATAACGCCCAAAATAATGAAAAAAATATGACTTATCTTATTCCAAAATATTTTCTGTTTCTTCTTTTTTATTTAATTTTGAATTTTTAATTAGTCCCAAAATTTAATTTCTTCCTATTTTGTCTCCTGTCTTTCTATTTTGTCTCTATGGCTTGTTCCCCTCCTTGATTATTTCCTTTTACTCTTCCATTAAATATTCATTCCTCTCCATCTGTTTTCATTATATTTTATATTCCTTATTTTTTTTAATACTTTCTTAATTGATATAATTTTTTTTATTTTTTTTAAAAAAAATGTCTTTTTCTGCATTTTCTTATTTATCTAACAAAAAAAAATCGCCACCTATTTAATTTTGGTCTCCTAAACAAAATAAAATCTATACTCAAAAAAATACTATTTTAGTATACATATAATTAAAACTAAGTTTCTTTTAGAATTAAAATTATGGTGACTAGATTTCAAAGTTCGAAATTCGGGACGCTATTTAAGAGGAGGATTTACCTTGCGACAAAATAGTATGTGCAAGGGTTTCGCTTTACTCGTCCTACACGTTTGTTTTTTATTTTTAGTGAAAGAAAAAAATATATTTGTATTGGAGAAGATCTAATCTGTGCTCCTCTGCAGCTACATTTTGAAAATTTGGCTTCATTTTTTTTCAAAAAAAATCCAAAAATTGTTCATTTTAGACATTTTTCTAAATTTTTTTTACAAAAAACGAAGTAAAATATTCAAAAAGTAGCTGCAGAGGAGCACAGATTAGATCTTCTCCAATACACCTATATTTTTTTCATTCATTAAAAATAAAAAACAAACGTATAGGACGAGTAAAGCGAAACCCTTGCAACTGAAGATTTTGCTCCAAGGAAGTGGCGCCACCGTTAGAATTTAGGGAACACAGCTTGTAAATTGAAATAAAATAAATTCTCTTGTTAGCAGAGTTTTACGAGGGTAAACAGTATGAAATAAATTTAAACTTAATTATAGAGTTTATAATTTTTCGGACAATATTTTTCTTTTAATTAATCAAAATAATTTTATTATTTGGATGACAATTTTTGTTTTTATGAACTACAATTTTCAACATGAAAATTACAATAAAACTAATTTTACTCATCATTTTTAAAATTTTACAGGAGTTTAACAACATATAATAAGTATTTAATTAATTTATTTAGTAAGTTAAAATTGAGATTTAATTTACAAATGTATTGGTACTTTTACACATCGCACGGTTAATAAGTAGTAAAAAATAATAAGATATATTCTAGCTACCCAACATTGGCATATCGGCATCATTTGACGGTTTAATTACCAACAATCGGTATGTTTTGAATGCAAAGAACTTTGTCAGCAAAAATCAGTGGTGGTGGGGGTGTTATATTTTGTCGGTACTTACTTTGGGGATAAAAGTTTAAGTTAGACTGTTTTTGACACATTTTGTTATTAGTTTGATCTTTCTTAGAGATAAGTGTGGTGATTTTAGTGTTCTGATTATTTCGATTCTTCAACTATTAATTATTGTTCTCGTGAAGTGAAGGGACTATTATTAATATCAATTAGGATATTTAAAAATGCCCCGTAAAAGACTAAAAACTCGTTTATTCACATCGTCAAAGCGATTATCAAAACGAAATAGGATTTGCTGGATAAAAAAAGTAAGTGTAAAAATATTTATTAAATCAACGGATTTAATTACAAAAAAAAAATAGTGGTCGTGTGAGATGAGGCCATTCCGAGATGCGGTTAGTGGGAGATGCGGTAACTTTTTTTCATACCTGCACGGACTAGAAGATGCGTTCACATCAACCGCAGACAATAAAAATCAGATTAAAAATAATAAAGAGGGGGTGATCCCACCCAACTTTCCGAACACTCCTAGTAGAGTAATTATTTAATCAATTATTTTAGTTTTTAGGTACATTAATAAAGTTAGTTTAAAAAAAATTAAAAAAATCAAATTTTTTATCAATAATTACCCTTATCTTTGAGTTTTTTAACTATTTACATTTTTGGATATATAACTTCTACGAATATTTTTTTAATTTAAAATTTAACTAAAAAATTAATTTAATAACATAAAAGTTATTTAAAAATTAAAATAAAAACTAGCGGCGAAATTCGAAAAAGTAAAAACAAAATTTGTAGGAAATTTTATGTTCTACAACTTTGATAACAAGTAATTTTTCATAAAAATGCATTTTAAAATAAATTCAAACTACCCCCTAATTCGCTTCGTGCATTTTAAACAGACCCCAATTTCTATTCGAAGCTTATGTTTCATTTTTAAATTCCTTTCACATTTTAATTGTTTATAAACAAAAACGGAAATACCTATAATACCATTATATGTATAACTGAAGATTTTATGATCCCATTATTTGTTACTATGGAGAAATATGAATTTTCACAAGAAAATTTTACTTTCACGTTATGTAACACTTTTTTGTTACTAAAATGTGACGGACATTAATTGTACAAATGAGGAGAAATTGATAATACGTTTTTTGGGTCTTCTTTTAGCCCCGGTGTTCGATATGTAAAGCAATTGGTTCGTATCAATAAAAATTATAAGTTAGCAACAAAATGTTTATTCTGAGTGACTTTTGCAAATAAATATAAGGCGCTTCATTTTTCACAGAAAAATTATCACTTATTAATTCCATTAAGTTAATAGGAACTAACAAAATTATCGCGATAGTCTCCCGTTGCTATAAGCAACGTAAACAAAAAGGAGCCTTCTAATTGGTTGAAAATAAATTTATGAAATTCTCAGTGTAATGTTGACATGATTCGGTGAAATTGTTTCATATGACACAAAATGACAAAATTTGATTAGTTGTTAGAACTGCCAAAAAATTTTCATAAAAATTAACTGATTAATTTTTGTTTTTTGTAATTATGGACAATAATAGTGAAAATATTATAAGACTTAATACCTGCTTGATGAACTGGAGATAACCAAAGAAAAAGAATTAACAATTATTAAAGGGAATTTTTTAAAATTTCATCAATATTAAAGAAAATACTAATTCACTAAATATTTTTAATAACTTTAAAAATATTTTAAATGAGACACAAATACAAAATTAGATAACATTATTATAAGTAACTACATAAAACTATTATATTCGGAACTCAATTTTACATAGTGCAATAAATGTATTTCATTATTATCTAATTGCCTAATTTTTTATTAAATAATTTGCCCGTTTTGGGTTTCAGAATTCGAGATTTTTTGTTTACAAATATTCTGAATTTGTATATATGTCTCGCATTGATAATTTTCAAAACAGAAAGTACGTACGTAATACAATTTTAAATAAAATAATCCTATTTTCTGAAAAACACATTTTGACCCAAAGATAAATGTAATATCGAGCCCTCCGGACGACCCAATTATTCATTAGGTAAACAATCATTACTACCTTTATTTTATTAGGGGTTTACCGGACCAAACGATGTGTACCCTAATAGAGGATCCGAAAGAGTAAAAAGTACTATGTGTTTGAATTATTTCCTAATTTTAAAATAATATTTGTAGAAGTTATAGCCAAACATGTGATTAATTATGGCTCAAAATCTTGTAAAAATTATCATTCATAATTAATTTATTGTATAAATTTATTTTTATAAATAAATATTTTATTTATTTAATTTACTTATTTATATTAAAGCCAAAACTATCGTAAAAATGTAACTATTGTGATAAATCCAGTCGATACAATTCCACCAACTTTTATAGCTACCCTGGTAGAGACCGAGAAACGTGGTCAAAAGGGATAAGACACGCCCCCTATCATAAAATATGCTTCTTCCCACCACACCGTTGCCCCTCAGGTGTATCTGTTCGTCAAGTAAATCATGCTCTTAATATGTTTTTTTACAAAAATTAGAAGAATCGAAAAAATTTGAAAAAAAAACAGAAAAAATTGAGAGAGAAATTAGAAAACATTGGGAAAAAATGAAAAATAAAATTGTAAATACGGAAAAATGGAGGGAATCAAAAAAACGCTAAAAATTGGAAAAAAAAACGGAAAACATTCATTAAAAAACCCAAGAAATCGAAAGATATCACAAAAACGCAAAACAGTCGCAAAAAAATTACAGCAAAATCACAAAAAAATTGCAAATGATCACAAAAAATCAATGAAATAAAAAAATGAGAAAACAAAAAAAAAAGAATAGAAAAACAGAATAATGAGAAGAAAATGAGGAAAGATTAGAAAAAATTGAAAAGAAAAAACAAAAAAAATAACTAAAAATCATAAAAATGCAAAAAAAACGAGAATAAATGAAAAAAATCGATGAAACCTGAAAAAATCAGAACAAATAGGAAAAAAGCAAAAAAATTGAGAGATAAATTAGAAAATATTGGGAAAAAATGAAAATAAAATTGTAAAATACAGAAAAAATTGAGAGAAAAATTAGAAAATATTAGGAAAAAAATGAAAATTAAAATTATAAATACGGAAAAATGAAAGAAATCAAAAAAATGCTAAAAATCGCAAAAAAAACTGAAAAAACCATCAAAAAAACGCAAGAAATCGAAAAATATCACAAAAAACGCAAAACAATCGCAAAATTACAAAAAAAGACAAAAAATCGCAAATTATCACAAAAATAAATGAAATAAAAAAATGAGAAAAAATTAGAAAACAAAAAAAAAGAATAGAAAAACAGAACAATGAGAAGAAAATGAGGAAAGATTAGAAAAACTGAAAACAATTAAAAAACAGAAAAAAAAAACAAAAAATCATAAAAAAACGAAAATAAATTAAAAAAATCGGAAAAATCTGATAAAAATCAGAAAAAAACGGAAAAATTTTTTGAAAAATGAAAAAAAATGAAAGCAATTAGAAAACGCAAGAAATCGAAAAATATCACAAAAAATCGCAAAACAATCGTAAAAAACCGAAACAAAATCAGAAAAAAATAACAAAAAAATTGCAAATTATAATAAAAATCAAAGGAATAAGAAAAAATTAGAAAACGAAAAAATCAGAAAAAAATGAGAAAAAGCGAAAAAAATCGAAAAACATCGCAAAAACCAAAGAACAACAAAAAGAAACAGTAACAATTGTAACCATTAAAAATGAAAAAAATAAAAAAAAATAAAATAAATTGCAAAAAACCTCTAAAAAAAACAGAAAAAACAAAAAATCAGATATATGAGAAAAAACTAGAAAAAATAAAAAAAACGTCTCTATAAAATAATTACAAATGATATATAAAAAAAATTCTAAATAAGAAAAAATTCATATTATAGAAAAAGATAGAAAGTAAGAGAACGAGAGGGAAGGAAATATACAGAGTGTTTCGTTTAAAATAATATAACTATGGTGCAGATCTTTTTATTGACGCAACCTGTATAAATCAAAATAATTTAAAATTGTACCTGCAGTAAACATTTTCTACACAATCTTACAGTTTTCCATATAAAAACCAACTCGACTCGTTTATGGTGCCTCGCCCTGTATATTTCATTATAGGGTTTTATATAGAGATTAATAAAAATATAATTAATTTTTTAACATTTTTCTAATTTCGGTTGGTATATTTATATACATATTGAAGCTCAAAAGTAATCTGTTCTTTCTATATAAATGAGACATCCTATATAATAGTAATAAACTGTTTTTATTAGTTGCATTTATTTTTTTTATTGGGTTTATTCATTTTTTTTAGTTAGTTTTTCTTGTGCAGCTCAGAAATACAAATAAATTAAACTTAGTATCATTCGAGTTAGTAGATAGGCTACACCACTCCGAACCTAGGTATAGGGAACTCAACGTGTTAGAGAGAGAGAGGTATAGGAAATTCAGAGTGTCAGAAAAAGAGAGCGCAATGACGTAACATTTTATGACGTTTTTTAACGTTCAGTATTTTGAAGCGTTAAAAAACGTTCGAAACGTCACATTTTATAACGTTTTTCATCGATTTTGACATGTTATTTTTAAATATTTCCTTATGGGAAATACATGCATTTGATACAAAAAAACGTGAAAGTTTTTTTCACATCAAAATTAAACATAAAAAAACGTTGTAAAATGTGACGTCATGGCGCTCTCTCTTTCTGACACGCTGAATTTACAATACCTGTCTCTCTCTCTAACAATTTTCATTATCTTCTACCAAGGACCAATTTATTAACATTGTGTGCGGTGTTCTTTGTTTTGTCATCGACCAAATATGGGTATAAATCTATTTACCCATGAACAATTTACTCGGACTCTGTACACCATCATAATAATAATAATAAAATATTTTTTTTACAAAAAAAATATTAAAATCTGGTCACCTAATTGAAAACAGAAAAAATTGAAAAATAATTAATTCAAAAACAAAATTTTAATTGTATTTTTTTTGATCTTTACATTTTAATCCCTTTTGGAGATTAGTTCTGAAATAATCATTTCCTGATAAAATTTTTGTAACTAATAATTTCCACAAAAGTAAAGACTTTTAGTGCTGAAAAAAATCATTATAATATGAATCAAACCGAGGTTATTTATTTGGAGAAAAAAATTAAAAAAAAAATGTTTTACTCAAAATTAAAAACCCGCGGTCGTAACATCTGGCAACTAAGCAAGTCTTATTGGACGATATTAACCATTTAAATTTTTACGTACATCTAATCGCCATCTATCGAACATTTAGTTAATTAATAGTTATTATGAAAATCATGGGGTGCTTGGTACATTTTTTTTCTCTACTTCAGATTTTTTTTCAATGTTCTTTTGTGACTTGACGTTAACATGGTCGTTAATTTTTTTGAATTTATTAATTTTTTCTGTAATTATTATTTTGCCTACCCGTTAATTGAGCTATCGGGTGGTGTATTGTAAAAAAAAATAAATAAATAAAATAAAATTTATTAACGAGGTGTGCCAAAAAATATGAATTTATTACTTTTATTTACAATAAACCTGCGGAACTTTATTATTTATTTATTATATAATTTACCTTGATGTCTTAATTTTAAATGTACTATACTGGGTGACCAATTAAATTTGTTATTTCTTTTTAATTTATATAAGAATTAAAAATAAATGGGTGTCATTTTGGAATAATTAAAATGCTTTTTTTTTTTAGAAAATAATGTTTATATTAAAGATAATGGTGTGTATTATACAACATTACTTATCAACATAATCAACAATAAAATGATAACAATAATGCATTAAAATTATAGGGGCTTTAAAATAATTTATCTACTTATTTGCTAATTCACAAAAGGGTAATACAAAAATACAAAAAAAATATATATAAATTAAGAATTTTTGTAAAATATATCAAAAAATTAATTTTTGTTGATGTGCTTGAATATATAACAAAATAGCGATAAATATTTTTATTTGTATTCATAATAATTTTATTTTTTTGTATTTTTGTGCTTGCTCAAGATTTATTGAAGCTATACAATATTTTATAAATTAGATAATTTTTACACATGATTATCACAATCATTAACTAATTCAGTTAACGCGATTACTAAACAAATTATTTTAAATTTTTTATATACAAGATGATTTAATAATATATACAGGGTGTCGCAAATTTAATTGAGATTTCGTAAAAAGCCAAAACATTTTTTGTTTTTAAAAACGGACCTGTACTTTATATTTCATTTCAGAAATCCCATTTTTTGACAATGAATTATATATTTTAGAAATTTTTCTAAGTACGGCCCTATTTAATTTTACAGACTACAAGAATTGTAAATTGTAATGTTTTACCAGGAAATAAAACACCAAGGGAGATAAAGCTACTAGTTTCGACTTAAAAACCATCATCAGATCATTATTAATAAAGAACAATTTTTCCTCATTGTTTTTTATTAATAATGCCCTGATGATGGATTTTTACCCGAAACTAGTCACCTGATATATAATTTGGACCACATTTGAATTGGATTTAATTATATTTTACTATTAATTCATCCTGTATATAATATTATGATTTTGCTTTATCATCTGTCGGATAAAACTGAATCTAGATAGTCATGCAAAGAGAAAACATCACATCACCTTTGACATTGCATGGGCAAATTTTTTGGGTCACGTGACGTCACGTTTTTATTTCGATTTGTCTAGCAGATCTTATTTTGAGATAAAAAATTGCAAAAAAAGATGGAAGAATCGTGCTAATAATTTTTTCTATTAAAGTGATGTGATGTTTTCTATTTTTTATTTTATTTTTGACTTGAGATCTATTTTCCAGGACTTTTTGTTAACAGGCGGAAGAAGCAAAATAAAAACGCAGTACGCAAATAAATAACTATTTCTAATGTACAAAAATTTACAAAAATTACAAAAATTCGTTGTTTAGATGAAGACTTTTTTATACACGCAAAGTCTGTGCCACAGAAAATAATATAGTCTAAAAGTTTTTTTTTTACAGAGTGTTTAATTGGGAAAGGTAATTTAGAACCATCAATTCCTACGTCTAATGATTTTAAAAATATATGCATTTCTCAATGAATCACTCTGTATAATCTTGTTAATATTTAAAAATTTAACAAGAAAAGGAATTTATTTGGTTAGGACTATTTTTATTTTATTTGATTACAAATTTCATAAATAAGTCCTACCATATATGGAATTTTATTCTACCAAATATCATAATAATATTTTTTATATTCGGCATAATAATAATCAAAAAGATTTTACAATATAGAGAGTTTGTAAAAAATACAAATACTTCACTTAAATATTAAGTATTTCTATCACAAAAAATGTGTCACGAAACCTGAGAAAAACACTTTTAATATTTATTTTTACATGTGAGTTAAATTAAGAAAACAAAAATAACACATAGTGATGTATAAATTACAGGGTATTCGCAAAAATCAAGACATTAAAGCCAAGTATGTAATAATGAATATTTTAGTATAATTAAATTTTTTTTTTATTAAATTTAATCTGGTACTATTTTAAGCTACCCTGTATATACAATGTGTCCACTTAAGTTCGCAACATATGGGAAACTTATTTATTATTAATTTTACATGCATGATCTAAAAATTGAAATATAACCATCAGATAATAAATTTTTTGACCCGTATACGAGGTGAGTCAAATAATATAAATTTTGCTCAAGAGTAAAGTACCCATATTTTAAAAAATATATAAAATGTTATTTGGAAAACTTTTTTAGAAATAATATTTACCTCCAAATATAAAATCATAGCCCCCTATCTCAAAACAATATTTTTTCTAAATTCTTTTTTGTTTCTACAAATTATTTCAAGTCTATTTATTGGTTTATAGTCAAAATAATAAATTTAATCTTGTTTAAGATGCTCATTTTTTACATACTTTAAAAAGGTCCACAATTACGTATTTTCTTTATTAGTATTTCACTCTGTTTATTATTTTAACTAATAACCAATAAATAGGCTTAAAATAATTTTCCATATGTTTTAAAATAATCGTACTTGAGCAAAATGCATATTTTTCGACGCACCTCGTATACGGCTCAAAAAATTTATTAACTGATGGTTGAATCTTATCTTTGAGACTGTGCAGAACTTTTTATGAAGAATAACTTTTTTTCGTAAAATTATTAATAATCCCATATTTTAAGTGGACACACTGTATATAATTATAAGATTAGCAGCAAATTATAGTATAGTTGGGACAATTTAATTTGTTTAAAGTGCAGTGAAATTTGTGATTATTTTAATTAAAATTTAGGTAGTTATAGAATTTAAAAATCTGCCCATTAAAAAAAAATTAATAAAAATCAACAAAAAAATTAGAAAATGGATAAATTTCTAAAAAAACTGAAACACATATTCATAAAATGTGAATAATATGAAATTCAGTATAGAAAACTTTCTACAGTTTTATACAAAATGATGATTTTTAACCAATAATTTTTAGATCTTTGTGTTCTTTTGACCAACAAGTGCTTTTTGGGTCAATCTTTTTTCTACGCCTCCGAAAAATATGAACGAGGTGTCATTCGATTCGGAATAGAGTGTAGATGAAAAAAAAAATGGGGTTTGCTTTTTTGCAAATGTTTCCAAAACTATTTGACATTTTTCAAATTTGAAAAAAAATTCATAAAGAGGAGGAAATATAGCAAAAAACAAGTGAAAAACGGCAATATTGTCGCCGTAATTTCGAGTTTTCGAAAATTCAAATTTACGAAAATAAATTTCTAAATACCTTAAATATTACAGTATATATGATATAAGTAGCGGGAAAGTAAAGAATAGGTCAAAGATTAATATCATTTTTGGGGTTTTCAATGATGCTGAATCGATTGCCTTTGTCTGTTTGTCTCTATCTCTCTCCGTTCTCAAGTTGAACAGGCTAACAGACAGACGGACGTACGAACGAACAAAACCGTTTTATAAGTTTTTTTTTCTTCTTAAAGTCTAAAAAGTAAAAAATCCCAAAATAAAAATAAAAACATGACAAAAAAAGCAAAAATGGTAAAAGGAGGAACAAGAAAGGCAAAAAGAAAAATACTCTTATAAAAGTAAAAAAAATAACAAAAATGGCTAAAAAAAGGGTAAAAAACCCAAAAAATTAAAAAAGGGCAAAAAATGTCAAAAAATGTGAAAAAGAACAAACAAAAAGGCAGAATAGAGGCAAATTAAGACAAAAAAGTCCAAAAAAGTAAAAAGGTTAAAAAAAGTAAAAAAAACAAGACCAAAAAGGGGTAAATTGACCAAAAAGGGTAAAAAAAAAACAAAATAAAAACAAAAATACGACAAAGAATGCAAAAAAAAGAAAAATAAGTTTATTCAAGGCAAAAAAATGAACAAAAATGGCTGAAAAATGAAAAAAGAGTAAAAAATGACCAAAAATTTAAAAAAAGCAAAAAATGGTAAAAGTGTCAAAAAATGTAAAAAAAAAGGCAAAATATAGGCAAATAAAGATAAACAGATCAAAAAAATCCAAAAAAGAAAAAAGTTTAAAAAAACAAAAAAAAAATCTAAGAAGGGGTAAATAGATCAAAAAAGGTAAAAAAAAAATCGAAATCAAAAACAAGACAGAGAAAGCAAAAAAAGTAAAAGAAGGAACAATAGAGGCAAAAACAGAAAAATAAAGTTAAAAAAAACCAACAAAAAGTCAAAATAGAGGCAAATAAACACAAAAAAAGGTCAAAAAAATCCAAAAAAGAAAAAAATTTAAAAGAAGTAAAAAGTCCAAAAAGGGGTGAATAGACCAAAAGGGGTAAAAAACCCAAAATAAAAAAACAAAAACACGACAAAGAAAGCAGAAAAAGAAAGTTTATTAAAGCCAAAAAAATGAAAAAAAATGTCTAAAAAACGATAAGAAGACTAAAAAAAATTAAAAAAGGACAAAAAATGGTAAAAGAATCAAAAAAGGTAAAAAAAGGCAAAATATAGGCAAATAAAGACAAAAAGATCAAAAAAATTCAAAAAAGAAAAAGTTTAAAAAAATCAAAAAAGTCTAAAAAGGGGCAAATAGATCAAAAAAGGTAAAAAAAAATCCAAAATAAAAACAAAAACATGACAAAGATAGCAAAAAATGTAAAACAAGGAACAATAAAGGCAAAAAAAGCTTAATAAAGGCAAAAAAACTAAAGGCAAAACAATGAACAAAAATGGCCAAAAAATAAAAAAGAGTGAAAAATGCCTAAAAAAATTAAAAATCCAAAAAGTGAAAAAAATTTTTAAGGAACGATTTTTTTTTAAACATAATCTTCATCGATGATTATGTTTCCGAAAAAAAAAATGTAAATTATCTTATAAACAACGCATTTGTTTATTAAAATTTTGTAAAAAATAGAAAATAAAAATTTTTAGAAATCATATATTCTGATTATAAAAAAAACGGATCAATAGTAATATGGAAAATAATTTTTTTCTCAATGATAAATCAAGATTTTAAATTTTTAGCATAATTGTTAATAACAAAGTGAAAAATAACAATTTTTTAAGTTTTCCAAAAAAAAAAAAATTAAGATTTGTTATTTAACAATTATCATGTCCAAGTAGGAAAAAATTGTTAATTAACTAATGCGTAATAAATAGAAAAATGGCGATAAAAAATTTTTGACCCCGGATTATTGTTCATAAATTTATCCAGTAGATGCCTGAATTTTTTCAATTGTTCATATTTTTCGGAGGCGTAGAAAAAAGTTTGACCCAAAAGCATTTGTTGACTAGACTAACTGGTACCTAAAGTGTCTACTGACCAAGGGCGGATCCAGAGTCTCACTTTATGGGGGTCATAACTCGTGAAGAACTTCTGGGGGTCCTCTCCCGGAAAATTTTGGGCTATATTATTTATTGGTATTCATAAAAAACATCATAGGATAGGGGGGGTCATGACCTCCATGACCTCCCCCTGGATCCGCCCTTGATACTGACCAAATATGAAGTGAATCGAGCCAGTAAAACGGTGGTTATGGTGTCTACAGACTAACAGACAGACACACATACACCGAAGCTATTGGAAATTGATGGTTACAGGTGTAGGAAAACCCGGAAAACCACACTATATTTTTATCTGTATATATAATTAAAAATATCTTGCAACTTCCCAAAAAATTTTAATTTTTAACAATTTCTAGGAGATTTTTTGATTTTTTTTTAAATATAGCGAAAAATGTGTACATTGACTACGTTTTTGGTGCTTAATAAAAAAATTGGGGTTTTTTTTATTCAATTTTTTATTAACTTTTAACTTTGAAGGATTTTTTAATTTTTTTTTACAAGGACAAATATTGGTAATTTTTTATACCCAATTTCACCATTTTTACTTAGCACTAACATAAATTTTTTAAAAAAATCGATTTATTTTCGGGATGAAATTTGTGGTATATTTTTTTAAATTATTTGATATAATTTTTATACATTTTATTCGACAAATATTTTACAAATTTGATTATTAATTTGCAGAACGGAATATTTTATATTGAATAATTTTTTATTATAGTAATGTAAATTTTATATCACTTTAAACAAATTAAATTGTCCCAACTATTTATTATATTTTTAAGAAAATATTTTTTGATAAAATAAAGAATTTTTTATAATTAAAATTATCTGCACAGTAAATTTTAAAAGTAGATTTAAAAAAGAAATGTGATTTTTTTTTTGTTAGAAAATATAGAAAAAATAAATATAGATTGTTTTTAAATTAAATATTTACAATAATAAACCAGTATTAGTTTTGGGAAACTAAAATTGCACATAGTCCATAAATAGGAATATTTGAGATTTTTTGAGGTACCTTTTTGATAGCACGTGTTAAGACTGTGGAACCAAAAAGAAATATTTTTCTATATTAAGAGAAAGTAGGTTTTTCTTTTTGGTTTTTCTTTTCAGCTAAATTAAAAATATTTGTTTTAAAACTTCTACATGGATATTTTCAATCGAATTCAGAGCAAACACTAAAGTAACATTATTGCACTAGTGCAATTACGCGACATAAAATCTTGCTTGCCAAAAAAATAGTCATCCAAAACGATGAAAATTGTGCAATTTTTTTTATATTGAGATTAGAATAGTGAGATGTAAGTTAAAAAAATGCTTTAAAAATATTTAATTATAAGTGAAAGTGTCGCAAATTGTGAATTACCCTGTATATTCGTAAAGCAAAGTTTATTTCAAATCAGAAAAAAATAGCAAAAAGTTTAAAAAAACAGTGGGATTCGAAAAAGTCGAAATAATTGGAAAAAATGTGAAAAAAATGAAAAAATCTTGAAAAAATTGGAAAAATTAAAAGAAATTCGAAAACATTAGGAAAAAATGAGCATTAATTATAAAAAACAAAAAATAAATTAGTGAATTGGAAAAAAGTGAAAAAAGTGTTGAAAAAACTGGGAAAAAATTGGAAAAAAATTGGGAAAAAATTAGAAAAATTTAAAAAAAAAATGGGAAAACACTAAAAAAATCTAATCCATATTTTTTGACAGCTGGCAAATGTAATTATATATAATTTAACTCATAAAATATAATGGAATGGAAAAAAAATTGAAAGAAAAAACTGAAAAAAATTGGAGAAGTTCAAAAAAATTTTAGAATATCTAAAAAAATCGGACAAATTGGAAAAAAGTGTACAAAACTGGAAAAATGGAAAAAACAGGGAAAAAATTGGAAAAAATTGGAAAAAATTGGGAAAAATTGGAAAAAATTGGTAACAATTATAAAAAAATGTGAAAACATGGTAAAAAATTGAAAAAACATTCATATTCATATTTTTTTTGATAACGGACAAATGTAATTATATATAATTTAACTCATAAAATCTAATGGAATGGAAAAAAATTGAAAAACAGTAGAAAAACGTATAAAAAATAAAAAAATTAATAATTACAACAAACAAAAAAAATCAGTGAAAATTGAAAAAAAATCGAACAAAGTGGTAAAAAGTGTACAAAACTGGAAGAAGTAAAAAAAATTGGAAAAATTGTAAAAAGATGGAAAAAATCGAAAAAAATTATAAAAATTTGGTAAAAAAAAACTTGTAAAAAATTGGAAAAAAATCGTATCCATATTTTTTGATAGTAAACAAATGTAATTTAATCCATAAAATCTAATCGAGTGGAAAATACTGGAGAAATTCAAAAAATTGGAAAACGTCAGAAAATCTTATAAAAAATAAAAAAAAAAAATAATTATAAAAAACAAAAAAAAAATCAGTGAAAATCTAACGAATTGGAAATAAGTGGAAAAAAGTGAAAAAAAATTGTATATTTTAAAAAAACGGAAAAAATTGGAAAGAATCGGAGAATATTCGAAAAAATTTGAAAAAATGGATAAAAATTAGAATTAATTTGAAAAAATTTGAAAACAGTTTCTATGTTTTGGAAAAATTTGGAAAAAATCGGAGAAAATTTGAAAAAATTGGTAAAAATTTGAAAAATTTTGAAACTTATAAAAACTCAGAAAAAATAAGCAATAATTATAAAAAATAAAAAAATAAAACAGTGAAAGTCGAAAAAAAATCGAACAAAAAGTGTACAAAACAGAAAAATTGGAAAAAATCGTAAAATATTGTAAAAAATTGAAAGAAATTCATATCCATATTTTTTGATAGCTGACAAATATATAATTTAAACCATAAAACTGGAAAACTGGAAAAAATTGGAAAAACTCAAAAAAATTATTACAAATAAAAAAATATCAGTAAAAACCGAAAAAAAAATAAACAAATTGGAAAAAATGTACAAAACTAGAAAAAGTGAAAAAAATTGATGAAATTGTAAAAACACTGAAAAAATAGAAAAAAAATTTGGAGAAATTCAAAAAAAATGTAAAACGTTGGAAAATCTTATAAAAAATAAAAAAAAGCAATGATTATAAAAAACAAAAAAAAGATCACTGAAAATTAAGTGGGAAAAAGTGAAAAAATTGGAAAAATTAAAAAAACTGGAAAAAATCGGTGAGAATTCGAAAAAATTGGAGAAATTCAACAAAAGATTAGAAAAAATCAGAAAAATAAGCAACAATTCTAACAAACAAAAAAAATTAGTAAAAACCGAAAACAAAATGTACAAATCGGAAAAAAGTGTACCAAACTGGAAAAAGTGAAAAAAATTGAAAAAAAACAGAGAAAAAATTGGTAAAAATTAGAAAAACTTGAAAATATAGTAAGAAATTAGAAAAACTTGAAAATATAGTAAAAAATTAGAAAAACATTCATATTCATATTTTTTTGACAGCTGACAAATGTAATTATATATAATTTAACCCATAAAATCTAATGGAATGGAAAAAACTGAAAAAAAAAACTGGAAAAAATAAGAGAAATTCAAAGGAATTGGAATTTTAATACATTAGAAAAAAAATTAGCATTAATTATAAAAAGCAAAAAAAAATCAGTGGAAATCGAAAAAAAATGAACGAATTGGAAAAAGTGAAAAAAATTGGAAAAAATTGGAGATAATTCGAAAAAATTGGAAAAATCGGTAAAAATTGGAATAAAGAAAAACGTAAAAAATTAGAACAAAATTAAAATACATATTTTTTGACAGCTGATAAAAAATCTGGAAAAAATTGGAGAAATTCAAAAAATCGGAAAACTTATAAAAAATAACAATAACAATCAATGATTATAAAAAACAAAAAAAAATCAGTGAAAATCGAACGAATTCCAAATAAGTGAAAAAAATTATAAAAAAACTGAAAAATTTGGAAAAAACCGGAGAAAATTTGAAAAAACTGGTAAATTTGGAAACTTATAAAAAATCAGAAAAAATAAGCAATAATTATAACAAACACAAAAAAAATAGTGAAAATTTAAAAAAGCGAACAAATTGGAAAAAAGTGTAAAAAACTGGAAAAAGTGAAAAGAAAAGTGAAAAAACTGAAAAAATAGGGAAAAAATTAGAAAAATATTCAAATACATGTTTTTTACAGCTGTTAAAAAAAAACTGGAAAAAATTTAAATACAGAAAAATCAAAAAAAAATATCAATAATTATAAGAAACAAAAAAATAATAGTGGAATTCAAAAAAAAATCGAACGAATTGTAAATAAGAGTGGGGAATAAGTAAAAAAAAAAAAAAAATTAAAAAACTGAGAAATTTGGAAAAAATCGGAGAAAATTTGAAAAAATTGGTAAAAATTTGAAAAATTTTGAAACTTATAAAAAATCAGAATAAATAAGCAATAATTATAACAAACACAAAAAAATTAGTGAAAATCGAAAAAAAGCGAACAAATTAGAAGAAAGTGTAGAAAACTGTAAAAAGTGAAAAAACTGAAAAAATAGGGAAAAAATCGGAAAAAACTAGAAAAAATTTAAGCACAGAAAAATAAAAAAAAAAATCAATAATTATAAGAAACAAAAAACTAATAGTGGAATTCGAAAACAAATCGAACGAATTGGAAATAAGAATGAGGAATAAGTGAAAAAAATTGGAAAAATTAAAATAACTGAAAAATTTGGAAAAAATTGAAGATATTTTGAAAAAATTGGTAAAAATTTGGTAAAAATTTAAAAAATTTGGAAACTTGGAAAAAATAAGAAAAAAATAACCTATAATTATAAAAAACAGTGAAAATGTAAAAAAACTAAACAAATTGGAAAACAGTAGAAACAATTCTAAAAACGGGAAAAAATAAAAAAATAAAAAAAATTAGCAAAAATGTAAAAAAATTAAAACATTGTAAAATATACTAATTTTAACCTTTTGTTTATTTTTGAAGAAATTCTTTTTGATTATTAAATTTAAATAATATGAAATCTAAGTTTGAATAAAAACGAAGATAAACAATTTTTTATTTAAATTTAATACTGAATTCGATTGTTAAAAAAAAATAATTTCACAGAAATAATACAAATTTCCTAAGAAGTTTTAAAACTTGTATATAAATATTTTTTAAATAATTTTAAATACTGAAAAGTTTAATTAATCTCTACCAATCCTTTTATGGATCTGTTGATGTTTTAACAAATGCGCTTTTTGCCTAAATGCCTTTGCACATATATCGCATCTAAATGGTTTTTCCCCTGTATGCGTTCTTAAGTGAACCTTAATGTTACTTTTATTTAAAAACCTCCTATTACATATGTTACATCTATGTACTGGTTTCTCTTTAGGATAAAATACACTACAAGTAGATTTTTTTGTAGCGTAATTTTGTAACATATTTGGTAAAAACCTTCCATTGTTATTGGTTAAAACCAAATTTGAAGCTGGATTGGAGCTAGAAATCATTTCATTTCTATAATTTATTGTACTTAAAACTTCTTGTTTTATAAATGTGCCATTTTGTGTGTAACCATGGCTTAATAGAGTGGATCCATTATTTGGTTGGATAAATTCCGATAATCCAGTTTTATATTGATCTACACATGCACCATCTATCCAGGGATCTAAATCCATCCAACTATAATTAGTAGGATTATTATTATTATTATTATTATTAGGAACAGTGTTATTTGCTGTTGTCGAGCCTATAATAGCAGCTATATCTTCTATAGAAGACAAATCGTATTCAGCTACTTCTGTTTTGATGGTATCCACAGAAGGTTGATAACAATCCTCATATCCTATATAACTGTCATTTGAGAAAAAACTTTTACTGTCCCGATCACTAGCACTAACATTGCACGTCGAACTAGACACTATAGAATTTTTTTCGGATATAGTGTGATAATAATGACCATTTGTTGTGTAACCTGTCAATGTAGGCAGATTACTTATTGTAGCCTTTGTTTGTATTTCTTGAAGGGAAGAATCTAATTGTTTGTATTCAGGTTGATCCCAATATGATGATATAAATAGAGGATCGACATTATTATTATTATTATTTACTGCCATATTTGTACTTTGTGATACGTTCGGATATTTCATGGTGTCCACTAATGGGGAAAATTTTGATATCAGATGATATATCAGGTCTGCGGCATTTAGAAAATTAACTGGCGACCTGAAACAAAAGAAAAACATTGTTAGAATCATAATAAATTTTAACAATAAATTGAAATATGAGTTGTGTTCCTTTTAGGTAGATTTCCATATATGGAATCTACCTATTGTATACAGGGTGGCTACTTTTTAATAGGGACAGTATTGCTATCTCGTAAACGTTAGACGCTAGAAAGACGGTTAAATGGGGAAAATGTGCGAAATATAAAAATAGACGAAACGATTTTTTGAAGTCTAAAATATTCGTATTGGTTCCGGAGTTAAACGACAAAATCCGAATTTGTCGAAAATCGTTTTTTTGCTAAAGCTCGGTTATTATACAAAATTTGGAATAACTTTATTAAAAGTTTTTGTTGTATTCTAACATCGTTATAAACTGCCACAGTTAAAATTTAAATCTGACGTTTCGTCTCTTCGGGGCCACCATCAACTTTATTTTTTTAAATACGGACCTGTCTATTTTATATCATATTATTAAATCGCTGCGAATACTAAATTCATCGATATATAACACTTGATTATTCCGTGACGTTTTGTCTCTTCCGGGGTCACCATCAACTTTATTTTTTAAATACGGACACGATAGCATTTGTTATTGTAATATTTAATAAATAAACATTTAAATAGAATTTCCTGATATCTAAATGAAGTATACTTCGAATCACAGCAATGAATTTAAATAAAATAGACAGGTCCGTATTTAAAAAATAAAGTTCATTATGGCCCCGAAGAGCACGAAATAATCAAGTTTTCGTTGAATTTGGTATTCGAATCGATTTAATAATATTACTCAAAATAAGCAGGTCCGTATTTAAAAAGATAAAGTTGATAGTGGCCCCGAAGAGACGAAACGTCAGATTCAAAATTTAACTATGGCAGTTTATAACGATGTTAAAATACAACAAAAACTTTTAATAAAGTTATCCCAAATTTTGTATAATAACCGAGCTTTGGCAAAAAAACGATTTTCGACAAATTCGGATTTTGTCGTTTAACTCCGGAACCAATAGGAATATTTTAGGTTTCAAAAAATTGTTTTGTCTATTTTTATATTTCGCACATTTTTCCCCATTTAACCGTCTTTCTAGCGTCTACCGTTTGCGAGATAGCAATATTGTCCCTATTAAAAAGTAGCCACCCTGTATATGGAATCTACCTATTGTAATTGATTCAATGACGGGACCCAGAACCGGGAATAGGGGCGCTACGCTGTTTATGACCTTCTGAATAAGAATCAGTAAAAAAAAATTATCGGTATAAACCTACAGTGTGTCCAATTAAGTCGGCATTATATGGGAAACTTTTTTATTCTTAGTTTTATCAAAAAAAGTTATTCTTTATAAAAAGTTGTGCATGGTCTAAAACTCAAAATACAATCATCAGTTATCAATTTTTTTAAGCCGTATACGAGGTATGTCAAAAAATATGAATTTTACTCAAGTACTTTTTTTTTGAAAATACCGACAATTGTTATTAAGAAAAGTTGATTATAATTGAAAACTATTGTTAGATATCCAATATTATCCATCCGCCATAAGAAAACAGATTTTGTTATTTTTATAAACTTTTCTGTGTTAGGTTAGCATTGTTAATTTACGCCTACAAATAAACATATAATCTAGGATGCCCTGACAAATTCTTTACAGTACGTACCTAGCAATTTATGTATAGAACGATATTTAATCTAGAATGCTCTGACGTAAAACGTCAAATCGCTAGTTAGATTTTATGAAATACAAGAAATGGCAGCTCTATTAACTTGTGAGGAGAAAATTGAAATAGTTTTGATTGTGGAAGATAATTATAAAACTCATCGAGAAGCATCAGCTATTTTTAACAACAGACATCCCAATAGAAATATTCAGCAATCGACAGTGAGATGTTTTGGCCGGTTAGATCTCCAGACTTAAGTCCTCTGGATTATTTCTTATGGGGCTACTTAAAATTTCCAATTACTTATGACGTATTAGTTAACTTATTTATCTTTTCATTTGCAAAATAAAATATTATGATATGTATGCATTAACTATTCAAATGCAATAAAACGTTATTACAGAACTTATTAATAAACCGAAAGGTTATCATGTCATGTTTTTCAATAAAATTGCTGATGTGTAATTTACAAAATTTGCATAATTTATAAGGAAAATGATTAAAGATCGTTTTTCATGGTGGATGGATAATATTGGATATCTGCCAATAGTTTTCAATTATAATCAACTTTTCTTATTAACATCGCTATTGTCGCTATTTTCAAAAAAAACGTACTTTACTTTTGAGTAAAATTCATATTTTTTGACACACCTCGTATACGGCTTAAAACAATTGATATCTGATGGTTGTATTTTTGGTTTTAGACCATGCACAACTTTTTATAAAGAATAACTTTTTTTCATAAAACTAAGAATAAAAAAGTTTCCCATATGATGCCGACTTAATTGGACACCCTGTACCAATTTGAAGCAACATATTATACATTTTTGGAATCAGCTCAGCAAGGACAATCCGGAAATTAAAAAAAAAGGGAGGGTTCCGTTTAAAATAAATGATGATGACGTCATTACACGAAGGTGGTTCACCCTGTATATTAGATTATGATCTGAAAAAATAGTAAATTGAAATCAAAAATCGACCTGTTTCGGGCATTTCTTATTATTTTTGGGAGTAATTCATTGCATATTGAAAATAGGCATTCTAAATTTAAGGGGGTGAGAATTGGAGGGGGTTGAAATATCAAAAAATTTAGATCTCCGCAATTTTTGAAAATATTAAAAAATGTCATGGGACTTTTTTTATGCTCTGATTATTATAAAATGAATTTATCTAAAACTTTTTTTCATTCGAATCACGGGGGTGCAACTGGAGGGGGTTGAACTTTAAAAAAAATTATATCTCCGCCATTTTCAAAAATATTGAAACAGGTCATTAGACTTTTTTCATATCCTAATTATTATAAAACTAATTTGTCTGGTACTTTTTTCCATCCGATCCACGGGGGTGGAACTGGAGGGGGTTGAAATGTCTAATAATTTATATCTCCGCCATTTTCAAAAATATTGAAACAGGTCATAAGACTTTTTTTATGTTGCAATTATTATAAAACTAATTTGTCTTAAACATTTTTTCATTCAACTTACAGGGATGGAACTGGAGGGGGTTGAAATTTCAAGAAAATTCATATCCGCTATTTTTTAAAATATTGAAACAGTTCATTAGACTTTTTCCATGTCCTAATTATTATAAAATTTATTTGTTAGAAACTTTTTTCGATCTGACCATATCGTGGGGTGGGGAAGAATGAAAGTCTCAAATTTAGACAAATTTAGACAATAGAAATCTATCCCTATCTTTCTCTAATTTCCCTATTTATCCAATTTCTTGCTATTTTCCTGTTTTTCATTATTATCTATTTTTTCTGTTTTTACTATTTTTCCTTAATTTCCTCTCTTTTTCACTATTTTCCCATATGTTTCCCTATTTTAGTGATTTTCTCTATTTATCTCTAATTTTCCTATTTTTTTCTAATTTTTTTAATATCATTCACAATTTTTCCCATTTTTCCATATTTTTTCGTATTTTTAACTATTTTTCCCTAGTTTCCTATTTTCCCCTATTTTCCCCTATTTTTCCATATTTTCCCTGTTTTCTCTATTTTTCCTGGTTTTCAGTATTTTTAATATTGTTCACTATTTTTTCCCTATCTTTCTCTAATTTCCCTATTTATCCAATTTCTTCCTATTTTCCTGTTTTTCATTATTATCTATTTTTTTGTTTTTACTATTTTTCCTTAATTTCCTTTCCTTTTTACTATTTTCCCATATGTTCACTTTTTTTCCTCGTTTTTCTCTATTTATCTCTAATTACCTTATTTTCTTTTCTAGTTTTTTTAATATTTTCACAATTTGTCATATTTTTCCGTATTTTTAACTATTTTTCCATATTTTCCTGTTTCCTCCCTATTTTTCCATATTATTTTCCTGTTTTCTCTCATCTCTCAATGCTAATTAAAACAATTATATTAAATGCGAGAATATTTACAATAGTTCATAAAATCAGTTATATTTTTTTACACCGCAAGAACTAAAACATGCATTTTACTCCCTCATTTTAGAGATTAAAATGTCACTTTAACTCCCTTGGGAATAAAATACTTAATAATCTCTATATAAGGACTAAAGTACCACTTTTAGCCTATTTTACTCGTTTGGTACTAAACTATTTAATATTTAATATTGTAAGCAAGAGGATCCAATGTTTATCGAAAAAATTCAAAAAACACGGAAAAAAATAAAGAGTAAAAAAAAATATGGAATTATTGGAAAATACGAAAAACTATAAAAAGAATCAAGAAAATCATTTGAAAAATTTGGAAGGAACAAAAAATAAAAATTGGTGAAAATCATAAAAGTTGGAAAAAATAGAAAACATTGGAAAACAAAAAGAATAAAAATCGGAAAAATTTGAAAGAAACGAAAAAAATTGCTGGGAATCTTAAATAGTTAGAAAAAATTGGAAAAATGGAAAAAATTGGACAACATTGAAAACAATTGAAAAAAATTGAAAAAAAATTGATAAGATCTCAAAAATTGGAAAACACAAAAAACAATAAAAACAAATAAAAAATTCGATAAAAACGAAAAAAAATTGGTGAGAATCTTAAAAGTTGAAAAAAATTGGAAAAAATTGGAAAAGTTGGAAAATACGAAAAAACGAAAAAAAAATTAAAATTGGAGAAAATCATAAAAAGTTGGAAAAAAACTGGACAAAATAGAAAACATTGGGGAACAAAAAAAAATAAAAAGAATAAAAAAGCGAGAGAAACAAAAAAAATGGGTGGGAATCTTAAATAGTTGGAAAAAATTGGAAAAAATTGGAAAACAAAAAACAATAAAAATAAATAAAAAAAGGAAGGAAAAATTCAATGAAAACGAAAAAAAATTGGCGATAATCTTAAAAGTTGCAAAACATTGGACAAAATAGAAAAAGTTGGAAAACACGAAAAGCAAAGAAAGGAATAAAAAAAATCGAAAAATTTCGAAAAAGCCGAAAAAAATTGGTGAGAATCTTGAATGGTTGGAAAAAAAATAGGATCAAAAAACAATAAAAAGAATACAACAAAAATTGTACCAAATCGAAAAAATTAGAAAACACAAAAAGTTATAAAAATTATAAAAAAAATAGGAAAAATTCGAAAGAAACGAAAAAAAAATTGATTAGAATCTTAAATAGTTGGAATAATTGGAAAAATTGGAAAAAATTGTAAAAAAATGAAAAAAATTGGATACGATCAAAAATATTGGAAAATACGAAAAATAATAAGAAGAATCAAAAGAAGATGGGAAAAACAAAAAAAAATTAGGGAGAATTTTAAATAGTTGGAAAAAATTAGAAAAAATTGTAAAAAATTGGAAAAAATTGGAAAAAATTGGAAAAAAATGGAAAAAATTGGAAAAAATTGGAAAACATTTGAAAAAATTTAAAAAAATTGTAAACAATTGTAAAAAATTGCAAAAGTTCAACAAAACTGGAAAAAATTGTAAACAATTGGAAAAAATTGTAAACAATTGTAAAAAATTAAAAAAAATTGTAAAAAAATTGCAAAAAATTGAAAAACTAAAAAATTAAAAAAATTATAAAAAATTGTAAAAAACTGTAAAAAATTGTATAAGATCAAAAACATTTGATCTAGTTAGCCTTCAAAAAGTTTAACGCGAAACTTCGTGCACGTGCATCACGTGAAGATCGAAGTTCCTCATTGTCTGACCCTGAAAGTGTGTCAGCAGGATCACAGCAGTAACCACGGCGGAGCGGTTACAACAATTAC
This sequence comes from Neocrepidodera transversa, assembly GCA_963243735.1. Lineage (NCBI taxonomy): Eukaryota > Metazoa > Arthropoda > Insecta > Coleoptera > Chrysomelidae > Neocrepidodera > Neocrepidodera transversa. The sequence continues at coordinate 2,321,241 of OY725341.1, read as the reverse complement.
CAGAATTAAAAGAGTCTGATGTAAAAATTTTATTAGTCTAGAGAATATTTATCAACGAGTGCTTAAGTTGGATGTTCCTTGAAAAATTTGCCAAGTAAATGTAAAATTTAGTAAGAAAATATCATAAATTTGGTAAGAAAATATTAAAAAAATTGCTGAGAAAATGTTATAAAATCGGGTCAAATTGTCATTAAATCTGTTTAAAAAAAATGTCATAAAATATGATAGAAAAATGTCATAAATTTGGTAAGAAAATATTAAAAAAATTACTAAGAAAATGTCATAAAATCGGGTCAAATTGCCATTAAATTTGTTTAAAAAAAATGTCATAAAATATGGTAAAAAATATAAAATTAAGTACGAAAATATCATAAAATTTGGTAAGAAATTTTTATGAAATTGAGTAAGAAAATATCACAATAATTGATGAGGAAAAGGCATAAAATTTTGTAAAAATGTCATAAAATTTGTTACAAAAAATATCATAAAATCTGGTAACAAATGCAAAATTTTGTAAGAAAATGTCATAAAATTTACCAAGAAAATGTCATAAAATTTACCAAGAAAATGTCATAAAATCTGGTAGAAAATTGTCACAAATGTGGTAAGAATATATAAAAAATGATGATAAAATGTCATAAAATTGGGTCAAAATTTGAAAATTTGTTAAAAAAATGTAAAATTTAGTAGGAAAATGTCATAAAATCTGGTAGAAAAAATGTAAAATTTTGTAAGAAAATATCATAAAATTTGGTAATAATTTTTTATGAAATTGAGTAAGAAAATATCATAAAAATTGATGAGAAAATGGCATAAAATTGGGTCAAAATGTCATGGAGTTTGTTAAAAAAATGCCATAAAATATGGTAAAAAATATAAAATTAAGTACGAAAATATCATAAAATTTGGTAAGAAATTTTTATGAAATTGAGTAAGAAAATATCACAATAATTGATGAGGAAAAGGCATAAAATTGGTTTAAAATGTAAAATTTTGTAGAAAAGTGTCATAAAATTTACCAAGAAAATGTCATTAAATTTGGTACAAAAATATCATAAACTTGGTAAGAAAATATCAAAAAAATTGTTGAGAAAATGTCTTAAAATTGGGTCAAACTGTTATAAAATTTGTTTAGAAAAAATGTCATAACATCTGGTAAAAAATGTAAAATTTTGTAATAAAATGTCTTAAAATTTATTAAGAAAACGTCATGAAATCTGGTAGAAAAATGTCACAAATGTGGTAAGAATATATAAAAAATGATGATAAAATGTCATACAATTGGGTCAAAATTTGAAAATTTGTTAAAAAAATGTAAAATTTTGTAGGAAAATGTCATAAAATTTACTAAGAAAATGTCATAAAATCTGGTAGAAAAATGTCATAAATTTGGTAAAAAAAATATCATAAAAATTGATGAGAAAATGTCATAAAATTTAGTAAAAAAATGTAAAATTTTGTAAGAAAATGTCACAAAATTTACTAAGAAAATGTCATAAAATATGGTAGAAAAATGTCATAAATTTGGTAAAAAAAATATCATAAAAATTGATGAGAAAATGTCATAAAATTTAGTAAAAAAATGTAAAATTTTGTAAGAAAATGTCACAAAATTTACTAAGAAAATGTCATAAAATATGGTAGAAAAATGTCATAAATTTGGTAAAAAAAATATCATAAAAATTGATGAGAAAATGTCATAAAATTTAGTAAAAAAATGTAAAATTTTGTAAGAAAATGTCACAAAATTTACTAAGAAAATATAAAATTTGGTAGAAAAATGTTATAAATTTGCAGATAAAATGTTTTAAAATTGGGTCAAACTGTTATAGAATTTGTTAAAAAATGTCGTAAAATCTGGTAAAAAATGTAAATTTTACTAAGAATATGTTATAATATCTTTTAGAAAAATATCATAAATTTTTTAAGAATACATCATAAAAATTCATGAGAAAATGTCATAAAATTTTGTCAAAGTGTCATAAAATTTTGTTAAAAAAATGTCTTAAAATCGAGTAAAAAAATGTAAAATTTTGTAGGAAAATGTCATAAAATTTACTAAGAAAATGTCATAAAATCTGATAGAAAAATGTCATAAATGTGGTTAAGAAAATATCATGAAAATATTGATGAGAAAATGTCAAAATTTGTTAAAAAAATGTAAAATTTTGTAGGATAATGTCATAAAATTTACCAGGAAAATGTCATAAAATCTGGTAGAAAAATGTCATAAAATTTGGTAAGAAAATTTCAAAAAGATTGCTGAGAAAATGTCATAAAATTGGGTCAAAGTGTCATAAATTTTTTTTAAAAAAATTCCATAAAATCGAGTAAAAAAATATAAAATTTTGTAGGAAAATATCATAAAATTTACTAAAAAAATGTTATAGTCTGATAGGAAAATATAAATGCGGTAAGAAAATATCATAAAAATTGATGATAAAATGTCAAAATTTGTTAAAAAAAATGTAAAATTTTGTAGGAAAATGTCATAAAATTTACTAAGAAAATGTCATAAAATCTGGTAGAAAAATATCATAAATGCGGTAAGAAAATATCATAAAAATTGATGATAAAATGTCAAAATTTGTTAAAAAAATGTAAAATTTTGTAGGAAAATGTCATAAAATTTACTAAGAAAATGTCATAAAATCTGGTAGAAAAATATCATAAATGCGGTAAGAAAATATCATAAAAATTGATGATAAAATGTCAAAATTTGTTAAAAAAAAATGTAAAATTTTGTAGGAAAATGTCATAAAATTTACTAAGAAAATGTCATAAAATCTGGTAGAAAAATATCATAAATGCGGTAAGAAAATATCATAAAAATTGATGATAAAATGTCATAAAATTGAGTCAAAATGTCAAAGTTTGTTAAAAAAATGTAAAATTTTGTAAGAAAATTCCATAAAATTTACTAAGAAAATGTCATAAAATCTGGTAGAAAAATGTCATAAATGTGGTTAAGAAAATATCATGAAAATATTGATGAGAAAATGTCAAAATTTGTTAAAAAAAATGTAAAATTTTGTAGGAAAATATCATAAAATTTACCAAGAAAATCTCATAAAATCTGGTAGAAAAATGTCATAAATTTGGTAAGAAAATTTCAAAAAGATTGCTGAGAAAATGTCATAAAATTGGGCCAAAGTGTCATAAAATGTGTTAAAATAAATGCCATAAAATCTGCTAAAAAATGTAAAATTTTGTAAAAAAAAATGTCATAAAATCTGGTAGAAAAATGTCATAAAATATTAAAATAATATACACATTAAATTATAAAAATACCTTAAATTATGTTGGGCTCTTCATAGTACTTTGTTGGTCGTTTTTCTAATCCCTTCCAATCCTTTTATGAATGTGTTGATGTTTTAACAAATGCGCTTTTTGCCTAAAAGCTTTTGAACACGTTTCGCACCTAAAAGGCTTCTCTCCTGTATGTAATCTAACATGAACTTTAATGTTGCTCTTATTCAAAAATCCTCTATTACAAATATTACATCTATGCAAAGGTTTTTCTTTTCCCATAAGTCCCAAAGTTTGATCAGATTGAAACATATTAGCAGTAGCTTGTTGTTGTTGTTGGTGTTTCTTTTGAGCTTTGCTTCGAGATTTTTTCGATGTTGTGGTAGTTGTTGTTGTATGAGGATAATTATGTAATAATTCCGGGCTTCGTATCCTATGATCGTCCCTTAAATTATTTATATACTGTGGTAAAAACCTTCCATTTACTGTAACTAAAAGGTTATCAGTTGTTGAAACAACATTTGAAGGTGGACTTGAAGTCGATATCATATCGTTTCCATAGTTTGTTGAACTAGGAATTTCTTGTTTTATTGATGGACCATTTTGTAATCGATTTTGCAATAATGGCATATAACCATGTGTTAAAAGAGTTTGTAATGTAGATCCACTTTGTTGTGGTTGAACATTATTTGGTTGTACTGATGGTATTACAAATTCCGATAAACCATCTTGTGTTATTATTAATCCTTTTTGTTGATCTACACATGCGCCATCTATCCAAGCATCTAAATCCATCCAACTATCTCTAGAACCCGTAGGATCTTCGCTGTCTGTATTATTATTAGGAACAGTGGTATCTGCTATGGCTGAGCCTATAATAGCAGCTATATCATCTATAGATGATATATCATATTCTGCTACTTCTGTTTTAATATGTGTAGCCGAATCTACTGGTTGGCTACAATCGTTATATTTAATTGAAGAAACAGAATCTGGATCGATACAATCCGCAAAATTGTCACTAGAAAAAAATGTTTTACTGTCTTGATCACCAGCTGAATCTACACTAATATTGCACGTCGAACTAGACACTATATTTTGTTCGTTAAAGTTATTATAATCGTTGTTGTTTTCCTCTGGAATTCTTTGGGATATAGTATGATAATGATGACCTTGTATACCATTTATACTAAGATTAGCAGTGTAGCCTGTAAATGGAGGCAACGGTTTTAGTTCAGCTAAACTTGTATTCATATTCTGGGAATTCAATAGAAGATTATCTAAAGCTTCCATTGTAGTTTTAGTTTCTATTTCCTCTTCGTCTTGAAGGGACGAATCTAATAGTAATTTATCGGATCCTAAATTACTAATGTGACCATCTAGTATTAGTTTGTGAGCATCTATGAATTCCGGTTGAATTCCAGAATTGGAATTCCAACATGATGATATGAAGAGAGGATCGACGTCATCTACGTGAGAGCCATTGTTCACTGCCATGCTTGTTGTTTGTGACACGTTCGGATATTTCATTGTGTCCATTAAGGGTTGGTTTTTGGTGGTGTTGATGCTTGGGTTCTGGAACAATAGAGAAAGAAAAATAATATATCTATAAATAAGAGAAAATTTTATACAGTCAAGAAAAACCACCCTTAATGGACCATTTTATATCATGTGAGCAATTTTGATTGGTTAAGATTCATTGGTAATATTCCATTAATGGTTTTATTTCCATGGAAAAAATTTTTATTGCTCACACGATACAAACAATGTAAAGTCAATAATTGTTTAATTAAGAAATAATAAAAAAAAAATTTACTTGTATTTTAATATTATTTAATACCAATGGAATTTTATAAAAAATAATACTAGTTTGAATAATAAAAAAACCTTAAATCAACCCCATGTCAAATATTCTTAAATCAAATTGCACCCGTATGAAAAAAATAAATAAAATGAGCCACTGTATAATTATTAAAGGTAGAAGACAATCAAATTTTTACTTTCCGAACAAAAAAATTGTATAGAAGGAAAGTATTGCGATCAAAATGTCATAAAATTTGGTAGAAAAATGTCACAAATGTGGTAAGAAAATATCATAAAAATTGATGAGAAAATGTCATAAAATTATGTAAAAATGTCAAAATTTGTTAAAAAAAATGTAAAATTTTGTAGGAAAATGTTATAAAATTTACTAAGAAAATGTCATAAAATCTGGTAGAAAAATTTTATAAATGCGATAAGAAAATATAACAATTGATGAAAAAATGTCATAAAATTGGGTCAAAATATCAAAATTTGTTAAAAAAATGTAAAATTTTGTAGGAAAATGTCATAAAATTTACCAAGAAAATGTCATAAAATCTGGGTGAAAATGTAAAATTTATTAAGAAAATGGTAGAAGAATATCATAATTTTGGTAAGGAAATATCATAAAAATTGCTGTGAAAATGTCATAAAATAATAAAGAAAATAATTTACTTGTATTTTAATATTATTTAATACCAATGGGATTTTATAAAAAATAATACTAGTTTGAATAATTAATGTATTTTAATATACCGGGTATCCCACATTCGTGATATTAAATATAAAAAAAAACCTTAAATCAACCCCATATCAAATATTCTTAAATCAAATTGCACCTGTACGAAAAAAATAAATAAAATAAGCCACTGTATAATTATTAAAGGTAGAAGGCAAAAAAAGAGATTTTTACTTTCCGAACAAAAAAATTGTATAGAAGGAAAGTATTGCGATAATGATATTTTGTCCATCCCCAGATTTTAACGGATTTTTACGTTTTGAGGTCACCTTAATCCATTTATACCAATTTTAGCATGATGTCTGTCTGTCTGTGTGTGTGTCTGTGTGTGTGTGAACACGATAGCGTCTAAACGGCTGAACCGATTTAAAAGAAATTTTATATACATATTTAGGGTAGCAAGGAGACGATCGGTATAAATTTTGGTGTTAATCGGACAACCGGAAGTGACAGTTGCTATAAGTGATGACGTCATTACTAAACAGGATGGTAATAAAGTTTTACACATATTTTTTATACGTTATAGTTTAATTTCAAATGATTAAAATTTTCAAAAACTTGTGCCATTGTTGCCAGATTTATCAAAAAGTAAATTCTTTTCATATTTTTAATTTACCAAAATAATGCATTTTTATGAAAAATTACAGAATATAAAAGTTGTAGAATATAAAATTTTCTACACATTTTGTCATTACTGTTTTTTTTATTCCTCATAGTTTCGCCTCCAGAGGGCGTGAAAAAAACTTATATAAAGCATAAAATTTTCTATAAATTTTGTGTTAACTATTTTTTCAAGTTGCGCAAGAAATGGATAAAACAGACAATTTAAAAAAAATCAGAAAAATGAGAAAAAAATCGAAAAAATTGGAAAAGAAACTAAAAAGCTGAAATAAAAATCAGAATATTGGAAAAAAATGAAAAATCAAATTGTAAAATACGAAAAAATGAAAAAATCAAAAAAAAAAACCAAAAAAATAAAAATGAAAAAAAGGCGCAAAAAAGCACAAAGACCGAAAAAAACCAGAGGAATAAGAAAAAAATTAAAAACAAAAGGCAGAAATAGAAAAAATATTACCTACTCCCCTCAATGACAGTAATGGACTATTCCGCTTCGGCGAATTGACTTATACAAAACTAGATACCTTTGTATAGTACATTCCTATCCATAACTCACTATAGTGAGTTATGGAAAGTCATAACTCACGCTATTTGTTTATGGATACTATTATTTGCTCAAAAGCAGTTGAATAATTAATATATAACTTATTAGGAGTAGATAAAGTGAATTAAAACCAAATTTTAAAATAATTGTGTAATCCTTCATCGAGTGAGCTCTGTGTTAAAAAAAAATGATATTTTCATAGTTTATATTTTTAAATTCTCCAGTAACCACTAAAGATTAATTCTCTTTCACCGATTTCTAATTATACTAAAATCAAAGCCCGTCATTTAAAAACCACAATAACCTGCTAATTTTTTTATTAGCGCTGTTGCCACATTCGCTCTTACTGCAAACGCGAATATTGTATAGTATATAGCTATCAGCATAAACAAAAGAAGAGCGAAACGGGAGTAGGCCAGGGAATGAGTACACAACTTCACTTTCTGTGTGAGTGTGTGAGTGTAACGTGTAACGGTGTTTCGCGGCTAACGCGATAGTGACGCACCGACAAGTACCGCTAGCTCAGCGACGTTGCCATGTCCTAGTACCAGCAGGAGAAAGTAAAGGCGATGTCGGTTTGCCGTTTTCGTTGACTGACTTTGCGTTTTTAACATATTTTTAGCGGACGAACAAGGTCGGATTTTGATATATATCTAACTAGTATATACATGTACCTGCAGGATATTTTTTAATAATATATTTTATAAATAAGAATTTTTTTTTTTATCCATTTTGGGGTGTATTGGGTTGCAGATAGGAAGTTATTATCAAATCCACAGCTAAGTATTAATCACTACAAGACTAGACATGGTTGCCAGGTTGGTTAAGCCTTTATGTCCGGTTGATGGGTTCAAATCCCATTGAACCTCAAGTGGAAAAGTCTGATAAGTATTTTAGCAAGTTACCATGTGCAGTTTCATTCACTAGAACGGATGAGATGGGTTATCTCTTGGAACTGATAGGGGTTGGTAGCACAGGAACACACTCGCTAGTCGGTATATATCATCTGAATAGCAAAGTTAGAGGTTTAGAGCATTTTTAGGTAGATTTCCATATATGGAATCTACCTATTGTAATCGATTCAATGACGGGACCCAGAACCGGGAATAGGGGCGCTACGCCGTTTATGACCTTCTGAATAAGAATCATTAAAAAAAAAATTTATCGGTATATACCTATATATATTGTTATGAAAATATGTCACCCTGTATAGGGAATTTTTGAAATTAATATTTTTTTGTTTGAGCTGATAAATTAATTTATTAAAAGATTATTCAAAGTTAAATGTTATGTTTATTAAATAAGATAGTTGATATGCAAGTAAAGAATAGGAAACGAAAGGTATTATAGATAAATTGGCAATAAATTGAACAAAAGTGAAAGAATCTTAAAAGTTATTAAAATTATAAAAGATGTTATATTAAAATCAAAATTTTGGAATTGTCATATATGAAAATTTTAAGTCAGATAGTAAAGATAGTAAAAAGGGAATATAGGGTTAATAATCTAAAATAAGGCTGAGGTAATTTAAAAAAGAAATCAAGTGGTAAAAAAATTTTTGGAGAAGAAAAAAAAAAAAAAAATAAAAACAGGGGATTGTCAATCAATTAAAAATTTTTTTTGATATCGGATAAAAAATGCAATTGTAAGTTTATAGAACAAAGGTTATTGAAAGTTGTATTATATTAAAAATATAAATAAAATGAAGAGTATATAACAATAATAATAGTGATGAATTTTATTTTGTAAAAGTAAAAATTACAAAAATGTATTGACGAAGAAAAAGCTTGGTCAGACAAAGGTATTATTGGGAAGAATGAATTGAAGTAATAGAAAATTTGAAATAAGTACATTTGGAGGAAGCCAGAATCAAAATTTTGTCAAACAAAAAAAGGTATTACTGATGGGAGAACGAACCGAAGGCATAGAAAATTTGAAATAAGAACATTTTTAAGGAAGAAGGAATCATGGTTTAGAAATTTATACATAAGAAAATTACAACAGGCATATAATAGGACAAACTTAAATTTTTTTTTTTGAAAAGTTTTGTAATGTTTATTAATTTTTTTGTACTAGGACCCAGCCAAAATTTCTGAGACAAATTGTAAATATCATTACAATATGTATGTGTAGACATTCTGTTCCGGCACGATAGAGGTCGCAATTTTTGTCCAATCGACACCAAAGTAGTAATTCGTTGCTTATTACAAATGGGCATTCTACCTCTAAGGGGCTGAGAATTGCAGGGGGTTGAAATCTTAAAAAATTCAGATCTCCGCCATTTTTGAAAATATTAAAAAAGACCATTGGACTTTTTTTATTCTCTGATTATTATAAAATTAATTTATCTGAAACTTTTTTTGATCTGACCCACGGGGATGGACCTGCAAAAAAAATTAATATCTCCGCTATTTTTAAATATATTAAAACAGTTCATAAAACTTTTTTTGTTCTAATTATTATAAAATTAATTTGTCTGAAACTTTTTTTAATCGGACCTAAGAGGATGGAACTGGAGGGGGTTGAAATTTCAAAAAATTCATATCTCCGCTATTTTTAAAAATATTAAAACAGGTTATTAGACTTTTTTCATGTCCTAATTATTATAAAATTTATTTGTTTGAAACTTTTTTCGATCTGACCATATCGTGGAGTGGGGAAGGATGAAAGTCTCAAATTTAGACAATAGAAATCTACCTCCCCTGTCGACCCTACCGACAGGAATTTTTTTAATTACTGGGACAAAATCCTGAGATAAGTATTAATTACACACAAAAAAAATGTTCATACACAAGATAGTGACATATATGTATTCCCATGTATTTTTCGACGCTGAATCCGATCCCCAGCTCAGAATTGTGCCTACACGTCTGGAATTGGCCCCAGGGGCCGAAAATAGCCTGAAATGCGGTTCCCGGGATAAGGCGAAGTCGACGCTGAATTTTGGAGCTTAAGCCGGATTTGTGCTCGAAAAGTTTGACCAACTGAAATTCCGGGTTTAGGTTTGGGAAAATGACCCCTTGGGGCGGGAAAATCATATTTCGGACGTCCGGGTCGCGACTGTGGTATTTTCATGGACTTTCCAATTCTGGAGCTGAGACTGGGTGTGAAAAGTGTTTGATCAGTTAAAATTCCCAGTTTGGGTCCGAGAAAATGGCCCATTGGGGCCGGAAAATCATATTTCGGACGTACCCGTCGCAAAAGTGGGATTTTCATGTATTTTTCAATCCTGGTCCTTGGAGTATGCTCAAAAATTTTTTGGATAACTGAAATACCCAGTTTGGGTCCGGAAAAATAGCCCATTGGAGCCGGAAAATTTGCTATTGTTTTATATATTGATATGGTTTTTTATTTATATGTGTAGTTTTAGTTCCTTTTTTTGTATGTATTGTGGTTGACTGTGATTGAAAGGTAGAAGGTTATTGTCAAATGTAAGTTTGACAACGAAAATAAGGTTATGATAAGAAGTTTAAGTTGCGTGTGGATGTATTTAAATGTGTTGAAGATTTATTTAAGAATGTTTCGTGTTTAGATGATTATTTTTTTTATTATTTAATAATGAGTTCACAACAATTGTGGTACAAGTAAAAGAAAAAAAAATCTTAGTCTCGTTATTCATTAAATTTACAAAAATCTAGTTGGAAAAAAAAAACAAATGAAAAGGAATAATAAACAGTTTTTGGTTTTTGATTAATAAAAAAAAATAAATGTCAGATATAAAAACAGATTTTTTAACTTTTGTCTCTTAATTGGTGTATTGCAGGCCTGAAGATGGATAAATGCCGAAACTATACATATGGTGCTACACTTGCCTTTTCACATATTTGATATAATTAAAGTTAATTAACAATTTGTTGTTTAAATAAAACAAATCATTATTTAAATAATTGCTTAAATAAAACAATTTGTTGCTAAATCTCTTTCTTTTTTTAAGTACAAATAAAGACCATTTATTATTATTATTATTATTATTATTATTATTATTATTATTATTATTATAAATGAGATAAATTGTTGTCTAAATGAAATAATTAAATAATTGCTTAAATGAAACAATGCGTTGTTTGAATCAAATAATTCGTTCTTTAAATGAAGCAATTCGTTGTTTAAATGAAACGATTCGTTATTAAAATAAAGTAAATCATATTTTTAAATCAATTTGTTACAAATAACAAATTTCTGTAACCTAACCAAATTATGTTTGATTCAAAAATCCGTTTTTAACCACAATATACAGTATGTCTCAATAAGTTAGAATCATATGGGAAACTTTTTTATTATTAATTTTAGGAAAAAAACTTATTCTTCCTAAAAAATTTTGCATGTTCTAAAATCTAAATCACAATTATCAGATATCATTTTTTTTCAGTAGTATACGGGGTGTGTCAAAAAATATGAATTTTACTCAAGAGTACTTAAAGTATTTTTAAATTTGACATCAAAAAATGTTATTTAAAAAAGTTGATCAGAACTAAAAACTAAGTTCAAATATGTATCCATTTACATTGAAAAAATAGATTTTGTGCCTGTTTAATATTGTTTATATTTTGAATTGCGGATTATAAAAGTCATGATAACCTTCTCGTTTCTTAATGTTTTCTAACTACAGTAAAATTTGCATTATTATTGTACCTAGAAATACATTTCAAAAATTAATATATTTTTTCAATATAAATGGATGTAATTGCATATTTTTGAACTTTTTAGTTTTGATCAACTTTTTCTCTTGAGTAAAATTCATATTTTATGACAAACCAAAATTGATATCTGATGAACAAGCAGAATTTTTTAAGAAGAATAAGTTTTTTACTTAAAATTAATAACAAAAAGTTTCCCATATAGTTCCAACTTACTGAGACATACTATGTAACATTTTGTTGAATTGTTTGATTAATAATAAATAAAAAAAAAATTATGAACTTTTATAATAAATTAATATTTAAATTTACTTGATAAAACGCAATAAATCATATTTAAAGAGGACACGGTTGAAATGTTTCTTTTTGTCTATTGTAAATCATTAAAAACTCACAAAATGTGTCTGTTAAAAGATATATGACCGCAACTTTCAATTTAGTTACCCACAACTGAGCTCTTTAAATCATAATTCATAAACATTAATTTTTATTATGTTAAATGAGTCCATATCCTTTTCATATAACTAGACATTTTGGTCAAAAAAAAAACCGCAACTGATGAAAATACTGCTAATAAAATATATTTTAATACTGATTTCATCTCTCTTATAAACTGATCTAAATTGGTTTATATGTGAAGATTTCTAATGACCCACCGTTTTATATCGTATCCGGACATTTGCTCCCTCGATACATTTGCTCCCCTGTCTTAATTTTTCGAATAATGATAAAATTTAAGTGAAACAGTTGCTCCCCTACCACAATTAATTTGTTACCTACCTGCCATTGCCTGCTAATAATGGATAACCATGGAATAATTTTAAATTTTAATGGTGAAAACTACTTCTAAACAATTTTTTTTAATATTGGGTAAAAGGGGTAGTACGAATTTGGGTCCAACATCTTATAAGCCGAAGGGTCGTAACAACGTAAAAATAATCCTGTTAGGAAAGTGGGCCCAGACACTGAAGCAGGTAAAATTAGTGTCATACCATTATTCCTGATTTCAAAATTATTTAAACTCCTTAAAATGTATATTTAAATGTACCTATAATAACATAATAGATGTGTGCTTTTTATAATTACTACGGCCCGCCCATACTTCACCTTTGGTGCAGTAGGGCAAACCGTAGTATTGAAATCGTGCAAAAATCTCAATTTTTTTTGCTGCAAATGACTTAAAATGTCATGAAACGTGGAAAAAATTGATTTTCGACGAAAAAAAAAGTCTGTCTGTGTGGATGTGTGGATGTGTGAAAGACTATCAGAAGATAAGCAATACTAAGTGAAACTTCTATTCGAGATATCTCGATAAGGAAAGCAAATTTGTCGATACTGATTTATTTTAAGGTGATGTGTAAGTCAAGACGCGTCGATTGATATCCATATCGCATCCGGCTCGTTGAAAAAAAAATCGGCTGTGTCACCCCAGAACTTTCCCTGCTCGACCGTAGAGAATAGGATTATTTTAATTACAAAATACTAAGCATTACATTAATTTATGGAACACATTAAAAATAGTGAGCCAGTGATGAATCCGTCTACCGAATTGATATTTTAATGTTGATAATGACATAAGCTGCGCATGCGCACGTTGTATATCACACTGCTACAATTAGGATCTCCTAAAATCATGTGTGAATACTATTGGGAATCAGGGAAAAATTTTCATACAATAGTTGTAGGGAATTTTGTGCTTTACAACTTTGCACTAAAACATTTTGCACTAAAGAGCATAATTTACCTCCAATTTAAAAAACAAAAATGGAAAATCCTAAATGTGTATTTTTCTCGCCATCTAGCGGCGAAACTATGTGGAATTCTATAAAAAGTTAAACATAAAAGTTAAAGAAAATTTGCTGCTATACAAATTTGCACAAGAAAATTTTGCACTAAAAACTAGAGAAAACATACATGCACATTTTTTACGCGCCCTCTAGTTGCGCAACTATTTCAAATTCTGGAAAAAGTTTGAAACAAAAGTTATAGGGAATTTTAGACTCTAAAACTTTTTGCACTAAAGTGTATTGTTTGTCCTTAAAATTTAAAAAATATAAAAAATTGTTACATGTGTATTTAATCAATATCGGTCTTGAGGACCTTCTACTGTACCAATTTAAACCTAAAACTAGGCACACACCGACCCTCCATACCAATTTGAGCTTGATTGGTCAAACGATTCGGGAGTTATCGTAGAAGATTACACACAGACACACAGACAGACCATACGCTGGAAATGGTTTCAATCTACTTGGGGGACCTCAAAATGGATATTACAAGAGGCGTGGTTTAAGACGCCATGAAATAGCAGATTTCATATATTTGACTTTAGTGACTTGCATTCTTTGTTCGACCTACAGATGGCGTAACTTTTATTTTTATTTTTGAGAGTTTTTGAAGAATAATCATTTTCTAGTCTAATCAACAAGTGCTTTTTGTGTCAAACTTTTTTCTACGCCTCCGAAAAATATGAACGAGGTGTCATTCGATTCGGAATAGCGTGTAGATAATTTTTGAAAAAATTCAATGGCCTCTTGCAAAAATTGCAAAAGTTATAAACAATTAACTGAAAAATAAAAATGGGGTTTGGTTTCTTGCAAATATCTCAAAAACTATTTGTTATTTTTCGAATTTGAAAAAAAGATTCAAAAAGAGGAGGAAATTTACCAAAAAAAAAAACTATCCAGACTTCGGCTTGCGTAAGCGCTGCCCACTTTGGACCTTTTATGGATAAATATTATTTAAACTTATTAAATACGAAAATTAAGAATTGAAAAAAATCAGGTATCTACTGGATAGATTTATGAACAATAATCCAGGGTCAAAAAATTTTTATCGCGATTTTTCTATTAATTATGCATTAGTTAATCAACAATTTTTTCCTACTTGAACATGAACATTGAAAGTGCGATAATTGTGAAATAACAAATCTGAATTTTTTTTTTCTTTTTTGGACCTATTTTTGAGAGATTCCCCTTGTAAAAATTAAAAAATGGTTATTTTTCAATTTGTTATTAACAATTTAATTACTATACGTTAAAAATTAAAAAGCTTGATTAATCATTGAAAAAATGTTTTTTTATATTACTATTGATTCGTTTTTTTATGATCAGAAGTCACATGAAAATGATTGTATAAATTTTTTATTTCTTATTGTTTACAAAAATTTTTATAAAATAATTTAAAATTTCTTTTTTCGAAACATAATCTTTGATGCAAATTATGATTTTTTGAAAAAAAAAAAACCGCGCGAGCCATAAAAAACCAGATTTTTTAAATATATATTTTGAATGTAGTATGACATAAAAGTTTGTATGCACCGCGGGTATAAACAGATGTTTATACCTATGGTACATAAATAACTATTATTTTTTGATTGTAGTTATTTAAGAAAATTTAAATTCAAATAATAATAGAAATTAAGCTCAAAGTAGATTCAATTTTTAATTAATTTTATTTAAAATTTTTTCAATATTTTCAGTGAAAATTGAACACGACCGTAATTAGAAAAATTTCTAAAGTACATACAAAAATTAAATATTCTGCATGATTGGATAAAGAAAAAAATGAAATAAAAAGTACAGGTCCGTATTTAAAACAAATAGTTGAGGGTTAAAAAATTTAATAGCGGTATTTGACTTTCAATAAAAAAAACCTTATAAAGTTTTTTTTCTATCGTGGGCATTATGGCTGTCTAGTGTTTAATATTTTAATTATAACGGAGAAGTTTATCATTTTTTTTATGAATGAAACTAAAAATTTAAGCAAAACTGAACAAAAGTCTGAAAGTTAAATTAAAATATCTTAAAAACTAACAAAGTTATAACATTTTAAAGTTGCGCTTGGCATTCCGTCCGATTCAGTTCCCTGACGTCATTTCTCCTAACAAAACGTAATTGTAAACAGAGCGACGTATCACGCTTCTTTATTATCGTTATTCGTCGCATATATTAGGTTAGTAGAAAAAATACATTTTATTATTTTTCTCGTACGATGCACGATTCACGAGATATTTCACAAAACGTGTTTTACAAGATGGCGGCTGACGCCAACTTGAATTTAATTTCAAGAGACACGTTCCAAAAATAAAATCTCTTCTGTAGAAAATTGCAGAAAACAGTACCTGACTCTTGGACTATATTTTGTTGTGTGACAGTTAATAAATTACGATGACGGAAATTAAATTAAATTAAAGTCAGATATGCGTCGATCATATCGTGACTGATGGCATAGAATAAGAGTTTGGTTTGTAGTACGGCTATGCGGAGACGTGACGTCATACGCACCACAATCCGCGATAAAAGCAACAACTTTAATATTATATTTCTCCGTTATTTATTAACCGATTTAAAATTTTTTTTTACCAATTTATTAGTTTTTCTCGATATTTTAGTTAAATGTAAAAACATACTATATTACCACTACCATGAAACTTCTCCATTGGGTTTGATTTAAATAGAAATATGTAAAGCTACTATTTGTTTATTTTTTTAGGTTCGTAGTAAAACTGAAAAATAAACTGGCGCCCAAATTCACACAATTAGAAGAAAGTCAACTTCTTAAATTTTACTTTCTTCTTTTTGTATCTTGTCTTAATTTTCTATTTCCTTTTGGTTGAATTAATTATTTTTTTCTTTAATATTTTATTATTTTCTTTTTATATGTTTTAATCTGTACTTTCTTTTAATTTTTCATTCTGTGTTTTATTAATTTTTTCCCATTCTTATTTTTTTATATTTATCTTCTTATTTACTATTTCCAGTACTTCTCTGTTCATTTGTTCCATTTTCTTGTTTATTTTTTCTATTTTCTACTTTTATATCATCTTCTTAACACGTTGACTGCTAATTACGAGATATTTTGTAGTTTGACTATTAATTATCTGGTAATTGGCAGTCAACGTGTTAAAAATTCATACTTTTATGAAATAATTATTTGATATTTATTATAAATAATATTTAATATTTTTATATTTTATTTTAAGACGTTGACTGTCAATTACAAGATATTTTGTAGTTTAACTATTAATTATCTGGTAATTGGCAGTCAACGTGTTAAAAATTCATACTTTTATGAAATAATTATTTGATATTTATTATAAATAATATTTAATATTTTTATATTTTATTTTAAGACGTTGACTGTCAATTACAAGATATTTTGTAGTTTAACTATTAATTATCTGGTAATTGGCAGTCGACGTGTTAAAAATTCATACTTTTATGAAATAATTATTTGATATTTATTATAAATAATATTTAATATTTTTATATTTTATTTTAAGACGTTGACTGTCAATTACAAGATATTTTGTAGTTTGACTATTAATTATCTGGTAATTGGCAGTCGACGTGTTAAAATTCATACTTTTATGAAATAATTATTTGATATTTATTATAAATAATATTTAATATTTTTATATTTTATTTTAAGACGTTGACTGTCAATTACAAGATATTTTGTAGTTTAACTATTAATTATCTGGTAATTGGCAGTCAACGTGTTAAAAATTCATACTTTTATGAAATAATTATTTGATATTTATTATAAATAATATTTAATATTTTTATATTTTATTTTAAGACGTTGACTGTCAATTACAAGATATTTTGTAGTTTGACTATTAATTATCTGGTAATTGGCAGTCAACGTGTTAAAGCTTTTATTCTTGTTTATTCCTTGAATCTATTTTTTTTCTGACATTATTTATTTTTTCGTCTTCTTTAGTTCCCTTTTCGGCTGTTTTTTGTTATTATCTCTTCTTTAATGTTTTGTATTCTTTCATCCATTTAAAACTTTCACTCTTATCGTATTATCTTAGTTTGACTTTTCTAACTTCCTTGTAAGAATTTTCTCATTTTCTGTTTGTTTCTATTCGAATTTTCAAAGAACTTTATAAAATTTCGTTACTAAAGTCTTTCTTATGTCCTCAATTTTTTTATTCAATATTTCTTCCATTCTCTCAACTAATTTTCTTCTTCTTGTTCTTCGATCACTTTCTTTTTTGGCCTACTTCTTTTTACTTTAGTGATTTAATTTTTCCCGATCGTAAACTGTTTTTTTTATACTTAATTTATTATAATAAAGGATATGGTTCTGTCCAAATTTTGTATCTATCTATTTAACAATTTAACAGTTATAAATGTCGCTACACCTCGTGGTGACAATCAACAAAAAATACAAAACAGTTAAATTTAAATCGCTGCGTGTAAATAGATAGAAAATGTTGAAGTGGGCTCTGAAACTATGATGGTGTATGGTTTAACTGTTTAAAATCACAGCCTTAGTGATTTTTTGCATTAGCCAAGCATACTTCAATTGTATGCTAATCCATCTAGGCCTCTTTTTTCTTCTTCAAACAAAACAGTTAACCTCGATTCGAGACATTGTCTTAAATCAATAGTTTACAATGTACAATGGGATAAGATTCGAAGGCGGATAATTTTTTTTTTTAGCTGCGAGACTTCCGCATGCTTAAGAAATTGTCTCATCTACTAAAAAATTAACTCCAAAAATAAATTTTTGTTTTTAGGAAAAACTACATTTAGTCGAAAAATTGAAAAAACTGTCATTTGTGAAAGTTATTTGACCAAACTCCTAGTAATAGTGATAAATCACCTTGTATAGTAGCGGTAAACAATATAAGATCGGAAATGGAAAGGGATAGAAGGTGCTTTGACAAATTATTTTAAATTATAGATGTATATTTAAAGTGGAAGGGGGTAAAAGGGGGGAGAATATTTAATAGTATGGGGAGGTGATATAGATATTAGTCACGCATGGAAATTTGGTTAGGTTCATTTTTTATGAACGTAAATGTATTATTAGGTGGGGTACCTTATACCTGTGTAGGAGGAGAGTATTTTGATCTCCCGTTTGGGATAGAATCGTTTTAATATTGTCTATAGATAGTAAAAAAATATTTTTTTATTTTTGACTTAAAATAAATTAGGTCAAAAGCCGATTTTATTTTTTATTTTTGACTAAAAAGACCACAAGTCGGCCTTAGAGATACTCCTCCTTTTGTCAATTTTGTCTCAAATTTCCCGTCTCTTTTCTTAAAAATTTTTGCAATTTTTTATCTGAAATTACCCCTTCTATCATTCTTTTCATTGTTTCGTCTTAAATTTCCCCTCATTTTCCAAAATCCCCCCTATTTTCTCTCAAATTTTATCACTTTTTCTAAAATTACCCATAAATTGATAGATAGTCACGCAGCCACTTATTAGGATTAAATCCTTCTGTAAAAGACTAGACAAGTACAACTTAGCGCCGATAGATGACATCCAGTCGCTTTTACAGAAGGATCATAAGTGGTTGTATCCATTGGTACCCATCAACCTACGATAGATGTCGTGACTATATATCATTTGTGAAGTACATAAAAATACTTGGGGTATACCCAGGTAGCACAGTGACGTCATAGAATACATATATGTCAAGAAGCGAAGGCCGGCGAAATTTTTTGATGTTGGAAAATATGGGAAAAATATTGACTAAATAGAGCAAGGTAGGTAAAAAGAGAGCAAAATAAGAAAAAGTCGGGTAAAATGGGAAAAATAGTGAGAAATAGGGAAAAAAGAGATGATAGGAAATTGGGGAAAATAAGAAAAAATAGGAAAAAATATAAAAAAATAGCTTTTTATATATTCCAAAGAAATGAAATAATGTACATGTAGTCCCAACTGGTTTTTAATTGGATCTCTCCACTTTTATAGTAAGTGGAAGCGCTATATTTGAGATTGACTTATGCATCTTTTACGATTGATTATGAGGATTTTATGAGGGTTTTACTTCTTTATAAGCAACTGTTATAAATCTTTTAAAGAAATGGCACCTCTTTTAAAATTAAATATGGACCGTACTTCAGTATAATTTGAAATTAATTGGTGTTAATTTGTTATTAAAATAAAACAAATAGGTGTATTATAATTTAGTATAAAAAAACACAACAATTTGTAAACTAATACCAATGAATAATTGTATACAGTAATTTAAATAAATGTACTACATAACTCAATATTAATATAAGTACATATTTACAAAAAAAAGTTATAATAGATTAAAACCACAGAGGTTTGATAATTTAAACGTCTCAATTTTGTCAATTATTTCATTTTATTTCATTATATTCATTTATATTTAAAATATGATATTGTAAATAAATAACATGCATCCTTTATTTGAGAAAAATAAAACAATTGTTATGTACATCATTTTAATGGTATATAAAAAAATTGAGTTTTAGCTAAAAAAACTATATTTGCTAAAAAGTAATTCGTTTTAATTAGTTTATAATCGACACTATGTAATTTTCTAGGAAATTAAAATTACAGTCTTTTGTTTAAGAAAATAATAGATACAGTTAATACAATATGATTATATATTATTTTCAAAACAAAATTTGTAATACGGACCAAAGAGCTATATAAGCTTTGAATCTAGGTTGAATTTTTGGTAGTATTCATAAACCATTGTTAAATGTGGTTAAGGGTAGGTAGTTTATTACAGTTGACCTTTATGATGAATCTCAAATAGCGTTTCTTCTTACTATAAATGAGTACAGAGTATATTATGTAGCGTTATAGGAAATTTTGGTTTTGAATTAAATTCATATTTTCCAATTCCCTCGTACATGGTAATTTTTATTAAATATCTTTTTGAGACATACTGTAATTTTTTCATTTTCCAAAAACAAAATACATAACATTCGCGTAAAAACCAGTCATACATAAGACGCTTGTCCTAATTTCTATGTCGCAATAAGAAGCAAGAATTTCTGCGGGTAGATCCGCTTCCTGGTGCACCGAACTGATCGTGTCAACCGCCGCGTATCCTTTTTACGTCGTATCGCCCATGAACTGGACTCTCCGAAGACGGCTTCCATCCATCCATTAGCGAGCGACCAGCTAGTGCATTGCCACCGCAAAGAGAAAGTGTTATTTTATATCGAGAACCCCAATGCAGAAATTATGAAGCCATTGACATATAAAAAACTTCTAGTACATTCTATGATATAGGAAATTATTTACGAGATATAAAAAAATTATATCGGTTAAAAAACTTTTATTTTCATTAAAATTAATAATAGTTTATAATTTTTATGCTTTTTGTTTCGTACGTAAATAATTAATTTGATTAATGGTTTCATCCAAAAAACATACTATAAAAAGTTTCTTATAAAAAAATAATATGAATAATTACATAAAAAAGGTTATTCATTTTATAAATGTGGTCCAAAAATCAGAAAAAAAAACGTTATCACATATATATAGTTTGACCCATTTTAATTGTAACCATCTCTGTAAAAGCAAATTTCTGCTAAACCAGAAAATTTCACGACTGGCCTAAAAAAACGAAGAAAATCGAATAAAATATCGATGAAAAATTGTCAAAAATCGAAAATTGACATAAATTGAAAAAAAATGTCGATTATAATCGAAACAGACTGAAATAAATAGAAAAAAATCGATAAA
The DNA here is from genome assembly GCA_963243735.1 of Neocrepidodera transversa. Taxonomy (NCBI): domain Eukaryota; kingdom Metazoa; phylum Arthropoda; class Insecta; order Coleoptera; family Chrysomelidae; genus Neocrepidodera; species Neocrepidodera transversa. Next base: position 2,300,175 of record OY725341.1, on the reverse strand, counting down.
AAGTCGAATAAAATCGTCAAAAATCGAAAAATATCGAAAAAATCAAAAAACGACTTTTTGTTTGAAAAAAATCGAAACAAATTGACAAAAAACGATAAAAAGTAAATTTAAATAAAAAAACCTGAAATAAATAGAAGCAAATCGATAAAAGTCGAAAAAAAAACGACAAAAAGTCGACAAAAAACGTCAAAAAGTCGAATAAAATCAAAAAGCGACTTTTTTACCAAAAATCGAAACAAATTGACTAAAAGTCGAGTGAAATCGATGAAAAAATCGATGAAAAAATCGACAAAAATCGAAAACAACTGAACTAAATGGAAAAAAATCTACAAAAAGTCGAAGAAAATCGACAAAAAACGAAAAAATCAAACGACTTTTTGTTTGTTAAAAATCGAAACAAATTGACAAAAATTGATTAAAAAATCTACAAATATCGAAAAAGATTGAAATCGAAGAAAACTGAACAAAATGGAAAAAAAATCCACGAAAAATCGAATAACATCGTCAAAAATCAAAAATAAAAATGCAAAAAATCAAAAACCAACTTTTTGTATGACGAAAATTGTAACATATTGACAAAAACCTATAAAAAAGTCAATATAAATCAAAAAGACTGAAATAAATCGGCAAAAAGTCGAATAAAATCGACAAAAATAGAAAAAAAAAACCGAAAAAATTATAAAAAAATTTTTTGGTTAACAAAAATCGAAACAAATTGACAAAAAACGAAAAAGAAGTCAACAATAATCGGAAAAAATCGAAAAAACTGAAATAAAATCGAAAAAATCCAAAAACGACTTTTTGTTTGAAAAAAATCGAAACAAATTGACAAAAAACGATAAAAAGTCAATTTAAATAAAAAAAACTGAAATAAATAGAAGCAAATCGATAAAAGTCGAAAAAAAAAACGACAAAATGTCGACAAAAAACGACAAAAAATCGAATAAAATCAAAAAGCGACTTTTGCCAAAAATCGAAACAAATTGACTAAAAGTCGAATGAATTCCATGAAAAAATCATAAAAATCGACAAAAATCGAAATCAACTGAACCAATTGGAAAAAAAATCTACAAAAAGTCGAAGAAAATCGACAAAAAACGAAAAAAATCAAACGACTTTTTGTTTGTTAAAAATCGAAACAAATTGACAAAAATTGATAAAAAAGTCTACTAAAATCGAATAAAACTGAACTAAATGGAAAAAAATCTGCGAAAAATCGAATAAAATCGTCAAAAATTGAACAAAAAAAAAGGAAAAAATCAAAAACCAACTTTTTGTATGACAAAAATCGTAACAAATTGACATAAAACTATAAAAAAGTCAATTTAAATCAAAAAGACTGAAATAAATAGAAACAAATCGACAAAAAGTAAAAAAAAATCAAAAAACGATTTTTTTTGTCAAAAAATCGAAACAAATTGACAAAAATCGAAAAAAGTCTAAAAAAGTCGAAAAAAACTGAAATAAATGGAAAAAATCTATAAGGTCGAAAAAAATCGACAAAAATTGAAAAAAACACAATACGACTTTTGGTTTGTCAAAAATCGAAACAAATTGACAAAAATTGATAAAAAAAATGACAAATATCGAAAAAGACTGAAATAAATAAAAACATATGGACAAAATCGACAAAAATCAAAAAAAAATAAAAAAAAAACCACTTTTTATTTGACAAAAGTCGAAACAAATTCACAAAAATCGAAAAAAAAAAAACTGGAATAAATAGACACAAACCTACAAAAAGTCGAATAAAAACTCTGAAAATAACAAAATCGTATTAGCGATTTTTTTTTATAAAAAATGAGTACGCCACTGGATTTATAATCATGCAAAAAAACTTTCACCAAAATTTCGTCAAAAAATGTTTGTTATTAAAAAAGTTATAGTAAGTTTAAAATTTTTAATCTGTAATATGTTTTACGAAAATTCTAAACAAATTCTGAAAGCTGGCAACAATGCAGATTATTATTTATTAAAATTAAAATTAGTGTCACTGTATAATAAGAAAAATTAAAGTTTCGGAAAAAAAGGTGCAAAAATTTATTAATTTTAAGAAAATCTTTTATATCAACTTCACCGCTCCGGTCCTGTAGACAAATCTTGAAAATGAAAATTAACACCTTTTTTTTGAATTATTGTTTTTTTATTCAATTTTTATTACTAAATTTAGTTCTAATGACATGATAGTTATTTTTAAAAAGTTGAAAAACAAACATTGGATAGAAAATGGCTCCCTAAATTTACAAATCTGTAATATTGGTTGCATACACGAATTTACAAAAATATACACACATAGAAATCGTTAAGTAAAACGGTAAAAGTAGCCTCATAAGATATATAAAAATTATTCGAATATTTTCCATTTTAATTACATTTATGTAATAATCCAAAAAATTTCCATTTATTTGTTGGTAATGGCGTTCAGCTACAACTGCCGAGGACTTAAAAAAAAAGAAGAAGTTTTGGGGTTAAGAATCAATAAAAGTGTTTAAAAAAGTTAAAATTTCGCGCATTTAAGCATTTAGTGTAATTTTATTTATCTATATAAACTTTTGTGCAATTATCATCGTGGAAATATTCTGTTCACTCAAATTTAAGTAAGTACAAATTAGAATCATTTAAATTTAATATAGTAACACTTTGATTCGAGCCAAAACCCTGGCATATTATGCTTTTTTTTCTTGCTCTTCAAAACTTGTAATTATATACCGATCAAAGATTCAGTGCTTAGAGGACTAATAAGATTTGCAGACAGGGACGTATTAATAAATAGGTCCCGCCAAAAAGCAATTTGCAAACAATGACCCTAATCATTAGTATAGAATATTCACAGTATAACGGCTCTTAATCTTGTATATTCTGAATTCAGTCCGACGATCCGTTATTGAGATAAGACAAAATTATGGTAGGTCGTAATTGTAATGTGCATAAGGGCCTGGTAATACTAATGTTCTTGGTACTCTTCATAGGCGTACCAAATAATTTTTTCTACATGCCACTAAGTAAGGTTTTAGTATTTCACCACAAATTATACTTTTAAATTATCAAGAAAAAAATTTTTATATTAATATACAGTGTGTCCCAAATAGAAAACTTTTTTATTATTGATTTTTGAGAAAAAAATATTGTTGGTGCTTAAAATATTTTAAAAACAATTTATTATGTACGAGGTAAATCAGAATATAGAAAAATATTATTTTTAATTAATTAGCCGCTTTTACTACTACTTATATATTCATTTAAAATATTTTTAAAATTCAAACGGAACCAGTTATAAATTAGCATTAATAAATTTATTAACATTAAATGAAAGTCGGTGAGTTGTATTGCATATTTATGTAGATTTTCTCTTAGTCTATTAAAAACAAACAAAATATTTTTGCAACAATTTGTAATAGTATTTTTTAATTTTTTTTATAACAAGAAACAATTCGTTAAAAAAAACTATTTAATTGGGTATTAAAATATTTGTGATATAAAATAATCAAAAAAAATAGATTCCTACTTAAATCGTTTAAAAAACTTTTTTATTTTTACCACAACGAAACCTGGTTATACCCAGCATTAATTTTAAATTAAGGACGCCATCCATTTATTTTTTTGTGACATTCGAAAAATAAACAACAATAACAAACAATTATTTTTTCAAGGGAAATTAAAAAAAAATAAAATAATATGGCCATTTAAGTGGGATTATTACCATTTGGATCTTTATTCTCATTGAAATAAAAAACTGCTGTTTTTTTTCTAGGTGAAAATTTGTTTTTCACTCCTTGTAGATACGCCCATGGTTATATTCATGCTAATATCATTCTTCTTAATTGCATATTTATTTATATTGTATATTGTCAGCCCGCATTTATTCATACTCTGCCTTATTAGCATGAACGTATTTTTTAAAGATCTGGGTTAAACAAATTCTTTTAGAGTTAAACTTATATGGGATTATTATTTGCATCGAGTTATTTTTACGGTAAAACTTTTATACTCGTATAATATATCGCTAATTATTCCATCCCAATTTATTATTTTGTTACAAAAAAATGAAACTGAAACGCAAATTTAACCGAAACGTTTTCGTCATCGTAAATTTTTAATTTAGAATCAGATATTACATCAAAAAATAGGTATAAGGAATCAGGATCAATAAGGTAAAATGCAAAAATATTTTTTTAACCCAATAAGGGTAAGAGCCCAAATATTTCTAAAAAAAAAAAACAACCTTAAGAGGTAAAGGGGCCAAATATTTTTTTAATGGACAGGCTCATTGAGTTACAGGCCATATATTTAAAAAAAAAACCTCTAGAGGTAAAGGGGCCAAATATTTTACATGTGTAGGTTTAATAGATAAAGGGCGGGCCAAATATTTTTAAATTTGCAAGCCTCAGTGGTAAAAGGAACAAAGGCACTACATATTTTTAGATAAGAGGTTAAGGGGCCAAATATTTATAAAAAACTACCTTAAGAGGTAAAGGGACCAAATATCTTTTTTAATGGGCATGTACAATGGGTAAGGCCAAATATTAAAAGAAAAACAACCTTAAGAGGTAAACGGGCCAAATATTTTTTAAATGAACAGGCTCATTGGATTATAGGCCAAATGTTTTTTTCAATGGTCAGGTCCAATGAGTGAGACCAAATATTTCTAAAAAAAACAACCTTAAGAATTAAAGGGGCCAAATATTTCTAAAAAACACCTTAAGAGGTAAACGGGCAAAATATTTTTTAAATGGACAGGCTCATTGGATTATAGGCCAAATATTTTTTTCAATGGTCAGGTCCAATGACTGAGACCAAATATTTCTAAAAAAACAACCTTAAGAAGTAAAGGGGCCAAATATTTCTAATAAACATCCTTAAGAGGTAAACGGGTCAAATATTTTTTAAATAGACATTCTCATTTTATTATAGGTTAAATATTTCGAAAAAAAAACCAACCTTAAGAGGTAAAGGGGCCAAATATTTTTTAATTTGCAGGCCGCAGTGGTAAAAGGAACAAATATTTTTACATGGAAAGTAGTAAGGGGTAAAGGCACTACGTATTTTTAGATAATCAAGCTTAATGGGTAAAAGGACCAAATATTTGTATATGGGCATGTTGTACGTGGTAAAGGGCCAAATATATTTAATTTTGTAGATGTCAGTAGTAAATACATCAAATATTTTTGTATGAAAAGGTGTAGGTAAAGGGTAAGGGCATTACATATTTTTCGATTGACATACATAAGGAGTAAAGGGGCCAAATATTTGTACATGGGAATGTTTAAGGGGTAAAGGGGCCAAATATATTTAAATTTGCAGACGTCAGTGGTAAAAGAACCAAATATTTTTAATAAGAAAGGAGTAATTGGTAAGACGTAAAGGGGGCAAATATTTGTACATTGGCGGGTTTAAGAGGTAAAGGGGCCAAATATTTTTAAATTTGCAGGCCTTATAGTGCTAAAAGGGCCAAATATTTTTACGTGGAAAGACGTAAGAATTAAATGGACCAAATATTTTAACAAAAGCAGGTTTAAGAGGTAAATGAGTCAAATATATTTATATGAGCAGACCTAAGGGGCAAGGGGCCAAAATATTTCAACATAAGCTTTTTAAAAAATTATAAAATTTCACAAACCGAGGCACACACATTTTTTTTTGTATTTAGTGATGGTTTTAGTATATACTTGATTTTCTCTTTGTTTAAACAATTTCATCGTTCAGTAAATAATCCATTTTTCTTGAGAAAAATAAAACAATGACAACAATAAAAAATAAAAAACTAAATAAAAAGACAAGTTACCAGTTAAGTATGCGTTGATGCTAAAGTAGGTCAATGGACTATACAGGCTGTGTATATCCCCACTAAAGACAATTCTTGTCTCCGGGTTCTTCTACGGTGACTCCCCTCCAAAATTTGTGGCAGACGGAGTGACTGAATCTTCCGGATCGCGATACAATGTTGCCAAATCAATTCATTTTTAAGAATACCCGCGAAAAGCAAACCAAAATAATCAAAATTAAAAATGTAATAAAATTAAAAATTTAGGAATAAAGTTGAATTAAAAAAAATCCATTTAAAAAAAAACATATACCTATAATACAAAATTTTCCATTATTTTTATGCAAAATTATGACAAATAAAAACAAGACTAATTAAATTAATAATAATAAAATTTAAAACAAATTTATTTCAATAACGTTATAAAGTTTGACAAATTTTTTTAGTTGTGTTTTTGTCTGAATTAATATTATTTTTAAAGATTTGGCAACGCTATATTTGTTACTGGTAAATATGACAACCTTGTGAGGTTAATCGGAAAACAAGTACAAGAATTTTGTGAGTACTTGTTTTTACGAGTTTATTTTCTGGTTTAAGTTCAAATAAATAAAATAGGACATAAAGAGATATCATGAGATTTTGTTTTTGGTCACATGATTTTTGTAAAATTTTTCAAATAAAATATATTTTTGAATTTATCTTTTATAGTTGGAGAACTATGTAAGTTCCAAAGAACTATGAAAATTACAAAAGATTTGTACTGTCAAATTATCTAAAAATGTATCATTTCCATATGGAGTATCTTAAAAAAAATTAAGTTTATTTTGAATAATTATTTATTGTCATGTTAATGGCTTTTGAATAATATTTTATACCAGTGACGTTCACTGAGGTTTCGTACCCTTTTTTGCTCATTTTTTCCACGCCATTGTAATAATTACAAATTTTTTTTGTTTTTTAAATATTACATAAAGATATTTAAGCATAATTATTAAGTTTTTTTCTACAACTTCCGTTATTATCGGAAATGAACTTAACCCCCCTTTCCCCCTTCTTACTAACTAGTATATTTATAATTTTTCAGAAAATTCTATTCTTGATAAAAGTTTCTAAATTCAATATATTTTATTAATATGGAGAAATAATATCAATAATGTACAGGGTAATGCCAAAAATACGATGATTATTAAAAATTAACTTTTTTTTTTGCACACCCTGTATTTATAATTTTTCAGAAAATTCTATTTTTGATAAAAGTTTCTAAATTCAATATATTTTATTAATGTATAGAAATAATATCAATAATGTACAGGGTAATGCCAAAAATACGATGATTATTAAAAATTAACTTTTTTTTTGCACACCCTGTATTTATAATTTTTCAGAAAATTCTATTCTTGATAAAAGTTTCTAAATTCAATATATTTTATTAATATGGAGAAATAATATCAATAATGTACAGGGTAATGCCAAAAATACGATGATTATTAAAAATTAACTTTTTTTTTTGCACACCCCCGTATTTATAATTTTTCAGAAAATTCTATTCTTGATAAATGTTTCTAAATTCAATATATTTTATTAATATGGAGAAATAATATCAATAATGTACAGGGTAATGACAAAAATACGATGATTATTAAAAATTAACCTTTTTTTTGCACACCCTGTATTTATAATTTTTCAGAAAATTCTATTCTTGATAAATGTTTCTAAATTCAATATATTTTATTAATATGGAGAAATAATATCAATAATGTACAGGGTAATGACAAAAATACGATGATTATTAAAAATTAACTTTTTTTTTGCACACCCTGTATTTATAATTTTTCAGAAAATTCTATTCTTGATAAATGTTTCTAAATTCAATATATTTTATTAATATGGAGAAATAATATCAATAATGTACAGGGTAATGACAAAAATACGATGATTATTAAAAATTAACTTTTTTTTTGCACACCCTGTATTTATAATTTTTCAGAAAATTCTATTCTTGATAAATGTTTCTAAATTCAATATATTTTATTAATATGGAGAAATAATATCAATAATGTACAGGGTAATGACAAAAATACGATGATTATTAAAAATTAACTTTTTTTTTGCACACCCTGTATTTATAATTTTTCAGAAAATTCTATTCTTGATAAATGTTTCTAAATTCAATATATTTTATTAATATGGAGAAATAATATCAATAATGTACAGGGTAATGACAAAAATACGATGATTATTAAAAATTAACTTTTTTTTTGCACACCCTGTATTTATAATTTTTCAGAAAATTCTATTCTTGATAAATGTTTCTAAATTCAATATATTTTATTAATATGGAGAAATAATATCAATAATGTACAGGGTAATGCCAAAAATACGATGATTATTGAAAATTAACTTTTTTTTTGCACACCCTGTATTTATAATTTTTCAGAAAATTCTATTCTTGATAAATGTTTCTAAATTCAATATATTTTATTAATATGGAGAAATAATATCAATAATGTACAGGGTAATTCCAAAAATACGATGATTATTGAAAATTAACTTTTTTTTTTGCACACCCTGTATTTATAATTTTTCAGAAAATTCTATTCTTGATAAAAGTTTTTAAATTCAATATATTTTATTAATATGGAGAAATAATATCAATAATGTACAGGGTAATGACAAAAATACGATGATTATTAAAAATTAACTTTTTTTTTTGCACACCCTGTATTTATAATTTTTCAGAAAATTCTATTCTTGATAAAAGTTTTTAAATTCAATATATTTTATTAATATGGAGAAATAATATCAATAATTTACAGGGTAATGACAAAAATACGATGATTATTAAAAATTAATTTTTTTTTGCACACCCTGTATTTATAATTTTTCAGAAAATTCTATTCTTGATAAAAGTTTCTAAATTCAATATATTTTATTAATATGGAGAAATAATATCAATAATTTACAGGGTAATGACAAAAATACGATGATTATTAAAAATTAACTTTTTTTTTGCACACCCTGTATTTATAATTTTTCAGAAAATTCTATTCTTGATAAATGTTTCTAAATTCAATATATTTTATTAATATGGAGAAATAATATCAATAATGTACAGGGTAATGCCAAAAATACGATGATTATTAAAAATTAACTTTTTTTTTTGCACACCCTGTATTTATAATTTTTCAGAAAATTCTATTCTTGATAAAAGTTTTTAAATTCAATATATTTCATTAATATGGAGAAATAATATCAATAATGTACAGGGTAATGACAAAAATACGATGATTATTAAAAATTAACCTTTTTTTTTGCACACCCTGTATTTATAATTTTTCAGAAAATTCTATTCTTGATAAATGTTTTTAAATTCAATATATTTTATTAATATGGAGAAATAATATCAATAATGTACAGGGTAATGACAAAAATACGATGATTATTAAAAATTAACTTTTTTTTGCACACCCTGTATTTATAATTTTCCAGAAAATTCTATTCTTGATAAAAGTTTCTAAATTCAATATATTTTATTAATATGGAGAAATAATATCAATAATGTACAGGGTAATGCCAAAAATACGATGATTATTAAAAATTAACTTTTTTTTTTGCACACCCCCGTATTTATAATTTTTCAGAAAATTCTATTCTTGATAAATGTTTCTAAATTCAATATATTTTATTAATATGGAGAAATAATATCAATAATGTACAGGGTAATGACAAAAATACGATGATTATTAAAAATTAACCTTTTTTTTGCACACCCTGTATTTATAATTTTTCAGAAAATTCTATTCTTGATAAATGTTTCTAAATTCAATATATTTTATTAATATGGAGAAATAATATCAATAATGTACAGGGTAATGACAAAAATACGATGATTATTAAAAATTAACTTTTTTTTTTGCACACCCTGTATTTATAATTTTTCAGAAAATTCTATTCTTGATAAATGTTTCTAAATTCAATATATTTTATTAATATGGAGAAATAATATCAATAATGTACAGGGTAATGACAAAAATACGATGATTATTAAAAATTAACTTTTTTTTTGCACACCCTGTATTTATAATTTTTCAGAAAATTCTATTCTTGATAAAAGTTTTTAAATTCAATATATTTTATTAATATGGAGAAATAATATCAATAATGTACAGGGTAATGACAAAAATACGATGATTATTAAAAATTAACTTTTTTTTTGCACACCCTGTATTTATAATTTTTCAGAAAATTCTATTCTTGATAAATGTTTCTAAATTCAATATATTTTATTAATATGGAGAAATAATATCAATAATGTACAGGGTAATGACAAAAATACGATGATTATTAAAAATTAACTTTTTTTTTGCACACCCTGTATTTATAATTTTTCAGAAAATTCTATTCTTGATAAATGTTTCTAAATTCAATATATTTTATTAATATGGAGAAATAATATCAATAATGTACAGGGTAATGACAAAAATACGATGATTATTAAAAATTAACCTTTTTTTTGCACACCCTGTATTTATAATTTTTCAGAAAATTCTATTCTTGATAAATGTTTCTAAATTCAATATATTTTATTAATATGGAGAAATAATATCAATAATGTACAGGGTAATGACAAAAATACGATGATTATTAAAAATTAACTTTTTTTTTGCACACCCTGTATTTATAATTTTTCAGAAAATTCTATTCTTGATAAATGTTTCTAAATTCAATATATTTTATTAATATGGAGAAATAATATCAATAATGTACAGGGTAATGACAAAAATACGATGATTATTAAAAATTAACTTTTTTTTTGCACACCCTGTATTTATAATTTTTCAGAAAATTCTATTCTTGATAAAAGTTTTTAAATTCAATATATTTTATTAATATGGAGAAATAATATCAATAATGTACAGGGTAATGACAAAAATACGATGATTATTAAAAATTAACTTTTTTTTTGCACACCCTGTATTTATAATTTTTCAGAAAATTCTATTCTTGATAAATGTTTCTAAATTCAATATATTTTATTAATATGGAGAAATAATATCAATAATGTACAGGGTAATGCCAAAAATACGATGATTATTAAAAATTAACTTTTTTTTTTGCACACCCTGTATTTATAATTTTTCAGAAAATTCTATTCTTGATAAAAGTTTTTAAATTCAATATATTTCATTAATATGGAGAAATAATATCAATAATGTACAGGGTAATGACAAAAATACGATGATTATTAAAAATTAACCTTTTTTTTTGCACACCCTGTATTTATAATTTTTCAGAAAATTCTATTCTTGATAAATGTTTCTAAATTCAATATATTTTATTAATATGGAGAAATAATATCAATAATGTACAGGGTAATGACAAAAATACGATGATTATTAAAAATTAACTTTTTTTTGCACACCCTGTATTTATAATTTTCCAGAAAATTCTATTCTTGATAAAAGTTTCTAAATTCAATATATTTTATTAATATGGAGAAATAATATCAATAATGTACAGGGTAATGCCAAAAATACGATGATTATTAAAAATTAACTTTTTTTTTTGCACACCCCCGTATTTATAATTTTTCAGAAAATTCTATTCTTGATAAATGTTTCTAAATTCAATATATTTTATTAATATGGAGAAATAATATCAATAATGTACAGGGTAATGACAAAAATACGATGATTATTAAAAATTAACCTTTTTTTTGCACACCCTGTATTTATAATTTTTCAGAAAATTCTATTCTTGATAAATGTTTCTAAATTCAATATATTTTATTAATATGGAGAAATAATATCAATAATGTACAGGGTAATTCCAAAAATACGATGATTATTGAAAATTAACTTTTTTTTTTGCACACCCTGTATTTATAATTTTTCAGAAAATTCTATTCTTGATAAAAGTTTTTAAATTCAATATATTTTATTAATATGGAGAAATAATATCAATAATGTACAGGGTAATGACAAAAATACGATGATTATTAAAAATTAACTTTTTTTTTTGCACACCCTGTATTTATAATTTTTCAGAAAATTCTATTCTTGATAAAAGTTTTTAAATTCAATATATTTTATTAATATGGAGAAATAATATCAATAATTTACAGGGTAATGACAAAAATACGATGATTATTAAAAATTAATTTTTTTTTGCACACCCTGTATTTATAATTTTTCAGAAAATTCTATTCTTGATAAAAGTTTCTAAATTCAATATATTTTATTAATATGGAGAAATAATATCAATAATTTACAGGGTAATGACAAAAATACGATGATTATTAAAAATTAATTTTTTTTTTGCACACCCTGTATTTATAATTTTTCAGAAAATTCTATTCTTGATAAAAGTTTCTAAATTCAATATATTTTATTAATATGGAGAAATAATATCAATAATGTACAGGGTAATGACAAAAATACGATGATTATTAAAAATTAACTTTTTTTTTGCACACCCTGTATTTATAATTTTTCAGAAAATTCTATTCTTGATAAAAGTTTCTAAATTCAATACATTTTATTATCATGGAAAAATAATATCAATAATATACAGGGTAATTCCAAGGTTAATGTAATTTTTCAATAAAATGTCTAATTGTAGTCGTATTTATTTTAGCTCAGATTTTTTTTTATCGCGTGGTATAAACGCAATTTTCCGATAAAATATATTTAATTTTGTTATAATTATCAGTCTTCAAAACCAGATTTATCTTAAAAAATATGAGACATGATATAAATATACTTTAGTGCAAAATTTGGAGAAAACCGAAAAATGTTCTTCTTAATTAACATACTAATGAGGTTATTTAAAAATAATTTTCCATAAAATATATTTGCAATAACAGGAAATAAATAAAGACACCAATAACCAATCCATAACTTGTTTTATAGAATATTAATAATTTCGTGATGGTTGGTTGGTAGACTAATTAAGTTATTTCGGTCAATTGTTAATTATCTTCACTGATATATTTTCGTAATATTCTAATTAATTGTAAATGCTTATAACTATTAACATTCCATCAAAAACCACAAAAATATCTGTGAATAATCTTCTTCAGATATCCTTTATTTAAATTAGTATTAAAAAGAAATAGTTAAGTATTAATTAAATAAAACGAACATCATTAATTTCGGGTTTCCCAAAATACGCATCTTTTTTCCTATTTAACAGTAATGAAATCAAAATAGTGTTCAATGGGCCCGTTTAACATTTTTTTTAATTTAGAAATCGAAAGTAGAACATTTTTTAACTCAATTTCTAAATTTTTTGATTTTTCAAGCCCTTAAATAAATTACTAAAGTTGAACCGTGCGAAAACTGGGCGGAGCTTGTGTGACGTCACTTTGCATATGTTTGTCGGGCGAAAGTCGAGATAAACGATTGTTGTCTCCGTATAAAACCGCGTGTTATTATTAAATTATATATTTTATATCTTCTTGCTGGTTTAAAATGAGTGAAAAAAAAAACATCTAAATAGCGGGAAAGTGTATTGGTCACAACAAATTTTTTTAATAAAAATTAAATTTAGGTATGTTCCATCTATTTACGATTCCCATAAAAGTAATATTATTTTTTAGTTAACTAAGCAATTTTATTCCTTGGATTTATGTATAGTCTTTTTACTTTCCGAACAACAGAGTTGTATAGAAGGAAACTATTGCGATCATGATATTTTGACCATACCCAGATTTTAACTGATCTTTACGTTTTGAGGTCACCTGAATCCATTTATACCATTTTTAGCATGATGTCTGTCTGTGTGTATGTGTGTGTGTGTGTCTGTGTGTCTGTGTGTGTGTGTGTGTGTGTGTGAACACGATAGCGTCTAAATGACTGAACCGATTTAGATGAAATTTTATATACATATTTAGGGTAGCAAGGAGACAACCTGTATAGATTTTGGTATAGTGACAGTTGCTGTAAGTGATGACGTCATTACTAAATAAGATGGCAATAAAGTTTTACACATATATTTTTTATACGTTATAGTTTAATTTCGAATGATTAAAATTTTCAAAAACTTTTGCCATTGTTGCCAGATTTATTAAAAAGTTAGTGTTTTTCATATTTTTTTTTAAATTTAAATAATGTATTTTTATGAAAAATTACAGGATATAAAAGTTGTAGAACATAAAATTTTCTACATATTTTCTCTTTACCGTTTTTTTTAATTCCTCATAGTTTCGCCGCTAGAGGGCGTGAAAAAAATATATATAGACTTCTGCGACTTTTTTTTTGAATTTCCAAAAATTATGGATTTTTATGAAAAATTACAGGAAATCAAAATTGTAGAACAAAAAATTTTCAACAAATTTTGTCTTTACTTTTTTTCGAATTCGGCATAATTTTGTCGCTAGTGGGCGTGAAAAAAATTTATATAGACATTTGTACCTTATTTTTAGATTTTGTGTCAAAATTATGTTTTTTTTTGAAAAATGGCATGATATAAAAATTGTAGAACATAAAATTTCCTACAAATTTGTCTTAACTTTTTTCGAATTTCGCATAATTTCAGAGAAATTAATATATGATTAAACAATTATTTTACTAAGAGTGTTCGGAAAGTTGGGTGGGATTACCCCCTCATTTTTTATTAAAATAATCAAACACTTCAAGTAAGTAAATTTCTTGAATCTGCTTTGATAAAACCATTATTTATTCAAAACATTGCGATTAAAAAAAACCAATAGTCGAAATACACTTTCATACGGATTATAATACAGTGCCTTTAGAAATGATTGTCTCCCACGTGACCTGGTCGTCGCTAAAAAATGCCGAAAATCAATTGAACGGGCCCTGGTCCGAATTACCCATAAGGCCAACATAGGACATGGCCTAGAGCGCACGCTTGTGGGGGGCGCAGGATACAGAAACTTTGTACTTGTGAATAGCGAGCGTGAGCATCCAGACAATTAGTCTAGTGCTTTTTGGGTCAAACTTTTTTCTCCGCCTCCCAAAAATATGAATGAGGTGTCATTGGATTCGGAATAGCGTGTAGATGATTTTTGAAAAAATTCAAGAACCGTTTGCAAAAAATGCAAAAGTTATAAACAATTAACTTGAAAATAAAAATGGGGTTTGGTTTCTTGCAAATATCTCAAAAACTATTTGACATTTTTCAAATTTGAAAAAAGATTCAAAAAGAGGAGGAAATTTACCAAAAAAAACTATCCGGAACTGAAGGACCAATGTTTATAATTTTTCCAGAGTGTTGAAAATACGACCGAAAACGGGGACTCCGGTTTGCGTAAGCGCTGCCCACTTTGGACCTTTAAGATCAAAGATTAGTCTATAGTGTTTTTGATTTTGAAATAAGGCTATCATCAAATACATTTTTTCTTGGTTTTCTCAATTTTTTTTTGATTTTTCTCGATTTTTTCTAATCTTTTTTTTTTCATTGTTCCGTTTTTTTTTAAATTCTTTATTTTGTTTTCTATTTTTTTCTCATTTATTTTTACCCTCTGATTTTTTACGATGGTTATTTTATTTTTCATTTTTTTCCAATATTTTCTTTCTTTTCGATTCTTCTAATTTTCCTCGTGTTTTTCTTATTTTTCTGATTTTTTTTTCTTGTTGTCTTGTTTTTCTCTATTTTTTTCTAATTTTTCTCGATTTTTTCTAATATTTTTTTTTCATTGTTCCGTTTTTTCTATTTCTTTACTTTTGTTTTATATTTTTTCTCATTTATTTTTACCCTCTGATTTTTTACGATTGGTTATTTTATTTTTCATTTTTTTCCAATATTTTCTTTCTTTTTCGATTCTTCTAATTTTCCTCGTGTTTTTCTTATTTTTCTGATTTTTTGTTTTTTTTTTTCTTGTTGTCTTGTAGTATTTTTTCGAGTCAGAACTCAGGGGTGCTGTATTTAAAAGCAGCCCAAAGTGACCAAAACTACCCAATAAATGAAAAATTGAATATTCTGGCGCAAAATTAGCGACAAAAATCGGACCTTTGTAGCACCCCTTGAAAATATCCATTTTCATAATTTTCAGTATTTTTTCGATTCAGAACTCAGGGGTGCTGTATTTAAAAGCAGCCCAAAGTGACCGAAACTACCCAATAAATGAAAAATTGAATATTCTGGCGCAAAATTAGCGACAAAAATCGGACCTTTGTAGCACCCCTTGAAAATATCCATTTTCATAATTTTCAGTATTTTTTCGATTCAGAACTCAGGGGTGCTGTATTTAAAACCAGCCCTAAGTGACCAAAACTACCCAGTAAATAAAAAATTGAATATTCTGGCGAAAAATTAGCGACAAAAATCGGAACTTTGTAGCACCCCTTGAAAATATCCATTTTCATAATTTTCAGTATTTTTTCGATTCAGAACTCAGTGGTGCTGTATTTAAAAGCAGCCCAAAGTGACCAAAACTACCCAATAAATGAAAAATTGAATATTCTGGCGCAAAATTAGCGACAAAAATCGGACCTATGTAGCACCCCTTGAAAATATCCATTTTCATAATTTTCAGTATTTTTTCGATTCAGAACTCAGTGGTGCTGTATTTAAAAGCAGCCCAAAGTGACCAAAACTACCCAATAAATGAAAAATTGAATATTCTGGCGCAAAATTAGCGACAAAAATCGGACCTATGTAGCACCCCTTGAAAATATCCATTTTCATAATTTTCAGTATTTTTTCGATTCAGAACTCAGTGGTGCTGTATTTAAAAGCAGCCCTAAGTGACCAAAACTACCCAGTAAATAAAAAAGGGTGCGGCATGAAATTAACAGCCCAAATTTTTTTTTTTTTGTAATTTCAGAAAATTCTCAGAACTTTTTGCAAAACCTACCGAGAACTCTAGAACTCTTTATTTCTGAGATATCTATTCACCCACAACTCTTTTTTTTCACAAAAGGGGTGCGGCATGAAGTTAACACCCCAAAATTTGTTTTTTAAAAATATCGCAAAAAAATTGCAGAACTCTATCTGCACTCCCTCGAGAACTCTAGAACTCTTCGAGACGGGTTTAGAACTCCGAAAAAATCAAAGTGTTCGTGCAATTGGGGTGCCAATTTCCCTGCGGTGGCTAACAAGTCCATTAAATTTGCCCTACCCTGTATACAGGGTGTTTCATTAATATTATAACTGGAAAATCCTTCAAGTAAAATTTGACGATTTAATCTAAAACACTTTAATAAAACATTGCTACTAATCGACATACAGGGTGTTTTATTTAATAATCCCATGAAATTCGTATATATTTTTTTTGGGTAAAATTTTTCTTATGTGCATTAGATCTAGGAGTATTAATTAAATTATAATATTATTAATAAAAATTCTCACACATATTTAATAGAGATAAATTTCTAGATAGAATTCATGTTTTAATTTAATTAATTAGTTGTGTTAAAGAACGTACGTATAGGACATCTTTAACCTATAACTGGAGGCGATATTATATCCGAATAAGTCGTATTTTTGTATCGTTACATATAATCGCATGAAAAACCATCTATCTTGAAGCGTATTCAATGCATGTAGGCCGCTAGACAGTGGTTTTTTGCATACACAAAATCCCTGATTTATTCCATAATTAATGTTATAGATACACCAAAGAAGATTAATTATTTAAATATACCGAGCAAATAATAAAAAAAATAAGTAGGAATTTATATAAGTCATAAATAGTTCATTAAATTACAATTAAATTTGTATCTAAAAGTACAATAATAAATTAATTATTACATTAATAAATAAAGTTAATGAAAATTTTATGTTTGGTTACTTACTAAAAGTAAAAAAAAATGGTAAAGTTTAAATTTTCTGCTATGATAGGTTTTAGTGTCTACAGGGTGTTAAAAGTTATACTTTTTTGGTAAAGTCTATATTTTTTATTTTCTCCAATTTCCTTTTATCTCTTTTTCCCTATTTCTCACTATTTTTCCCATTTTTCCCGACTTTTTCTTATTTTGCACTATTTTTACCTACCTTGCTCTATTTAGTCCCTATTTTTATCTATTTTCAATATTTGTCCTATTTTTTCCTATTTATCCTATATCTTTCAATTTTTCCTTGGTTTCCATTAGTTTTTCCTGTTTTCTTTATTCTTCTAATTTTTTCATATTTGTACGCACTTATTTTCCCCTATTTTTCTCTATTGTTTCCATACTTTCCATGTTTTCCCCTATTTTTCACTATTTTCACCAATTGTCCTATTTTTTTTTCTATTTTTCATATTTTTTTTTTGCTTGGTTTCCCTTAGTTTCCCTTAGTCTTTTCTTATTTCTTTACTTTTTTTATATGTTCCTATTTTTTCCTATTTGTACTTATTTTCCCTGTTTTTCTCTATTTTTTTCCATATTTTCCATGTTTTTCCTATTTTTCACTATTAATCGCAAATTTTCCTATTTTTCCTCTTTTTCAACATTTCTCACTATTTTTCCCATGTTTCCATACTTTTCTTTATTTTGCAATATTTAGCTCAAAATTTGCCCCATTTGCTCCTAGTTTTCCATATTTCTCCAATTTTTTCCTATTTTTCCAAAATTTCCCTGTTTTTCTAATTTTTTAATGTTTTTTTTCATATTTGTTCCAAATTTCTCTAATTGACCTGGTTTTTACTATTTTTCTTTGTTTTTCACTATTTTTCCCAAATTTCCCTGTTTTTTTCTATTTTGTTTCCCATTCCCTATTTTTTTGTATTTTTCGCTCATTTTCCAAAATTTATCTATTTTTCACCATTTTATTTGTTCCTATTTTCCCATTTTTTCGATATGTTTCTACATTTTTTCTCTGTGCTTTTTAAATGTTTTTCCCTATTTTTCACTACTATTTCTCCTATTTTTTCCTATTTCTTTCTATTTTTTCCTGTTTTCCAATAGTTTTTCTAATTATACTGAAGTACTGTCCATATTTAAATTTTAAAAGCCCTCATAAACCCTAATGAACTCTCATAAAATATGAATAAGTCAATCTCCAATATCATTTCCAAAAACTATACCGAGTCTAATAAATGTACTAGTTAATATTATATAAAAGCTCCCATATAAAATTAATGATTAGACCTCGTATGAATTTCTTATCAGAATCTAGTCCAACTAATATTGAGTGGTCCCACAAGCAAAATATGAAGGTTAAAAAATGTCGGGCTCACTGTGAATAACTGCGTTGACATTTTCGAGTGAATTGTCAGTGGTGCGGCTTGGGTTAGGATTTATAAAAATAGTTTATTCTGAGTTCTTGCGAATTTTAGCGAGTAGCTTGCATTAGTATCGTGTTTTTTTAAATTGTTTTTTTGTTGTTGATATTAAAATAATTACAAAAACAAAAAACACAAATTTTCCAAGTCGGCCCATTAGGCCACCTTCCCTTTCTTTCTCTCTGTTTTTTTTTTACAATATGAATATTTTCTTATTTAGAATTTTTTTATATATCATTTAAAATTATTTTATAAAGAGAGATTTTTTATTTTTTCTGGTATTTTGTTTTCTTTTTTGGTTTTCTTTCTGATTTTTGATTTTTCCCCCTAATTTTGCTCACACTTGTTTTTTTATGCTCCATTTTTCTGGATTTTTTCCAAATGTGTTTTTATCCTATATATTTTTATTTTTTGCGCATCTTTTTCTCTCTTTTTCTTCTCTAACTTGTTTTTTACCCCATTTTTACCCTTGATTTTTCACACACTTGTTTTTGCCTCATTTTTTTCTCAATTGTGTTTTCTCCCACTTTTTTCCACACATTTTTTCTTCCATTCCCCTCCTTTTTTTTGTTAAATTTGTTTTTTGCCCTATTTTTTCCCCACTTTTTTTTTCTCACACATCTTTTTTCCCAAAGTTCTTTGTAACTTGTATTTTTTGACCCTTTTTTCCCCTTTTTTTTGCCCACACTTGTTTTTTTATACCCCATTTTCCTTATTTTTTTTTCAAAAGTGTTTTTTTATCCTATTTTCCTCCTTTTTTTCTAACACTTATGTTTATTTTTTGGGCATCTTTTCTCTTTTTTCTTGTTTAACCTGGTTTTTACGCTATATTTACCCTTTATTTTTCGCACATTTGTTTTTGCCTCATTTTTTTGACAATTGTGTTTTTCTCCCTTTTTTCACAAATGTTTTTGTTATTTTTTCCACTTGTGTGTTTTTTCCAACTTTTTTCCACACGTTTTTTCTTCCATTTCCCTTCTTTTTTTTGTTAAATTTATTTTTTGCCCAATTTTTTTTCTGCTTTTTTGTCCACACTTAGTTTTTCCCGTATTTTTTTCTCACTTGTGTTTTTTGATCCATTTATACCCTATTTAGCCGGATTTTTTTCTTGATGTGTTTTTTTATCCTATTTTCCCCCCTTTTTCTGACACTTATTTTTATTTTTTGGCATCTTTTTTTCTTCTGTAACTTGTTTTTTACCCCATTTTTACCCTTTATTTTTCGCACACTTGTTTTTGCCTCATTGTGGTTTTGTCTCTTTTTTTTCACAAATGTTTTTCCCCCTTTTTTTCACAAATGTTTTTGTCCCATTTTTTCTACACGTTTTTTTCCATTCCCCTCCTTTTTTTGTCAAATTTGTTTTTTGCCTTATTTTTTCCCCACTTTTTTTCTCACACTTAGTTTTTCCGCATTTTTTCCTACTTGTATTTTTTTGATCCATTTTCCCTTTTTTTTTTGCTCAAATTTGTTTTTTTATATCCCATATTTCCGGATTTTTTTTTTCAGACGTGTTTTTTATCCTATTTTCCCCTATTTTTATAAAACTTATTTTTATTTTTTGAGCATCTTTTTCTCTTTTTTTTACCCCATTTTTACCCTTTATTTTTCGCACACTTGTTTTTGTACATTTTTTTCCAATTGTGTTTTTCTCCTTTATTCAAAATTTTTTTTTCCGCTTTTTTATACAAATGTTTTCGTCCCATTTTTCCACTTGTGTGTTTTCTCCCACTTTTTTCTTTCATTCCCCTCCTTTTTTTGCCCCTATTTTTCCCCCACTTTTTTTCTCACACATAGTTTTCCCCCACTTTTGTTTTTTGACCCATTTTTCCCCTTTTTTTGCTCACATTGTTTTTTTAAGCCCCATTTTCGCACATTTTTTTTCTCACACTTATTCGTTGGCCATTTGTTTCTCTTTTTCTCTTCGACTTGTTTTTTACTTCATTTTCCCCCTTTCTTTTTCTCACATTTGTTCTTACCACATTTTACAATCATTTTTTTTTAAATGAACTATTTGAACACATTTTAACCCTTAATATATATTAATTTTATTCAAAAATATTTATAAAAATTTAGAGTGAAAATAGAACAGGACCGTACTTAAAAAAGTTCCCAAAGTACAGTTCATTATCCAAACCCAATAAAAAAATTAAGTGTTCTACGTAAAGAAAAAAAAAATAGGTATTTCAAAAATGAAATAAAAAGTACAGGTCTGTATTAAAAAAATTGGATTTGATATGCTTAGAGGTATTTAGTTGACTTTCAATAAAATAAAAGAAAATCGTACAATTTTAATTTTCTCTAAATATCTAGGAAACCGATCCTGATGTTTTAATAGTGTAAAATTAAATTTGCACTATCTTGTATATACAGTGTGTCCAATTAAGTCGGCATCATATGGGAATCTTTTTTATTCTTAGTTTTATGAAAAAAAATTATTCTTTATAAAAAGTTGTGCATGGTCTAAAACCAAAAATACAATCATTAGATATCAATTTTTTTAAGCCGTATACGAGGTGTGTCAAAAAATATGAGATTTACTCACGAATAAAATACCCTTAAATTTGACAATATCGAAAAATTGTACTAATATAAGTTGATCAGAATTAAAAATTACGTTTAAATATGCAAGTACATCCATTTAAATTAAAACTTCAGATTATTTAATTTTTTACTAATATTTCTATTTTGAATGAACATTTATCTCTTGTGATTACGAAACACATTATAACCTTTTAGTTTTTTAATATTTTCTAATAATTTTGCATATTTAAACGTAATTTTTAATTCTGATCAACTTTTTTAGTAAAATTTTTCGATATTGTCAAATTAAAGGTACTTTACTCTTGAGTAAAACTCATATTTTTTGACAGACCTCGTATACCACTAAAAAAATTTGATATTTGATGACTGTATTTTGAATTTTAGACCATGCATAACTTTTTATAAAACTAAGAATAAAAAAGTTTCCCATATGATGCCGACTTAATTGGACACACTGTATATAATTTTCCGTTACTAAAATAATTTTTTTGTTTTAAACTTAATAAAATTCTAAAATGCTATAAATCTTAACGAACGGTACCTAATAAAAGGCAGTCGTCCTTCACGTGTACCCACTGTCAAGGAAAATCATTGCTCTCTTATTATTATTATTAAACATATTCGAATTTGACTTACCCAATAACATTCAGGTTTTATCCAAATGAAAAAATAAAAGAAAAATAGGTCACTGTACTGAATATTTTTTTAATCCTATATATTACGCATAAAGCCACTGCACTTCCTGTATCGGCTATTGTTTATTTAAAACAGTAAAAAAAAATGACACAATATAGCGAAAATTAACACTGTTTATCCTCTAGGTTTGGTCCGCTTTTTGAAAAACATCACTACACCGAATTATAAAAAGTGTGTCACTATGTCAGTTAACAATAATTTGTACTCTATTCAAATATTGTTTTAATTAAAATCCTGGATCACTAAATATAAACACTTGAGTCACTTTTATAAAAAAAAATATATAAAAAATCCAACCCCTATATTTAATTACGCGCTATAATACAAAAAAGATTTCAACGCGCGATCACACAACAAACCAAATTTACGAACCCATTTTTTTTAGGTTAAATTTTTCGGGGTAGTTTTTGGTTTTTTGGTTGTTTTTTTTGGCGCGATAGACATGCACACGGTGCTTGGGGTCGTGAAACTGGCCATCAGGAGTCCAAATGAAGAGCTGTGGCCAGAAACACCCCCTCCAAAGAGATAACTGTACTTGTAGTAGATCTATACTGAGGTAACCTACTTTTGGTAACGTTCGAAGTGGGGGGTTCTTGAAGATGAGATTTCGGTGTCTCTGTATGATTTACGGTGTTGCCGGTTGATATAAATTTACTTGATGTTATAGATAAATTATACAAAGTGTTGAAAATTTTAATATACATTATTGGGATTTCGTTAACCGTTATACATACAAAGTTGGTCAAATAGGAAAAAGTTACATATTATCAAGACAAATTTCTGGATTTTGAAAAAATTTAATATCAGATCCGGTTTCCGAGATATTTTCATAAAACCAAAATTGACGATTTTCGTTTAATTTAATTATCACCTTTATTTTTAAACCTAGAAGAAAACTTTTTTAATCTTTTTTGTTGAAGATCAAATGCCGTTTAATATAGAGTAGGCAGTTTTTCGATACAACGTATCGTCTTTAAAGAGTATTCCTCAATTTATTTTTTAATACGGACCTGTACTTTTTATTTTATTTTTGAAATCTCCATTTTGTTTCCTTTCCAATCATGTATAACATTTAATTTTTTTTTTTAATTAAATTTCGACAATGAACTGTACTTTAGGAAATTTTGTATTTTATTCCAGAAAGTTTTTATTTTATATTTATTTTTTATTTTATTATGTTTCTGTTATAATTATTTAGTTGAAGATTAAATTATATTTTTTATTCTCCGATTACTGTTATGTAATAGTATATTATTCAACGAGCGGTAATGTAGGTTATAACTCACGCAGATGAAGTTTGCAGCACGAGCCGCAGGCGAGTGCTATAATTCATCAAGTGAGTTATGACTATTACCGCAAGTTGAAAACTATACTTTATCTACGACTATAAGAATAAATACTAAGCTGTAAGTACAGAGAAAGAACTTTATTCACAATTTATGTTGAATGTGTTATTTAGGATGGAGTAGAAAGTTTACAGATACGATGCTTTATATTTATTGCTAAGTTCCTTAAAATATGCCAAAAGTACATTTTCTGTTAACGAGAATAAACATTCTTACTTCTACACCAATCTGGAAATTTTTTGTATACACCTTTATATTTCTTTTGTTTTGTCTTATTTCTGGATGTAGATAATATCAAAAAACAACAAAAATAATCAGAAAGTGAAAAAAAAATTAAAAAATGAGGGGGTAATCCCACCCAACTTTCCGAACACTCCTATTAAAGTAATTGTTTAAACGATTATTTTAGGTTTTCTGCATCAAAATACGTTAACAAAAATTAAAATAAACTTAATTTTTTGTAAATTTTTTTTTTAACTTTTTATGGATAATTTCTACAAGTATTATTTTAAAATTATGAAATATTTCACTCATAATGTACTTTGTGATCCCTTCCAGATTTACTATTTTTTTTCATTTGTTTTACCATTTTCGATAAAACAAAAGGACACAAAAATTTAATTTTTGTTTTATTTTGGTTATAATAATTACAATGTTAAATTTAAAGAGACTAAATTATTTTCTAAATTTAGAGTTGTATATTATCTATCGATTGGTATAAATCCCATTTTAATATCTTTAATATTTTTAAAGTTATTCAATTTTTTTTAAACTTATATTAAATTTCAAAAAAAAATTATGAATTCTACAATTTTTTGAATAAAATTTTGAAAAAAATCACAAATATAGAGGTTTTTTAATACAAATTTAATGGTATTTTTTTTAATTTTTAATATTAATATTAACCTTAAAAAGAAATAAAACCTTTTTTGAATAATTTTAAAATCAATAAATCATTAATATCTCATTCAATTTTATTCAAAATGAGAAACAGACCTTTTTTAGGTTTTCTGGATCAAAATGCATTAATAAAGCTAGTTTAAAATACTAAAAAAAAAAAAAAATTTTGTCAAAAATTCGTAGGTATATCGATTGAATTGTTTTAACTTTTTTCATTTTTTGCTATACCTTTTACAAATACTATTTAAAATTATGAAATAATTTACACACTTAGTAATTTTGGATCCTATTCGGATATGCTATTTACTTTTTCATTTACTTTATTCTTATTGATAAAACGAAATTACAAAAAAAATTTAAAAATATTTTTTATTTTGGCTATAATAATTACAATTCTAAATTTTAAGAAACTAAAATGCATTTTTAATTTAGAGTTTTATATTATCTTTCGAATGGTGAAAATCCCATTTCAATAACTTTAATATTTTAGAAGTTATTTAATTTAATTTAAAATCGTAAGATAATTTTAAATATTTCTTGGCCAATTTTAAAAAAAATCCACAATTTTTATAATAAAATTTTGAAAAAAATTATAATTATAAAATTAATTATTACAAATTTATAGATATTTTTTAAAATTTTTAATATTAAAATTTAACTAAAAAATAATAATTTAATAAAATTGCTTAAAAATTAAAATAAAAACTAGGGGCGAAACTATGCGTAATTGGAAAAAAAAAAGTAAAGACAAAATTTGTAGAAAATTTTATGTTCTACAATTTTGATTACATGTAATTTTTCATAAAAATCCATAATTTTGTCTTAAAATCTAAAAAAGTCGCAAATGTCTATATACATTTTTTTCACGCCCTCTAGCGGCGAAACTAAAAGGAATTCAAAAAAACGGTAATGATAAAATGTGTAGAAAATTTTATGTTCTACAACTTTCATATCCTGTAATTTTTCGTAAAAATGCATTATTTTGATTATTTAAGAAAAATATGAAAAAAAAAATACTTTTTGATAAATCAGGCAACAATATCAAAAGTTTTTAAAAATTTTAATCATTCGAAATTAAACTATAACGTATAAAAAATATATGTGTAAAACTTTATTGCCATCTTGTTTAGTAATGACGTCACCACTTATAGCAACTGTCACTTCCGGTTGTCCGATTAACTCCAAAATCTATACAGGTCGTCTCCTTGCTACCCTAAATATGTATATAAAATTTCGTTTAAATCGGTTCAGCGGTTGAGACGCTATCGTGTTCACACACACACACACACAGACACACACACCGACACACACACAGACACACACAGACAGACATCATGCTAAAAATGGTATAAATGGATTCAGGTGACCTCAAAACGTAAAGATCCGTTAAAATCTGGGTATGGTCAAAATATCATGATCGCAATACTTTCCTTCTATACAACTCTGTTGTTCGGAAAGTAAAAATGGTCTATACAAAAGTTTTATTAATTATTTACAACTTTTGTATTAAACTTTTTCGCATATTTCAACCATAAATCGTAAAAACCGAATATCCAACTCCCCCTTCAGGAACTTTTACTCAGTCGTCTTGATTTTTCTTAACTGCTAAGAATTTTCCATAAATTCGAGTATTTAAAATTGGTTTGGCCCTGGTTTATAGAAATAAATTTAGATCGGCATCGAAACTAAATAAAAAATCCAGATTCTTATTTAAAATATTTATGTTGAGGATCCTTCCGAATACGAAACGTCTTATTGAACTTTTAATAAAAATATCGAGGAAAATTTAGGAAAAAAAAACCTCTTCAAGTTTTAAATACATTTTAATTTTTTATTTGTACTTAAATTACATTATTTTATATTACATATTTCTTGCTTTTAAAAATTTTATCGGTTGAGGAATTTCTTCAGTCCATGTCGATTGCAAATCCATATTAGGCATATTTAATTTTGATGCTAATTCTTCTCTTTCAGTGAAAATTAACCAATTTCTATTACTGAAAATAAAACAATTTAGAAAAAAATTAAATTAAGCATTCTCCCATATTTTTAGTACAATAAACATAAAGTTAACAAAAATGCCAAAAAATAAAATTAAAAAAAGTTCTCAATTATTTATCTGTCACTAAAATAATAATTGTTAATTATTAAAATTATTAAAAATAGTAATGTGTCACGAAGTTACTTAATTATCGTGATAATTAAATTATATTAATTATACTGGACTAGAATTAACTTAAAATTATTGTAAAGGATATTGGAAATCAAATGTTCCTAAGGACGAACCTGTATTTATTTTGTTGCAATGTAAACTTTGATATTTTAGAATTAGTCAATTTTTGATTTAATACTTGTCAAGATTTATTTTCTTATTGTCAATATATTTTCGATCATATAGAATTCAATGGCGTAGATATGGGGGCTAATGGAGATACCAAAAAATAGCACGAAAAGAAAAAATAAAATATAAAAAATGTAGAAACGTACACACATATTTGTCTAAAAGTTTGATTACCGCACCCAGGAAAAAAGTAGTCCCCACAGGAAAAAAAAATATCTACGCCCTTGATAGAATTGCTGTTCAGTTGTACCAAACCAGATTATAATTGGTCCTTCGAAATAATAAATAGTTTTTGTGGTTCATGAAAGAACCTTTCTTTTATATCACGAGACGCTACAAAGGTAACCTTCTTTCGAATATAAGGTCAGTTATAACATCTGTTTAACAGGGTTTCGCATGCGCAGCCAACCTTATGGTATACCGCAGCCGGAGGCGTTTTAGTCAGTTGCAGTGGCAGTCCCAACCGAGCTTAAGCTGACAACCACTCCAGCCTTGAAGACCTTCGACCATATATACTACGTAGACGCGTCTTACATATATTTGAGTTTTTCCCATTGGAGACAAGTTTTCAATGTTGCCAGGTTGCTAGAATTTTCAGAGTGGTTATAAATATTTTAAATGCGAATCCCTCTTACGACGCCTGGAATTTAGACAATTTGACAGCAACGTGATCTATTTTGTCATTTTCAGTAAATTGGTAGGTTGTAAATGAAATTATTTTTTGTTATTTGATACTTTTTACGCTGTATTTGCTATTGAAGAATTAAAATTTTTTTCGGAATTATGTAGTTAGTAAAAAATAGTGGAATAAAGCGATATATCGATCATTTCTTAGATGGTTGGAGGTTATGTCAACATAGGCGTAGCACTTTTTAATAAATTCGGTATTTCCATTTGTAGCTTTTGCATTATCTGTTTACAAAAAGTTTATCTAGAAACGTAGCTATTTAACAAAAACGTATAAATTGTGCGGTAGATGTTTTATTACAGCATTAAAAATATATTTGTAAGAACGGTACTTCTATGACTTTGTACCTCTTCCCCATTCTCCGCCTATATATATATATATATATATATATATATATATATATATATATATATATATAAGAAAGAACTCTGTGTCTAGTGAGGTTGTGGTCAACGACAATCACAAAAGAAAACTCTTCGTTAAAAAGTCAAGCTTTCGCTAATATTTATTAGCATTATCAAGACATCTAAAAGTGTACAAAAAAATTTAGAAAAAATACAAAATATTATTAGACACACTTACTAGCATGAGGATGTGTGGTACTGTGTTACATACTTCTTTAAAACAGACATAAGACATTAAAAAGACGGCACAACAAAGTCATAAAAACATAATAAAAATGCGTAATGCATTGTGCACACATAGAGGTGATACAAGTTACAAAATAAAAATTTTTTACAATTTAAAAAACATCTTAGAAAGAAATTTGTGTTAAGTGTGCAAGGGGATGACACACACAAGCGATAAGCTTGACGGCTGACAATCATGACAAGTGACTGATGACAAAGAACCAAAATCAGACTCAGACGTGTAAGCACAAACGCCACCGAATTATATGAGCTTACACGTCTGAGTCTGATTTTGGTTCTTTGTCATCAGTCACTTGTCATGATTGTCAGCCGTCAAGCTTATCGCTTGTGTGTGTCATCCCCTTGCACACTTAACACAAATTTCTTTCTAAGATGTTTTTTAAATTGTAAAAAATTTTTATTTTGTAACTTGTATCACCTCTATGTGTGCACAATGCATTACGCATTTTTATTATGTTTTTATGACTTTGTTGTGCCGTCTTTTTAATGTCTTATGTCTGTTTTAAAGAAGTATGTAACACAGTACCACACATCCTCATGCTAGTAAGTGTGTCTAATAATATTTTGTATTTTTTCTAAATTTTTTTGTACACTTTTAGATGTCTTGATAATGCTAATAAATATTAGCGAAAGCTTGACTTTTTAACGAAGAGTTTTCTTTTGTGATTGTCGTTGACCACAACCTCACTAGACACAGAGTTCTTTCTTAACTAGTTCATGGTCAAGAACTACCCTCGCTTCTATATATATATATATATGTCGTTGTCACTTACGAGGCCATTTATTGCATGTGCAACATACTAAAAGAGGCCCGTCTTGGACATGCGAGGCCCGAAACCGGGCCTCGCATGTCAAATGCTTGTATATAAGCTTATTTTTGTTCCTCTGACCCCCCAAAATATTTATCTCCGATTTTTTTTTGGGCTCATAAGTGAATCTGGATACCACCTCTTATACGGTTTTTAGTTCATTCTATTTTTAACAAGTTGTCGCTTCAATCGTTTTGTATATATTCGCTGTTAGAAATGCGAGGCCCTCGTATATGCGTTCAATTTACAAGTTCATTATTAATTCCGAGGCCCTTAAATATGGCAACGGTGTTAATGTGTTTGTTAACTGATAACAAAATAAAAACATCACTTTTAAATCGTTGGATGCTGTACAAATTTATAATATTTATATTAACTGAACGAAACGATTTTGTTAAGATTTATCTAAATTAGTTTTTAATCATAGTAGCCACCAGTTATCGATAATATTTCTAAGAACTTAAAATAAGTATTTTTAATATACTTTTTCTGCATCAATTATTAATATTAAAATGGGGAATCTCACAAAAATTTAAACCTTACTTTGACCACGCTTATGTCAATTGAAGGTATTACTTATAAATACCACCGCTTGCTTTTACTTTTTACTTTCCCGACCCACCATACGAGACGGGAAAGTCTTAAAAACGAGCTAAACACAATTTTGAAGGTAAAGATGTCATTTTGAGGTCCCCTGAGGTGATTAAGACCATTTTGAGATGGAAGTCTGTCTGTCTGTCTGTCCGTGTGTATTCTTCCATGATAGAAATCATACGCTTAATCCAATTAAGCTGAAATTTGTTATACAGGTTTTGATTATCCATCGGAAAAACCCATTAGTTTTTGTACGACATCTGTCAAACGTAAGTGCACTGTCAAAAATAATACACGAAACTTGACTTCCAGTATGTTATTTGAAAGCTCTTGAAAAACTTTATTCAGAACAGTCAAAATTATTTCTCCAACAGTCACCTGTCAAAATTAAAAAAATGTCAAAATTTGAAACTTTAACATTAAATATCTGAAAAAGTACTTCACAGACTTAACCAATTTCGGTTAATCGTCGGAAGAACCAGTGAAGAAGTGTCAGAGTTTGAAACTTTAACATTAATTTATCTGATAAAGTTTTGAGTCTCTGGATATTCGTCGGGAATGTTTTAGACCGCCCGGAAGTTGGCACCCCTTTGATTTTTTCAGAGTTCTGGACTCGCCTCGAAGAGTTCTAGAGTTCTCGAGGGGGTGCAGATAAAGTTCTGCAATTTTTTTGCGGAATTTTTAAAAAACAAACTTTGGGGTGCCAACTTCATGCCGCACCCCTTTTGTGAGAAAAAAGAGTTCTGGGTGAATAGATATCTCAGAAATAAAGAGTTCTAGAGTTCTCGGTAGGTTTTGGAAAGAGTTTGGGAATTACAAAAAAAAAAAAATTTGGAGTGCTTAGGGCTACTTTTAAATACAGCACCATTGAGTTCTGACTCGAAAAAATACTGAAAATTATGAAAATCGATATTTTCAAGGGGTGCTACAAAGTTCCGATTTTTGCCCAGCAAATTTTTCGGAAAAAAATTCAATTTCCTATTTACTGGGCAGTTTTGGTCACTTAAGGCTGCTTTTAAATACAGCACCCCTGAGTTCTGACTCGAAAAAATACTGAAAATTATGAAAATGGATATTTTCAAGGAGTGCTACAAAGTTCCGATTTTTGTCGCTAATTTTTCGCCAAAATATTCACTTTTCTATTTACTGGGCAGTTTTGGTCACTTAGGGCTGCTTTTAAATACAGCACCCCTGAGTTCTGACTCGAAAAAATTCTGAAATTTAAGAAAAAGGATACTTTCAAGGGGTGCTACAAAGTTCCGATTTTTGTCGCTAATTTTTCGACAAATCAAGAATTCATAATTCGTAAAATCTCATAAAATTGGAACTTTATATACATATCTAGCGTGCCATTATGCTTAATGAAATAGAAGTTATTACTCATTTGTAACAACTTCGCTCAATATTTTTCAAATTTTTCCTATTTTCCCCTATTTTTTGTCAATTTGTATTTTTTCCAATTTTTTTCCCATTTTCCACTCTCTTTTTGTATTTTGTCTATTTTTTTTCCATTTTCAGAATTTTCAGTATTTTTTCGAGTCAGCAGGGGTGCTGTATTTAAAAGCAGCCCTAAGTGACCAAAACTGCCCAGTAAATAGAAAATTGAATATTTTGGCGAAAAATTAGCGACAAAAATCGGAACTTTGTAGCACCCCTTGAAAATATCCATTTTCATAATTTTCAGTATTTTTTCGAGTCAGAACTCTGGGGTGCTGTATTTAAAAGCAGCCCTAAGTGACCAAAACTGCCAAGTAAATGGAAAATTGAATATTCTGGCCAAGAATTAACGACAAAAATCGGAACTTTGTAGCACCCCTTGAAAATATACATTTTCATAATTTTCAGTATTTTTTCGAGTCAGAACTCAGGGGTGCTGTATTTAAAAGCAGCATCAAGTGACCAAAAATACCCAATAAATAAAAAAGGATGCGGCATGAAGTTAGCACTCCAAAATTTATTTTTTTTTGTAAGTTCCAAAAATTCACAGAACTCTTTCCAAAACCTACCGAGAACTCTAGAACTCTTTATTTCTGAGATATCCATTCACCCAGAACTCTTTTTTCTCACAAAAGGGGTGCGGCATGAAGTTGGCACCCCAAATTTTTTTTTTTAAAAATTCCGCAAAAAAATTGCAGAACTTTATCTGCACCCCGTCGAGAACTCTAGAACTCTTCGAGACGAGTCCAGAACTCCGAAAAAATCAAAGGGTTCCGCAAGTTGGGGTGCCAACTTCCGGGCGGTATGTTTTAGGGCGACACAACCGATTTTTTTTTGTTTTTTGTTTTACGAATTAAAAAAATGAGTATAGTAACATGTAGCATCAAGATATTTGAGTTTTTAAAAATTTGCCATAATTTTTAAAAAGTATGAAATTAGAAAAATCATAGTTGCAATAAATGCGTAAAGAACTTTTCCTGTTCGCTTGAATTGCAAAGTTCACCTCCAAGAAAATAAAGGATCCTAAAAATGTAATATTAAAAATCTATTTTGACAAAAAAAGGTACAGAAAGGAACCAAAGTTACAAATAAAAACGTCGATAAAATTTGTATTCATATACAAGGTGTTTCCAAATTTGCACCCTACAGAACACATGCTTATTCCTCATAAAAAGAGAACAAAATACAAGAAAAAGTCAAGAATCATTTAAGAAGAAAAATCGGCGAATTAATTAAGTAAACATTATTTTTAAAAAGTTTTTCAAAAAATGTGTTACTGCCGACCCGTAGTATTATAATTTAAAAAAACAAATTTTCGACAATGTATTTCTTTTTATAAATTAACTCCTATATAATATGTGTCATTTAATGATGACAGTTTTCTCATTTTGACAGCGATAAAAATGATAAAGAATATCGTCACACTGAAAAAAAATTACATTTTTGTAACAATCCACTTACATTTCGCTAACTATATTATCATCATCAGGAGTTGCGTCGGTACGTCTGTTAGTTCTGTCAATTCAATTATTCAGTTTTGTTGATATTGAAATATGCAAGATAAATAATAAATTATTAAACCAGTAAAAGGAAGAAAGTCTGATTCGAAGAAATGGGAATTTTTCCAATAATTTTTTTTTCAAATTTTTCAATTTTTTTTCAACGAGACTCTTGCAAGGGTGAAGTGTGGGCGGGCCGTAGTAAAATAATTTAAAAATCATAATAATAATGAAATAATTTAATTGTATCAATATGAATATTGTTGTTGCGCATTCATAATATATTCTATCGGTAATTTATCTTGTCAAAAAACACTCGAGCTTTTCTTTTAAGGATAAATTTCTTTAAAACTCAAAATTTTTGCTTCAGTAATTATTCTTGAAAAAAACATCATTGGCAAAATCGTTCGACATTCTATCTCGCGATTTCTCTCTGTCAGTTTTTCTCGTAAAATTACTGATTTGGCAAATTTTTTGGCAACAAAGAGAAATTTATCCGATAAAAAAAAGGTCTTGTATTTTTACTGCTGCCTAAAGCTAGGCATTTGCTAAATGTTAAAAAATATTTAGTCATTTGGAAGTTTGAAATAAAAATTATTAATTTAGCCACTTGTTCTCACCTAATAATAAAACAAACTTTCAAAAATATAAGCGATGGTTCTTTCGACGCGGATTGCAATTCTGAAAAATGTGTCATGTCGATTTTTTTCGTCAAATAAAAATTTCAATTGTTATTATCAAAAAACGAAAAAAAAAACAATTTTATTTTTTGATGATAACTCAAAAGCTATCCAAGATAGCGGGAATTGCAAAAAAGATCCTTAAAGACTGGGAAATTTCCAAAAAAAAACTTAACTCCCAGAGATCTAGGTCTAATATTTATAATTTTAATTTGTTGCTGAAAATAAGTCCCCGCACGACCATTTCGGGATGATTACGCCGCCTCTATAGTGAGTATCGCATCTAAAATAATATTTTTTAAGCACTAAATATTGATTTAAAAATTTGAAAAAAATATGGTATCATTTCAACGCTTGAAGAAAGAAAGTCCCGTTGGAAAAAATTTTTAAATGCATTTTCAAAAAGCTAGTCTATTGTTAATTAACTATTGTCTTTCATACATCTGTCTTCATTGAAAGCTATATAATTTTTTTTGCCTCCTGGAGTATTTTCTATCAGTATACTCAACAGTATGACCCTATAAAATTATTTAAAATTTGTTTATATATAATGTATAACGAGTTTTTTAACATAACGAAAAATGAAAGTCAAATTGTTGTTAAATTTTTTTTCTCATATACCATGGCAGAGCTATTTTTATATTAGAAATAAGGATTAAATTATTGTAGGTAATATTTTTTAATGCTATTTGTTAATAAATTGTTTATAAACAAATAGAGCACTGCATACTTACTGCATAGTACCTACTGCAGTTTTCCACGCAAAGAAAAAAAATGTTTTAACTTTCTCTTAGATTTGATTTATTAACTTCAAAAATAAAATATAATTTACTAATCTAATAGTTGGCAAAGGCTACTGATTATTTAAATCATTTGTTCCGAGGTTCTTGTTTTCTTCTCGAGAAAATCGAAAAATATTAACTTACCTAGATCTGTATTTATTTTTTAATTTATGACCTTGTTAAAAAATATCGCGCGAGAATCACCGACTTATGTAAACAGATTTAATATCAAAACATGAGTGCTTTGGACATTTTTTATTTTGTAAACTTTTCTTGTTTACAGTTGTTTTCAATATTGTTGTTTTATGTTTAAGATAACAGCAATAAGCAAATATAGACACTAATAGAATAGGCCACATTTGCATGCTTTTAACTAATCTTATATTTACTTTTTGTAAAATTTAAAATTAACTTGTGATGGATGTTACAGTCGTCAATAGTATATAGAAACCATGCGAATACACAAAAGAATTAAAATTTAGAAAGGGTGTTTTAATCAGCAAATCACTAAAACTCACTTGAACCGAATACCGAATGGAACAAAGAGGTTAAAAATAATGTAGGTACCTAGAGTTGGATGTTAACTGTACCTAAATAAGATCAGATATAACGTGTACTGCATAAATACTGCAGAGTAATGCATACGTACTGTATAGTACTGTATACATGTACTGCAGAAAAAACGTACAGTACTTCGGGGTCAATGATAATTTTAAAAAAAAATTTCTGAAACAAATTTTCTTATTGTTTATAATCGTTTTTTTCATATTTGCATCATTTAAATAATTAGTTAAGAACTAAATTTGTCTTTAAAAATCATTATTGATGGCTTATAATACAATTTTGTTTTCATTAATAATTTTATTGTTTATTTAGTTCAAAATTTGTTATAAACAATATTTGAGTGTCACAATATTTTTTTCTAATATTACCAAAAATTACAAAAACAACCATATGCAACAATGTGACAAAAAGAATTTTTCGGATTTAAAATACGAATTTTTTTTTTCTCAACTTTGTTGGAGATTTTTAATTTTTAGTAGGATTAGAAAAAAATTATTGTGACAATCAAATTTTGTTTATTTTTATTATGAGCCATCAATAATGATTTTTAAACAAAAACCTATTTTGTAACTAATACTTTAAATAATGCAAATATGAAAAAATGATTATAATCAATAAGAAAATTTTTTTTTCAAAAATATTTGTTTATAAACAATTTATAAACAAATAGCGTTAAAAAATCTTACCCATTATAATTTAATCCTTATTTCTAATATAAAAACAGCTATACCAGTATATGAGAAAAACATTTTTAACAACAATTTTACGATTTTTCAGTTTTAGAAAACTCGTTAGAAACAATATAAACAAATTTTAAATAATTTTATAGCGTCATCTTATTGAGTACACTAATAGAAAGTACTCCAGGAGGCGAAAAAAATTTAGGTTGATTATTTAAACAATTATCCAGTTTTCAATGAAGTCAGAAAATAGTTAATTAACAATAGACTAGCTTTTTGAAAAATCCATAAAAATTTTTTATCCAACGGGACTTTCTTTCTTCAAGTGTTGAAATAATACCATAATTTTTCAAAAATTTTTGAATCAATATTTTAGTACTTTAAAACAATTATTTTAGACGCCGTACTCACTATAGAGGCGTACTCATCTTGAAATAGTCGCGCGGGGACCCAGCAACAAATTAAAATTATAAATATTAGAGCTGGAGGTCCGGGAGTTGGAAGTTTTTTTTGGAAATTTCCTCCTCTCTAAGGATTTCCCCGCTATCTTGTATAGTTTTTGAGTTATCAAAAAATAAAGTTACTTTTTTTTTCGTTTTTTATTAAAGAATTAAAATTATTATTTGCAGAAACAAATCGACATGACACATTTCTCAGAATTGCAATCTGCGTCGAATGAGCCATCGCTCATATTTTTCTTACCCCCTTCAAATTATTTTTCGTAGAAAACTCACTTCTCGACTAGACTAATATAGACTTTTACACCTTTACTTTATAGATTTTGAGCCAAAATTATGCATTTGAAAAATTGCAGTAAATGAAAATTATAGAACATAAAATTTTCTACAAATTTTGTCTTAACTTTTTTTCTATTCCGCGCAGTGTCGCCGCTCCAGGGCGTGAAAGAACCATATATGGATTTTAGCGCAATTTTTTTAGATTTTGATCCAAAATGATGCATTTTGAAGAAAAATTACAGTAGATGAAAATTATAAAAAATTAAATTTTCTACAAATTTTGTCTTTTTTCGAATTTCGCCGCTAGCTTTTATTTTAATTTTTAAATATTTTTTATCTTATTATGTTCATTTGTTAGATACATTTTAATACTAATAATTAAAAAAAACCTTAAGTTTGATATAAAAAAATTTTTAATTGAATTTTTTCAAAATTTTATTAAATAAAGTGTAGAATTTTTAAAAAAATGCTTCAAAAAAGATTTGAAATTTTTTTACTATTTTAAACAAAATTGAATAACTTTCAAAATATTAAAGATGTTAAAATGACATTTCACCCATTCGAAAGATAATTTAAAACTCTAAATTTAGAAAGTATTTTAGTTTCTTAGATTTTTGAATTGTAATTATTACAGCCAAAATAAATATTTTTTTTAATTTCGTTTTATCAAAAAGTATAAAACAAATGAAAAAGTAAATAGTATGTCCAAAAGGGATCAAAAAGTGTTAAATGTGTAAATCATTTCATAATTTTAATATATTAATTGTAGAAAAATGTAAAAAGTTAATAAAACTGACTTTATTAATACATTTTGATCCAGAAAACCTAAAAATGGTCTACTTCTCATTTTGAATACAATTGAATGAAATATTAATTACTTATTGATTTTAAAATTATTCAAAAAAAGTGTTAATATTTTTATGGTAAATATTAACATAAAAAATAAAAATATAATATTAAATTTGTAATAAAAGATTTTATCATTGTTAATTTTTTTCAAAATTTTATTCTAGAAATTGTGCAATTTTTAAAAGAAAGGTCCAAATAAATTTGAAGTTTTATTACGATTTTAAACTAAATTGAGTAACTTAAACTAAAGATTTTAAAATGGGATTTGTACCATTCGAAACAGAATATAAAAATGTAAATTTAGGATGTATTTTATTTTCTTCGTACCTATAAAGAATTGATTGTTATAGCAAAAATGAAGAATTTTTTTTAAATGTTTTGTAATCTCATTTTGTCATAAATTATAAAATAAATGAAAATAGTGAATAGACTGTTTGAAAGAGATTAAAAAGTATTATTTGTGTGAAATATTTCTTAAATGTAAATTATGATTATAAAATAAGTTTTTTGTTTGCACATCTTGTACTATTAATTTTACAGAAAATTTCACTCTTGATAAAAGTTTATAAATCTAATGAATTTAATTAAATTAAAAAAATTGAAACCAAAAATATACAGGATGATATTAAGAATAGGTAAATTATGATTATAAAATAACTTTTTTGTTAGTATTCCCTGTACTATATATTTTAGAGAATATTAAAATATAAAAAAAAGAAATACGCTTAATTAAAAAAAAATTATCTGAAGAGCAATTGATTAAACAATTATTACTAGTGTTCGGATTACCCCCTCTTTATTTTATTTTTTATAAAATGTTTAAAATATTTCAACATAATATTTTTTTCATGTTTTATCCAACTTTTTTTAGTTTTGTCATAGCTAAACAATAATAATAATAACTATTATTCAAGGGACGCTTAAACGGTGATGCACCTTTTCGGGAATTTGGCCCATTGGGTATCGGAATGGCTAGTGCGATCTTGGCCAAACTTCTCACATACATGTGGGGTGATAATATACATATTGTAATGTGGAAAAAGTTCTAAAAATTATAACTGGAAAAAAGTTTTCTTATGCAAAACCCTTAATTTGTATGGCGGATACCGGAAGAGATTCTGTTCAAATTCAGAAACGTCGAAAGTGATAATAAGAATTTTTTTTTGCTATCACAAAATTGTACTGATGCTTTTGGGCCTCAGAAAAATGTGCAATATTAAGTTTATATGTTTCACTTAATTAATTTTTTGTTAGAAAAATATGGCTTTCTTTTACATTTTAAGGTTCATTATAATTCGAATTTGAATCTGAATTTTGTTTTCATTTTTTATTCGGATTGTTTTTGCGGCTAAAGCCTTCGGTGTCCTAGTTTAAACTGGAATTTGTAAGTCTCTTTGATTTCCATGTAGTTGCAAAGTGTTCTTTAGTATTTTCTAAATTTTCGAAATAAATAAATCAAAAACAGTATCCGATTTAGGTACTAGATCTGTGATATTCAAGGATCGAGTGACTTTGTCATCCATAAATTAAGAATATTTCAAGTAGACATAAGATATTTTTTCCTGTAATATATTTTTTTGCTGTTTGTTTTTGAAAATGTAAATCCTATTATTTAATTTATTAAATAGAAACTAAATCACCACACCAACTAAAAAGATAGGTGCATTAATGTAAACAACCATCGGAGCTTTGAACGAAACATGATACGAGACACTTGTAAAATAAATTTCTTATCGGTTTTTTTCTGCTTTCATAAATCTCGTTCACATTAGAAACGAATGGAGAAAAACACAAGGTCAAGCTTAGGTAGCTAAATTCCCTGGCAACGTCGCGGGGCCTCGTATGTACATTAAAAAAACAATTTATAAACCGTGGGCCTCGCATGTTAGTTTAATATTGTAAAGGGACTCGAATGTGATTTGCATACATGTATATTGTAATTTTAGATATATCTTACCCCTCATGGGGGGTTATTATTAAATAATATAAAAACATTTAAAAAAACTAAAATATACTTCATAAAAATGTTTCCTTCCGATGGGCCTCGGGTTGCCTGTTCAATATATCGGGCCTCGCTTTTGTCAATGGATGCGTATATATATATATATAATATACGCAAGGTATATATGGTCGAAGCGTCCGACGTTCTCAGCCCAATAGGACAGGTAAAATATACCTTTCTAGCCGCTAAGGGCTTTGTCGTTGCCATAACGACTCCTGGAGTATTTTTCTTCACTGACGCTGCCTGGTGCAAGTGACCTTCACACTATAAACGGAAGGTGACGCCCGAGGCAATCCGAAACCTGGACCAAAGCGCCAAAATACCGCTTGACGACGCAAAGAGCTTTACATATGTAATTACATAAGCAATAAAAATTTTTTTAAGGAATTCGAAATTAATACCGGGTGTAAATGGGTCATGGGCCACCCATTTAAGAGGGTAAATAGATTTATACCATTTTTTTAAATAAAAATCCAAAATGGCCGCCATCCGGCGTAAATGACATGAAAAATGGAACACCCCGTATATTTCTACATATTTGGAATCTATGACTTCAAACACGTACAGGTCGACTGTCAAATGTCACTTAAGACGCCATTTTTTGTTTTATTTTTGATTTTTTTTATTCATCCTAGATGCTAACGTTTTGGCCTCAATTCATTATAATCAAACTAAAATTTTCTAAAAATTTTGTCAATTATATATAAAAATTAAAAAAAAAACAATAACATTTCTCCTTTATTTGAGAAAAAAAAGAATTGTTATGTACATTATTTTAATAGTAATTGAATGAGCAATTTTTAATACCGGGTGGCCCATCTATGTTTCATTTAAAAAAAATGAGTTTTAGTTAAAAAATTGGATTTGCTGAATTAAATGTTTATTAACAGTAACAGAAATAAATAATGGACAAAATTGAGAGTCCTTAGGTAATTATAGTTTAATTATAATAAAAACAAAAAATGTCGTCTTAAGTGACATTTGACAGTCGACCTGTACGTGTTTGAAGTCGAAGAATCCAAATATGTAGAAATATACAGGGTGTTCCATTTGAATTTTTAATTTTCATGTCATTTTCGGTCAAACCGGATGCCATATTGTATTTTTATGAAAAAAAAATCCAAAAATAGCTCTATTATAAAGGTCCCTGAAGTTAGCCCTCAAAGTGTCAATTTTTTTTCCGGAAATTTCAGGTTTGTTAGTGCTTCGTTAGTGCTTCTTAGTTCATTAACTATTTTCTTAGTGCTTTTTCCGTTTTCTACATATTAAGGATTTTTTAATTTCAAGGTCAGCCCTGACAATCTACCAAAATGGACGAAATTTGATACTTTCATTTAGTGCTTCGTTAGTGCTTCTTAGTGCTTCAAATAATTTCGAAAGTGCTTGTCAATTTTTTTAGATATTTTAGATTTTAATTTCAACGTCAACCACAAAACATTTTCCCATTGACACTATTTTCGTTAGTGATTTTTCCGTTTTCTGCATATTAAGGATTTTTTAATTTCAAGGTCAGCCCTGACAAACTACCAAAATGAACGAAATTTAATTTCAAGGTCGTGCACTCGTTTTATTAAAACTTTTTAATACTTCATGTTTAAACTGCAAAAAGTACTTTATGGTCATAATTGACTTTACGGGGTATCTACAAAAAAATAAAATATTTTTTCTACTTTCTCTCTGGAAAAAAACCGGAAAAAACATTAAGAAAATTATCTAAAGCACTAACGATGCCTCAAGAAACGACTCTAGATTTAAGTCAATCCCATATGATTTGAGGGCTAACCTTGAAAATTAAAAGTTAAATATCTCGAAAAGAAAAGAATCGTGATTGCAACTTTTTAAAGCACTAACAAAGCACTAAAATCTGATACCAAAATTGAGTCAATAGGAAAATGTTTTGGGGTTGACGTTGAAGTTAAAATCTTGAATATCTAAAAAAATAGACAAGCACTTTCGAAACTGTTTAAAGCACTAAGAAGCACTAAATGAAAGTACAAAATTTCGTCCATTTTGGAAGATTGTCAGGGCTGACCTTGAAATTAAAAAATCCTTAATATAAAGAAAACGGAAAAAGCACTAACGAAAATAATTAAAGCACTAACAAACGGGAAATTTCCAAAAAAAATTGACACTTTAGGGGCTAACTTCACGGACCTCTATTATAATCGAACAAAAGTTGATATAAATGTATTTACCCGTTTAAAAGTTATAGGGGTGGCCCTTGACCCATTTACACCCGGTATGCAGATTGCGGTTAAATTCAAAATTTTAAATCTGTCTGTTTGTACACAGCAAGCTCCAACTACGAAGAGATTGCGCAGATCCCAAAATGCGTCATACTTCGCCCAATAATGCGCTGCTTTGTCTCTTCTTAGTCGGCACTGTTACTGTCTGTATGTCTGTCTGTTCTACGCAAATACTTACTCTACATCACTGGGTACTACATCCATCTCTACCAATCTCCTCATATCTCCATTTTCCTCAGAAATGTCAACATCTCCTTCTCTCTGTAGGACAGTATTAATAATCGCAGAACTAGAGGTGACGGCGGCTTGCGACTTTACGGAAGAAATCTTTACAAACTTTTCCTCGTCCCTTTTACCTTTATTTTTATTAACAAACCTGGATTTAAAATCTAACTTATCATTTATTTCGGAATTGTCAATTTTCTGTACATATCCGGTCGCATAAATTTTACTGGGAATACCTATTTGACTATTTTGGTAAAAGTATTCCGATATATCTTGTTCGTAAGATGGCTTTCTAGTTGTATGGAACTCGTTATACAAAAAATGATTGGTTATAGGTTTGTAAGGTTTATTTAAACTACTACTAAATGGTCTATCTTCAAATACAACTTCGTCATAATCATTCGAATTAATCGGTCTGTAAATGGGAGTATCATAAGTATCGGCAGTAGGTCGATTGAACATCTGATTAGGCCTATAATCGTAAGGATTATAATCGTTACTACTAGTTGGTCCTTTGACTATAAAAGTAGGTCTAGATGCAGGTGGAGAATTGTATGACGATTGTATAAATTCTGGGTAGTTTATTGGATGTTCATCCTGAATAATTTGACTAGGTCTAATTTGTTTTTTATATGGAACTGCTGTTGTTACGCTGGATTTTGTTGGAAAATATTGTATTCTTATATTTACTTGTATCGGTGTGGTTGTTGTTTTTCTTTCATTTCCAATTTTTTTCTCATTAGTGGATATATTAGGTTTCTTTTTCCGTCTATACTTAAGTTTTGTTAATCTTTTAGTATTAGAAGCAGTATCATCAAATAAATCAACACTCTCTCTTGAAAACATTCTTTGGTTTACCTCATCGGGATCTATTTCAATCCATGGAGTTAAATCTAGATTTTTTTGTAATTGATTTGTACAAAAAATTCTT
Organism: Neocrepidodera transversa; assembly: GCA_963243735.1. Classification (NCBI taxonomy): domain Eukaryota; kingdom Metazoa; phylum Arthropoda; class Insecta; order Coleoptera; family Chrysomelidae; genus Neocrepidodera; species Neocrepidodera transversa. The sequence goes on along the minus strand of OY725341.1, from coordinate 2,258,049 downwards.
CGGTTCTTAGTTTCATCTGGTGTTAAAAACACAAAAGGTTGTATCGTTTCTATATCATCCATAGTGTGACATAAAACGGAGGAGAATGTGATTTTTCTTATTTGTTGAATTTGAGCTGGAGTAAAAGAGGAAGGTAAGTTTGCATTCTCATACCAAAACCTGGAATTACAATACAAAACTTAATCAAAATTATGCAAAATATTGTTTCGAAACTATTAATGTATCTTTAATTAGTGTTCGATTCTTAAGATCGATTCGAATCATTGAGTCAAAGATCGATCTTAGAAAAAATCGGATGGGTAAAAAAATCGATTCAATTTACAATCTGAAAGTAAAAAATGTGAAACAAGCAAATTCTGTTTAATATTTATTTTGATGTATTTGTAAAGACAATATTTTGATTGAACCTATTACTTCCGTCCGGACCAAAAGTATTAAAATCATAAAAAAAATTGAATTTTTTTTAACTTACAATGACTTTTTTCGATGGTTTGAAACACGATTAGGTGAAAAAACGATAACTCAAGAATCAGTCGTCCGATTTCAAAAATTCTTTCGAGAGGAACCCTATTTTTTGTGGGCATTCTACCTATAACGGGGTGGAAACTGGAAGGGATTGAAATTTCAAAAAATTCATATCTCCGTCGTTTTTAAAAATATCTAAACAATTGATAAGACTTTTTTCATGTCCTAATTATTATAAAATTAATTTGTATAAAAATTTTTATTATCCGATCTACGGGGGTGAAACTGGAGGGTTTGAAATTTTAAAAAAATTAAATCTCCGCTATTTTTAAATATATCGAAACGGGTCATTAGACTTATTTCATGTTCTAATTTTTATAAAATTAATTCGCGATTAATTTTACGATTTTAAGATTTTTTATGATTTTTTAAAAAATTTATAAAGGAAAAAATGTAAAAAAATCGTACAAAAACGCAAAAAACCTTAAAAACCGTTAAAAATCGTCAAAAATCGTTACAAGTCGTTAAAAATTGTTATAAATCGTAAAAAAACGTATAAAACCGTAAAAAACTGTAACAAATCGTATAAAAACGTAAAAAACACGAATAATTGTAAAAAGTCATAAAAAAAACTGTAAAAAATCGTAAAAGAAAGGTAAAAAAGTCGTAAAATTTCGTAAATGCTAAATAATCGTAAAACGTCATAAAAAATAAATTGTTAAAAATCGTGAAAAGTCGTAAAAACCGAAAAAACTGAAAAATCTGGAACAAATGGGAAAACGGAAAACGATAGTAAATTAGAACAAATCGAAAAAATAAAATAAAATTGAAAAAAATCATAAAAAATCTGAAAAAATTGGAAAAACAAAATAAGACATAAAAAATGGAGAAAGATGGGAAAAGTTAAAAAAATACTAACAAAATTCCTAAAAAATTTAAGTTTAAGTCAATTTGAGTTATTTGGAATGATTTTAGATGAATATGAGTGATTTTTAGATATTTTCAGTTATTGGATGTTATTTTGAAATTTTATGAGTTATTTTGAGTTATTTTCGGTTATTTTGAGTTATTTTGAGTTATTTTCAGTTATTTTGAGTAATTCTCAGTTATTTTGAGTTATTTTCAGTTATTTTGAGTTATTTTCAGTTATTTTGAGTAATTTTGAGTAATTTTGAGTAAATTTGAGTAATTTAGAGTAGTTTTGATTAATTTTGAGTCATTTTAAGTAATTTGGAATGATTTTAAGTAAATTTCAGTGATTTTTACTTATTTTGAGTTCATTTGAGTTATTTTCAGTTTTTTTAACCATTTTGAGTTATTTTGAGTGATTTTGAGTTATTTGGAATGATTTTAGGTGAATTTATTATTTTTAGTTACTTTGAGTTTATTTGTATTTTTTTCAATTATTTTCAGTTATTGTGTGTTATTTTGAGATATTATGAGGTATTGTTACTTATTTTCAGATAATTTCAGGTGTATTGAGTTATTTTTAGTTATTTTGAGTTTATTTGAGTTATTTTTAGTTAATTTTAATAATACAAACATCATTACTTATCAAATATATTTTAACTTGATTGCTTTGGGAGTAAATTAGGTTGCTTAAAAGTTAATTATTTTATATGGAATTAGATTTTAGTCAAGTTTATTAGAAATACATATACAAAAGAATCGATCTCCGATATCAACTATTTTCTTCGATTCTTAGGTCGATCTCAACTTTAAAAAAATTGATCCAAAAAATCGAATATCAAGTTACAAAAGATCGAATCGAGATCGGAAACTCTATCTCGAATATATCTTAAGCAACAGTATGAGAAAGTCGGTACAAAAAAATTATTATTTATATTTTTTTAATTGAACAGTTAAGGGGACAGTGATGCCTATTGTTTATCATTTCAAATATTATTATGGTATAAAAAAATTATTTTGAACGTACCTGTCACCTTTACGAAGGTTGCTAAATTGCTGAGCAATAATACAAGCAAAGATCGGTCCAACAACAGCGCCTCTTACGGGCTTTTCAGCTAAACCTCCAGTAAAAAGATCAATATCGTCTACATGTCGGTAGATTTTCCGTAATCTCTTCACTGTTTTTATTTCAAAAACCTTCATTTAACAAAAAGTAAAAGATATATAAAAATGCACTTCTATTGTTAATAAATTGTACTCCAAAAAAACTGTTAAAAATAGTTGTAGATATTGGAAAAAAAAGAAAGAGGCTGTAGGATGAGGAGAATGAAGATAAAGAAATAAACGACATTTAAAAAAATAAATTCTTAAAATTTTTTCAAGATTTTTAAGGATTTTTAATATTCCAAAAATTTTTGAAAAGTTGCAAAGAAATCCTTGAATACTCTTTGATAAATTCTCAAACAGTCTTGAACAGTCCTAGAACAATTCTTGAAAAATCCGTAAAGAATCCTTGAAAAATACTTGAGAAATTCTAAGAAAATCCTTGTACAGTCCTTAAAAAAATTCTCAAATTTTTTTTTTTAAATTCCATAAAAATGTTTGAAAATCACTAAGAAATCCTTGAATAGTCCCTTGATAAATCCTCAAGCAGTCTTGAATAGTCCCTTGATAAATTCTCAAACAGTCTAAAACAGTCCTAGAACAATTCTTGAAAAATCCGTGAAGAATCCTTGAAAAATACTTGAAACATTCTAAGAAAATCCTTGTACAGTCCTTAAAAAAATTATTAAAATATTTTTTTTTAAATTCTTTAAATATGTTTGAAAATTACCAAGAAATCCTTGAATAGTCCTAGAACAATTGTTATAGGACCGTTCAAGACTATTTAAAGATTTATCAAGGAGTATTCAAGGATTTCTTAGTAACTTTTTAAAGATTTTTAAGGAATTTAAAAAAAAAATGTTCAAAGATCTTTTTTAAATACTGTACAAGGATTTTTGAAGGATTCTTTACCGATTTTTCAAGAATTGTTCTAGAACTGTTTGAGGATTTATCAAGGATTATTCAAGGATTTATTAGTAATTTTCCAATTATTTGTAAGGACTTTCAAAAAAAAATTCTTGGGTCGTCCTTTAAAAAAATCATTTTAAAATTCTTAAAAATGTTTTGAAAAATCACTAAGAAATACAAAAAAAAGAAATCTATAGTTAAAAGTTTTAGATATGATATTCTTTTAAAATTCTTAAAAATCCTTTAAAAAAATACTAGGAAATCGTTAAGTACATTCCTCAAATAATCTTGAACAATTCCTGAAAAACTATTGAAACATCCCTGAAAACTCTTTAAAAAATCATTAAAAGTCGTTGAAAACTCCTCGAAAAAAAAGAAGAAAAATTCTTCGAAAAATACAAGCCAAATCCTTATTTTTTAAAATCTCGTAATAATTTCTTAGAAAAATACTTAAAAAATCTTTGAAATCACTAGAATCCTTAAAAAAATCAAGAAAAAATCATTAACAATCTATAAATATTTTTTTAAAATTATTAAAAATCCTTTAAAAAAATACTAGGAAATCGTTAAATACATTCCTCAAATAATCTTGAACAATTCCTGAAAAAATATTGAAACGTCCCTGAAAAATCCTTAAAAAAATTATTAAAAGTCGTTTAACTCTTCGAAAAATAGAAGAAAAATCTTTAAAAATTCTTCGAAAAATACAAGACATATCCTTATTTTTTTATATCTCTTAATAATTTCTTAGAAAAATACTTAAAAAATCTTTTAAACATCTGTAAGGAATCCTTAAAAAAACAGTATAAAAATCATGAAAAAATCATTTACAATCTATAAATATTTTTTTAAAAATTATTAAAAATCCTTTAAAAAAATACTAGTAAATCGTTAAATACATTCCTCAAATAATCTTGAACAATTCCTGAAAAAATATTGAAACGTCCCTGAAAAATCCTTAAAAAAACATTAAAAGTCGTTGAAAACTCCTCGAAAAAAAGAAGAAAAATCGTTAAAAATTCTTCGAAAAATACAAGACAAATCCTTATTTTTTAAAATCTCGTAATAATTTCTTAGAAAAATACTTAAAAAATCTTTGAAACATCACTAAAGAATCCTTAAAAAAATAGTATAAAAATGATAAAAAAATCATTTACAATCTATAAATATTCTTTTAAAAATTATTAAAAATCCTTTAAAAAAATACTAGGAAATCGTTAAATACATTCCTCAAATAATCTTGAACAATTCCTGAAAAAATATTGAAACGTCCCTGAAAAATCCTTAAAAAATCATTAAAAGTCTTTAAAACTCCTCGAAAAAAAGAAGAAAAATCGTTAAAAATTCTTCGAAAAATACAAGACACATCCTTATTTTTTTATATCTCTTAATAATTTTTTAGAAAAATACATAAAAAATCTTTGAAACATCACTAAAGAATCCTTAAAAAAATAGTATAAAAATGATAAAAAAATCATTTACAATCTATAAATATTCTTTTAAAAATTATTAAAAATCCTTTAAAAAAATACTAGGAAATCGTTAAATACATTCCTCAAATAATCTTGAACAATTCCTGAAAAAATATTGAAACGTCCCTGAAAAATCCTTAAAAAATCATTAAAAGTCTTTAAAACTCCTCGAAAAAAAGAAGAAAAATCGTTAAAAATTCTTCGAAAAATACAAGACACATCCTTATTTTTTTATATCTCTTAATAATTTTTTAGAAAAATACATAAAAAATCTTTGAAACATTTGTAAAGAATCCTTAAAAAAACAGTATAAAAATCATGAAAAAATCATTTACAATCTATAAATATTTTTTTAAAAATTATTAAAAATCCTTTAAAAATATACTAGGAAATCGTTAAATACATTCCTCAAATAATCTTGAACAATTCCTGAAAAAATATTGAAACGTCCCTGAAAAATTATTAAAAGTCGTTTAACTCTTCGAAAAATAGAAGAAAAATCTTTAAAAATTCTTCGAAAAATACAAGACAAATCCTTATTTTTTTAAATCTCTTAATAATCTCTTAGAAAAATACATAAAAAATCTTTGAAACATTTGTAAAAAAATCCTTAAAAAACAGTAGAAAAATCATTAAAAAATTATTTACAATTTTTAAAATTCTTAAAAAAATTCAAGAACTCCAGTGACAAATTAGTTGTAAAAATAAAGATACATCAGGATGAAGAGTACCATTATATTAAAAATAAATAATTGAACTATATTTTACTATCTTACTTTTTCTAAATTATCCCAATTATTAATTGGTGTCAATCCACAAGGTTCTCTCCAAGATACGTACGATGGAATTCCATGGTCTCTACCTCTTTGGATATTTATAGCTGTTAGATCCATGCCAAACGGTAAACCAAAAGGTTGAAAAAGATGATTGGAAAGTTCGTCGCATATAAATTCGTCTCTACGTTGGGCTGGTTGATTACAAAAACCTAATAAAGTTCGATCTACTGACCCAAAGCTCCAAATGTTCTCGAAATTTGTAAATTCATCATGAAGTGAAACGTCTAAAAATATACTAAATTGTAAAAATCAGTTTTAAGATTCTAAGTGAAAATTTTACAAAAAAAAAGCCAAAAATGTGTAATAATCGTGAAGTATAAGAGGATGAAGAAAGGGAAATAAATGACATTTTAAAAAATGTTGAAATTACAAAAAAACAGCAAATCATCTATAGTTAAAAAGTCTTAGGTATGATGAAGGACGAGAAATGGTTTTTAAATACTTACTGTTAAAAATTGGTCGATGTTTTTCATCTGTTCTGACAAAACAATTTTGTACCATACTATGTCCAAATCTATAAGCAGCTGTACTAAATGCATTAGCAATCGTTGGATTTACTTTGGGATCATAGCTAAAAGAAAACCCTTTAGAAATTAAATCCAATTCAAACAACTCCATAACTTCTGGACCGAGTAAAATAGGCAAAAATTCGTTATAAGTTATATGTTGAATTAAAGAATAAACTATTCTTCGAGTCTCCTGGTACACCTGAAAATAAAATGTTTTATCAAAAATATTATTATCTGGATCTAAATACTTTTTCATCGGTCCAGTGCTCGTTAAATCTGGCGAGGTTGCTGGCTATTTGATTGTGATATCTTATCCAGACCGTATGTAGAGCAGTGAGACCAGGTTGTTCCATAACTCTACCATCACCAGGTTGAAAACAATCTGTAGTAAGTGCACCGGCACTACAAAGTTCAGCTCCCGGTGGATCAGGAGGTCGAAGAGGACCATCTCTATTTGATCTACCATATATAATTTTGCCTGAAAATTATAATTAAAAAACTATAATTTATATTTTTATTAAAATAGAGGTACTAATTTATACCATTTTTAAATATTCTGATGGACTCTGCAGTCTCTATGTCACTTCCATAAATCGTAGATGCATCAATAAATGATGTTACTTGATTGATTTGTTCTCTCCATCCCAAATCACAATTAACTCTTGTCGAAGGAGCACTTCTTATAAATTCCATACAACCTATTCCAAACTTACCATAAAACCAATCGTCTTCTGGTACTTCTATAGGTAAACACGAAGGATGCTGGAAAATAATGTAACGAAGTTACTAAAATTCCGATTTGTTCCTGTTTATCGTTATTTTTATTTCAATATATAACCCATTATTAATTTGTAAAATTCGTTTTCTTTATTTTTATTATTGTTTAATTATTGTGGATTTTATTTCGATTTTTTCCGATTTTTTTTAACGTTTTTCGATTTTGTTCCGAGTTTTATGGTTTTATTTGACTTTGTTTTGTTCGATTTCTTTCACCTTTTTCGAAACTTTTCAGTTTTTCCAATAGGTGTAGATTTTTATCATTTTTTTCGTATTTATTTGACAGTGTTCGAAATTTTAACCCTTTTTTCAGTTTTAATTAGTTGCTTTCAATTTTTTTCGATTCGAAGGCCACAGTACATGACACTGACCAATGAAAACAGGCCCGGAGCCGGGGATATACCGAACCGATATTGTTCTCATTGTTGAAATGCACTTTGGAACTTTTGGTAGTCTGTCTGACTGAACAGATGTGGCTGCAAAGCTAAATCTACAAAGGCGTATAAAAAGCGTATCTGACAGTTTATGTCAATCTAGTCAAACGAATAGTACAGCCGCCAAGAGAACTCCGAACGACATTATCAAAGATTTGTATTAAATTTTTTGGACACAGAGTAAATAACTACAGATGCGTCAGTAAGACAAAGACGATTTTAAAATAGTGAGATAGAAAATACATACGAATTTAAAGTCCAAAACACGTTCTAGAGTTTGTTTAACCATCCACTGCCGTTACGTCATAATCGGTTTTACGATTGTCCTGTATTATTTGAATGTTATTTTATACATAACCTCAAAATTAAAATATAATCAATGCCATATGTTAAGGATTGTTTTCAATGACGCATGTTAAGGTGTGTTTGTATGAATAAATTGATAATGCCAAAAATTGTTTTTGCTTTATGCGTTGCGTACCTTTTTACATAATTTAGTATTTTTTTAACTTAAAACTTCCGTTTTTTAACTGATTTGTTTCAAATTTCTAGCTTAGGGATGTTTAACGTCCCTAAGCATGATTTTTGACTAAACTGAAAAAATTATGGATGATCGAATCGTGATTAGATGGCAAAAAAAATGTATTATTAGATTATATTTTTGGGGTGAACTCAAACGTTGTAGACTGCATTTAACGGTAAATGCGGTATTCCAGCATCTCTTTCTCTTGAAGAGTAATTAAACAACTTCAAAATTAAATTTTGCTCTTTCTCATTATACCAGGAAGGCACTAATGACGTTAGTCAAGAAATACGTTAACGACGTCATAATTCAGTCTCATCCATTTCATGATTAAGATATCAAGTTGGACAATGTATGACGTAACGACAAAGGATGATTAAACAATATCTCGTTAACCAATGGCATTAAAATGATTACTTTAAGTTGGTCACAGTGATTATTACAGTGTAGTTTGTTTTATTATTTGTTTTGGATATTGTGAGTTTGATTTGTGTTAGTTCCTAATTACTGTTTAATGAAATTCAATTATATTATAATTTTAGTCAATTATACATATTCTCCATTTAATATTGTTAGGTCATTCTTATATAGTTTGGCAACATCGCGTACATACAAATTTTAATGCCAAGGTCAAAGAAATTTTTGACAGGAGAACAAAGAAAATATCTCATATGATCTCTGCTTCGGAATTTTTACTTAAGATATCGGATTAAAGGTGATCTGAGCTGAGTTATTTCACAGGTCATCTAGGCGATATTTGTATCGGATTAATCGAGAGAAAGCGGCCTGAGCTGAAGTATTTAACAGAGCTGCCATCTGTCGAAGATATAATAAGCAATATTTTATATATACCGGAATAATCCATAGAAAGCGGTCTGAGCTGAGTAATTTCACAACGGTGCCGTCTATCAATATTAGAATGGGGGAAATGACGGCTTTTGAGATAGAATTTTGGCCATCGCTTGTAGATTCATCGCTTTTTTTCAAACCGTAGAATCTCCCACGTCTCGCTGTAGAATAAATCACGTGTGCCGCTTTAATTTTTTCTTTTTACACACCTTTCCCCTTCCATGTAGAATCGTGAATATTATAGAAGCGTCTAGATCCCAATTGCAACTCGAGTGCCCACCGCTGTTGCCATCGTTTTGTATGTTGACTTGAAAGTTTGATTATATATTATTGTGATACGAAGTGGTCCAGTGCTAGAGTGTATGCTTTACACATAAAATTTCCTGGTTCGAATCCCGAGGAATTTTTTTTTATTATTTTTTTTTAATACACAGGTAGATTTAGATATTCAAGACTTCTTTTAATAAAATAAATATTTTTTTTTTCGTCAATGAAACACTTAAACCTGGCGGTGGGCACTCGAGTTGTAATTGGGATCTATATAGACGCTAGTGAATATTATTCTGTGACAATTTAATATTAATAAAATGTTGATTTTGTACTAAATGATTTTATTTTCTTTTGTTTGACATTAACAAGCACGGATTTAAGGGGGTGTTGGGAGCGATCGCCCGCCGAAATAGATAAAAACTTCACGAAAATAAAAAAATTAAACCAAGTTAAGCGCTTGGACATTATCATCCCGGAAGTAGATACTCACGTACTCAGCCCAGGATGGGCAAGTAAAATCTTTCCCTCTGGACCGCAAGGTGATTTATCTCTACCATAACGACCCCTGGGGTGCGTTCATGATGCTCTACCCTTGTGAAGTTAAGATGGCGTCGGGTAAACTCGCCGAGTTTAAAATATTATGGTTCTGTCATGAACGCTATTGGGTAGTAGGTAGGGTAGTAAGATGTTTTTTATTTTGGGTTTTAGGTTAAATTTGCAATATTTAAAATATTTTGCTAAAGACAATAACAACAATAAATTAGGAGTAGTTGCTTCACTAATAATTTATTTTTCAAAGGAAATTAATTCAAATGATGATGTAAGGAAAAATAATTTTTGTTCTCATGTGAAGTTTCCCTATACTCATATATTTTAGGATCAAAACTATAAAACAAATTAAAGGTAACTATTTTTATAAACATGAACTAAAGAAACCACCTAATTATACCAATTTTACCTACAACCTAACCAACAAAATTTTTAGCCGACTCGTGAACGACTTCCTCGAGTAAAAGTGTAAATAAGTGATGTATAATGATAATGATAATAATAGGTAACCCTGGAGTATATTATTACTTAACTGACGCTGCCCGGAGTAAGTGGTCTTTAGACTATAAATCTAAGGTGGCGCCAGAGACAATCTGAGTTCCGAACCAAAGTGACCCGTAACGATGAAAAAGCGTTACAATAACCATAGTACAACCTAGTAAAGCGACTCTCGATTGGCGCGTTTTTTCTTTGCGCAGGCGTCGTCGCCATCTTCTCTGTACTAATCATATTCTCTCCAATGGTGTGACCGACAACAATCACATGATTTTAGTTGACACTTGACAGTCAGCTGTTGTGTATTTGTGTTATTTTCATATATAAGATAAGTTATAGTTTATAGTTATTTTATTTTCGCCATCACTATATCCAATAATTATTTATTTACAATTTGTTGAAATTACTACTTTAATATTATTTATTCATAGAATAAAAGAGGCGTGGTTTATGACGTCAAAAAAATAGCAGATTCCATTGGACTGTAGTAACTTGCATTTAGATGGTGCGACTTCGTAGCGCTTAATTTTACAAATTTGAGAGTTTTTGTTTTAAATTCATTATTTTCTGGACATACTCAAATAAAGAAATATATTCAATAATAAAACAAAACGTTATAGAACTAAATAGTGCTCGTTTTGTCTATTTTTCAATAGTGAGTGCGCTGGTGCCACTTTTCGCACAATTGTGCTACATTTGACAACCCTGAAAAACAGTAGTGGAAAATGGCGTCAATGTTAAATTTCTGTACCTAAAAAGATCAAACGGATCGCCTGAGAGTCGCCATACTGTTAGAATATATGTACTGTGCAATAACTGTTCATAAATATATTTTTAAAGGATGTATCGTAAACATTTATTGTTTAAACTTACTAAAAATTCCATGGATAAAACTCTCCTTCCTGACTTGTCGCAACATCTGGGAACGGACCCATTAAATCCCCTAGATTTGACAACTGACGTAATGTCATGATCAATAAATTGGCCCCATTGCATAAACATTAACGTCACTACATGAAGTTCTTTATCTTTTTCTCTATGTATTTTAGAACTAATTTCTCTCGCTGATGGTAATCTACTACCAAGAATGGATTTTCTGACACTTTGAATTCCTTAAAAGTTTTAGCACATAAATTAATATTCCAACTGAAATACCATATTTGCATACCATCATCATAAACAGGTGGTAGAAATCTTTGCATTGGAAGCATAGCTGCACCTTTCCATGGATCTCTTAGATTATTACAAGTACCATCCATAGTCCTGTATTTTTTAGAAGACAGAGGACACCTGGGACGTCCAAATAAAGGGCAGTCAGCTTCAAGCATTTTAGATTTTATTAAATTGGGCGAATTGGTGAACTGGCGGCTAATATTTTCTGGAAGACTAAAAAACAAAGAAGCATGAAATTAAAAAAAAAACAGTCCCCACGATTAATGTGCCTAAAATAGTATTGTAGATATTGAGAAAAAAAGAAAGAGGCTTCAGATAGAGGAGGATAAAGATAAGGAAATAACCGACATTTTAAAAATTTTGGATTTACAAAAAAAAGCAAAGGGTGTGTACCTGTGACGTCTCCCTAAAGGTCAGTCAATTTTCAGCATTTTAGATTTTATTAAATTGGTCGATTGAGGTGCCAAAAATGGTAAAATTACACTGAAAAATTATTAAGAAGATCAACAAATAATGCAATTTAGCTGCCGGGATAATTTAGTGAAGTATATTAATTTTCCTTATCAATCAAAAAATATATTAAAACTCCAACGTTATTTTCGTATCAGACTGTACTATTTTCGAGTCTAGGCTTGTTCGCTTCCGTTCATTTTGACGACTTATTTATTCTTTTCTATTATAATACTTCTTTGTTCCACTTGAAGAATTTATTTAGCATTTTGCGACCGTTACAAACATATAATATCGATCAGCCAATCAGAATTGTTAAAAGGGATGAGGTTTGTTTTAACTTCTATTAAGAACATACGGCACACAATAGTATATTATATACCAAGGGACTAAAGTGCATCTTTTGATCCCAAGATTGAAGATTGTGTCCTGAGCGTAGAGAGGGAAACAATGACTTGAGGGATTAAAAGACACTTTAGTCCTGTGGTATATAAGCTGTTTTTTTACAGCCCCCTTAAAATTCAAATAATTATTTACCTTAAAAATATAAAAATAAATTGTCTCCTCTACTCCTTTATGGCAAAATTTGACAGTTCTGCATTAAATTAGAATAAACAAGGTAGCTGGTTTCAATTGTTTTTAATTTGCGGAACTAAAAAATTTTAGTACCTTGGGATTAATAAATGTTAGTCCCAAGGGAGTAAAAGCGGGACTAAAGTACTATTTTCACTCTCAGCTGTGTAAAATAGTATATTATATACCAAGGGACTAAAGTGCATCTTGTAATTCCGAGGGATTAAAAGACACTTTAGTCCTGTGGTATATACGCTATTTTTTTCACCGCGGTGCCCAAGGCCCCTTAAAATTCAAATAATTATTTAAATACAATTTTTAAAATATGTTTTTGCACAATTTAAAAACATAATTTGATATATAAAGTATACTCTTGAGGCGAACACAAAATTGGAGAGAAACGAGGGGAAATTTTGAAGAAAAAGAAGAAATTTGAGACAAAAATAAGTAAAAAGCGGTAATCTAAAAAAGTGGGAATTTCAGAAAAAAGTGATAAAATTTGAGACAAAAGAAGGGAAATTTGACAAAAATGAAAAAGAAAGGTTTAATTAACAAAAGGGGTATTTTTAATGAGAGAAAAGAGGTAGTTTTAGAGAAAAAGAGGAAATTTAAAATTGAATATTGAAAAAGGTGAGAGAAACAAGAGTAAATTTTGGAGGAAGAGGAAAAATATAAGGCAAAAATGTAAACAAAATGAGAAAAAAGGGTAATTTTCGAAAACAGAGGTAATTTTTTTAAAAAAGTATAATTTACTCAAAAAGTAACAAAATTTGAGAGAAAAGAAGGGAAATTCGACAAAAATGAAAAAAAGGGGTACTTTTATTGAGAGAAAAAAAGTAATTTTAGGGAAAAAAGAAAGGCAAAAAAGTGACAAAAGTTGAGAGAAACAAAGGGAGATTTTATAGGAAGAGGGAAAATTTAAGGCCAAAAAGTGACAAAAATGAGAAAAAAAGGGGTAATTTTAGAAACAATAGGTAGTTTTTTAAAAAACGTGTATATCTGCAAAAAAAGTAAGAATTTTTAAGAGAAAGGAAGGGAAATTCGACAAAAATAAGAAAAAAGAGGTAATTTTATAAAAAAAAAAAAGTGGTAATGTTCGAGAGAGAAAATTTCAGGACAAAAGTGACAAAATTTGGGACAAAAAAGGGAAAAAACCTACGAAAAACGAGAGGAAATTTTGGATGGAAAATTTAAATCAATAAAGTGACAAAAATGAGAGAGAATGGAGTAATTTCAATAAATGTGACAAAATTTGAGAGAAAAGATAGGAAATTTGAGACCAAAAAGTGACAAAACTTTGGAGAAACGAGGGGAAGTTTTTGAGGAAGGGTCAAAATTTAAATCGAAAAAGTAGTAAAAATGAGAAAAAAGGGTAATTTTAGAAAAAATTGACAAAAATGTGAAAAAATAGGATAATTTAAAAATAATTATTTACCTGTTAATTTTGTAAATATTTAAATTGTGCAATCTGACCAAAATAAGATTTTTTATAACATAGGTAAATGTGGAACATGCATTTTATAATTTAAAATCTGTTTATAAATTAAACATAAAAGTAATTAAAAATAAAAAAAACAGTAGATTATCCATAACTCAAATGTGGTAAAATTCCAAGTCATACCACAAAATTTATTAAAAGTTTAAGATGTGATTAAAATGGCGACATGTTTCGGCCAAACGATGGCCATCATCAGGCCTACAATAAAAAACATACTCAAAAAGAGGTTACTTACAAACATAATGAAGAAATTGTACATGGTGTTAAAATTTGGTATGAAAATTAAACACTATTTTTTTTATAAAATTATTGTTGAAAACTTTTAAATAACCAATACCTAAACTAGAGGGTCACAAATAGTGAAATTCAACATCAAAGTGCATCATCCTACGATGCACTAAGAAAAGAGAAAATGAAGTTTTTTAAAAATTAAAACTGGCAAGTACCAGGCAGCAGCTATTAAGATGACACTTGACAGAAAGACAAAACCGAAAATATTTGATATAAAGAAACAGAAACCAATGGGGAAAGGGTAACAGACCATAGGTGGGAAACCATAAAGTAAGAGGCCAAAGTTATAGATTAATTAAAAAGAAGAGGAAATTGGTAAAAGAAGAAGTGGATAAATTTCACTGGAATATTATCCAAAAAATACAAAATAAATAATATTTCTTTTAAAATAATAATATTAAAAATAGATTTAAAATCAACACAATATTATTCCGTCTTTCTCTCAGACTTTTTTCTGTCTACTTGCAATATACAGTTAACAAAAACAAAATACATAAGCGACTGTTGCTATGCAAGCTTATCTTTCTCTCACATTAGGTCTGTTCCAACACGGTCTTTTCAAATGGATGAGTATGTGCAGTGGGAACCCAACGTTTTAGCGACGATTATTGTCAATACACATAAATGTTCTGTGTTTCAAAATTAAACCAAACATGTTCCCCTCTTTGTAAAAGACAGGATATTTAAAAATATAATAAAATTAATCGAGACTAAAATGCGACGTACATACTGCGCAAACTCATCCAGTTCAAAACACCGTGTTGGAACAGACCTATTATCCCATCATTATAAGATATGTTTTCTTCCCGCTAAGATTCTGAATTCAAGGCTATTTACATACCACGTCAATAAAAAACCACCAACCCTACTCTCCGTTAAAATTCAGAGCACAATCACTCTCTCGCATATCGACTGTGAAAGGATGCAGTCGCATTCAATAGAGCAAAAAAGTTTCTTCATCTAAGTAAAATACTGCGTAATTAACCGCACCCAAAAAGTTTTCATAACAAAACCATGTAAATAGTTTTTACAGTGAGTGAAGTGATGAGTACTATTTAAATATTTATCTTTCGGTTTCATAATTTAAATTAATGTGCCGCTTTATGATTTTTCTGTTCATCTTCGATGTCTTGGAAAAAATGGAATAAAAATTAAATTCCTATTTCAAATACTGTTTTTATTTTAACATTCATATTTTTTTAACTTCTACCTAAGAAGTTTGGTCCTTCGAGAAAATCCAATAATTTATTTAATCACGCTCGCAGTCTAGTGTTCTTTCAACAGTTATGAATACTAATATTCATAAATCGTTTATGAAGATATTCTATAAAATGACTAAGGAGATAAATGAAATAATTAGAAATGTAAATAATTAGAAATGTAAATTTAGAAATAAATAATTTTGAGTGGGATGAAGTTGTTCATTAACACAAAAATAATCACACCAGATTTATGTAGAATGGGTACTACATCTTTAGAATTAATTAGAATGCTTTCGTTTGGCCGAAAAATGTCGCCATTTTAATCACATCTGAAACTTTTGTGGTATGACTTGTTTGAATTATTCGTTGAATTAAAGTAATTATTCTTATTACTTTATATATTATATACTAGGAATAATTTGTTAAATATTCCCAATAATATTTATGTAGACAACACCGCACTAAATTCTTACGAAGCGAACAGTTTGAATGCTTTCGTTAAATCAGCTCCGTGATGGAGTAGGTGGGGTGAAACTACTGCGCACCCTTGATTCATAGCTGAAATTATTTTGGTCAGATTGTTTATTATCCAGTGGAGTATTAGTGACGGATCCAGGGGAGGCAAGGGAATAAAATAAAAAAAATTAATAGTTTATCTTTTGAATGTCCTATTATGTATATAATTTAAAAAAATGAAATTTTGCTATTTATTTTATTATAAATAATGAAAAATAAAATTATTATGGTTATTTTACCTTTCCACAATTTTTTTCGTTGCTTCTAAAGTAGCCAATCCGAAATTAGATAATTTAAGAGCTTTTTCGTTTGGTTTGCCGAATTCGGCTACTTTATTACCAGGATCTTGGTTATTTAAAAATAGTCCTTAAATATAAACATAAATATTAAAATAAATAATTGAAATATATGTACATATTTAAACTAACAAGAGTGAATAATGCCAAAAACTATGACAAAAATTTAAATATAGGTCAATTTGCTCCATTTAGAGATTTGCTACAAAATTAAAATTCAACAAAAAAAAAACTGGAGCATGCGTATTTTAGTACATTTTTCTGGAAAATAAAATACTTTGGGTCAAACTTTTTTCTCCGCCTCTGAAAAATGCGAACGAAGTGTCATTCAATTCAGAATAGCGAGTGTATGATTTGTAGAAAAATTCAAGAGCCGCTTGCAAAAATTGCAAAAGTTATAAACAATTAACTTTAATTCGAATGATTTTATCACATTCTGCCAAACAAATGGAATTGATGTGCTAAAATCACCCCAATATCACCCCCAATCAAATGTTCCTTGATCAGCAGATTGTTAATTTTTTATTTAAATATACACCTTAAGAGCAATTGCTTCGCGCTCCAACACCGTCAAAACGTTTAAATTTCATGCATTTGGTTTTAGTGATAGAGAATACAATACTGAATAAATTTCACTAATTTTTGTTTTGTAACAAAGAAAAAGGATTAATCTATAATTTCGTCGAATTTTTTTTTTGAAAAAACCAACCATTTCGCTTGGGAAAAAATATAAGGTTTGATGAAATTATTAAAAATAATAAAACTTTACCTTAAAATTACTACATTAAAAATGTATTATTAAAAAAAAAGAATTCGAGCAATCTGCAGATTCATCTTTCCTTAATATAATGCAAAAAACATATTAAATATTCAATTCGACATGAGCTTCTAATCACTAAAATATTAGATATCGTTCTGTCTCTAACATAATTATAAATAAGACAAATATTATCCCTACTACTTAATCTGCAATTCTTTCGTTAGCCGAGGTTCGTAGAGTCTCGGTTTCGATCGGTTTGTCGGGGACGTTATTTAAAGAACAGAGTCGGACTCCAAGAGTTAAATGAAATAGCAAATTTTAATTCAAACCAAACGAAGTAATTTTTAGAAGTAGTTGTAGTTTTTGAAATATATACAGTGTGTTCCAAAAATAAAATTCTTGGAAGATGTATACTGTATGTCTCAAGCTGGGTTTTTTAGGAATACATTTTCTAAATAGTTGGTATATAATATTTGTCTTTTAAAAGATTTTTCCTTTTCAGAAAATCTCTTAGTTTATACCAGTAAATGCCCCAAAAAAATCTTCTTGTAAGATATATACAGTATGTCCCAAAAATGAAAATTCTTCCAAGTTGTATACAGTATGCCACAAAAATGAAAAATCTTATAACAGCATGTCAAAAAAATACAAATTTTTGTAAAATGTATATAGAATGTCCCAAAAATGAAAATTCTTATAACAGCATGTCCCAAAAATTGAAATTTTTGTAAGATGTATACAATATGTCCCAAAAATAAAAATCCAATTAGTGGTATACAGTATGCCACAAAAATTAAAATTCTTATAACAGCATGTCCCAAAAATAAAAATTCTTGTATGATGTATACAGTATGTCCGAAAAATGAAAATTATTGTAAGTTGTATACAGTATGCCACAAAAATGAGAATTCTTATAACAGCGTGTCCCAAAAATAACAATTTTTGTAAGATGCATACAATATGTTCCAAAAATGAAAATTCTTGTAAGTTGTATACAGTATGCAACAAAAATGAAAATTCTTATAACAGCATGTCCCAAAAATGAAAATTCTTGTAAGATATATACAGTATATCGCAAAAATGAAAATTCTTATATACAGTATGTCCTAAAAATAAAAAGTCTTGTAAGATCTATACAGTGTGTCTGAAGTTGAGTTTTTAGGAATGCATTTTCTAAATAGTAGGTATATATTATTTGTCGTTAAAAGATTTTTCCTTGTCAAAAATATTTTGACAGTACGTCCCAAAAAAAAATTATTGTCAAATGTATACAGTTTGTCTCAAAAATGAAAATTCTTGCAAGTTGTATACAATATGCCACAAAAAATTAAAAATTGTTCGATTTTCTATTCGTCATTTATATTCTTCTTTCTTAAGAAAATATCGTTTATTCCTTAGCCCCATACTTTCCATTAAAAAGAAAAATTTTAAAAAATCCACAAATAACACCGCGAAACTAACGGTACTAAAAATAATCTCAACAATAATGGGCTTGAAAATTTCTTGAGTCCGTATTTTAAAAGTCGACTCAAAACACCGGGGTTGAAGCGCTGTTAAATAAAATGTTTACGTGAATCGTCTCGGTCGCTTAAAAAATTGTGGTGGGAGTCTCACAGGAAAAATTTCCCCTTTATCTGAGATACGGTATATAAAGCAATTGCTCTTAATTTAATTAATTTTATACCTCTACAATTCTTGTGATTAATGATCGCTTTCTACAAATTTTGCCTGATGATGGCCCGTTAAAGCCGAAACATGTCGGCGCTCTAATTTTTAACTTAAATATCTATAAGTAGTAATGTAGGTAATAATTTATTTAAAAGGGACGAATAAAGTATTATTATTATTAAGTACATATATTTCAATAACACTTTGTATAGATATTATTTTAAAACAAATCAATTCATATCTTACCCATTTTATACCACATTGGTTCTTTAACAATTAAAAGTTGTTCAACTTTTTCAAATCCATATTTAATTGCCGTATCAATATTATCACTTTCAAGAATTTTATTTTTGCCAGAATTTATTTTATTTTGACTGGGATTCGAGTCATCGAATTTTTTAATTAATTTTAGTTCAATTTGCCAAGTTAGTGTTATTAATAAATTAATTATTAAAAATTGGTACCTAAATAAATAAATATTTAATATAAATTTAAAGTAGCTAATAATTCGGTCTCACCTCATGTTGTTATTAAAATATTATTTCCAATGTTCACTAAGTCACTACCAATACAACCGTCACATATACGAGTGCGTACATTTATCTGAAATTATTCTGAAGAGCATCTTAAAATTAGTTATGAACAACAGTTAGAATCATTAAAAGGCGCCTGAAGGTATCATCAATCTTTTATTTTTTGGCAACTTGTACTCGTGCAGATTCAATAAAGAGCGAAAAAAAAATTTTAAAAATATATAACACTCAGAGGCGTAGTAGAACGACATAAAATTTTCATACTTCTGACCTCAATAAAACAATTTTTGTAAAACAGTTTATCGTTTAATTTTTTATGCTGAATTCAATTTTTTTAAAACTTCAGATGCCCTCACACCACGTTACCGTTTAGAGAATTACCCAAGGAAAACGGATGTAAAAATTGTTTTTTTTTTTAGTATTTTCCAGTTAATTTAAAGTAATCCTACCCTCTAATCCAATTTTTTGGAGTAGCGCGCCACAAAACATAATTATTCGTTTTTGGACGGGATCTCGCCTATTAAAAATATGCGGGTTTTTTCATAAAATTTAAAATATTTATTAACCTTTTAACTTCGGCCAAAATTTTGTAGTGCTGAACGCTCTAGGGACAAAAATATTGAAAAATACATTAAAACATGTTGGTATTAGTTAAATTTTGAGTGAATTTAACTAAAACATCAATTGTAATAATTTTTAAACATTTAAAAATAAAACTGAGTTTTAAGAAATTCATAAAGTTCGAAAATATATCAAAAAATTCCAAAATTTCAAAAAGAAAATGTTTAGAAATTCAAAAAATTCAATAATTTCAAAAGTGTATTGAAAATTTCAAAAATATATCAAAAATTTCGAAAAATTTTAGATTTTATAATTTTTTTCCAAGTAAAAATGTCAAAATATTTAAATAAATCGAAAATTTCAAAAAACAAAATTATTCGATTAATTAAAAATATATCAAAATGTCAAAAGTTTCAAAAACTATTAAAAAATTATACGAAATTATATAATAAAAATCCAAAATTTCAAAAAAAAAATGTTTATAAATTTAAAAATTTCGATAATTTCAAAAGTATATCGAAATTTTAAAAATATATCAAAAATTTCGAAAAATTTGAAATTTTACAATTTTTTTCAATTGTCAAAATATTCAAAAATTTCTAAAATATATCGAAAACTTCAGAGAACAAAATTATTCTATTAATTAAAAATAATTCAAAAATTTCAATAATTTTAATCATGTCAAAAATATCAAAAGTTTCAAAACCCATTAAAAAATTATTCAAAAATTTCGAAAATTGTAAAAGTATATAAAAAAAATCCAAATTTTCAAAAACAAAATGTTTAGATATTCAAAAATTTCGATAATTTCAAAAGTATATTGAAAATTTTAAAAATATATCGAAAATTTCAAAAAACAACATTATTCTATTAATTAAATATATTTCAATAATTTTAATCATGTCAAAAATGTCAAAAGTTTCAAAAACCATTAAAAAATTATTGGAAAATTATAAAAAATTCGAAAATTGTAAAAGTATATCAAAAAATTCCAAAATTAAAAAAAAAATATTTAGAAATTCAAAAATTTCGATAATTTCAAAAGTATATCGAAATTTTAAAAATATATCAAAAATTTCGAAAAAATTTGAAATTTAAAAATGTCAAAATATTTCTAAAATGTTTCAATAATTTTAAAAAACAAAATTATTTGTTTAATTACAAAAATTTCAAGAATTTTTAACATTTCAAAAATGTCAAAGTTTCAAAAAACATTAAAAAATTATTCGAAAATTTTAAAAATTTCGAAAATTGTAAAAGTATATCAAAAAAATCCAAAATTAAAAAAAAATATTTAGAAATTCAAAAATTTCGATAATTTCAAAAGTATATCGAAATTTTAAAAATATATCAAAAATTTCGAAAAAATTTGAAATTTAAATATGTCAAAATATTTCTAAAATGTTTCAATAATTTCAAAAAACAAAATTATTTGTTTAATTACAAAAATTTCAAGAATTTTTAACATTTCAAAAATGTCAAAGTTTCAAAAAACATTAAAAAATTATTCGAAAATTTTAAAAATTTCGAAAATTGTAAAAGTATATCAAAAAAATCCAAAATTAAAAAAAAATATTTAGAAATTCAAAAATTTCGATAATTTCAAAAGTATATCGAAATTTTAAAAATATATCAAAAATTTCGAAAAAATTTGAAATTTAAAAATGTCAAAATATTTCTAAAATGTTTCAATAATTTTAAAAAACAAAATTATTTGTTTAATTACAAAAATTTCAAGAATTTTTAACATTTCAAAAATGTCAAAGTTTCAAAAAACATTAAAAAATTATTCGAAAATTTTAAAAATTTCGAAAATTGTAAAAGTATATCAAAAAAATCCAAAATTAAAAAAAAATATTTAGAAATTCAAAAATTTCGATAATTTCAAAAGTATATCGAAATTTTAAAAATATATCAAAAATTTCGAAAAAATTTGAAATTTAAATATGTCAAAATATTTCTAAAATGTTTCAATAATTTCAAAAAACAAAATTATTTGTTTAATTACAAAAATTTCAAGAATTTTTAACATTTCAAAAATGTCAAAGTTTCAAAAAACATTAAAAAATTATTGGAAAATTTTAAAAATTTCGAAAATTGTAAAAGTATATCAAAAAATTCCAAAAATTAAAAAAAAATATTTAGAAATTCAAAAATTTCGATAATTTCAAAAGTATATCGAAATTTTAAAAATATATCAAAAATTTCGAAAAAAATTGAAATTTAAAAATGTCAAAATATTTCTAAAATGTTTCAATAATTTTAAAAAACAAAATTATTTGTTTAATTACAAAAATTTCAAGAATTTTTAACATTTCAAAAATGTCAAAGTTTCAAAAAACATTAAAAAATTATTGGAAAATTTTAAAAATTTCGAAAATTGTAAAAGTATATCAAAAAATTCCAAAAATTAAAAAAAAATATTTAGAAATTCAAAAATTTCGATAATTTCAAAAGTATATCGAAATTTTAAAAATATATCAAAAATTTCGAAAAAATTTGAAATTTAAAAATGTCAAAATATTTCTAAAATGTTTCAATAATTTTAAAAAACAAAATTATTTGTTTAATTACAAAAATTTCAAGAATTTTTAACATTTCAAAAATGTCAAAGTTTCAAAAAACATTAAAAAATTATTCGAAAATTTTAAAAATTTCGAAAATTGTAAAAGTATATCAAAAAAATCCAAAATTAAAAAAAAATATTTAGAAATTCAAAAATTTCGATAATTTCAAAAGTATATCGAAATTTTAAAAATATATCAAAAGTTTCGAAAAAAATTGAAATTTAAATATGTCAAAATATTTCTAAAATGTTTCAATAATTTCAAAAAACAAAATTATTTGTTTAATTACAAAAATTTCAAGAATTTTTAACATTTCAAAAATGTCAAAGTTTCAAAAAACATTAAGAAAATATTCCAAAATTTTTAGTGAATTTAAATAAAACATCAATAAATTTGATTGTAATAATTTTCAAAAATTTTTAAAACAAAACTAAGTTTTATGAAATTCCAAAATTTCGAAAATATATATAATATATCAAATAATTCCAAAAATTTAAAAAAAAAATATTTAGAAATTCAAAAATTTCAAAAATGTATTGAAAATTTCAAAAATATATTAAAACTTTCGAATAATTAAAAATTTTAAATTTTTTTCGAAGTAAAAATGTCAAAATATTCAAAAAAATTTAAAATATATCGAAAATTTCAAAAAAACAAAATTATTCAATTTATTGAAGATATTTCAAGAATCTTAAACATTTCAAAAATGTCAAATGTTTCAAAAAATATGAAAAATTATTCGAAAATTTCAAAAAATTCGGAAATTGTAAAATTAGATTTATCAAAAAAATCCAAAATTTCAAAAATAATTTCGATAATTTCAAAAGTATATCGAAATTTTAAAAATATATCAAAAATTTCGAAAAATTTGAAATTTTTGCAAGTTTCAAAATCCATTAAAAAATTATTCAAAAATTTCCACAATTGCTAAATTTCTAAAAATTTGTAAAATTTGTCAAAAATTTGTAAAAATTTTCAGGAAAATAACAAAATATACAAAATTGTTTATTTACATCAGAGCATAGTTTTTACGAATCATTTATATACGATAGCCGTAGTTTTTCTAATTTATTTAGAAAAAAAAATTGATAGTCGTATCACTTTTACTAAAAATAATTGTAAAAAAGTACCATAGACGCGCTCTCAAAAATTAAATACAGAATCGATTGGTGAAAGCCGCAGCTTCCTACCTTTAATATTAAGGGAGCGCCCGTCCAAAAATCATTTCAACAAGATAACATATGATAAGAATTTTATTTTTAATTTTTTAAAAATGCACATTTGAAAAATTTATTAATTAATTGTATGACGAATTATTACGATACGCTACTGATAATAGCAGACAGTTATCTGGCCCCTAGAACGAGATTAAGTTTTATTGCTTTTCATTTCAACATGAAAATTACTATAATTAACATCGCACTTAATTTTTGATTTGTTTGGAGACATTGTCAGAAGAATATGGATAAAATATTGTTTCAGAGAAAAGTAAAATTAATAGAATAATTTTACTAAACTGAAATTTCCAAATAAAAAATGATTTTTCAAAAAACATTAATCATAAATATTCAAAGTTCTTGGTTTTTTGTAGTATTGAGAAAAATTATCTTTCTAACAAAAGTTTTTATTGAGGTGACCATCTTTTTGTACCTTACCATACCTTTCCGATTCTTACAAAATCAGATCTTTGACTTTAAATTTATTACCTTTTAATAATGACAGGTAGGCCGCATTTTACAATTTTCGGTTGCTACCATAAAACCAAAATGTCAAAATACAATGGAAATATTTTTTTTATTGTACTTCTTCGGAATACATACCGCAAAAGGTTATTGTATTTATTAGTGGTTACTAAGAAATTTCAGTCAGAGATATTGGCCTAATCAATTTCGCAAATATATTTTATTATTCACGAGTGCAATTAAACTACACCCAGTTTGATTTGATTAAATAATAAATCTTTATTAACTCATACCACCTTGTATATAATTATCGCTTGAAAAAAATTTCAATACAAAAAATATGATCCAGGAAGTGGATCAATTGATAGTAGGAGTTGAATATAATCCCACCTGTAAAAAATTGGGATTATTTATATTAATTTTTAACCAGTTTATCACTTCATCAAATATTAAGTACTTGCTCAGCTGATAAAATTTTTACAAATTATATTTTTTCAGTGTATTTGAGTATTTATTTTCTTAATGCATTTTTTTCTTAGTATTCCATTATTTTTTTTAGTGTATTTTGTCAATTGCGATATTTTTATCTTTGTTTTTTTTCTATCCTAATCAATTTGGACCAAAAATATTGCTAAAAGTGTGCAATTAAACTGCACCCAGTTTGATTTGATTAAACAATAATAAATCTTTTGTTGAAAATTATAACACCTTGTATATAAAGAAATCTTTTATAAATAACAAATATGATTTATGGAGTGGATCAATTGACAGTGTGAGTTAAAAATAATCCCCCCTGTAAAAAATCGATTCTGAGAAAATTAGAAAATTTTTACAAATTAAATTTTTTCAATGTATATTTTTCATTTGAATATTTATTTTCTTAATGCATTTTTTCTCAGTATACTTTTTTTAATGCAAACTTATTTTTATTATTCGAGTATATTTTTTATTTGTATTATTTTTTAGTGTATTTTGTCAATAAAAAAAACTTTTAGAAACATCAAATATGATTCAGAGAGTGGATCAATTGAAAGTGTGAGTTAAAAATAATCCCCCTTGTAAAAAATGTGTTCTGAGAAAATCAGAAATATTGTACAAATTATATTTTTTCAATGTATATTTTTCATTTGAATATTTATTTTCTTAATGCATTTTTTCTCAGTATATGTTTTTTAATGCAAACTTATTTTTCTTCCTAGTGTATATTTTTCTTTCCATTATTTTTTTAGTGTATTTTGTCAATTGCGATATATTTATCTTTGTTTTTTTCTATCCTAATCAATTTGGACCAAAAATATTGCTAAACGTGTGCAATTAAACTGCACCCAGTTTGATT
Source organism: Neocrepidodera transversa (assembly GCA_963243735.1). NCBI lineage: Eukaryota > Metazoa > Arthropoda > Insecta > Coleoptera > Chrysomelidae > Neocrepidodera > Neocrepidodera transversa. The sequence continues at coordinate 2,232,842 of OY725341.1, read as the reverse complement.
TGATTAAACAATAATAAATCTTTTGTTGAAAATTATAACACCTTGTATATAAAGAAATCTTTTAGAAAGAACGAATATGATTTATGGAGTGGATCAATTGACAGTGTGAGTTAAAAATAATCCCCCCATGTAAAAAATGGGTTTCTGAGAAAATTAAGAAATTTTTTACAAATTATATTTTTTCAGTGTATATTTTTCATTTGAATATTTATTTTCTTAATGCATTTTTTTTCAGTATACTTTTTTTAATGCAAACTTATTTTTATTATTCGAGTATATTTAATATTTGTATTATTTTTTAGTGTATTTTGTCAATAAAAAAAACTTTTAGAAACATCAAATATGATTCAGAGAGTGGATCAATTGAAAGTGTGAGTTAAAAATAATCCCCCATGTAAAAAATGTGTTCTGAGAAAATCAGAAATATTGTACAAATTATATTTTTTCAATGTATATTTTTCATTTGAATATTTATTTTCTTAATGCATTTTTTCTCAGTATATGTTTTTTAATGCAAACTTATTTTTCTTCCTAGTGTATATTTTTCTTTGCATTATTTTTTTAGTGTATTTTGTCAATTGCGATATATTTATCTTTGTTTTTTTTCTATCCTAATCAATTTGGACCAAAAATATTGCTAAACGTGTGCAATTAAACTGCACCCAGTTTGATTTGATTAAACAATAATAAATCTTTTGTTGAAAATTATAACACCTTGTATATAAAGAAATCTTTTAGAAAGAACGAATATGATTTATGGAGTAGATCAATTGACAGTGTGAGTTAAAAATAATTCCCCCATGTAAAAAATGGGTTTCTGAGAAAATTAGAAATTTTTTACAAATTATATTTTTTCAGTGTATATTTTTCATTTGAGAATTTATTTTCGTAATGCATTTTTTCTCAGTATACTTACGTTTTTTAATGCAAATTTATTTTTTTTTTATTCTTCAAGTATATTTTTTATTTGTATTATTTTTTTAGTGTTTTTTGTCAATATAAAAAAACTTTTAGAAACATCAAATATGATTCAGGGAGTAGATCAATTGACAGTGTGAGTTAAAAATAATTCCTGTAATGAAAATATAAAAAATGGTATTTTTTTCCAATGCAAATGTATTTTCCTTCTCAGTGTATATGTTTACATGTGTTATTTTTTTACTATACTGGGTATCCCAGAAATTTCTTACTCATTTTAACTGCAAATAATTTCTTTTTATACATATTTTTTTTTCAGTATAAATGTTTATTTAGTAAAGTCTTATATAGGGTGTTTTAAAAAATTGGTGTTTTTTAAATCCAAATATAAGAGTTCAGTTTTCAAATGGAAAAAAATCGACGATATTTGCGTTTAAAAACACCATTTTTTTTTAAATAAAAAGAAATTGTTGAACGAAAACCGCATCTACCTGTCGTTTTTGAGTGTGGAGATATTTTAAAATTGGTCGGAAACTTCCAGGACACTCGGTATTTTATAAATGTTGATATCTTTTGTTTTTTTTCAACAAAAAAAATCTATCCTAATCAATTTTAACTAAAAATATATTTTATTGTCGAGTGCAATTAAATCACACCCAGTATAATTTGATTAAACAATAAAAAATCTTTATTAACTACTAACTACAGAAAATTATAACACCTTGTATATAAGTATATAAATTTTGATTTAAAAAAAATTAAATAAAAATAAAAAATTTTAAAACCTCAAATATCATCCTGGGAATGGACCAATTGACAGTAAGAGTTAAAAAATAATCCCTGTAATAACCATATACAAAATATGAAATTATTCATGAATTTTGCAAAAAAATAAATCTGGAAATTAAACTTAATTTTTTTATATTAATACTATTAAATAAACGTTTCTGAATGTAAACAATTTAAACTATTACAAATAAAAATTGTAATTACATTTTAATAACAATTTTAAGATTGCGGTACACTTATCAAATAAAATTTTGAACGGTAGATCGCGTGCGTGTCTTATCAACTTTAAATCAAAGTGAAATCCTAGATTCTGCTAATTATTTAATTATTATAAGAATCCAGAACGTAAGTAAAAGTAAAATCATCTGCCGTAAAAGAATATTTTAATTAACTCGAATATTGCATATTCACTGTCATACCGTACTAATAATAGTAATAATTAATAAATATTAACTAGATTAATTAAAAGCATATATCTTAAAGTAATTATTTTGTATTAAGACTAAAAAGTTTATAGGAGTTGAAAATCTGATCCAAAAACTATAATATTTCCGGCTTGAATTTTTTAATCCAAAAAGTCACATTAATAATAATTAACTATTAAAGATTATAACAATTTTATATACATTAGCTAAATATTTCTTAAAAATGAATTGAATCATTAACTATTATAGACATTGCTAATCGTTTATGGGAATCTTCTTTGTCACTAGTCTAAAGAGATGGTAATTAGCTAATTATCAAAGTGATTAAGGGAAAATCCTATAATATACCAAGGGTTTTTTTATATAAATAATTATATATAAAAAATATTTGGCAACACAGTTATAAAAATAATTTTACAGTATTGCTTCATCGACGTCTTTGGCGCGTGTCTTCGGCATATCGTTGAATTCCTACGAAATGATTGTTCAAAAAACCGTAAATAAAATATTGCAGTATTTCGCAACTTCTACCAGCGATTTATTTTTCAGAATTTACTGTCGAAATATGTACAAAAAGTTTGTGCAAAACTCGAAATTATGATTAGTCATAGGCTAATGAACTTGCATCTAGTTCAGTGATCACGCATGCACGCATGTTCGTTGATTTCTTGCGAAACGTCGTATTTTAAATTTTTATTGGTAAAGGATCATCATATACGGATCTGGCGTTATTTTGATTATTATATTTAAAATGTAATCCTGTTTAAAATGATATATTTTTATTTTTATATCTCAAGAATTGCAAAATATATTTTTATTTTCATCTGAGCAGTTGATATTTTGAGCGGTAGAGTTACAAAAAAGGATTTTTGTACATTAAATTTAAAAATGGGTATTTTTAATTGCATTAAAAAAAATTGAATTTGTTTTTACTCGTTTTCTGTTGAACTCGCAAAAAATTTACTTAATAAAAAATGAAGAATTCAAAATTTCATACATTTTTTTGTCTGTATCGTTATACAGAAAAAAAATTGATATTTTGAGCGGTAGAGGGCGTCAAAGTTACAAAAAAAAGTATTTTTGTACATTAAATTTAAAAATGAGCATTTTTAATTCGATTTAAAAAAATTAGATTTGTTTTTTCTCTTTTTCTGTTGATATCACAAAAAAAATTACTAAACAAAAAGTGAAGAACTCAAAATTTTATACATTTTTTTTTTATTATCGTTATACTGAGAAATTGATATTTTGAGCGGTAGAGGGCGTCAAAGTTACAAAAAAAGTATTTTTTGGATTTGTTTATTTCTCGTTTTCTGTTGATCTCGTAAAAAAATTTACTAAACAAAAAGTGAAGAACTCAAAATTTCAGGCATTTTTTTTTATTATCGTTATATTGAGAAATTGATATTTTGAGCGGTAGAGGGCGCCAAAGTTATAAAAAAATTAATTTTTGTACATTAAATTTAAAAATGAGCATTTTTAATTCGATCTAAAAAAATTAGATTTGTTTTTTCTCGTTTTCTGTTGATATCACAAAAAAATTTACTAAAGAAAAAGTGAAGAACTCAAAATTTCAGGCATTTTTTTTTTATTATCGTTATATTGAGAAATTGATATTTTGAGCGGTAGAGGGCGTCAAAGTTACAAAAAAAGTATTTTTTGGATTTGTTTATTTCTCGTTTTCTGTTGATCTCGTAAAAAAATTTACTAAACAAAAAGTGAAGAACTCAAAATTTCAGGCATTTTTTTTATTATCTTTATACTGAGAAATTGATATTTTGAGCGGTAGAGGGCGTCAAAGTTACAAAAAAAGTATTTTTTGGATTTGTTTATTTCTCGTTTTCTGTTGATCTCGCAAACAAATTTACTAAACAAAAAGTGAAGAACTCAAAATTTTAGGCATTTTTTTTATTATCGCTATACTGAGAAATCTATATTTTGAGCGTTAGAGGGCGCCAAAGTTTACAAAAAAAAGTATTTTTTCGATTTGTTTATTTCTCGTTTTCTGTTGATCTCGCAAAAAAATTACTAAACAAAAAGTGAAGAACTCAAAATTTCAGGCATTTTTTTAATTATCTTTATACTGAGAAATGGATATTTTGAGCGGTAGAGGGCGCCAAAGTTACAAAAAAAATATTTTTTGGATTTGTTTATTTCTCGTTTTCTGTTGATCTCGTAAAAAAAATTACTAAACAAAAAGTGAAGGAACTCAAAATTTCAGGCATTTTTTTTTATTATCGTTATACTGAGAAATTGATAATTTGAGCGGTAGAGGGCGCCAAAGTTACAAAAAAAGTATTTTTTGGATTTGTTTATTTCTCGTTTTCTGTTGATCTCGTAAAAAAATTTACTAAACAAAAAGTGAAGAACTCAAAATTTTAGGCATTTTTTTTATTATCGCTATACTGAGAAATCTATATTTTGAGCGTTAGAGGGCGCCAAAGTTTACAAAAAAAAGTATTTTTTGGATTTGTTTATTTCTCGTTTTCTGTTGATCTCGCAAAAAAATTTACTAAACAAAAAGTGAAGAACTCAAAATTTCAGGCATTTTTTTTATTATCGTTATACTGAGAAATGGATATTTTGAGCGGTAGAGGGCGCCAAAGTTACAAAAAAAATATTTTTTGGATTTGTTTATTTCTCGTTTTCTGTTGATCTCGTAAAAAAAATTACTAAACAAAAAGTGAAGGAACTCAAAATTTCAGGCATTTTTTTTTATTATCGTTATACTGAGAAATTGATAATTTGAGCGGTAGAGGGCGCCAAAGTTACAAAAAAAGTATTTTTTGGATTTGTTTATTTCTCGTTTTCTGTTGATCTCGTAAAAAAATTTACTAAACAAAAAGTGAAGAACTCAAAATTTTAGGCATTTTTTTTATTATCGCTATACTGAGAAATCTATATTTTGAGCGTTAGAGGGCGCCAAAGTTTACAAAAAAAAGTATTTTTTGGATTTGTTTATTTCTCGTTTTCTGTTGATCTCGCAAAAAAATTTACTAAACAAAAAGTGAAGAACTCAAAATTTCAGGCATTTTTTTTATTATCGTTATACTGAGAAATGGATATTTTGAGCGGTAGAGGGCGCCAAAGTTACAAAAAAAATATTTTTTGGATTTGTTTATTTCTCGTTTTCTGTTGATCTCGCAAAAAAATTACTAAACAAAAAGTGAAGAACTCAAAATTTCAGGCATTTTTTTAATTATCTTTATACTGAGAAATGGATATTTTGAGCGGTAGAGGGCGCCAAAGTTACAAAAAAAATATTTTTTGGATTTGTTTATTTCTCGTTTTCTGTTGATCTCGTAAAAAAAATTACTAAACAAAAAGTGAAGGAACTCAAAATTTCAGGCATTTTTTTTTATTATCGTTATACTGAGAAATTGATAATTTGAGCGGTAGAGGGCGCCAAAGTTACAAAAAAAGTATTTTTTGGATTTGTTTATTTCTCGTTTTCTGTTGATCTCGTAAAAAAATTTACTAAACAAAAAGTGAAGAACTCAAAATTTTAGGCATTTTTTTTATTATCGCTATACTGAGAAATCTATATTTTGAGCGTTAGAGGGCGCCAAAGTTTACAAAAAAAAGTATTTTTTGGATTTGTTTATTTCTCGTTTTCTGTTGATCTCGCAAAAAAATTTACTAAACAAAAAGTGAAGAACTCAAAATTTCAGGCATTTTTTTTATTATCGTTATACTGAGAAATGGATATTTTGAGCGGTAGAGGGCGCCAAAGTTACAAAAAAAATATTTTTTGGATTTGTTTATTTCTCGTTTTCTGTTGATCTCGTAAAAAAAATTACTAAACAAAAAGTGAAGGAACTCAAAATTTCAGGCATTTTTTTTTATTATCGTTATACTGAGAAATTGATAATTTGAGCGGTAGAGGGCGCCAAAGTTACAAAAAAAGTATTTTTTGGATTTGTTTATTTCTCGTTTTCTGTTGATCTCGCAAAAAAATTTACTAAACAAAAAGTGAAGAACTCAAAATTTCAGGCATTTTTTTTATTATCGTTATACTGAGAAATGGATATTTTGAGCGGTAGAGGGCGCCAAAGTTACAAAAAAAATATTTTTTGGATTTGTTTATTTCTCGTTTTCTGTTGATCTCGTAAAAAAAATTACTAAACAAAAAGTGAAGGAACTCAAAATTTCAGGCATTTTTTTTTATTATCGTTATACTGAGAAATTGATATTTTGAGCGGTAGAGGGCGCCAAAGTTACAAAAAAAGTATTTTTTGGATTTGTTTATTTCTCGTTTTCTGTTGATCTCTTAAAAAAATTTATTAAACAAAAAGTGAAGAACTCAAAATTTCAGGCATTTTTTTATTATCTTTATACTGAGAAATTGATATTTTGAGCGGTAGAGGGCGTCAAAGTTACAAAAAAAGTATTTTTTGGATTTGTTTATTTCTCGTTTTCTGTTGATCTCGTAAAAAAAATTACTAAACAAAAAGTGAAGAACTCAAAATTTCAGGCATTTTTTTTAATTATCGTTATACTGAGAAATTGATATTTTGAGCGGTAGAGGGCGCCAAAGTTACAAAAAAAAGTATTTTTGTACATTAAATTTAAAAATGGACATTTTTAATTCCATCTAAAAAAATTAGATTTGTTTTTTCTCGTTTTCTCTTGATATCACAAAAAAATTTACTTAATAAAAAATGAAGAATTCAAAATTCCACACATTTTTTATCATTACCGCTACACTGAGAAGTTGATAATTTGAGCAGTAGAGGGCACTAAAATGACAAAAAAGAATTAACATTAAATTTTAAATTGAGCATTTTTAAATCCATCCAAAAAAATTGGATTTGATTTTTCTCGTTATCTGTTGATCTTCCGAAAAAAATTACTTAATAAAAAATTAAAAAATGAAGAGATCAAAATTTGACACATTTTTTATCACCATCCCTACACTTAGAAGTTGATATTTTTAACGGTAGATGGCACCAAAGTGACAAAAAATTGTATACATTAAATTTAAAAAAAGATAAAAATAGTTTTTGTAATTGATATGAAAAGCGATAATAGGAAAAATTTTGAGTTCTTCATTTTTTCCAAGAACCTTTTTTTGCAGAAAACGACAATCAATCCAGATAAATCCGGTTGTCAATTTTTTTGAAAGTCAAATGACAATTTTACTGTACTAGATGTGTAAAATTTAATGTAATATTAGAAGGACGAACAGTAAATAGCTGTGCGATTTTTTCTAATTTTTTTTCTTCAGTTTTTACGATTTGTTTTAATTTTCAAGTTTTCTAATTGTTTGTGCGATTTTTTCTTAATATTCTTTTCCAGTTTTACGATTTTTTTCCATTTTTTTTCGAGTTTGTAACTTTTCCCATTCTTCGAGTTTTCTTTGCTTGGGCGATTTTTTTTATTTTTTTTTTCGGCTTTTACGATTTCTTTGTGACTTTTTCCATTTTTTTTTCGAGTTTTCTAATTGTTTGTGCCTTTTTTATTTTTTTCAAGTTTTCTAATTGCTTATGAGATTTTTTAAATTTTTTTCGGTTTTTACGATTTCTTTGTAATTTTCTTCCATTTTTTTTCGAATTTCTAATTGTTTGTGATTTTTTCCATTTTTTTTTTCGAGTTTTCCAATAGTTTGTGACTTTTTCCATTTTTTTCGAATTTTCTAATTGCTTGTGCAATTTTTTTTATTTTTTTTTTCGGCTTTTACGATTTCTTTGTAACTTTTTCCATTTTTTTTTTCGAGTTTTCTAGTTGTTTGTCCCTTTTTTTTCCTTTTTTTTAGAAGTTTCTAATTGCTTATGTGATTATTTAATTTTTTTCGGCTTTTACGATTTCTTTGTGATTTTCTTCCATTTTTTTTCGAGTTTTCTAATTGTTTGTGATTGTTTACATTTTTCTTCGAGTTTTCCAATAGTTTGTGACTTTTTCCATTTTTTTCGAGTTTTCTAATTGCTTGTGCAATTTTTTTTATTTTTTTCTTTACGATTTCTTTGTAACTTTTTCCATTTTTTTTGAGTTTTCTAATTGTTTGTGACTTTCTCATTTTTTCGAGTTTTCTAATTACTTCTCAGATTTTATTAATTTTTTTCTGCTTTCTTTGTAATTTTCTTCCATTTTTTTTTCAAGTTTTCTAATTGTTTGTGCGATTTTTTCTCTAAATTTTTTTTCCAGTTTTTACGATATTTTCCATTTTTTTTTGTTTTCCAATAGTTTGTGTCTTTGTGACTTTTCCATTTTTTTTGAGTTTTCTAGTTTTCTAATTGTGCAATTTTTTTTTCGGTTTTTACGATTTCTTTGTGATTTTTTCCATTTTTTTTTTCGAGTTTTCTAATTGTTTGTGACTTTTCCATTTTTTTCGAGTTTTCTAATTGCGCGTTTTTTTTTCGGTTTACGATTTCTTTGTGATTTTTTCCATTTTTTTTCGAGTTGTCTAATTGTTTGTGATTTTTTCATTTTTTTTCGTGTTTTTAATTGCTTATGAAATTTTTTTCGGCTTTTATGATTTCTTTGTGGTTTTGTTCCCTTTTTTTCGAGTTTTCTAATTGTTTATGATTTTTCCATTTTTTTTTCGATTTTTCCAATAGTTTGTGACTTTTTCATTTTTTTTCGAGTTTTATAATTGCTTGTGCGATTTTTTAAATTTTTTTTCGCCTTTTATGATTTCTTTGTGACTTTTTCCATTTTTTTTTCGAGTTTTCTAATTGTGCGATTTTTTTCTGCTTTTACGATTTCTTTGTGATTTTGTTCCATTTTTTTTCGAGTTTTCTAATTGTTTGCGATTTTTTCCGTTTTTTTTTTGAGTTTGTCAATTGTTTGTGCAAATTTTTTTTATTTTTTTTTGGATTTCTACGATTTCTTTAATTTTTTCCACTTTTTTCAAATTTTCTAATTGTTTGTACGATTTTTAAACGATTTATTTATGATTTTTTCCAATTTTTTTCGCCATTTTCCATATTTTTTTCTAATTGTTTTCATTATTTTGGTTAGATGAAATCTTGCTAAAATTATGTTTACTAAATATTGGAATAAAGTAACCAATATCAATAAAAATAAATGTTGCCGTTTTTCTGGGTACCACCCTACCCCGTTCGTGTCAAAACACTCCAGTAAATCAAGAAAATAAAATTCTATACCGAACCCGAATTGACTAAGTGGCCGCAATTAAGTCATAAACCAATAAACCTTGAAATCTTGATTTAAACATTTGTTGCGGAGGGTTAGATCTCGTTTTACCTGTAAATTTTTTCCTATCTATAGAGATCCAGATACAGTTAACCCCTAGTGAGATTGTGGTATAATAAGTGCTAACAAAAACTACTGCTCTATAGAAATTCTTCACCGTGAAAAATTATGGACGTACCTGTTGAAATCCCGATTTGACAAGTGTAGTAAATTGTGTTTTGGTATTTTAAAAGTGCATATCTACTATTTAAACAAAACGTCAAACGGTAGCAAAAGTATTATGTTATGGTTAAATTGTTAAATGCTTTATTTATTGTTATTTTGCCGCATTGAAAAAAATATGTAATGTAGTTCCTCTTTACTAAAAATTTTTAAGACTATACTTTCAAATGTATTTTTTTTTTATCGAGATGTGATAGAATAAATTCCATTAATTACAAGTTGAGTTTAAAAAAATATTTGAGAAAATGTTTGAACAGGTCGATTTTTATTTCTAATGGAACACATTTTTATGATTAATACACGCCTATTCTAAGAACCAATGAGATTTCTTCAATTTCTTAAAATCGACCAATTAACAGTCATTTTCAAGGATAAAAAGCTACCTAGCTTTCCCAATAACTGATAAATATGCACCTTGCTTTTAGTCAACTATGCCGTGAATGGTACCATTCACAATTCTATATTTTGACAACTGTCACTGTCAGATTATTTTCGAGTTAACACAACGTCCTTTGAAAATGGCAAGATTTGGTCAAGAATCTTTAGAAAATATCGAAAATATCGAAAAAACTGTACAGTGTTATTCCGAAAAGTACAGTAAATAACCAAAAGTCAATATGGAAACAATTTGAAATATGTTTAAAAGAGAAACATTATGAACTTATAGAAACTACTTCAAATCAAGAGCTTGGATTCGTCATGAAAGATTGGGCTTTTAATATGAAGAGAGCTGATGGTAAAGATTATAAAGAATGCGTTATAAAGACTATGTGGAATGTTACTGCAAAATTTCTTCAAGAAAAATACTATAAACAGATGAAGCTGAAGCTGGCGGACAGACCTAGCGGCCGAAGCGTCAGGACTGTATTGGCTTAATATGCACTCACTATTTAATAAACAAAAATAAGATTAATAGGATAAGAACCAATATATATTAAAGGTAAAATAATTTACTGGCCCAGAATATTTTTTACCGAAAAACAAAATATTTAAGAGAAATTCGGAACAATGTTATTATTCATTAAAAGTAATTTAATTTGTAAAATGTATAGAACATCAATGTCAATTCTAACAAATATATTATTAGAAATAAGCATTTATATTATTCTATCTTCCGATCGTATAGCGGTTGAAGCAGAATTCCTCCTTCATATAAAAATATGAAGAAAATTAATTTCGACAAAGAAAAAAAAATGTTTAACTGGCTTATAACTTATATACGCAAAACTACATTTTGATGAAATTTTGTCGGAAGTAAGCATTTATATTATTCAATCTTCCGATCGTATAGCGGTTGAAGCAGAATTCCTCCTTCATATAAAAATATGAAGAAAAATGTGAATAATATAAATGCTTACTTCCGACAAAATTTTATCAAAATGTAGTTTTGCGTTTATAAGTTATAAGCCAGTTTAACATTTTTTTTTCTTTGTCGAAATTAACTTTCTTCATATTTTTATATGAAGGAGGAATTCTGCCTCAGCCGCTATTCCATCACAATTGAATCAAAATAAAGTGTGAAATTTTTAAGTGACTTTTTTATAATATAAAAGTTGCTTAAGAGTAAGAGTTATTATCATTTTTTCTTTATATAATACTTAATCTTCCTAAATATAATAAGAAATACATTTAATCATATTATATTGGGAGAATATTGTTTTAAAGAACTCATTTTATTATTTTATAAAAACATTTTGAACGCCAGTCCAGTACTGCGCGGCCGCCTAGCTTCAGCTTCATTATAAACAGTACGCCCGAAAATTTAATCCATTTGCAGACATTGAATTCAAAGAAGCAAGGGATGCAAAAATGCGAAACGAAAGCAGCTTCAGTCTATTCCCGACAAGAGAAAGCAAAGTTCAACTGCTCTAAGTAAGGAAGAAAGATTGTCCAAAAGGACTTCAAAAAAGCTTTATAATATAATGGCACTCGAACTAGCCTGGAGAGGGGGAGAAGCAGCAAGATGCAAAGTGCACTTTTTCAAAGAGGAAAAGAAATCGAATTGTAACCCAACTGGAAGAATTGAGTACAACCCGATTTTTTCCAAAACATGCCAGGGTGGAGCTCAAAAATTATCAAACAGTAAGTGGTTAGTGCCTAATCACAATAATCTTCATGTGTGCCCGGTGAGGTTATTTAAAAAGCTTATGTCTAAACGCACGACTAGGATTACGTCAGACCGTTTATTTCTGACTGTAAATCCTTACTGGAATAAAACCGATTCTGGATGGTACAAAAATATGCCTATTGGGATAAATGAAATTGGAAAATGGATCAAACAATCTGCGGAAAGAATCAACAACTTGAGACCTGAAACTTCTGGGATCCAAACTACAAGAGATATAAACATCATACAAGAAAATTCTAATACGGAAAACATTAATAATATCCAAAAAAAATCTGGTCATAATTTAACATATAACTATTGCACTTTCAATGTTCATAATATGTATGTTACTGAAAATCCGTCAAACTCTAAATAATTTGTAATTTATAAATATTTTAATATGTTTTCTATTAATTTGAAATTCTTACTTCTCAATTGAATTTTCTATTTCAAACTAAATTGTCTTTATAATGTAGTTGTGTATTAATCTCCCTAAAATACATTCGAGGCATTTTTTTATTAGAAAAATACATTTCAAATCGTATTCAAATTTTATTGTCATTTGGCAAAAAATCTCAAATCAAGGGAAGTAGAAAAAAACGCTCGGGCAAGCTCTCGCGATTTTTTCACTCCCTTGATTCTCGATTGTTTGCCATGACAATAAAATTTATCTCTTATGTATTTACCCCCGATAAAAAAATTTACAAGTGCAAAAAGATGAGGAATTTAGCTAAAACTCTGTGAAATTAAGCAACTATCTTCGACTTGACCCTCCCAGAGCTTTAACTGAGGTATCTTCTATTTGAACCGGATTTTTGATCATCATCAATCCTGAAGTTGGTTGGTTGGTTGATTTTGGTGCAAATAAACAGTCCGGGTTGAGTGCCACCCAACACTGCAGCCATGTCACATCTGGTGAGATAAGAGGTCGGGTCTTATCTGTCTATATCTCCACCAGCGCAGAGTCTCCCATTCGAATATTACGTTTAAAATTCTCGTCACACAATCTGCATATCTCCATTCTGTGAAGGTGTTTTCTCAGGCTACAATATTCAGTTATAAAACCGGTTATTAGCCTAATATGTTTTCTGTTTAGCTTCAGGATTTCTTCAGTGAGTTTTGGTGAAGGTTATTTTACTATTAGCTTACTGTGTTTATGCTTCGGTGTCGTTCAGAGCCGGTGTATCTGGTTGCTGATCCTTCTCGTGCAAGGGCGTCTGCTTTTTCGTTACTGTGATGCCTTTTGGGCCACACAGAATAACCTTAAATAATAATATATCATTAAACTAGTTATAATCTAAACAATATAAAGGTTGAGACGTGAGGTCAGGAAATGTTTATTGCTGGATTTGTATATATAGGTTGTTATCTGTTTGACAGGGGTTATTCCTGATTCGTTATTAATTCTCTATTCTTGAATTTTTGGTCGATGAGTTATCCATTTATTATATTCTAGTAAACTATCCCACATCACATAGCGATCCTGTAAGGAGAGGAATGGACAGCTAAAACTCAAAAGTATAAAAATATTTTAAATTACTTTGTAAGCATAACACACCAACAATAAACATTATAACTTCGCATTTTCAAGGTTCAAACCGATTCAACGTGTTTAATCAATCTTACTAATTTTAAGCTAAAACAAAGACTTGTTTCAGCTCTTTAAAGGAGGGCGATGTGATGCCCTTTGCGCCACACACAATAACCTTAAATAACCTTTAATCGGTCTCGGTGGCACAGATCGTTGGCTATCGGTCATATTCATTTATGGCTGTTTATATGCTAGAGTTAACGTGGGTTCGTGCCTCGTGTCTGGCAGTGAAATTTTAATTTAAAAAATTCAGTGTTAGATACTTGTCTATTAATTTAATTAATGTCTAATGTGGAATCTAGATTTTTAATCCCCCTGTGTCACTGTGCCGATGATGGTGGTGAGGTTGTCCAGGTTTTCCTACACCTATAGATAAATGGCGCCATCAATCCTCAGTTAGTCGCCCCGGAGCACCACGGCAAATAATAGTAATAACCGTCCCTTCCCCGCACAAGCTCGTAGGGGAGTGAAACGTAGGGCGAGTATTATTATTATTATTATATAATATATCGTAGTTCATTAATCTAGTTATAATTTAAACAATATAAAGGTTAAGACGTGAGGTTTATACGTAACGTGATATAGCAAGCTAACGCCGACAGGTTGATTGCCGACCGTTGCCCAGGTCAGGAAATATTTATTGTTAGATTTGCATATATAGGTTGTTATCTCTTTAAGAGGGGTCATTCTTGATTCGTTTTTCATTCTCGATTCTTGATTCATTATCGATGAGTTATCGATTTATTATATTGTAGTAACCATGTACCAGTGAATAAACTTGACTATCAGAGCAGATTTTATAATTTATATTTATTAAAGGGATGATTTTGCAATTTACAATTACAATTTAATATTACAATTTATGTTACATCTCAATATATATAATAAATAGTTAAAGGAAATGTAAAAGAAAAGTAAAAGTAAAGTAAAATTACAGAGACAATAACCTGAAAAAAAAACGATCTTAAAAAAAGTCTATCATCTCTGTCATTAAGAAGACTTATACTTAAATAAAAAAAAAATAACCACATTTGAAATATCTGTTTTTTAAGAAATAAATTATATAGGAAAACACCTGTATATGCCGATAATGAATTTTATTTTAAAGTAATTATTATAAATGTGTATTTAATATATAGAGAAAAAGAAAAAATTAATTACTAAATTCGTTATTCTAGGAATATTCTGATAGGATTTTATTTATTGTGGAAAATATATATTTTGCTAGCTATAGTTAAAGTTTTATATTTGTTTAATAAGTTTATATTAAGAGGTAGAGTGTTGTAGAACTTTGGGTCCAGATAATTTACACAGTTTTTAAAAAACTCACTATTTGGTTTTGGCAGTTCTATTATTATGTCTATGTTCTATATTTTTAAAAAAATGGGGTTTTTGTATATAACAACAAACTGTGTCAATATATAAACATCTAACATTGGCAATTTTTTCATTGTATAAAGATATGGTGGGACACAATTTATTTCTTTTATATATTAGCTTCAAGATTTTGTTTTGAATAACATTTAACTGTCTTAAGTGTAGTTTCGTACAGGCCTCCCCATACTATGATTCCATATCGTAGTATAGATTCTACTAGGCTGTAATATAATGTTGTCAGAAAATTCGAGTTGAGAAATTGTTTTAAAAGATAAAATTTATAAATAAGAAATCTAAGTTTATTTGCAATATATATTATATGACAATCCCATTTTAAGTGCTGGTCTATAATTATATATAAATATTTGGAAGTTTCTGTTTCTTTTATCTCTAAGTTATGACATGTTAAGCTTCTAAATTGGGGTCGATCAACCACTGTCTTTGAAAAGGCAATATAATTTGTTTTGTTGATATTCAAAGACAACTTAAATACATCCAGCCAGTTTTTAACATATTCCATTCTAGATATAGCACGCATCTTGACAGCTTCCCACTTCCCAGTCTTTATCACTGAAAGCTAACACTGTATCACTGAAAGCTAACACTGTATCATCTACATATGATACAACTTTTCCTTGTATGTCAATCTGAGTTAAGCTCTTGATATATAGATTAAATAGTATAGGCCCAAGAACAGTCCCTTGAGGCACTCCAGTTTTTACGATTTCAGGGTTACTAACATTATCTTTGATCTTTATCTTCTGCTGTCTGCAAGACAAATAATTTTCAAAGACTTTTAACACGATGCCCCTCACTCCATTCTGTTCAAAAACATTTAAGGGCTTATGATGTGGCACCGTGTCAAATGCTTTCGCTAAGTCTAAAAATATAGATGAGGATATTTTTACGTGTGTATCCCATTCTTATATTTTCTCTTAGACAAAGGTCGTTTGCAAATGTATTTTCTTGTAATACTGTGGCGTATACTCCTAGAGAATGGCTGAAGTCGAATCTGTTCCTATTTCACTTTTGGAATAATCTGTGTACCAAAATATTTCTTGTTTGAGTGTTTTCCCAGATTTCCCTTTCCAATCGATCTCGATATGGACTAGTTGATCAAGGGATCTGATCGGCATCATGTAATCGCTTCCCATAGTTAGTATAGAGGTGGTGATTGCCGCATATCCATTTGGAAATGGATTCCAGCTTTTATTTAGCTGTAGACAATATGTCCTAATTCTACCCTAATTCTAGACGATGAAGTCCATAGGTGGGAGATTAAGAATTGTTTCCATAGTGTACTTTTCATTGCACCGGTTTTACAGAAATATTCTAACCTGTGGATTTTGGATAGCTCTATAGAGTTGCCTACCTTTGGTTTATTTTGGTCACAATTGATTGATTGATTGATTAATTTAATCGATGTTATTGGTTAAGGATCTAGGCCTCAACACTGCAGCCTTAAGACTTATTGTACTATGTCAATTGTATGGTTGTTATCAAGTGAAAAGGTTTGTTACCTTTATCAGGCTTAGCAGCCTCTTCACAAGATTTTCTCTGGCGAAGGCTTCCTGTGTATTTTCTCTCATTACATCATCTACAGATGGGTTCGTTTTGGTAGATGCCCATTTTGTGTAGATGTTCCCTAAGGTGTCAATGTCCAGTTATTAGTCCCGTGACATGCCTTATTCGATCTGCTTAGTTGCAAAATATCGTTGGTCAGTGCTTTTGATGGCTTTTTGACCATCAGTTTACTATTTTTCTGACCCGGTACGCTTATCAGCTTATCTGATGTTATTTAGCATCCCACCTAGTCAGCCAGAGTCGTACTGAGGATTTAGAAATGCCAAACACGGGTTCGGGGCCCGTAAATTTGGTTGCTGAGTCTTTTCGTGTCAGAGCGTCAACTTCCTCATTGCCTGTGCCCGGGAACCCATTTAAGTGTTACCTTGTTTTGGTTTGCCAGAACCAGTATGGTTTGTGGACAGTTCCAGACCAGTTTCGATCTGATTTTTTTGCATGCTAGAGCTTGTAGGACTGCCTGACTATCGTAGTGAATGAGGATTGTTTTCCCTCTAAAATTTGGATCACCATACTAGTGCGCATATGTTATCATGGGTCTCAAAATTACGGTGTACAACCAGTGCACGGACTGGCGGTTTTAGATCGCTCTCTTTAGTGACAACAGTGTCATCTTGCTTTTGGAAATTATCATTTATATCTGTTGGTTCCAGGTTAGATATGTTACCTCCAAAATTCAATGTTTGTTGGAAAAGTCTGGAGGTTTTAAGATCCTCCAGATTTTTTTTCTTCGTAAAAGGAAGTGCTGTTTTAGAGCGGTTTACAATTAAGCCTGAATGTGTAAATTAAGTCTCATTGTCCTGGGCACGTTTCCAAATTGCTGGGTTTTACATGCCTATTTTAAGGTTGAGGTTCTGGGTTTGATAGCTATATTTTGGGTTTTTGGTTACTTCTAGCTTTTCTAAGAATAGTTTGAGCCGCTTTGATCGTTATCTTTTTGTGCCGTGCACCAGATAAGCGTTTGTAATTTGCTACCACCAGTTCGTTTGAGGCTTTTTTCGTTTCTTAATGTTTCTAGGAGTTTTTCTGTTTCCAGTAAAATGGACAAAGGCTACTTACTCTTACTCCCGTGCTCAGTATGGTTCGTTATGGATAAATTTCCCATTCATCTTCTCAGTACGGATTTCTTTTCCAACTTTGTATTTAATTCTTCGTTTTTGCTAACTGATCATGGATTATATATCCGTGATAAGTTTGCCAATTAAGAACATTCCCGACAAGGCGTAGGCTTTTTGAATGCCTGTGCCTGAACCGCTTCAACACTAAAATGGAATCCAGGACCTAATAAATTTTTTCAATTGTTCTGAACCTTGTATGATTACAAAATTTATTAGGCCAGGGAAAATTACTAAATTATAAGAAATATTTAGATGTAATAATATTTGCTAAAGACCGTACTATGTTTTAATAAGAAATTTTGTTCCGTGGAGTTAAAAATTACATATTGTTTTTTTTTAACCCGTCATAATTACTTTCCATCCGAAGCAACAAACGTAACTCTTGTCGAAGAATAAATTATTTGTTAAGATAAGAGAGGCTATAGACAATCTGTCGCTAGACTGAATAAAATAGTATTTCCGTATGTATGTTAGCCGGATGTTGACAACTTGTCCATCGCTGACCATATTTAATCCAAGAAAGTGACTAAGATTTCTTAAACCGGACTTATAATATACACAATAAAATAGATACTCGCCACAAGAGCCACAAAATTTTCATTTTATCCAAAATTCGATAAAAAAAAAACGTAATTGTGTTTTACTTTTTTAAAGAAAATAAATATTTTAAAAATGTTTAATGTTGGAGTGAGCTAATTTCAAATTAAGAAAAATCCAAAATAGCAGATTTCCTGGTTCTTTAAAATTTGCGTAAAAATTGAATTCTCACCCAATATATTTTTACAAATACTCAAAAAATATTCATTTAATCGTTTTTTATGCAAAACATAATTTGTTCATTAAAGTTTTTTTTTGACATTTGACATATGAACTCCTCAATTATATCTAATTTGCTTAGTTACCAAAAGTTTAAGGTTATTTTTTTGTGCGTGACTATTTTTCTTTGTGAAATTTCTCTAAAGATTTTAATTTTTTGTAATAAAGTAGGAACGTGCCTGACTCTAGAACTAACTAACAGCCATTGGTTCGGTTTATGCTGCAAATTAAAGATGCAAAAACTGGTTCTTAAGTGGCAAACCAGCAAGTTTATCTCGCTTAGATGAAGCAATTAGCGAAGTATCACAAACATTTTTTTTTTTAATACTCTAATTTTATTATTTATATCAATTAATTTCTTAATACTTGAAAATTTTTTTTAATATCGATGGTTTAGTTTCGAAAACGGCTAACTCTATATTCAGTAATTTTACAAAAGAGACAAAAAAACATTTTTAGGTTAAAGTACATGATATAATCTTTATACGATTTTTTTATACGTAATCCAGGCATATAAGTAATACTCCTATATCGCCAGCTTAAGAGAGAAAAGTGTCTCCGATAGTAGAGTATAGACGGTCGTTTCTCTCTCACGCAGCCTCGGATAAGTCATAGGCGTCACAATTGTAAAATCGCGTACGTTTCCTTTTCGCTACGTTCCTTTTTCACCACGGGATACGACGCCAATGGAATTTATGTATATGGACATGCGCTTTGGCACTTGCGCGTTAGCACCCAATTCCGATCTTGCATCTTCTTCTGTCGGAACGCTTTGTTTCTACAGGCAAAGATAGGACGTTGGCGATATATAGGAGTATTATATATTTTATAGGGGTCCAGGCTAATAATAAAAATTAATCAATTGAAATATATCAAAATGTAAGATATTAATGATAAATTATGAGCGCAAGTCAAATTAATTTTTTTGGTGGATTTAGAAATAATTGACAAAAAAAACTATAATATATTTCAAAATATGTCCTTTATTTTTTATTTTGGTTTAACGAAATTAAACTACGAAAAATTAAACTTAATTTATTTTCTTGCGAATTGATTGATTATGATTATGATTATGAAAAAAAAAATAAAACTTAGTTCAACAAGGTTAAATTACATAATTTGAGAAAACCAAACTTAGCCTGATTGCCTCTAGATTCCAACTTGGTCCAAGTAAATCCGCAAGATTTAAAACGTGATCGGAAAACATGGAGTGATAGGAAAAATTCTGGCTAGATCAAAAAAACTTGACGGGAAAAATTCTAGCTTGATCAGAAAATTTCTAGCGAATCGGAAAGCCCCAAACTTTTGAGGCGAAAATAACCAATATAGCGTCGTTCGGGCAACTGCAATTGCGTGCGGAAAAGTATAACTTTCCGCACTTGTTAGGAAAATAGCTATTTTATTGCTTAATATAAATACAAAGTTCTGATTTTATTAAAATATTTTCGCTGACGTTTTTGCTCTTCTTTGAAAGATCATCGAATTTCATCCATATATTATTTAATAATACAAAAGCTACATAGTGTCTCACTGAATTAAATGGTTTTAATTGATTTTGAGCTTGAAATAAAATTTTTTAAGGCATGAAAATGTGGAACAATGCTAAGAATAACTAGAACAATCTAGTACAACAGAAAAAACTTCGAAAAAAAAATAATGGGGGGTTGGACCCAAATGCTTTTTATGGATTTTGGGCTTGAAATAATTTTTTTTAAGACATGAAAATTTGGAACAATGTTCAGAACAATTAGAACAATCTGGTACAACAAAAAAAAAATCGAAATAAAAATAATGGGAGACTAGCTCTAAAAATGGTTTTTCGCCCTTTGTAATTAAATTTAAAGAATAATTTTCTGGAACAATTTGGTACAAACCTAAAACAATTTGGAACAACTTTCAAAATATTAAAATTCGAAAAATGAGGGGCTAACTTCACACACACTGATCTTGTAGCTTTTATCTGTTCACAATAATTATTAACTTTTGACAATGGAAGACGATTTAGTGAATTATAAATGATAGCGACGAATTAATTGATAATGAACCAGTTAATCAGGAGTGGAAAGAAGAAAAAAAATTTGCTACAGTTTATAGAATTGTAGGAAACTTTGCCAGGAATTCAAGCAGTACAGCTTGGTTGAACACCGTCCAGAAGTTGGCATCCCAATTGCCGGAACCAGTTGATTTTTTCGGAGTTCAGGATTCGTCTCGAAGAGTTCTAGAGTTCTCGAGAGGTGCAGAACAATACTGATGGAGAATGAATGAAATACTGTCAGTATTATTGACTGTGTAAGGGTCGCATAAGAATATAGTTGAATAAATAACTTCGATTTTAGCGCCAAACATATTATAGAGTAAAAAAAATTATGCAAGCACCTCATTGGGTTACCCTGTATATTTGTTAGTATTTTTAGATTAGTTTTGAGGAGATGAAAATCGAATGACCTACTGACTAATTTTACAAAATAAAACACGTATTAAACTTTATAAATATTTAAATAAGTAGATGTATTTATATTAAACCAATATATTTGATTAAAGTAAATAATTATTATAAACACGTTGTGGTTAGCGCATGTTCTATAAAATAGCTACTTCATGCATAAATATTAGCGTGTGCGTGTTTCTTATAATAGGGTAATTATTACAGTTTCTCTTTCTATCAGTAATTTGGGTTAAAACATGTGGTTACTATAAAGTTTATATTATAATTTTATTTTTTAAATAAAATTTTTCTGTTTAAAAGACAATTGGTAAATTGTGAGAAGCGATACGCCTTCGAGTAAAAAATCAACTGTGCAAAATATTTTTTAATCTCCATGACAACCACATCAAAATCAAAACTAATTTTTTCTACAAGCGTGCGGAAAGTTGTACTTTTCCGCACTAATGCGGAAAGTTGTAACTTTCCGCACGCTTGCGTGATAATACTTTTTTCTACAACCACTATGCAAAACACGCTTTTCTACACAATTTTTTTTACGCAAAGCAGGTCTTTTCTTAATTTCTTTGATATCCGTGGGAAAAGTAATAATTTAGCGTGCGAAAAGTACGCGCTATGGCACTTTTCCCCACGGAAATGTCAAACATAGACAGCTATGACCTCTGTCAACTTTTTTTGACAGTTTAATATTATAGTGAATTTCAGGAAGTTCAAATTTGAAATTGAAACTAAAAGTAAGTAAACTATTTATTTGATTAGCTATTTTAATTTATAAATTATAAACAAATTAATTTTTCTGTATTCAATAGTCACTTTTTAATTATTTCTTTTCAAAATTTAAGTAAAATACCTATATAAGTTACTGTTTTTCTTTTATTAATAAATGTGATTGTAGAAAAAATATTGTGTACAACTTGTAAGCAAAGCACTTTTCCCACTCGCCTACGGCTCGTGCCACAAACTTCTGCACTCGTGGGAAAAGTGACGCTTTGCGCACTTGTTGTACAAACTACTATTTCCCCACTTAATTGCATGCCCGAACTTCGCGTCGTTCGGGCAACTGCAATTGCGTGCGGAAAAGTATAACTTTCCGCACTTGTTAGGAAAATAACTATTTTCTACAAGCGTGCGGAAAGTTGTACTTTTCCGCACTAGTGCGGAAAGGCACGCTTGTAGAAAAAATACTTTTTGCTAAATTTTTTTTTTAATTCTAGGCGCTTGTAGAAAAAATACTTTTTGCTAAAATTTTTTTTAAATTCTAGACGCTTGTAGAAAAAATACTTTTTGCTAAAATTTTTTTTAATTCTAGGCGCTTGTAGAAAAAATATTGTTCCTAACACTTGCGTAAAGTATAACTTTCCGCACTTGTTACGAAATATTTGCAACGTTCAAAATTATCCCGGTTGGAGGGTTTTTTTTCGATTACATATTTTCTGAAAACTCTCCATTTATCTATTTTTTTTTTCGACTAATTAAAAAAAGTTCGTTACTGAATTTTATAAAATTTGTCCGTAGCCAAAAGCCGAAGTATTATTATTGTGATGGCGAAAAAAATTTCATGTCGACCTCTCAGAGCCCAAAAAAAAACATCCTGCCTATGTATCTGGATGTAAACACTATACCTCACAAACGAAAGCTCCGATCGAGTTAGTTTTCTAAAGGGAAGAATTCTATTGAATCTGAGCAGAATCAGTATTATCCTTCTGGTATTCGTCATACAAATTACAACCTTTTACATAGGGAAACTTCTAATATTCGGTTTTCTAGAATTATAATTTGTTAATTTTTGTCTAATTTGTGTAAAATTTTAAATTTTGATTTCAAATTTGGATCCGGCATAAAAAAGTTTGTACCTATTAAGTTGAAGTTTTAAAATTTGGGAATTTTTGTTCCTATTTGGTCTTGGCAATGGGTGATTGCTGGTTTTTAATAAAAATTATTTTTATGAGAATTATATTTTTCTTTAACATTGTATAATTAGCTAAATATTTTTTTACCTAGTTATTATCATAATGCAGATATAATTAATTTTATACATAACGCTTTGCGTCAAGAAAAAAGGAGGTAGCAATAATTAAAATAAACTGGCCAATTAAAATGTGCAAATTAAGAATAAATTATATTTTACAATAAAAAAATGTATGCTACATGAATTTATTCCCTGTAACTGTGTATCAAAGTTTAAAATACTAACTTAGCATCAATTTCACTGATGAACTATTTTTCTCTCTCGGACTCAATAAAAGAATGGATGGGAAAGCCCTAAGGGGGTGAGGATGTTAGCGACAGATTTTACGTTATTTCTCGGTTATTTCCGAGGGCATTCGGATTTCCGATTACTTGGAAATATGTAGCGCAATATTTTTGTAATTGATATGTTATAAATTGATTTTGTTTGTTATTACTTTCCGAACAGAGTTGTATAGAAGGAAAGTATTGCGATCATGATATTTTGATCATACCCAGATTTTAACGAATCTTTACGTTTTAAGGTCACCTGAATCCATTTATACCATTTTTAGCATGATGTCTATCTGTGTGTGTGTCTGTGTGTCTGTGTGTGAACACGATAGCGTCTAAACGGCTGAACCGATTTCGATGAAATTTTATATACATATTCAGGGTAGCAAGGAGACGACCTGTATCATTACTAAACAAGATGGCAATAAAGTTTTACACATATATTTTCTATACGTTATAGTTTAATTTCGAATGATTAAAATTTTTAAAAACTTTTGCCATTGTTGCCAGATTTATCAAAAAGTATTTTTTTTTCATATTTTTATTAAATAACCAAAATAATGCATTTTTATGAAAAATTACTGAATATGAAAGTTGTAGAACATAAAATTTTCTACACATTTTGTTATTACCGGTTTTTTGAATTCCTCATAGTTTCGCCGCTAGAGGGCGTGAAAAAAATTTATATAGACATTTTTGTGACTTTTATAGATTTTAAGACAAAATTATGGATTTTTATGAAAAATTACATATTATCAAAATTGTAGAACATAAAATTTTCTATAAATTTTGTCATGACTATTTTTTCAAGTTGCGCATAGTTTCGCCGTTAGTTTTAATTTTAATTATTATCTTTATTAAATTATTATTTTTTAGTTAAATTTTTATATTAAAAATTTAAAAAAAATATCTTTAAATTTGTAATAATTAATTTTATAATTATAATTTTTTTAAAAATTTTATTACAAAAATTTTGGAATTTTTAAAAAATTGGCTAAGAAATTTAAGATTATATTACGATGTTAAACTAATTTGAATAACTTCAAAAATATTAAAGTTATTGAAATGTGATTTTCACCATTCGAAAGATAATATAAAACTCTAAATTTTAAATGTATTTTAGTTTCTTAAAATTTAGAATTGTAATTATTATAGCCAAAATTAAGAATTTTTTTAAATTTTTTTGTAATTTCGTTTTATCAATAAGTATAAAATAAATGAAAAAAGTAAATAGCATGTCCGAAAAGGATCCAAAAGTACTATGTGTGTAAATTTTTTCATAATTTTAACATAGTATTTGTAAAAGTTATAGCAAAAAATGAAAAAAGTTAAAACAATTCAATGGACCCATGAATTTTTGAAAAAAAATTTGATTTTTTTTTAGTTTTTGAAACTAACTTTATTAATGCATTTTGATCCAAAACCCTAAAAAAAGGTCTGTTTCCCATTTTGAATAAAATTGAATGAGATATTAATTATTTATTGATTTCAAAATTATTCAAAAATAGGTTTTATTTGTTTTAAGTTTCAAATTAATATTAAAAATTTAAAAAAAATTACCCTTAAATTTGTAGTAAAAAACTCTATAATTTTGATTTTTTTCAAAATTTTATTCAAAATATTGTAGAAATTGAATAACTTTAAAAATATTAAAGATATTAAAATGGGATTTATACCATTCGATAGGTAATATAATTAATGTATTTTAATGCAGAAAAACTAAAATAATCGATTAAACAATTACTTTACTAGGAGTGTTCGGAAAGTTGGGTGGGATTACCCCCTCATTTTTTTTTACAGATGGGAGATAGAGAAAAAGGTTTAATTTAACCTGTGTATTTTAATTTATTTTATTAAAAGAAGTATTGACTATCTAAATCTAACCTGTATATTTTAATTAATTTTCTCAAAAGAAGTCTTGACTATCTAAATATTAAAAAAAAAAAGAAGTAATTCTATTTATTTCGTAAAAAAAAATAAAAAAGGTAATAATCCCGATTAAATTTGCGCTACTCTGTATACTATTTTCTGTACCTTGTGTTTTACATTTATAATCCTCCAATTTAAAAAACAGTAGATATCATATATATTTTATTCAATACAATATAATTTGTACAGTTTTTGTATTTCTTAACTGTTTTTAATAATTACAATTTGGGCTACATTTTATTAGCTACACGCTAACGAACACGTTAATCTGTATCAAATTAATTGCGATTTAAATTTTTAACAACTAAAAGTAACTATACCATACATATATTAAGAAATGTAAACTTGCAGAAGCGTATAAAATGTTGAAACATAGGAAGTTGTCCGGCCTTGCAAGGACGTATGTACGGCTAGTTCTTTCACCTCTTGACTAATATAGGAGTGGCTTACGAGACTGTTTTTGAAGCAAAACAAAACTCATTTTTTTTGGATTTTTACAATTTTGAGCTAATGCTGAACTTGATCCAGTCCATATTATTCTTGTTTTTATGTTAATTTATATTATCAAGTCATTTTTATCAAATATGATTAAGAATAGATAAATGTTTGAAATAGTTATCTACTACGGTATTATTTTTAAAACACTTTAATAATGATCACTGTATAACTAATTACAATACTTTGTGAAATGCCAGAAAATGTTTGCTGAATGATTTTATAAAAATTGTGCGGTTTTAACCGGCATTTTAACGAAGAACTTTTGCATGTTGTAATCGACTGATCTCTATGAACAAATTTTAACGCGAAAAAAGGATTTTGGATTTTACACCGAGCATGATGGAGTGGGATTGCAACCGTTTTTTATGACATTGGAACGTGGTCTAGGGTAAACGAAATGCAATATATCTAATTTAGTTACTCTTACTTTGAGAAAGCTAGTTGAAGAGAAATAGCAACAAAAATTGTACTTTTGAGGAATTTGACGCTTCTTGGGAAGCGAAACAAGAACAGAAAATATTATAAGAGAGACAAACACAATGTACAACAAATACCAAGAACATATAAGGCTAGGATTTTAAATTCTGGATAATTTTTCAGTGAAATTTATCCACTATTATTATTCCTGTTTAACGTTTGTCAGATAATCTTCCTATTTGCACTGTTCTATTTTACTGGTATATATTTTTATTGTCCTCTATTTCATACATATATCGATCCGTTAATTATTTTATCTCTTATTAATTTACGTTTCTCTTTTTCTTACATTTTGGTACTTATCTTTTTGTTTATCCATCCATCCATTTATTGTTTCTCTCTCTACAACAATTATTTTTTTCCATGGTTGTCAGTAGTTATTGTATACCAATCCTACTCTATATGGTTGAGATAAGAGACTATGGGCATGTCCGGGGGCACGTAACCAGTGACGTCAGGGCGCTTTTATCAAGGGTTAAGGTCAAGGTTAGTGATAATGAGGTGTGTTACCAGTGACGTGGGCAGTCGAGTATCGTGGGCGTTTATCTATTTATATTTCTTTATAAAAGCGGTATAGAACTTGGTGTATCAGTAATTAATTGAGTGAAATGGGTGTGAAGAATATTTTAATCAAACTTAAGTTGAGAAGTTTTAAAGAAAGTACAAAAAAGTTGTGGTATGTCGAGTTACAGCTACGGATTATTACAGTTCTTCAAAGTTGAAATGGAGCGGGTCAGACTCGCTGAAGAAGAAGAAAAAGAAGAAGATGACGACTACTTTGAAGAACTGGACAGACCAGTTGACAACGATGAACAAGACTACTACGATGCCGATCTACTGTATTGACCCTATGAAGAGCTCGACGAGCTGTCTCAGTTGACAGCGATGATGATCAATCCATCAATTACAACTAGTGATGGCTATCTGATACTGGAACTGATCCTTTGGAACAGGTTCGGTAATTTGGACTAGTGGAACTGATTCCAGATGATGTTTGAAACAGATACGAGTTCTAGTCCAGAACCGAACCGAGAACTAAAAAATATTTTATGAGACTGCGGTGCGGTGTACGGTGTAGACTGAGGTGAATCACAGTTCCCACTCCAGTCCGCCAGCGCCGATGAGTTAAGAAATTGAATATCGGGTTATATAATCGAGTTTCAGTATCGCTCGACCCTGACGACAGAGCCTTGGACTAGGAACTGGAACTGATCCATGAAAAATGTTGGATCAGCCATCCCTAATTACAATCACGATGACGCCAATCAACTGTATGGAGGATCCTATGAAGAACTCGAGGACGGACCAGTTGACAGCGATGATGAATCTACCAATTACAACTACGATGGCGCCGATCAACTTTATAGGTCCTTCGAAGAACTCGACGGACCAGTGGACGACAGTGATGATTACCAATAGTTTAATGTGCTTGAAAAAAATTCCTCCAAGTCCATGGACGCCAACAATGAGGTCAGCATTAATATCAATGGAGGACCTTGATATTTCGACCTTTGGACGACCTTGACCTTTCCATGATTAACGCATCCTATGACGTCACTGGTCACGGTCCTTTATCACCGGAAACGCCCACAATCCCTTATCACCGGCGCTATGACGTCACTCGTTATGGGCCCCGGACACGCCCACAATCCCTTATCCAAACCGGATGGAGTAGGATTGGCATAGAATAATTGCTTTCTATTATAGTTTTTGTTTCCTTTGCTAATTTCTAAGTTGGTATAATTAAGTTGCATAATAGAATTTTCATTAAATTTAGTTTATTGTTCTAAAAAATCATGCCCTCAATAAAAAATCATTGCATAGTGGGACCAATCACCAACTATCATTTAATTGGATATTAATTAACAGCCAGAAATGAAGAATTTATTAGCGATTAGTATAGGCAGTATATTTTGAGTCCGTTACGCTAAACTGAACCACTACATTATTATTTAATTGAGTACCTTATGCAATTTCTTTCTTTGCTGATATTAACCAGCCGATAACTACATATAAACATATTAATTAGCAATAACTTGCCTTCTGTACGATTACAACAAGGAATAATAATTGCAATTGTTTACAATTATTATTAGATTGTGTTTTGTTCTTTAGTTAACTAAAGAAACAATTGACTAATTTATTTTTTTGATAATAATCAATTTAATTTTCTAAATTAAAAACATTTTCGTCTCATACTATAAACCAGATTGTCCCGTCTGCATTTTGTTATTATTATTACCCAATCCTTTCATAGTCCTTCGGCCCGTTTGACATATGCCAAGTATAGAAATTGAACTAGAGCAGGGGTGTATCACTAAACATTATTATAATAATATTCATTTTAATAAAATCTTAATTTTGAATATATTCTGTATTATAAAAATTCTCTTACACTGTTTATTTATTTGAACAATTAAGAGCAAAAGGAAACTAGATTTTAAATCCAATAAGTTATCCATATCTCAAATGTGGTCAAATGTTAATCATAAATGAAAACCCAAAATCATGTACCACAATAACATTTTTTATTTTTTTTTTCTAAAGGCAACTAGTTTCGGTTAAATAACCATCTTCAGGCCTATAATAAATATACATCGAATTGGTCAAATTAATACAAAGTAAAAGAACAACTTACCATTTAATTCCTTCTATTATCTTGGTAAGTTGTTCTTTTACTTTGTATTAATTTCACCAACACGTTGTATATTTATTATAGGCCTGAAGATGGTTATTTAACCGAAACTAGTTGCCTGTAGAAAAAAATTGTGGTACATGATTTTGGATTTTCATTTACGATTAAACTATATTTTCCTTACTTTTTTACTCCTATTATCGGTTCCTTTTGTAATCCTTCATCATTTCTTCTCCTTCGAGTTTCTTCCACCTGACTCCCCCCTTTTTCTTATTTTTACTTGTTATTTATATTTTTGTTTGTTTTCCAAGTTTTTGTAACCTTTAACCTTTCAACACACGTTCTGAGAGATGTAAAATGTCACTTGTCATTTGTCATGTCATTGCTAGTCAAATTATTTCTTCTTTTCTCAACACCTGTACCTACACCTGATTTCTAGCATCTCTCTAGTTTATTGTGCCATTGTATAACTTGTAAACTCAATTTATTGTTTTTAATTTTCACTTGTTAATTAAGAGTTTTTCCAGAATATTGTTAATCCTACCCCTCTTTCCTATTCCTAAGTCACTTCCATTGTACGTCAAACTGTCAAATGTCAGATATGTCATTCCACCATTTAGCGGCGATGTTTGAGCTTTGGCTAGCTCTGTTAAAGTTATTTTAGTACTTTTCTTAACTATCTTACTTTAATTTCGTATTTTAGAGTTATAAAAAATTAAATGATTTTATTTGATAACTTTAAAATGAATGAATATATTGATTTGAAATTTGGCAGGTTTGTTTTAAATGTCAAAGGGCATATTTGAGAACCGCCGCCATTATGATATAAAACGCGGTTTCGTTTTGCGGGCTTAATAATTAACGAAATTAGTTTTTGTTTGAAGAAACATGCATATGAAGTCTAAATGATTACCGGAGCTTCAAATTAAATTATTAAACTAAATAAAATTCAAGTAATTTTTATTTATTGCTTTTAATTTAAAAAAATGGTGAAGTTCCGGTAAACAATATTTAAAAAGTATTGTTTTTTTCAATACGTCATTTCTCAAATATTCCTATATATTTTGTAAAATGAAACCTAGTATTTAAATAAATAATATTCGACAGGTGTTGCTCTCTTCGATTTTACCAACGACGGCAAAAAAGTTTGTAACTTTGGCAACATCGGATTATATTGTTTTAACAGCCGCGCCACTTGAGCTGAACAGAACACAGCTGATTTTAGTGATTTTGGAGTGGAATCAGGAAAGGGAAAAATAGAAAAAATATTAAAAAAAAAAATAGGCAAAATAGAGAAAAATAGGAAAACGTAAAAAAAATTGGGAAATTGGGAGAAATTGAAAAAAATGGGAAATGGGCAAAAATAGGCAAAATAGAGAAAAACAGGAAAAAAGGAACAGGGAAATATAGAAAAAATAGAAATTTAGTAAAAAATGGTAAAAAAATTGAAAAAAAAAAATAGAAAAAAATAGGACAAATAAGAAAAACAAGAGAAAACGAGGGAAATTGTAAAAAACAGGAAACAATATGAAAATGGTAAAAAATAGGGAACATAAGGAAAAAAATAGAAAATAATTGGAAAAAGTAAAAAATATAGAGAGAAATATTAAACGATCGGCAAAAGTAGAGAAAAATAGGAAACAATTGAAATAAGAGGGAAAAATATTAAAAAAATAGAGAAAATAGTTAAAAAAAAGGAAAACGTAAAAAATATTGGATGAAATAGAGAAAATTTAAAAAAATAGGCAAAATAGAAAAAAAACAATAAAAAAAGAAACAGGCAAATATAGAAAATTAGTAAAAAATAGAAAAAACAAATAGGAAGAAATAGTATAAAATAAAATAAAGTAGTAAAAAATAAAAAATGGGGAACAATAGAAAAAATATTAAACGTAAAAAATCATATTTCGATTTTGGATCCAGTGGTGTGCATTTGTAAAAATACAGTGAGGGATTGGGTGATAATTTAGGCTCCATACACATAGGGTAAAGGCGCCTATCAGTACGCGTCCCTGTCTGGTACAAAAAACCCAACTTGCAATGTATAATTGTTAATAAAAAAATTTAATTAACCGTATTATAAGTGTTTAAATTTATTGTAAAACCTTTCCCTTGTATCGAATTGTGTAACTTTTAGGCCTGAAGATGGCCTGGCCTGTAAACCGAAACTAGTTCCCGTTTCCTAAAATTGTTTAATTACATATATGGTACATGACTTCTAGTTTTATTTCATTTATTGAACATTTGAGATATAGATAACCTTATCGATTTATTTATTTATTTATTATTATTATCGATCTTAGGATTTTAAATATTATGACCATAAAATTTTTTGTAGTATTAAAATAGGAGCCGCTACTGTACTTAACCCTTCTTCATACTGAATACAATAAGACGATTTAAAAAAAAATGGTTATTATAAGAAATCGAACGGTATACTTAGCAGTAAATAAAAGGGCGTGGATAATATTTTGATGAAGGGTTGCAGATAATAAACCTTAGACCATGGTTCCGCCTGGATTTATCTGGGTCAGACTAACCGTATCTAAATGATTTTTGGGACCTTTTAATTTTAACTTACCTTATTTTTTGTTTAGTTTTTCATGGAAACCATCGGTTAGTTTTAATAATTAAATTATGTATACTAATTTTTGTTACTGTATCCCACGGATTTTTAAAATTCTGATTTCAAATTTGGATTCAACATAAAAAAAGTTGAGGTAATAAAACTCAAAATCTAGTACAACATAACATATATTTCATCCAAGTTAAAAAAATCGATTGTGTCGCCCCAAAATTTTCCCGACGAGTATCCACGAATAGTTTTTCAGATATTTAATGTTAAAGTTTCAAATTTTGACATTTTTTACTTTTGACAAGTGACAGTTGGAGAAATAATTTTGACTGTACTGAATAGAGTTTTTCAAGTGCTTTCAAACGACATATTGCATGTCAAATTCCATGAGATATTGCATCTGTCATTTTTTAATAGTGACACTTTCGTTTGACAGATGTCATACAAAAACTAATGAGTGCTTTCTACCGGTAACCCAAACCCATATACAAAATTTCAGCTCAATCGGATTCATACTTTTTCAGATATTTAATGCTAACGTTTCAAATTTTGACATTTTTTTTATTTTGACAGGTGATAGTTGGAGAAATAATTTTGACTATTCTAAATAGAGTTTTTCACGGGCTTTCAAATGACACATTGCAAGTCAAATTCGGTGAGATATTGGATCTGTCATTTTTTAATAGTGACACTTTTCTTTGACAAATGTCATACAAAAACTAATGAGTTCTTTCTACCGGTAACCCAAACCCATATACAAAATTTCAACTCAATCGGATTCATACTTTTTCAGATATTTAATGCTAACGTTTCAAATTTTGACATT
The DNA here is from genome assembly GCA_963243735.1 of Neocrepidodera transversa. Lineage (NCBI taxonomy): Eukaryota > Metazoa > Arthropoda > Insecta > Coleoptera > Chrysomelidae > Neocrepidodera > Neocrepidodera transversa. The sequence goes on along the minus strand of OY725341.1, from coordinate 2,201,119 downwards.
TTTTTTATTTTGACAGGTGACAGTTGGAGAAATAATTTTGACTGTTCTAAATAGAGTTTTTCACGGGCTCTCAAATGACACATTGCAAGTCAAATTCCATGAGATATTGGATCTGTCATTTTTTAATAGTGACACTTTCGTTTGACAGATGTCATACAAAAACTAATGAGTTCTTTCTACCGGTAACCCAAACCCATATACAAAATTTCAGCTTAATCGGATTCATACTTTTTCAGATATTTCATGCTAACGTTTCAAATTTTGACATTTTTTTATTTTGACAGGTGACAGTTGGAGAAATAATTTTGACTGTTCTAAATAGAGTTTTTCACGGGCTCTCAAATGACACATTGCAAGTCAAATTCCATGAGATATTGGATCTGTCATTTTTTAATAGTGACACTTTCGTTTGACAGATGTCATACAAAAACTAATGAGTTCTTTCTACCGGTAACCCAAACCCATATACAAAATTTCAGCTTAATCGGATTCATACTTTTTCAGATATTTCATGCTAACGTTTCAAATTTTGACATTTTTTTATTTTGACAGGTGACAGTTGGAGAAATAATTTTGACTATTCTAAATAGAGTTTTTCACGGGCTTTCAAATGACACATTGCAAGTCAAATTCGGTGAGATATTGGATCTGTCATTTTTTGATAGTCACACTTCCGTTTGACAGATATCATACAAAAACTAATGAGTTCTTCCGACGGATAACCCAAACCCCTATACCAAATTTCAGCTCAATCGGATTAAACGTGTGGCGTCTATCGTGGAAGAATACACACACAGACAGACAGACAGATTTCCATCCGGAAATGGTCTTAATCGTCTCAGGGCACCCGAAAATTGATATTTACGTTTTTATCTCGAATTTTTTTTTAGCTCGTTCACAATACTTTCCCTTCTAGGAGGTGGGTCGGGAAAGTAAAAGTAGAAGGGAATGGCAACTAGTTTCGGCATGACTCTCATCATCAGGCCTATAATACACAGTGTTAGTGGGAGAAAAGTTATAATAGTATTCAAACTACTAATATACGTGAAGGAACATAATGAGAAAACAAAATTTAGAAAATGTTAAAAAAAAATTTTAATAATAAGGAGGGTAATAAATTTTTTTTTAACATTTTCTAAATTTTGTTTTCTCATTACGTTCCTTCACATATCACGTTCCTGTACCTGCGCGCGCACATATATTTTAATTTAATTAATACAATTTGTAATTAACCATACATTACGTACTCGCTATTTATTAATTATTTTCTTGGTACGTTTGAGTACACTGTGTATTATAGGCCTGATGATGGCAGTCATGCCGAAACTAGTTGTCTACTTTTTTTAACTAGCATGAAATATATTATAATGAAATCATTTTGTACGAGTTATAGAAATTAATTTATTATTATTAGTATTATTATTATAAATAAATTTTGTATTATTGGGTACATAAGTAAAAATTCAAATTCTGGTATAATCAACAAATTTTTGATATGGATATGAAATTTAATAAATATAAAATTTTTATTATATTTCAAAAAGTAATAATTTAAGATTTAAATATGAAAATTAAAATTATTCAGTATATAAAAGATGTTGGATAAGATTGAAAAATCAAGTAATGATTTTGGTTGGGAGATTTTAGAAAATAATAGAAAGTCGAATTAATGAGTGACGAAAAATAATAAGAAAAGTCATATTTTTTAGATACAATTTGTCAAAGATATTATTTTAAATGTTATAATAAAGATAGGGGAAGAAGAAATATAAGAAAGCAAGTTAGAAAAGTTATTAATAAATAGGGGATATGAACAGAAAATAAGCAAAATGGTTGTAAATAGTATTGGGACAGAAGAAATATGGTTTGGGAATATATAATAAGAAGATATAATGGTACAAATGATTATAAAGAAGAATAACAATAATTAAAAATATAATAAAAGAATTAAGGGTAAATGTTGAGCATTTACGAAATTGGTAGAAATCATCTACATAGTATAAATATCACTTTCCAAAAATAATTTTTTTGCCGCAATCACTGTTAAAGACCTTTTTTCCATTTTGATAAATATATTATTTTTAAGGTTAGTTTTGTTTGGATACATCACAATGACTTACATGATGTTGCCAAGTTGTGTAAAATATCCTTAAATCGGAGTTTTTTTAGTTTATATTGACTGGTTTGTATTTTGCAATATTTTTTTTATTTTTCTTCTTCAAAATATAAACATAGTGCGATACAAAATATAGTGACTGCATGATATTCATTATTTAGCGATATTCTTTGATCTGTGTCAGTTGGTCGGGAAGCGGAGGTCATTTTTGAATAAAATTGAAAAAAATTAGTAATTTATACATAAAATTGAAAAAAAAATTGGTTCATTAAGCCAGTTAGTGAAAAAGGAACACAAAAAGATATAAAAAATGTGTTAGTTAGGCTGTCTTTAGACAAATTATCGTACACACTTAATCCTTGTTGGACATGTTAAAAAGAAATATATTAATTAATCCTAATTGTATAGGTTTAGGTTAGATTTGGATAGGTTTTAGTTTGTTAGGCTCATCCTGTAACTGGTTAGCTTTTTTTAAATGCATCATTACAATATGAATGCACCTATAATAAATTATTTTTTTGTTACGAGTTGTTTTATTCCATAAATTCTAATTTTAGATCTGATTTAGATTTGTAAAAAAAGTTCCCTTCTTTAAACTGGTCTTGTATCCGTCTCTGGCATTTTTTATTACGTTTTTTTATTAAATTCGGACATCTTCAAAAATATTTATCGGGTCTAAAATACAATTTTATGATTAAGATTTGTTTATAGAGTGATTTTGAACCCATTTGAACTGTTCCTTTGTATAATTATCGAATAATTACTTTATGGTAAGTGTTAAATGTAAAAAAAAAACTTACAATCTTTCATCTAAAGATAATTTTAAAGTACGATTATACTCTGGGCACATAAATTGCCCTTGTGGTATCATACCCCAATTTTGGAGAGAGATTTTAAGCCCTTTAATTATTCGCTTTTCTTCCGTTATCGTTATTGTGAGCATGCGCAATGGAGGTTTGTCGTTCCTTTAACTTTAATAACGATAACCGATTCCGTTACTTACGGAAAATTAAAGATATGTCTATCGTTATGCTTAACAAAGCACCGTTGCCACACGTTTCAGATTTTCGAGCATATTAGATAGTTTTGAAAAGGGAGATGCATGTGCTGATTAAAATATTTAAAATGAAACTATTTAAAAAAAATATCTCTTTCTTTAACCTACGGAGTATTTGTTATATTTCTTCTTTATATCGTAATAATATTGTTCAATGTTTAAATATCATGTTAATTTTTTTTGCAATGTCGTGATTGTAAAATTTAAATTGAGTATCTGACAAAGCGCTAAAGTGATATTAGATTCTTGAGAAAAACATAACCTAACTACTGTTAGAGTTCTGTCAGATTTGACGTTGGCCTGCGAAAACATATTTTAATTGGTTATACTTTGGATACTTTTGGTATGTGAATAGTCCTGATCTTGTCCTGATATTATTAGGAATTCGAAGAACCCTTGCTAATCTAAATATTTCCGGTCTTTTGAAGCTGAAATATATTTTCACAAACTTATCCCCTAAAGCATTAAGATCTAATTCTGGGATTTACGCTATCCTACCACAAAACACCAGAAATTCTGAGGTTAGAAAAACCAAAACAAAATAACTATCGCCTGTGACCTGTCACTTTGTGAAGTTTAAAGTTGTGGTTTAAAATGTCTTAATTTGATTGCCGTGCTTATTGTTATGGTTAGCAAAAATAACCACAACATCGCCAAAATAAGGAGATTTTTTAAAGGGCTTAAAATCTCTCTATTATTTATCAATTCAGCTTTATTTTCATTAATTTTATATCATGTTTGTAAATTCATCACCTCACTACTAGATTTTATTCACAACTTAACTAATTTCTATTACATATATATATGGCAACATCGCTTTCTTGGTTCTCTTATAACAATGATGTGAAGTTAACACTGCATGTGTAAATGACAATTCTATGTTTGAATGGTTTACACAGAATCAATTCGAAACGTCAAATATGTCATAATTTTACTTTTAAACGTCAAAAAAGTCGAAATTTAAAATTAAGAAAAAAGGTGTTAAATGTTGGTTGCGGCGATTTATTTTTCTTTTAATGTGATATTTATATGCTCTAGATGATTTGTGAAAATTTTTATGAAAATCGGCGTATTTCGTAAGTGCTCAACTTTTTCCATTATCAGTTTTTTTTATACAAATTTATGATTTTTCTATTATATAGAACCCAATCCCAATGGAGATAGAGTATCAAAAATTTATAATGTTAAATGGTTATTTATATCATTATAATATGCTATATGGATAACCTATTGGAAATAAAAAAACTTAACAAAACCCTGCATCATAAAAAGTTTTTCTGTAAAAACAAAAAAAAAACTGAAGTTTTCTAATTTGGGAATTTCTGTTCCTATTTGTGTAAAATGTAAAATTCTAATTTCAGATTTGGATTCAGCATAAAAATAAACAAAAAATTCAGGCTTATTAAGACAAAAAAGTTATGTTTAATTAAATTGGTGCTATCCTGTATATGTCTGAAATTTTAAAATTTGTGAATTTTTGTTGTGTAAATCGAAAAAGTCTAATTTTAGATTTTGATTGTCTGCCACATTCTTTGCCATAAAAGAAAAATTGTATTTACTGTAATATAATTAATTTATATTGTGAACCATTACCTAAGGTAAAAGTTAATTTGTAAATAGAAAAAACCTTGAAATTACTGAATGAATGTCTAATACAAATCTTAAAATGTCAATGTTACAATATATTTTACTACAAACACACAGTGCTTAACCTTCAACATGATGAAATTCGAAATTACTCCCATATTAGGATGTTTCCTACAAAGATTTGTGAATTTATATAAAAATCGTAAAATTATGTTTTTTGTAGCCTGAAAGTACAATATTAAGTAAAAACTAGAAGATATAACCCCTAATTTTCACTATTTATTATATTTTTTCCTATTTTTTCTATATTTTCACTATGTTTCCCCATTTTTCCGATTTTTTTTCTTCCCTATTTTTCTCTGTTTTTCCTATAAAAGATATAAAACGATATCAGGGATTGTGGAATGTCATGTCAAAATGTATGATTACTGTTGGTCACTTTACAGAGAAAAGAGAGGAAATACAAAACATTATAAACTAATATTCACATTTTGGTAATTAAATATTACTATAAGAGAAAATTGTAACTGAATAAAAAGAATTATGAATATTTAATTTTTAAACATCAATTTTCAGCATCCAAAAAAACAGATTTTTTTTAGTCTGTGTTATTATCCTGAATGAATGAAATCAAAATTTTTTCTACGATTTGTTTTTTGTGCATGTGATTAAAAATTTAAGCCTGAGGAAAATGTCCAACGCAATGTTATTTTCTTTCGGAATGACTCACGGTTTGGCCTACTTGCTAATGGCCTCGACATTCGAGAGAGGGCTATCTGCATTAGTCAGGAACCTATTTTCCTTTTTTTTAATCGTTAAAAAAACCAGATTTAGAGATTTTTTTAGAAATAAGGCAACGTTGCTTTAGATATCAAAATCGTCAAAAATAAAAAAATTATCTAAAACTGCAAAATATCAAAAAATTTGGGACCTTATCACATTTCCAAAATCTAAAATTTTCAGTTTTTGCTATGTTGGTCAATTTACATAAAATTAGACTTTCTAAACTTCAAAAATCTTCTACGTTTGCCGAATTTTTGCATATCATTGTCGGGATTTTTTGAAGATGTAAAAAAACTCCAGATTTAAGGACATTTTTGGAAATAAGGCAACGGTACTTTAAAAATATCAAAATTATCCAAAATAAAAAAAAATCAATAAATCTCGTGATTTTTGCGATGTTTGTCAATTTACATAAAATTAGACTTTTTAAACTTCAAAAATCTTCTACGTTTGCAGAATTTTTGCAAACCTTGTCAGGATTTTTTAAGTCAAAAAAAAAATCCAAATTTAAGGAAATTTTTCTAAATATGGCAACCCTTTAAATATATCAAAATTTTCCTATATAAAAAAAAATTAAAAAAAAAACAACAAAATTTCAAAAAACTTAAACCGTGTCACATTTCCAAATTTTAAAAATTTCAATAAATCTGGGAATTTTAATCTCCAAAAATTTTCTACATTTTTAAGTTGTAAAAAAACCTCAGATTTAAGGCCATTTTTGGAAATAAGGCAATGTTGCTTTAAAAATATGAAAATTATCCGAATTAAAAAAAATATGATAAAAACACCAAAAAATCAATCAATTTAGGACCTTGTGACATTTCCAAATTCTAAAAATTTCAATAAATCTGGGGATTTTTGCGATGTTTGTCAAATTACATAAAATTAGACTTTCTAAACTTCAAAATTCTAAGTTTGTAGAATTTTTGCAAACCTTGTCAGGATTTTTTAAGTCATAAAAAAACCCAAATTTAAGGAAATTTTTGGAAATATGGCAACGCTTTAAAGATATCAAAATTGTCCAAAATAAAAAAAATAGCAATATATCAAAAAAATTAAGATCGTGAAATTCTAAAAATTTCAATAAATCTGGGAATTTTTCCATATTGATAAATTTACATAAAATAAGAATATCTGATGCAGAACTTTTGCAAAACTTTCATTGTCAGGATTTTGGAAATAACTCAACGTTACTTCAAAAATATCAAAATTATCCAAAATAAAAAAAATATGGTAAAAACAAATTATGAAAATTTTAAAAGTTCGCAGATTTTTTTCGATGTTTGTAAATTTACATAAAATTATAGTTTTTAATCTCCAAAGCTCTTCTACATTTGCAGATTTTTTGCGAAACTTTCATTATCGGGATTTTTTCAATTTCAGAAAGTCTGGAGAGTTTTTCGAGTAACGAAAGAAACATTTTTTCAAGCAAGAGAACGACTTACCAGACGAGGCGCAGCCGAAGCTGGTAATGTTCACGAGCTTCAAAAAATATTTTCGACGAGTAAAACACTATAATTTTTCTACAACTCTGTTTATATCATAATAGTATACTAAACAAGAACAATGAACAAATATTTTAGTTTAAATAAAAAATACCACTTATGATTTAAATATTGATTCCTGTCTTTGTTTATTAAAAATTTAAACTCATCAAAACATTATATACGAGGGCGATAAATGACTGAAAATATCTTTCATCACTAGAGACGAAAGTTAACGTTATCAGAATTTCTCTCGCTTGCGTCAGAAATCATTTTTTCTATTAACATAATGTCTTTTAATAAAGGGTTATAGAAAAAATATATTTCGTTATTTTTAAAAATTATATCAATTGTTTGATATCGAAAACAATATTTTTGGAAAATTTAAAAAAAAATGTGATTTTTGCTCTCAGACTACTAATTCTGGTTTCAAGAGCACCGCTTCAAGGACATGATTTTCGAGGTCTTATTCCATGTAATTCGGCGCAATCGCTTATCATCTACATTCAATGTAAAAACAAAAAAAAAACAACTATAGGCGGACTCGCAAGACAACATTGTAGTAAATAGGCCAGAACATCAACAGCTAAAATTAGTCGCAAGAGAGAGTGAAAATCCATAATACAGAATGTGACTATGCAAATAAATTATACCAACTATTTAAATAAAAATATCTAGATACATTTTTTATGACCTTGTGAAAGAAAAAGAGGTAGAGACGCCAGGAAAGCTGAGGAGAGGATGATCAATACAAGAAAAAGAATTAAATTTTATTAAAATTATAATTTTTTTAATTTTCTAGGTGCACAGAACCCAGACCAGTGAAAAGGAGTCTACGTGACGAGGAATAAAAGGCAGTTCAAATGGTGGTACAACGTGGGGCACTTTGGTAGCTGAATACCTTTAGGAATAAGGAAAATAAGTCTAGGAGTGGTAAAACATTTTTTATGTGCTAAACTCATTCATTTTTTTTTATTTAAATTTCCTCTATCTAAAAAATGTTTTAAATATTTTCTAAAATCGGTGAAATTTTATTTAAACGTTGCCTGATTTTCGAAAATTGGTGAGTTTAATATTGTGTCACAGAGGTAGAAAATGAGCTTTAGCAGCCCGCTATTAGATGCATGAGGGAGCGTAGCGAAACGAGTGTAGGTAATAGCTAAGGGCAGCTAAATCTCATTTTCTGGAAGTGTAACACACAAATGTTTTCGCCTAACAAAAAACCGAAAATATAACACAAATTTTTTACAATTTCAAACTTTAATTTACACTGACATTAAAGGTATCTAGATATAGTGGAAAACTAAAAAATCATATTATTATGACTTTTGCATCCCAAAGGACGATACTCATTACTTTCGGCCATATTTTTAGGGTCGATATGATATCATTTGACATAAATAGTTAATTTTTGTGTCTATTTTTTTGTGTGATAAAAAAATCCCCAGATTTAGGGAAATTCTCGGAACTTTGGCATTGGCACTTTAAAGTTCCCTAGATTTAAGAATATTTTGTAATATTAACAAATTTCAACATAAGTGCCTAAAGATATAAATAAAATTGCAAATTTAGTGTTATTAGGAACAAATAAAAAGAAAATGTTTGCAATTAGAAAAAAAAATAATACTTCCATAAACTTGTATTGATTTATTTTTTAATAATAACATTCCAAGTTCCTCATCATCATTAACAGAAAGAGAAGAACAAATTTCCTTTATTTTTTATTTCTTCTTCTTCTTCAACACTGTTTCTAAGTCCTTTCCTCTTCTTACTTTTTTGTTTCACAAGTTTTACTGGATTTTTAACATTTTTATTTTCTGTATTTTTCTCTCTTCTTCAGTTTTTTCTCCATAAATAGCATCAGGATCTGGTAACCAAGACAAATCTGGTTCAATGTCGGATTCACTTTCACCAAAGTCATCATGTATTTCATCCTCCTTCTCTTTTTTATTTTTTTCTTGTAATTTACTTCTTCTTTTAGCACTTGTTTAGCTCTTTCTATATCAATTCCCTCTTTATCTTCATTTTTAAATTCAACGGAGAATTCTGATTTTCTTTCTTTTACCGTTTGCACAGAGCTTCACCTTCTTCATCAAACACAATTATTTTATTGGGTACTATATTTTTCTTTAAAATCTTTTTAGCTGCTGCAGCTTTACTGACTGGTTTTTTGTTTTTACTTCTACCCATATGCAAATCTGCAATTTATTTGTCCTTTGGTAGTTCTTCTTTTGGCCTATAATTATATCATCATTGTCAAAATCTTCATTAGGTACTTGGAAAAAATTTGTACTGGTACTTGGTTCTAAACAGAGGGTTTTTATATATATATACACTTTGTATGAGTTTTTTTTTTAATTGTTAAATTTTTATGAGTTTCGAATTTTATAAACAGAGTTTATTGTTAAAAAAGTTTGATATTTTAAAGAATTTATTGAGAGAAATAATTGGTGTATAAAATATTTAAAACCAATAATTTTGGAGTATAAAGAATCTTATTCGTATTATTATTATTATATCATTATTATAATATGAATGATTATTATTTGTATAATAATTTAATAGAAAAAGTTTAATTTGGGAAAGAATATTGAAAATAAATTTTTGCTGGATAATTAAAAAGTAAATGGCAAGATGGTTAAAAGGATTAAAAAAAAAATATTCTTTAATATAACAGAAAATTTTGGGAAAAAAAAAACAGTGGAATAAAAAAAATAATAACAAACAAATCAATTTTTGACGAATTTTAAAAAATTTGTCAGAAAATTTTTATAAAAACTTGTGTAAAGAAAATTAAAATTATACATCAATATACTTGGAAAAATATAGTATATATTTTTGTATAATTGTTTATTATTATTTGTCTATAGAACCCACCGCAAGGTGAGATCTTGGTAATAGTTTCGAATATAAAAATAAACATTCACTACTCAAATAAACAAATTAAAAATTTTTAAAATCCCATATTTTTTTTATTTTTGCTGGGCCCTGTATATTATTTATCAAAGCTCCATAAAATTAATAAAATTATGTGAATTCGATATAAACTGTACCGTTAATAACTGAATTCTGAAAATGTTATTTTTATAGTTAAACATAAATATTCATTAAACTTTAAGTTTATAATTATAATTTTCGATTGGGTGTACGCCTATAACTAAAAATATAGTTGTTGAATTTAGTTTCTAGCTGTTATTGTGATACTTTTCTCAAATTATACATCATAGAATTAATTTTCAATATTTTATAATCATAATTTTATTTCTTTCCTACTTACAAACTTTTTTTAACTATTTCGTTTTTGCTTAATTTATAATAAAATAATATTAAAAGTTAATGACATCATGTATGCATAAAATATGGTCATGATTAAATCGAGCAACGATATCTCGTCTTGTTGAATCCAGTACTACCAGAGGGCTTCTGGAGGCGGTAAGGCGGTTATGGTTGGCGAGGAAGTCGGACTCGTATTCAAAGAGTGGGTCACTAGGTCAAGCCGCCTTGCAGATGTTAACACAACAACATGAACAGAGATACTCGACTATATTTGTATTTTCTGATATGGAGACGATCACCAGACTGACTTTTTTTTAATGAAAATATATAACCGTAATCTATAATTTTTTTAAAAATAGTAAAAAGAAATGATAATTTATTTGAAAAATATCGGAACTATGATATAACAGAAACAAAATATCAAATGTAGATTTTTTAAAAAAACTACAAAATATCACACATCGACAAAAAACATTTAACTACAGTCCATTCGGTATCTTGAGACATCCACATATATCCACAAACCTAATATGGGTGTGCGATACTTTTTGACTAAAAAAATACAGAAATTGAAAATCAACACAAAATAATTATAAAATGAATCCAGCAGACTAACATTATCCAAGTTGCTACGGATAGACGGACAAACAGGCGGTTATAAAGTTGACTTGAGTCACTCATAATAGTAGGTGACCCAGCGCTCTCGCTTGCTGAAAACAGAGTTCCAAAATTCGAAACCGTTTTAGAGTTATCGTTTTGGCAGAGGGACTGACGGACAGTCGGACAGAAAATAGTAAGTTAAAGCTTATCCGTCGAATGATACAGACGGGTCCTGAGGTCTTAAAGCTTGTCGTGGAGTGATACGCATACGTAAATCTTGCTCGTAGACACGGTCAATAACGTAAATCTTGCTTGTAGACACGATCAATAAAAGCATCGACGCCATTGTATATCCAAGCTTGTCTGTATTCTTTTCGGCTATTGTTGCCTATTTTCAGCTTGTCTGTGGTCTCATTTATCTATTTTAAGCTTGTCTGTAAATAATAATCAATGAACAATAATCAAATATTTATTTAATGTATTTATCTGTCAAATGTCTGTCAATTATTTTAGGTTAGTTTAATTATAAAACAAGTGAAAACAGCAATATTTTTGCCGTAATTTTGAGTTTTGGAAAATTCAGACCTACGAAAATTAATTACAACAGTATATATGGTATAAGTAGCGGGAAAGTAAAAATCGATGAAAGAATAATATCATTTTTGGGGTTTTTAACATTGCTGAATCGGTTGCCGGAGTTTATGATATTTAAATAAAAACATGAATAATAATGATATAATTTTTGCAAATTATCACAAACAATAATTCATTCATTCAAGATTCTACTAATTCAAAAGAAAATCTGATAAAGAATAATATAGGAACAATAAAATATAATATAAATTTCAAATTTTATCCTTAAAGTCTGCGGACTAGATAGTTAAATGTACGGTGACCAAAGTATTATTACTGAAGAGACCAATGTCTTAACATGCCATCTGTTTGTTAGTAGCTGAATCAATTTTTGTTGAGTAATTTCTCACAGAGGGCACTATTTTAATTGTGCCTCCATTTTTGATCCGGAAAAATTCTTTTTGCTGCGCATGCTACGCTATAGACAAGTGAAACGTGCCGCGCCTTAACCATAGAGAATGTTATTACCATTGTATAATGTATATAGTCTATACAATGTCTTTACTTTGAAGTATTCGTAATCTAAAAAAAAAATCAAATTGTAGTCTGACCTAACTAGATAAATACGGAAAAATCACAGAGTGGGGACATCTATCTTTCACCGTTTGAACGACTCGAGATGTGAATAACAAACTAATTGCGTTTATTTATATGGGCGGAAAGTGAACTTTTTAAGTTATTTTAAGCCAGTTATGCATTGAAAGTGATATATTTTATGAAGAATTGGTATAGAAATATATATATATATATATAAATAATACCATCTGAAAATCAGCGATTCTGTGACAATATACTAAAACTTTAAATACAAACCTTTGATCCAATTATAAAAAATTTAAAATCAAATGAAGTCTCTGAAAAAATAAATTCTTCTTTCATGTTTCTTGGCTTTCTGATCAAATACGACCTAATAAAAAATATATTTTTACAAGAGAAAGATCAAATGTTGGTCACACCTCAATACGACATTTTATCATTTTGCAGTGCCATCTCGCGGTATGTGATTTTCCCTAATATTGTCCATCTTTTCTCTAAAAAAGAAGAAAGAAAGAAGTGACTAGCTTCACAGCTTTTATTCAGTTTACAAATAAAAAATAAAGTTTATTCAGCTAAAAAAAATTATGAGAAGTAGTTTAAAAGTCTAGTAATTATTAAATTCGTATTATATTAATTACTACTTGCCTATAATACCTAATTAATAACTAGTGGTGCCGTAGCTGTTTCATCTAAAAAGAACGAGACCATAATAAAATAAGGTTATGGTGATTGTAAATTTTAAATCATGATAACTCGTCATTTATTAAATACTTTAAGATCTACCACTAAGAATTTGAAATATTACAATTCAACTTTATCTTGGAGAATACCTGAATTTCCTGAACTTGATAAGGATTTTTTATGCAATCCCTGTAATGAAATTGCGATTAACGAAAATATTTCACGTAGAAAAGGTGTAGGTAATATTAAATTAGTGAATGATTTAAAAAATCGGTTGGAAAAAACGCAAACCAATTCCGAAGAATATGAAGAAATTCGATGTAAATTTTATGAAGAACTTTCACTTATTCCTAATGAAACACATCCTGATATTATTAACTACGGGGATAAACCCAAAGTTATTAAACTAGTCAACAATAAAAAACAGTTTTCTTCGAAATGTTTGGAATTCAGTGAAATTGTGAAAAGATTAAATCTAGTTAGGACAGAACAATTAGGAAATGTATCTGGAAACAGAAGTTATTATATTTTAGGTGAATTGGCTGAATTAGAACAAGCATTGATCAACTATTTTATAGATGAACTTACTGAATCTGGTTTCGAGATTATTTCTGTCCCTGATATATTACCAAGACATATTATTGAGAGATGTGGAATGTACACTAGAGGCGAGAGAAATCAAGTAATGTTTTTGTTTTTCACTTGATACTAATTTTGTTTAACATATTATTAATCTTAGATTTATTTACTCGATCCCAAATTACATTCTCCAGATCTATGTCTATCAGGAACATCAGAAATGGCTTTGGCAGGTTATCTTGCTGGTGAAACATTTTTAGAAACAGATTTACCAAAAAAATTGATGGCAGTAAGTAGATGCTATAGAGCAGAAACATCGAGTAGTGCAGACGAGAGAGGTATATACAGGTATTTAAATTTATATAAATTTTATAATTATAATTATAAAATTTCATTTAGGGTTCATGAATTCACCAAGGTTGAAATGTTTATGGTTACAAGTCCAGAAAAATCAGATGAAGCTTTGGAAGAAATACGAAATTGGGAAGAAAAGAAATTCGAGTCTCTCGGACTTCATTTTCAAGTACTTGATATGCCTCCTCATGAGTTAGGAGCTCAAGCGTACAGAAAGTATGATATAGAAGCTTGGATGCCGGGTAGAAAATTATATGGTGAAATTTCCAGCTGCAGCAACTGTACGGATTATCAATCCAGAAGGTGAATAATCAATTTTTGGTACTAAAAAATTTGTTCATATTTTTTGTTTAAAAATTCATTAAACAGATATTTTGTTGATAATCTTTTACGGAATAATTTGGGTATGTCTTTAGTCTTTCTTGATTGTGGATATTTTTTGACATTTTATAATATATTTTAATCCCTTTTTGTGCTATTTAATTATTATCACATTCAAAAATGTGTCTATTGATTTCTATTTAATGACTTATTTATTATTTAGATGTTTGGTTTGCTAATAATAGTTTTTTATTCATTTATTTTTCTCAGGTTGGATATTAAATATCGAACAGAAGATGGAACTACAAGATTTGTTCATACACTTAATGGTACAGCTTGCGCTATTCCACGACTTCTCATTTCTTTAATTGAAAATGGTCAGGACCAAAAAGGTTTCATCTATATTCCACGTGTATTACACGACTATATGAGAGGAAAAAAGTCTTTTTTTCGACAAAAAGGAATTCCTGAGTTAAAATTGATAAAAAATAAAAAACACTGAATAAAAAATGTTTTATTTCCTCTTAAAAAATTGTTTTATTTATATAAAAGTAAACATCAAACAAATGTATTTTTTTTTAATTATACCTATTGAATCGTAAATGGTAATAATTAATTTTAGTTTAGCGCCATCTGTGAAAAAGTAGCCTGATCAGAATTCCTATAGATCGAAAATCTCGTTAGGTACACTTTAAATCGTGCCTTCGACGGAAAAGTAGGGTAACAAAAACTAATCGAAAGAAGGCCTGAAAACTCGCTATGGCTATTAACCGATAGATGGCCTTTTTACAGAGGGACTTTGACCATAATATATTGAAAAAAATCGAATTTTGGAACTCGCTTCTTTTTGGCGAGCCAAGTCAACTACAAACGTTTGTCCGAAACTGAGCTGTTTAGATAAAATTTAAATTTCTTTTTCAGCGAATTTTAATTCCTAAAAATGGCCTTTCATCAGCTAAATTATAGTCTGTTTTTTTCATTTCACAGCCATAAAATTTTTACTTTGGAAAATTTGAAAAAATTAAGGATCTCACAATTTTTCACAAAAATAAATAATTTCTGAAACTAACAGAGCTGGAAGTGTTAATTTTTTGGAACATACGCCCTTTAGAATGTACGTACCTCTACCAATTTTCGCTGAAATCTGAATGATGACAAATTTTGATGTTTTTTTTTGCCACATTTTTTTTCTCCGATTTGAATGAAATCTTATGTATAGATACAGGAAGTTAATTGAAATTTATAGGAGTCATCTGTTTTTTTCATTTCACATCTATAACATTTTTAATTTGGAAAATTTGAAAAAATTGAGTCAAAATTTTTCAAAAAAAATTATCTCTGAAACTAATAGAGCTAGAGAAGAACTGATAATTTTTTTGGAATTTACGCCGTTTGGAATGTTCCTCTAAAAATTTTCACTGAAATCTGAAGTCTGACAATTTTTGAAGGCAACCTGCTTGCACTTTTTTTGGGCTACATTTTTTTTTCTACGATTTGAATGAAATTTTATGTATAGATAAAGGAAGTTAATTGGAATTTATGCGAGTCATCTGTTTTTTTCATTTAACAGCTATAAAATTTTTTATTTGGAAAATTTGAAAAAGTTAAAGATCACAATTTTTCAAAAAAATTATTTTTTTCGCTGAAATCTGAATGATGACAAATTTTGAAGATTTTTGAAGGCTATAATCTTCCGTTTTTTCGAGCCAATTTTTTTTTGTCTTTGATTTTGATGAAATTTGAGGAATGTATGAGAATGACAATTGGAATTTCAGAGCGATACGTGTTTCTGTTCATCTTTTTTTTTTGGAAAATACTTTGAATTTTCTAGTTACTCATAGGTTTAATCTTCTGCCTGTATTATGCATCTTGTAGGGTGGTTCGGATATTACAAACATGTGGAGTTTCGCTTCTTAATTCCTCATAGTTTAGCAGATATTAATAATTTAAAAAAATGGCGAGAGCGCAATCACGCATTTTAAAAAATCGATAATTCCATTAATAAATTTTTTAGGGAAAAACTACCTTGTTTTTCGAAATCCACTCACTTATTATACTTTTGTACTAATTTTCATTCAAAACGGAGAGATCGTATTTTTCAAAAATTTCCGTTTTTTCGAGCCAAATTTTTTTTTTGTTTTTGATTATGATGACATTAGAGGAATGTATAGAGAATGACAATTAGCAGGAGAACAGAAGTGACTAAAGGTATTTTCTTATTATTTTGTAAAATATTTTTAAATTCGACTTGAAATTTTTCTTTCTACTAGTAACAGAAACGAGGAAGGGTAAATAAACATAGAGAAAACTTTTTTGTAACAATTTATTAAAATAGAGTAATAAATCTATAAAAAATATGTATTTTAAAAACTCATCAGTAAACATTAGTACACTAAAATTTAAAAATCTTATTTAAGTATATCATCCAATTCCAAAATTCATTTTTAACATAGAGGAAAAATATATTTATCAACAAATATCTAATCTTTCCCCCGTACTGCCTGAATTTATAATTTCACTGGGTTGTAACAATCATAAACAAAACTTATAAAAATGTCTTTTACAATTCATTATATTGTTTTATAAAAAAAAGTGTCTCATAAAGAATTAATATATCGTCGAAGTTCTTCTTGCGTGTCAAAAATCATGACATGGAAAGGTGATCCAGGTACAAGTTCTCCAGCCCATTTTACTTCCACTCTGTAGTCTCCAGGTTCAGTAGGATCATACTGTAATTATACAACATTTTATTTGATTAAGAAAAGACATTTTTATAAATACACAAGGTAGTGTATTCTATAAGTCGGACAGACATGTAAATAATTCAGAGCCTAACGAGACTATGTCCCCCATTCTGTCAAAAACAACCCCCCAGATGGGTGAAACACGGATGCGCCGTCTCATATTGACAAAACTTGCGTCACTCCCGTTTTCGAGGACGCTGAACACGATGGTGATGTTTCGGGAAAAAGATCCAGCATCACCATCCTGTTCAGAATCCTCGAAAGGGGGGGAGTCACCCAGGTTTTGTCGGTATGAGATGGCGTATCCGCGTTACCTTTCTTGGGCTGTTTTTGATCGTTTTTGGGGGTGGGATTAACTCGAGAAAGAGTTTAAAACACCACCACAGTGTTAAGCATCCTCGAAAACGTGGGGGAGGATATAGTCTTGTTAGCATCTGAATTATTTACATGTCTGTCTGTATGACAGAAGCCACTACAGACGGAATGTAAATTATTAAAATAAAGTAAAACTAAACTATGTTATAAATAATCATTAAAATAAAAATATCTTACTTTGCACAATATCGTTCTGTCCTTCTGACTTTCTCGTTGCATTTCTACTCTAAAGGCTCCTTTAGGTCCTCTTACTCTTACTGTTAATTGACCTGCTCCTGCACCTCTTGTATCACAAATAAATCTAGATTGAAAAGTGGCCAACACGCCATGTTCTACACCTGGACCATATACACGAACCTAAAAAAAATAGGTAAATAAGTTCTATATAATAAAAAAAAAACCAACAGAATAGCAGCCATTTATAAATCAAAAACTAAATCTAATTTTGAATATTAACAAAAATTATATTTTTACCTTTGATGGATCAGGTGCTCCAGCGACTCTTAGGCTAAACGGCGATCCCGGAACATGTTGACCGGCGTATTTAATAGTAAGAGCGTGTTTTCCGGATTCTTGGGGTTTGACGTTAAGCGTAAACGTAGCGTCGCCGTGGTCATATAATTCACAGTATGCTACCTTTCTAGGTCCTGCACAGTGAGCTGTTAATTCACCAGGTCCAGCTCGTCTAGTATCTATCCACGATCGAATTTCGCGCCCTACCACCCCTTGACGGAGTCCTTCTCCTGAACACAAAACCTAAAAAATCATAAAATATAAATCATAAGACGTGTAGATGATCTTTTCCTACACTGAAGTAAGGATAATGACAATAAATGGAATAGAAAAATAACTGGGAGTAAGAGGAAATAGTGTCGCAAGATTTTTTTCTTACCTTGGAAGCATCTGCTCCACTTTTATCTTTTACAATCAAAGGATAACCTTTTATAGGTCTTCCGGCTCCCAAACAGATAATAAATATGAAACTAATAGAGCTAGAGAAGAACTGTTATTTTTTTATGGAATCTGCGCCCTTTAGAATGTACTCCTACCAATTTTTAAAGAAATCTGAATTTTTTTTTCTTACCTTGGAAGCATCTGCTCCACCTTTAGCTTCTACAATCAAGGGACAACCTTTTACAGGTCTTCCGGCCCACAAAACAGATAATAAGTAGTTTCCAGGTATACTAACTGTGTAAGCTGCTTTCCAAATTTTGTCACCTGCTAAACTTATCATTACTGGAACCGGAATGTTGGAATCAGCAGCATTAAGAGTCACTTCTGGATTACCTGAAATAAATAAATAAATAAATGTTAATAATTGTGATTTCTCCAATAAATTCATTGTAAAACATATTTTAACTTACCCAGACTTGCTTTAGATCCATCAATAGTAAATACAGCTGGTTCACCACATTGTGCATGTGCCAATCCTCTTCCAGTTAATACAACTTGATCCCCAAGACAAACTATTGTATTTGGTGCTTCGGGTAGGGGGAAATTTCCAAATCTGATCTCAAATTCATGTTCTCCTGGACTTAAACCTAATAAGGCAACAATTTTTTTTAAATTAAATTATAATATATGAAAAAATACATACCTTCACCAGAAAGTTCAAATCTTATCCTAGAGCTACTCTTTTCTGCATTGATTTTTCTTCCAGATACTTTACAATCTAGATTACCCGGTCCTGCGTTAGATGTGTCAAAAGCTAATTTGGCAGGAAGTTTAATACGACCAGAGTCATCTAAATACTGAGTCCACCCTCCTATAGGTCTTACAGCTGAAGGATCTACTATGTTCGGTCTAAATGGTGAACCTGGAAGCTATTACGAAAAAAATGACTATACCTAATATTTCAAAACAATTCAAATAACTATTAACGATTAATAATAAGTGTTACTTACATCACTGTGTCCTATACTAATTATAATATCATATGTTCCCACCCACTTAGGGACATATGAAACTTGGTACTCTCCCGGCTTGTGATTCTGAATTTGCACATCGATATTTCCCTCAGCCGCTTCTACTGAAACTCTTGGTTGTACAGCGCTGCTTACAGTAAATATTATTTTCTCTCCGACTCTTCCACTTTCAAGGCCCTTACCGACAGCTCTTGGTGGTGGAGTTGGCCCTACGGGACCTACGCCTAGAGCCAAAGGCGACGCTTTGACTGGGACTCCTCCATAAGTTACTGCCACTTGGTAGAGACCGGTTAGAGTAGGAAGAAAAGATATCTACAAGGAAAAATATAATAATATACTTTTTAGTATTTATGACTCTATAGAAACACCAAAATTCTTTTAATTCTTCGAAGGACCACAACTACATATCTTTAGTCGTAAAAATAAAATATATTTTTTCCAATTATCAATTATTTACCTGTGTAATATCTTCTGTAATAGTCTTTTGTACAGCTAAAGTTTGATGTATTGGATTCGTCACTTGAACATCCAATTCGGCTACACCAGATCCTTTAGTGGAAACTAAAACTCAAACCAACCCAATAAGAGTTTCTCAAAGATCAAAAATTGAGATTATTACTTTATATAACTGATTAACCCATTTTTCAGAATTATGGCAGCATTCCAAGGAAAACCCTGTGATTTAATAAGAAGTTTATTAATTTTACTAACCATTAAAATATATTTTATCTCCAACGTTTCCTTGTGATGTTGGCACGTCAGTAATTCTAACATTATCCGGATCAAATGCTTGGCAAGTAAAAGGACTTCCGACAAGATGCTTGCCTTGGTGTAATACTTCAACTTTATGCGGACCAATTTCTCGAGTAGTACATTCAGCTTGAAGTTTACCGGTTTTCGTTTGGTAACATCTAACGGGCACAGCCGATCCTGTAGGACCGCTCACAACCACGTCAAACTCTCTAGCTGATCTACCTTGAGTTTCCAACTGGAAAGAGGTTACCTTACCAACTTTTGCTTGATAAAGACCTAAAAATATAATAATAATTTTATTTGTACAGTTTATATAATTTTTGTTTAAAACTAGTATTTTTACTGACCTATTCCACCTGCCCACGGTTCGTTTCCAGGTCCTTTTACAGGAATTTCGAGGACACCAAATTTTGGAACACAATTATAAAATAGGGTAATTCTATGCGGCGCTGCTTGTACAGGATGAAACACCACTTCCCACATACTTGGATTAGTTGGACTTTGTCGGACACTGTGCGAAACATCCCTACTACCAACCTAAAAAAAATACTATTGTCATAAAAATAACTTATTTCGTTATTATTTAAAACTTGCTTATTTCTAAATTTGCAATTTTATTTTGAATACTAAAGAAAATAATAGGGAAGAATAAAAATAAATGGATACCTTAACTGAAGCGGTCAGTTTACCAGGTCCAACTTTATTCATGTTAATGCCAACAGCAGCAGGTCTATGACATATTCCTTCAGGAGCGTTTATCACGTCTATTTTTGTTGTATCAAACACGTGGAAAGTTCTAGTTGCTACTATTTCGTTGTCTCTTAATATATTAACTCGATAAGTACCTAAAAATTAAATATTTTAGCATATAAATATCAATTTAATACTTCAAAAATTGTTATTTTCAATCCCTAAATAGTATAACTGGAAATACTCGGTTCAAATTCAAAGTAAAATATGTAAATCTTACCTGTTTGAGTAAGATTAAATTCTCCTTTGTAGTTATTAACCACATATTTAACATGATGATTATTAGGATCAGTGACTTCAATCCTATGATTTTCACTAGGTAAATCTATGTAAGCGGTACCACCGATTTGGAAGTATTGCGTCGATTCTATGACGCTACAATGGAACGGGCTACCTGCAACTATCATATCGTTGAAAGTTATGTTAACGTAATGGTCTTCGGCAGCCAACGGGACAAATGTGACATCATATAATCCTCTAGCGCATGCTACTACTTCTGCTTTGATAGTAGTTTGTTGGGTGGAAACTACGAGTTCGAGCGTTCCTTCTCCGGCTTGGGCGGCGTCTACACTGAAGGTTACGGGTTTTCCAACTTCCGCTGGACCTGGAAGAGACAAACACATAGTGCGTTAATAGGTATTAAAATTGTGATTGTTTTGTAACTTACTTTGTATTTCTTTCAGACTAATTTCATTAATAGATCTATTAAGATCAGTTTTTCTACCCGGTAGACCAGTAACTATGACTTTATTGACATCATAAACGTTGCAGCTAAACGGTGAACCAATAACGTGTTGATCATTAATCAAGATGGCGACTGAATGACGACCCACAGATTCTGGAACAAATCTAGCAATGTAAGTGTCTCCATTTACTATCAATTTTGTTGGTAGAGATTTTCCGCTGGGAGCTGTGGCTATAACTTGAGGTTCACCACCTGAAAATTTATCATTTATTAATTGTTCTGCCATTATTAAAGATAATAAAAATATACCTGTAACACCTTCAATTTTTATTTCTGCAGGTTGATCAACTGCTGAAAGCTCAATACCATTACCAGATACAGGAACTCTAGGTTGGGTATTTCCTGGATTAACTTTACAATTAAATGGAGAACCTGGCACTGGCTGTCCATTAAATCTAAAAAATATAACACATATGTTTTTAATTCGATTTTACTATTATAATATTATTCACAAACACTTACCTTACACTTAAGGTGTGCGTAGCAGCTTCAGTAGGTTTAAAATTAACCTTAAATCTAGCATTTCCTTCGCTTTGAACAAAATTGGGAACATTTCTTCCTCCTACCGCAACTATAATTTCCAAATTTCCGGCGCCGGCTTGAGAAGCGTTTATACTAAAAGAAACTGGTTTTCCCACCATTCCATCCGTGATATCAGTTACCGTTACTCTATTGGCATCGTAAGCTTTGATAAGGAATGGACTACCATCTATATGACCGCTTTGAAGACGAACTTCAACGCTGTGATCGCCTACGTCTATCGGTGTGAAAGTTACTTCGAATTTTCCTACGGTGTTTTCTTGAGGTCGAACCTTAAAATTTATGTAAATTCCATTAATTGGTTATTGAGTTAGTATAAAATTGTTTTAAATAGAGTGAAAGATATACTTTCTAAAGACAGATAATTTACAAAAAGTCAGTTTTGTAAACTTTATAATAAAATTAATGTACTTTTCTTAGAAAATATGTTGAATATTTTACTTATGGATGAAAATGTAGATGTACCTTAGTAACTAGTGCTCTTCTGGCTGGTCCCAAGATCTCTACAGTAGGCGGATTAGGGCTCTCAACAACAAATGTACAAGCCTTCCCTACTGACACTTTATCCAGAGTGTCTATAGCCAAAATTCTGGCAGCTGGAGATACAGTACACTTAAACGGACTCCCAGGAACATCTTGACCATTAAAGCGCAAGTCCACTGAATGAACTGTTGCTTCTCTGGGAGTAAAAGAGATAGCATATGTGTGAGGACCCTGTGCTTGAGCCGAAGTAGGAACTAACCCACCGTTTACTGTGACTTCAAGGTTTCCGGGACCGGCTTGGCTCGTTTCAACTAAAAAAGTATTTTATATTAAGTTTGTCTATAGAGGTAAAAAATTTATCTACATCTGAGAATCTAACGATCAACAAAGAAAATTTAAACCTCAAAATATTTTATTTTTCAAGTCAGTTTCCTCAAATTTGAAATATGCTAGCAAGTTCTAATATTTTTGTTTGTAACTAAGAGAGCAATAAATAAAAATTAAACAGAAACATTAAATCGTCCAATAGATGATAAAGAAGTGTCTGAAGCCTGGATAAGTATCCTACCGCCAATGTGGAGTTGTTTTTCTCAATCGTGACCCAATGGAGAAAGATATAAAAAGAATTATGTTACAAAATTGTTATTCTGAAGGCAAAACAGTTTTATGAACATTTAATAAACAAATTATTTGTACATTATAAAAATCTTCAGAAATATAAAACAAAGAAGTATTTCCCAGCTGAGAGTAAAAGCTGTCTTTGAGGATCCTAATATAGACAGATCCACGATATATTGATACAATATAGAATTGACAAATAAAAAAAATGTACTTACCCAAAAATGTAACAGGTTTTCCCACAATTCCACTGGCAGCATCCTTAATTTTAATAGCTTGCACATCATATACTTTAGCAGCATAGGGACTTCCGACGGTAGGAACTCCGCTAACAGTGACATTGACTCTATGTTCCCCTACCACTCTAGGCACAAACTCTGCTCTAAACTGACCATTTCCAAGAGGTTGGACTTGAGTGGGCACAGCTTGACCTCCAGGGCCTGCTTCAGTCGGTTTTTGTCAATTATTTTTAAAGTAAGAGTCTTGATTATATAGGATAAGGATAAGGGTGCAATAAATTAGATCGTCACATTTTTAGTTATGAAGGAGTCATGTCCAGGAGCGTTAAAGATGAAAAGTATTAACTGTAACCACTAATTCAATTTCTCATTATTTTCTACAAATTCAAGGGTAGAATCTATATTCTGGAGATCAAGTAGGAAGTGTTCCATTAGTTTTTTTATAATTTTGACTGGGCTGTAATTAGTGCTTGATCCTTTAGAATTAATAACTATCAATTGTACTATTTCATCTCTAATTTGAAATACAGTGTGGCAAAAAGAAATAAATAAATTCATTATTTCTCAAATAGGAAGATTTTGAAAATCTTGAAGACAATTTTTGATATATCTATCAAATTTATGACTATCTTGTAACAGAATGAAAATTAGTAAAAAAAACACTCAGTAGAATTTATTTTTGTATCGATTCTTAGAAATAGGTCCAAACAATAAACGAACTGCTGTTGAGTCAAAATCATTGGAGACAGAAAGTTATATTTTAACAAGATTTATTCGGCAGTATTTTAGATTCCGCTAAAATTTAAACGGTTAAATGCCCGAACCTCTCCTTTGTCATAGAAGGTTTTAAATTTGACTAATCTTTAAGATAAATAATAGAAATTAAAACCTTTTTTTGGATCTCAGGCGATCCAAATTGTGGGCCGTTAATGACATAAGTTTATGTTTTATTGAGGTAAAAGACAAAATTTAAATAATTGATTTTTTATGTATAAACTATTAATAATTAATGTTCGTGTTTTCGTCATCATCAAAGTCAGGATTAAAGTTAAATGAATTTTGTATCTTCTACTGAATCGTGGATTTGTATCATTAATTATTGACGAGAAATCATTTGTTTATTGACAAATATTTCATCCACTAAATTTCATACGTTTTAACCGACGCGTTTATCAAATACATGAATAATTTTATAGTTTGAATATTCATAAATAAAATCAAGGCTTACAGAAACGGAGTGAATTGCAGCATTATTATGATTTGAAGTGGAGATACTATAAAAACTCAAAAGGAAGTGTGCAATTTATTTAATAATAAGTATCTAACCAATTTCACAGTCTACGGTAAGGAAAAATATAAACAAGACATATTTAGAAAATCGAGAAACCCATGCATCTAATTTTTTATTACTTCTCTTTAACTGTTCCTCTTTGTTGTTTTTCAAAAAAAGATAACTGGTAGGAAATCATATAAGAATTAAATCCACAGGTTTCTGGAGCTTGATTGATTCCGGTAAATTTGGCAAATATATCAAAAGTTGCGCATTTATAAATTATTGTTTCTCAAGATTTTTTAATTTCTTACTTTTGCACTAATTTTTTATAAAAATGATTAGGAAAATTAATGATTGAATTTAATTTAAGATGTTTTTCACTCTTTGACGCCCTTGGATAAAAACTGGATTGATGGAAAAAGATTCTATAAAAAATTTTTAAATGTTCACAAAATCAATAGTACCTCATTTATTAATGACTATCAAAGAAATTTATTTGAGGTACAAAAATTATTTTTTAGTAATAATTTTTAATTTAGATTAAAAATACTACACTATAATAACAATTAACAATTATTCAACTATCTAATGAAACCGCTCAAATTTATATCAAAAATTAAAGGTTACTATTTATTTCGCAAATTTTAACAAGTAAATAAAACAAAGTATTTCTGTGTAGAAATATTTTGCAATGTTGTTTTGCTTATTATATATTCTTAGTAATTAAAAATAGCATAAGGAACTGGATGTGTTTTGATTAGTCAAGCAATTTGTGAACGTTTTCATCTTTATGGCAACTTTTTTTTTTCTAAGAAAATAACAAAAAAACGGTATTATTTCTTTTATTGTACTAAGGAATGTCGTTTATCTGCACCTATTGAATTTCCTGATACAACATATGTTACATAAAAAAATAAGTAGTATTTAGTAGTTGCGATATATGCGAAAAAAAATAAAATAATGAATCTTTTAATCCAGCAGAGAGCACAAACGACCTATTTTTAAGCCATCTCTGATGTAAATCAAATTTATACAAGGCAAATACCTACATTTTCGATCACAAGAGTTGTCCTACTATTTATGAACCGCAGTGTATCTTGGGTGTACATATTTCTGGAATTAGATTGCAATAACAGATCAGTGAAACAGATATGGGAGGCCAAAAGAACCATCAATAATCTATTTAAATATAGAGAAATAGACAGAAGAGAAGTAAATATGTTAGCAAAAGATAAAAATAAATGGAGAAAGTTTGTCCATGGAAACCTCTATTTCTAATTTAGATAAAAGGGGAGAAATAAAAATGGTCAGTCTGGGCTGAATTTTTACATTTTGATAGATTATCAAGAGTATTTTTATTATGAGAAATATTGAATTTTTGAATATTCTACGTTAAGATACAGATAGAGAAAAGAAGTGAGATAGTCAAAATGGAAAAAGGCCAAGACGGTATCTTATAGAAAAAATTATAAAAATTCGTATGAAAACATAAAGTTGTTGAATAATTAGTAAAAAAAGTTTCAGAAATACATTTAAATTTGTATTTTTTTTTTATAATGTATAAATTATTTTCATAGAATTAAGCCCAGCTCGATTGAGATATTTTTTGATTGCAGCATGTTTTCGTATCATAGAAATAGTAGATTACATACCAAGGCGGGAAATGCATCATTATACTGTCGAGTGCAAATATATAGATCACCGTGGCGCTTTATTCACAATCATTTTATTTCAAACCACAATTAAAAAGAATATATAGTTATTGTTTTTAAAAGTGACATGTGCATTAAAATACTCTAGTCAAGTTTTCGTTAAAATCAAAATACTTTGGCATTTAGACAGTACACGACATATTTGTTGTACTATCAATTTAAAAAAAAAATAAAAATAAAAATGGCAAATTATGACCACAAAACATTACGATTATCATAAACAAATAATATAGGTTTTGGAAATATGTATAGTTTATAATGGTCTGTTACTTTATTATTGTAATTAATAATACTATGTAGAGATATATCCGGATCACGCGTGAGAAATGACAGATGTCACTTCCCACCCTTGGGCAAGAAGTAAGTTTATAATAGCTTATTTCCCGACCTTTAAAAGTGTTTAATTGAGCTATTACATATACGATTTACTGAATTTTCATTAGTAGAATTAAGAGATTTCTTTCAAATAAATTTCATTTACATTATAACGCTAATTATTTAGAAATATATTTTGAGATAAGTATGATTTAAAATAATTTTAGAAATTTCGATACCTAAATTCCTTTATTCTAAACACATTTTTTTAAGAAACGAATAATCATGTTTTTCCATATGATATAGAAAGTGGTAAATATTATCAAATATTTCCAGTTAAGTTTCTTTATACGAATTAGAAAATTTATTTACCTTGAGATTCCATTGACAGCAGCAACTGTTTGATTCGGTTCGGTGACTAACAATGAATTAATTAATGTAAATGGACTAATAAATATAATATAAAGTTGTTGTAATGTACTCATTGAGAAAGGTTCTCGTTAATAGGACTATTATTATCATTTACAAATCAAGGTGATCAAAATTCTATCATCAAAATCTTAATACACCAATGCATTGTTTGGGACATTCAGGGTTATATATCCCCTATATACGCCTATTCTATTCATTTTGTACATAAAATTTTTAGCTGAACTTGAATTATGGAAGTTCATGGACTTCTTTCAATTGGTGCAAACACATATTATTAAATTTAAGCCAAAGAAAATAAAATGGTGAGTAATAAACGTTTTTGGAGATAAATATTTAATTCTTACAAAGTCATCTTGGGATATATTCTAGAAATTTGAAAATAAATGAATTGAGAATATTTCATATTTTTTTAATTATTTCAAAAGTAATTTTTACACATTTACAGCTTTTCTGAATAAAAATAAATAAATAGGGATATTGGCAAATAAAATATTGGAAAATGCATCGTTTAATGTTAGAACTTTGATTCGCTTTGTAGATTTTAAGGATAAAAAATATGCATAACAAAAAAAAGAACCAAAAATAAAAATCCAAAAAAACGGTTACAGTTTAGTTGTTACCTGAATTAATTAAAGCTCCATTTACAGAATAAAACAATAAGATGTTTTTGTTATATAATAGATCCTTAAGTTTCATCTGTTTAATAAAAAAATTCTCGTTTATTGATATCATTGATATTAAAATTGTTTAAATTAAAATGAAATAAGTAAAATACTAAAGTAAATAATGTCAACTGCGAATCTGAAAATTTCAAATTTTAAATAAAAAGATATTTAAATTTTAAACATTTTTATAAAACAATTAAACTTTTTTACTTTATTAGTCATATTCGTGAATTATAAAGTTTGCTGATAATTATGGAATAAACAGAATGATAAAAGAAAAAAAATAGATAAAAATAATAACAAAATGATTATATTCGTACGCAGCTATATAAAAGATTAAGAAATATTAAAAAAACATAAAATTGCAGCTTTCATATTATTTTTTTTTATAATCATTCAGATAACAACTAAATATTTAGAGTCTCCTTTAATATTTATACAAAATTTAGATAGTTAGTATACTTTGAAAAAAAGAAATAAATGTTAGTGACCATAATTATTTTTACAGCGTAATAGGTACCTGAGGATTTTTAAAATCTTTGGAATAGTGTAGAAAAAAATTATTATTATTTATAAATAGAAAACAAATAATAGTGCTGTAAATATTGAAAACAAATTAATAAATAAAATTTAACCAGCAATTAATAAAAAATGAAATTTAGTTTTAGAATCATTCATATATATTTTAAATTATTAGCCCGTTTTCCTTTAAATTATAAAAAACATATAGAGAGTTCCAGCTCTATACTTTTTTCTATATAGGAGGGTAGGAAGTAAAGGAAGAAAGTGATAGAGAAAGGGCGGAAGAATAAAAAATAATGAATCTAAATATGCTGAAGATTGGAAAGAAAATGCAAAATGAGAAAAAAATGAAACAAAATAGAAAAAAAAATAACAGAAAGCAATGTAAAAGTTTAGAAATAAAATAATAGGATTGTAAAAAAATTAAAACAAAATAGGAAGGAGATGATTAACAAGTTGAAAAACACAAGAAAATAACTTCAGATAAAGATGACACAGTGAGCAATAGAAGTAAAAAAATTACAAGTAAAAGGAAAAATATGTAAAAATGGAATCTAGAAAATTGGAAATACGAAATACAGGGAAAATAATGACAATATTGAAAGAAAAATGGGTGAATAGTATCACAGTTTTAAATGAACAAAATATAAAGGGAATAGAAGAAAGAGTAACAGAAAATCAAACAAAAGTGGTACGAAGAATCAATGGAAAAATAAAATAAAATACAAAAAGAAATTAATATAGAATGATGGAGAAAGGAAAAAATGGAAGACGTCTAAATATCTACAAGAAGAATACTTGAAAAAGGTACGAATTTTACAAGGA
Organism: Neocrepidodera transversa; assembly: GCA_963243735.1. Taxonomy (NCBI): domain Eukaryota; kingdom Metazoa; phylum Arthropoda; class Insecta; order Coleoptera; family Chrysomelidae; genus Neocrepidodera; species Neocrepidodera transversa. The sequence continues at coordinate 2,172,195 of OY725341.1, read as the reverse complement.
AAATTTAACACCTACATTTTTAAGATAAACAGAAACTTGTTTTTCCTTTGGTTACCATGGGAACTATAAACATTTCCGAAAATATTCATTTTCCAGGGTGCCCTAGTCGATATTAAGTGTTAAAATAATAACACGTATATTTTATAACCAAAATTTCATTATTTTCTTGTCTAACCTCCTAATTTTTTTCTTATTTATTCGCAATAATTTCCGAAAATAGGCTCTAGGGTGATTATAAATGTAAAAAATCTAAAGGATTAGATACCAAATTTGTAAATACTTACATAATAGCAAAAAAGAGAACAAGAAACATAAAAATAAAACCAAAGATAATAAGAAATAGTATGAGTATTAAAAAAAAACAATGGTCAAGACAAGGAAGATATTCTAGAATTGTCAAAGATAGAAAGACGATAGGCCAAAGAAATTAATTATGTAATAGTTAAAGAAATCTTAATTATTATGATAATGGGCACTATAGATTTAGAATAAAAATCTTAAGAAAATAAATTTAAATTAAAGAAAAAATATAAAAAGAAGAAAAATAAATCTATATTAAGATATATGAAGAATTAAATTTCTAATTATCTAAGTTTCAGAAAGAAACAAAAAGGCAAGAGAGAAGAAAGTATAAAAAAAGCTTATGGAAATAAAATAACGGAAAATAATTAAAAAAACTAGAGACATATATGCTTCATAGATCTAGAAAAAGCGTTTGATCGCGTAATATAGAAAATATCTGGAAAACAATGTATAACAAGAAAACAATAATAAAAATAATAAATAACAAACAATAAAAGATCGGAGGAATTCTGAAACATCAATGGGAGTTAAATGTACACTAAGTTCACCCTTATTATCAATCATTGGTACTAGAAGAAAAAAAAAATAGAAAAAATATTATTTAGAGCTAGAAAACACTTTTTTTATATTTTTTAAAATAAAGGTATTTTAGACTTTAGTTGAATTCATATTTTATGATTTCCCTCGTACATGGTTTTTTAATATTATTGTAAGTAAAGCATTAACTTTTATCAGGAATAATTTTATTTATCTCTAAATTAACATTAAAAACGTTTAAATTATTTGTAATAAATAACAATCCCTTGTAATCTTATTTTTTAATTAAAAAATAACATATATAATTTTTTAAGTCAACGCTGGTATTATAAGCAGTAGTAAAACGACATTCCTAAGTATATTATCTGAAAAGACAATTTTGTGATTCAATTATTTTTTTATTTTATTTTTTTAAATAAAATTATAGTTCACATTTAAACCGTTTTATTTTATAAATTAATTTATGTTTTTAATTATATTTATTTATTTACTTAAGGATTGGTTTAGGGGTAGTTAGGAATGGTTAGTACATACATAGAAAAGTCAAAAGTGTCTAGTAGACGTATCGTCTGTGACCTAAAAATGAAAAAATAAAACACTGTGCAGAAAGTTGATAAATGTGTAAAGAGGATAGAACAAAAAACGAAATAGAAAGAAAAAGCATGCTTATATTTCAATAACAATGAGTACATAAATACAACTTTATATTATAACACAAAAAATGTTTATTACTGAGAAAATAATAATAAGCAAATACACATATGAATCAAGTATAGAATTATTTTATTTATTTATTTATACTTGATGTAATGAAATAATATGCAAAAAAAGATCACCACAACCTATTAAATAAATAATAATTGGAAAGGAAAAAATACTTCCACAAAATAATTAATAATCAAAACACAAGTCGATTTCGGGAACTTATTTTTCCAATCCAATTGTTTTATAACCCGTTAAAAACAAATAATCTCACCCTCAACGTTGACCTCAATATCCTCCAACCGTCCAGGATGATTAATCAACAACGTGCTTGGTCTATGCACTGGTCCAGGTCCTGGAAGCGTAACGCTAGGTCCTGTCCCATTACCACCAACGCTTACAATTAACGGACACCCAACCACTGGTCTTTTATTAAAAGCTACGTTGACAACGTGATCGCAAGCTTCGGCCGGTATAAAACTGACAGCAAATCTAGCATTGCCTTGGGGATGGACTTGTGTAGGGATGTTTAAACCTCTAGCGGATATTGTTATTTCCAAATTTCCTTCTCCCGCTTCCGATGCGTCTACCGAAAATGTGACCGGACGACCCACAGTACCTCTGGCCACAGTTCCGACAGTTACCTGACCAAGATAACGTTTTTAATCAAAAATTCATCTCTTTTTTCATATAAAATCAAATTGGGCTATAAAATTAAGCAAGTCCCTTTTATTGCAATTTTAAAAACTTTTTTCCTTAACATTCAAATAATCTTTCATACAATGTTAAAGAATATATCGTTACCACTAAATAAAGCTACACTTTAGAGTGTTATAGTTTTGGTTAGCTCTGACGATATTCTTCAACAATCTTTCATACATTATAAATTTTTCCATTACGTGTTTATTTTTATCAAGTATTCACCTTATTCGAATCAAAAGCTTTAGCAATGAATGGAGTACCCTGGACCGGCCTTCCATTATAATCAACGCTAATCTGATGTGCTCCAACTTGGATAGGAGTAAATTCAGCGGTGAATCCAGAATGTATATCGCCCGTTACTTTAACCGGTAATTCCCCGATAGGTCCCCTGACTGCCACGGCGAGTTCAGCGGCTCCTCCGCCAGCTACTCCCATATGGAACGAACTTGGTTGGTTTACAGGGACCAATTCTAAGTGGGACAGCGACAACGTGACTCTGCTAGTATCGGAAACTGAACAAACAAACGGACACCCTCTTATTGTTTCTCCATTAAATTTAATATCAATTAGATGGGGTTTGGCTTGGTCGGGAGTGAAGGAGACGAGGCATCTTCCTCCTCCTACTACTTGGACATGGTTAGGTACTTCTCCTTCGTTTATTGAGATTTCTAGTTGACCCTCACCCGCTTGACTTGCGTCCACTGAAAAAGGAATTTACAGTTGAATAAAATTTGATTCTAAATATTTTTAAAAATTAGTAAGAAATATCTCATCACTAAAAAAATGATAAGTAAATAATATTAAAATAATAAATTTAAGTTTTATTAAGGTAAATGTTTATATCTCCAGAAAATCAGATATTTAATACTTATTTTTAATTATTTTGAAGATTATTGGAATGATAATTTTATTTTGTAACATAGACCGAATTGTTTTTAAGAACAGGGATTTTATTGACCCAATTTGATTTACGAATTATAATATATAATTTTATGCGTTTTATCCAGCGATAATTGCAATTGTGATCGAAAACATCATTATTATTATTATTATTACAGTTATTACTTTGAACCCTTGACAAATGACAAAATTGTATTAACAATAAAAAAAAATTATAAATTCTAGTGTATGGACTGCATTAAATTTAACTATAGCAGATCGTACATTAATTTTCTACGTAATTAAAATATATTTAAAATAATTTAAATAAAAAAATCAATTATAATTTTAAGGAATTCAGCAATATTTTTTTCTAGCGATAATTGCATTCAAAAAATTATTATTAATATTATTACAGCAGTTTGTACTCTTGATTGATGGCTAAAATCGTATTAATAATTTTATCGATTGTAATTTATGGATTGCTTTAAATTTAAATCAAGTGAATCATTGCGTTATTATCTAATTTTAGGAAAACTTTTCAGAAGGAAATAAATATTAATAAACAATATTGGAAAATCTATTAAATTATTTTTCCATAATTAATTTTTCAGATTTAGAAAAAGTCAAAATAAAAATAATGAATTTTAATATTAAAAATTGTAGTGTTCATATACACTACATTTAGAAATAATATGTTTATAAAAATGGCAATTTCAACAAGATTATCAATTTTTTTACAAAATATTAATTAATTAATATTTTAGATTTTAACTAAAAAAAAAATATTCAAAATGAAATCTTAAAAATGACGCTTTTATAACGAGATCATTAATTTTTTATTTTTTTACTTGTTTTTTTTTTTTTTAAGAATGTATTAATTTTAAAATGTATAGTGTACGAACTACTTTAGACTTTCTAAAGCAGATCGTACACTGCTTTTCCTTCATAAAAAAATATTTAAAATGTGTTAAAACAAGAATAACAATTTTAACCAGATTATCAATTTTTTATATTTGTTTGATTTGATATTTTATTAAAAGCGCTAAATAAGAATAAAAAAAGAATTACTTACGATTTTTTTACAAATTATTAATTTTAAATGTTTAAAAAAGACCATACACTATTTTTTTTATAAAAATATTTATTATTTAATTCGATTTTTTGCCTCTCTTATTTAATTTTTACCTTCTAAAAGGTAAAATATTATTTCATTGGTAACATATCATGTTTTATTTGTAATTTCACTACTAATAATTTTATCGTTGCAATTCACGTTCCATTGATTTAGCTAATTAGTAAGGTCGACTCAATCATTGAATTAACCTTGATTTTTTTTCTGAGGAAAGTTTAAAAGTTAATTGATTACAACAAGGAATGGAACGCGGTTTGGGTCGGATATATGAATTCTAAATTTGTAGGTAGATAAATGTTTACAAAATTTTCGTGGAATTTAAAAATTCTGATTTCAGGTTAAAAAACTAGTAGAATGTATTTGGTATATTTAATTATTAAAAAAAAACTAACCAATATTTAAGTTAAATCGATTTAAATTTGAAGAGAAAAAATAAGGTACTTACGTGGCAAGAACGAAATAACAAATAAATATCATTTTTTTGTTTTAACCGAGATCGGTGCATTTTTTAAGATTAAGTGTATCATGCTTGATGGCCCACGGTCATTATAATTATAAAAAAAATTAATTGCCATAAAGAAAGCCAACCATCCTTTTATTTGTGTCTTCTTAAGACAATTAAAAAAAATTAACCAGAAAAAATTATGATATATTCGGAAAAAAAATTAAGAGAGATAATAAGTTAAAATTTTATGGACTAATTCTAGGCACTAAAATATATTTTTGAGTCTATTCTAGGCTGACTTCATGTGATTTTTTATCCCTATAATCTTAATCTTGTACATTTTCGATAAAGGGAAGCTTTACTCAATCAATATTATCATTCCAATATTTTTTTAAAAAGATTAATATAATAATAAAAATAAAATTCTGTACTTACCTCTAAATTGTACAGGTTGTCCGACAACACCACCTCCGACATCCGCGACCTGTATCAATCCGGCGTCATAAACTTTAGCAATCAAAGGCCCAGAGGGCAGTTTTTCACCATCTACCGAAACGTCCACTAAATGCGTACCAATCTCGTTCGGTACAAACTCGACGCTATGCACCCCTAGGCGCGTACCGGGTAAAACCCGAGACGGCACCACTCGTTTAGATGGTGCAACTACGTGAACCCTGAGGTCTGTAGGCGGTGTCGAAGAGGCGGTAATTATTTCGAAGACGGCCGGTGTGTTGGCGGGAACGAGGCGAGTTGCCTCGCCGAGTACTGAGAGGGCGGCGTTGTTCGACATGATGTTGACATGCCAGGGGCTGCCTGATAATTAAGAGAACGCCGTTTAATTGAAGCCGTAAGTGAATAGAATGGATATATTCTGGATATACTGTTTAAACTCTCTATTTACCAAAAATGTTGAAGGAAAAGAGACCAGGAGAACGAAAATCCAATATCAATAAAGCATTAAAAAAATCTGCATAAAAAAAGAGAAAACACAGTAATAAGAGTCTTAAACAAAATTAAGTTGGAGATGAGATTTTTATTTAAACTGTTTTCTCTTTTTTCATGTGTCACTTTTATTTTTTATAATATTTTAAATTTTAATATTGCTCTACCCTAATTAATTACACAACTTATTTGTGTTAATTTTTCTCTCCCCTGAATTAATAATGATTTGTAGCCGAAACTATAGTCGTCTTCCTTCAAAGTAATAAACCCACTTGAAAATTTTAAATGGTAACAAGAGTCGACTGAATTATGAAACACAATTATTTAATTATTTTTTTTGCCACACCTCCAGAGATTTCAATAAATTAGTTTGATTAATAACTTTCTAACCAGTATCAAATTCTTAAATTTATAGTTTTAAACTATTTCATAACTTTTAAATAATATTTATTGTGTACCAATATTAAAATGCGGAGTAGATTTATGTATTACAATATTTTAAAAATTTCAAAAATTTGTCGATTTAGAGAAAATAATTTTGACTGGGCTGAAACTTATTTTTATTTTCAAAACATACTCAAATGTGGCACATTATTCGATGAATAATAACAAAATTTAAGTCATATCGCAATATTTTATGTAAAGTTGTAAAACGAAGATAAACAATGGAGGGCTATATATTTCGGCCAAGCAATGGCCATCATCAGGCATATAATACAAAATTACAAGTTACATATGCAATCGCAAGTATAACATAATCAGTTCAAAAATAATAGTATGAAAAATTAGTAAATCAAACAGGAAACATTGAAGATTTAATTTTAAATTAAAAAAAAATTCCAATTCTTCAATGTTTGCTGTTTGAAGCATTTACAGTTTCGATTTACTAATTTTTCATATTATTGTTTATGAACTTTACTGGTTATGTTGTATTTGCGATACATCTATTTTATAAGTATATAATTTTTGTTTCTATTACATATCTAACTTGTAATTTTGTATTATAGGCCTGATGATGGCCATTGTTTGGCCGAAACATGTAGCGCTCCGTATGTTAATTTTCGTTTTATGACTTTTTTTTCATAATTTTATTTCAAATTATAAAAACAAAGAAAATATTATTCAGTTCAAAAGTTTTTTATATTGTTCCAAAGGGTAATTAAAAAATACAAAAAAACTGTTCCGCTGCAAAAAAGTCAAATTTTTCAAAAATGAGTAAAAAACAAACGAAATTTTTTTTTAAAATGTCATTGTTATGAATCATTTTGAATTGCAAAAATGTTGTTTTTTTTAAATCTTATTTTCTGTAGTTATTAATGTAACATGTATGTGTAAAAATTCAATTAGAAGGATTGAAATTATAAGTACTACCAAATGTTTTTTCATTAAAACAAGTATTTTAAACTTTAAATAAATAAAATTAAAAATAAGATATTGAAATAATATTTAAATCACCAAACGTAGGTTTTAACAATACATTAGTACCCATCTTATTTTAGAAAGTAAATGTGCGCTGAAACGTAACAATCTCTATTCAAAAATAATGAGTAGGTACTAAACATCGTACATCCAGAATACCCTTTCCATTCACTATTTTCCACTCTTATCAATATTTTCCTTATTACACAGATAAAACTATTTTTACCTGGCACTATTCACTACGGAAGTATCACTAATTAGTACCGTTTAAAAGTACCGAAAACGATAAATAAAACGACTGGTACCAAGAGTACCAATATCTTTCAACGGTAGGTAACAACTACAAATGGTCGCGAATACACTGGTACCGAGTACCCGCGAAGAATATCGAAGGTACCTGATCGGAGGTCAAAATGAAGCAGGTGGGCGCAGGTAAAGAGAGGCATTCCTCAACTCGATTTATTACCAAAGAAGTAGGAATTCCTGAAGAATGAGTAGTTTGCAGAACGAATTAATCTAAAAACTAGTTTTTTTTTCTATTTTTAATTAATATTATTAGTTTTCATAAATATTGTTCATTTGAAACTAAGTCGTGGTAATATTACGATTTTTTATTTTGATAAAAGCTTTGTCTATCATATTACGAAAACAAAAAGGAATGCACCGAGAAGAGACGGTGATGATGAATACTGAAATAACTATGAAAATTATAAACTTATTAAAAATAATTAAACATCTAGAAATACCAAAAAAAATAGAATTATCTTGCCAATCTACAAGAGAAAAATGCAAAAACTAGATCAAAAAATAGATCAATCTAAATATGCTAGATATGGGGAAGAAATAATCAGAAGAAAATGCAAAATGAGAAAGAAAATTGAAATAAAACAAGATAGAAAATAGAATAAAGAGAATGCAAAAGTTTGGAAATAAAGTAATAGAAGGTGTCAAAAAAATTAAGACGAGATGATTAACAAATTGATCACAAGAAAATAACTTCAGAGATAGGAGAATAATAGAAGTGAAAAATTACAAGATAGAAATTTTTACAAAAGTTACAAGAAAAAGAAAGAAAACTTCAAGATGTAAAAATGGAAATTGAGTAAATTGGAAGCACAAAATGTAGGGGAGCGAAAGAAAAATGGGTGAATAAAATCACGGTTATAGATGAACAAAATAAGAAGGCAATAGAAGAAAGAATAATAGACAAAATCAAAGAAAAATGGAACGAAAAATCGATGGAAAAATGGAAAAATCAACAAAAAATTGATATAATTATTGGAATAAATTAATTAGACTGGAATATAAGTTAATGATAGATATCTGTAAACTTTAAATATATAAACAGTTTTTGTAAAATACAATTTATTTTTGTACCTACATTTATCGTAATGTTTTAAATTTCTTATCGTTTCTCCCGGTTCCTACTTCTTTAGTTATAAGTAGAAAATGCATTATCCTGCCTATAAACTGCATTCTAGTCGTATGTACAATATATTTTTATATACGCTGTATGTATTTTTTTTAAATGTGTAACTTAAAAAACAAATATATATATCGAAAAATATAGGGAGCGCCAAAAAATTTAAATTCTACTGATTTTTATGTCAGTAGGACAAATAAAGTCGATGAACTGTAGGTAGATAGACATTTTTTAAATAATAATTATCGATCGAGAAATACCTTTTAAATTCTATGCCTACCTGACATCAGTAGCGTAGACAGAATCGTTTGATATTTACAAATCATCATTAAAAAAATTATTACTCACTATTAATTTATTTTTAGTTGTGTTTTTTTAACTTAAAAATATGGATTTCAACCTACATAATATTATATTTGTATACCTGTTAAATTATCAAATGTATATCACATTTTTTTTATAACTTTTCTGTAGAAAATCCTCCTTCAAACCCAAAATAAGAAATTAAAAAAATAACAAATTTTATGTAGTGTTTTATAATTAGACTGCAATCTATAGAATTTTTTTTAGTGAATTTTTATAAATAAAAAAAACTTTAAAAAACTAAACGTTATTTAAGTACTGGAAATAAAAATTATTTTATTCCTCTAAATAAAATTCTCACTTACCTGGCACCGTCTCCCCATTAAATTTGATGTCAACTCTATGAGGTAAAGCCTGGTGAGGAGTAAACGCAGCCTTGAATCTTTGTCCACCTAGACTTTTAACACTTGAAGTTACCCGACCTCCTTCGACCAAGATTTCCAAGTCACCCGAACCTGCTCCACTACCATCAACTGAAAGTAATAATTCCACATTATTGCTATAAATATCTCATCAAAAAAATTTGATCCCACTTATCATTGTTTACTAAACACTCTTTTTTATGCCTCATATTGAAAATTATGTTTTTCTCGATCCTCCAGCAAATATTTTTTATCAGACACCTTGTAAAATAGAGAAAAAGAAGATTAAAAAAATATTTAATCATAGATAATTTCAGTTAACTCATATTAAAAAAAAACACTGGGCGTCATCTGAACCTGGTATCTGTGTAAACTATAATAGACCAGTAATAGTTTAAAAGAGATCATATTGGGCTATTAAGTGACCAACTATTATAGCCAGTAACTGAAATTACTGACTCGTTAGCGTAGAAAAAATTATAATAATAGAATATGACTCTACGAATAAATTTATTATCACTATTTATCATATCAAAGTGTTGTAACATCAAAATTTTTAATCTAAAACGGATTAAACTCAGATTAGTTTGCAATTTTACATCATTTGAATTAAATTTAATACCAAATTTCAAACGGGTTTCTACATAATTTGACTTGGATTCATTTTATATAGAATTTATATATAATAACTTACTCTCGAATTCGACGGGTTGACCCAAAACTCCATCGGGTACAGGTTGAACTCTTACAACTTGTGCACCTCCACCTTCTTTCCTCACCCTACTATACACAGGCGAACTTCTACCGTAAACGTCGCTATATTTTTTCGAAGAATAATTCTCATTATAATTTTTGTAACTTTGTTCTTTTAAAATGAATTTCGAATGTTCTTGTGCTTTTCTACGTCTTAATTCACTGTCGAGTTGAGATTCTGTTAGATTAGCCAATGATTCTAAACTTCTGTCGGATAGGATGTTTCTGGTTTTTGCAATGGCGTCCCAAGAATCTCGACGACCTAAGGAGGAATCATTCGTAGAAGACACTTTAATTATTGGTGTTGTGTCAACACCATTCGTGGCAGAATTGTAAATTCGGTTTTCTGTTACTCTTTTGTCGTATCTGGATGCCGAAGTGTAGCCTACATCTGGACTTGATCTAAAAATAGACAAATTATATTAAATAAATAAATAAAATAAATTTATACTGACCTTTCGAGGAAAGTAGGACTAGAATCTTCCATTCTCATAGACGACATTTTATTAGTAAAATCGTATCTTTTTTCATTAAGTTTTCTACTCGTAATAAAATCGGGACTGTCTCTTCCTTGAACTGGGCTTGTTGGACGATAATTTGGACTTGGAGGGAGATAATTTGGACTGGCAGTTCTAAAATAATAATATTTGCAATATTAGATGAAAAATAAATTTAATTTTTATCTTAATATTACCTATAAACTGGGCTATGATTCCTTTGAGTGTAACTTGGGCTATTTCTTTCAGGGTAGATTGGTGAACTTGATGTTAATCTTTTCTCTGCTACAGATTTCATGTGGTAATCTTGAGCAAACTTGTGGGTATCTTCTAATAAAGGACTTGCATTTTGCCTATAACTATAAAAATAACATTTTTCTCCTCTCTCAAATCAGGGAGAAAACTCATACTTTCCGCCCTAGGGACGAAAAGTGTTTTCCTTTCATTTTAAGTACATTGTAAATGATGAAACTATATTCAAATTGTTTCCGTAATTTCTAAAACACCTTGTATATGTAAAAATTAAACATGAACGTTAGGATTTTAAATACAAATTTCAATTTCAGGATTCTTAGATACGATTTTTGAGTTAAGTATAAGAAAATCATAGTAAATATTGCCAGTGACTTTTAGAATGGAAAATCGCTATGTTTATTAAAAAAAATGGAGAGTCATTTTGAATTTCCAAATACGCCACCTAATAAAGGAACAAGCCAACATAGCGTCATTAACTTTACTACCACAAAAATCTAAAAACAGGTATAAAATAGGTTTAATAAATGCGTAAGGGGAAAAATTATATGTATTACACGGGAGTAAAGTCAGTTTTCTTCCCTTAGATGTTTAGTGCTCTCCGCTTCGCGTCCTGCGGAAGGAAAAGTGGCACTTTTGTTGTAGTCAAAAATTTCAGTGAAGAAGAAAAATTGTTATTAAAATTAGACAGTCTTATATAGAACAATAGAGTTTATTTTCTATTAATATTTTACGTATTTCTAGTAAATAATAACTCTTATTAAAAGGAAATATTAGGAGTCGTTTGATGGCATTGATTAAGAGATTTTATAGACAAAAAATTCGTACAAAAAAAAGCAAAAGTACAAATAATGAATTCAGTAGGACCGATAATTGTCTTTCGGTGTCGGCCAACTTGCGCCCGACCGGCTTGCACCCGCTTATTAATTCAGCCAGTTTGCGCCCAATGTATTAAGGGTACCGCTGGATAGCCTGTTTGCGCTCACAGTAATAATTCCTAGAAGAGTTTATTTTGTATTAAAAATGATAGTTAACAGGGGATATAGAAAATTAGGAATTACCCAGCGAACAACAGTTATCAGTTTTCGGATAAACAGAAGATATAATAGCAATTATTATTGATAAATAAGTTCTCGCGCAGATATTAACTACATCTTTTCATCACTCTTAAACACTTAAACAAGTTTATAAATATTTTTTTTAAATAAACGTTATAGCGTTCAGCATTCTGGATGAATCCAAAAAAGTAAGTTTAAAATGAATGTTGCGTGATCAATTTTAACTTGTAATGTACTTTTTAGCGACCTCAAGATTATTTTCCTTTGAAAATTTCACTCATGAATATAAAATCCCATAAGAGCGGTTGAATTTCCCCTAAATTACAGTGAAGATATAAAAACCGAAAAGACCACGTCGTCAAGATAACCAGTATATCAATATCAAATTATTTGTTTTGTGTCAAATTATGTTTTTAAATTCACGTAATTTTCTTCCTAAATACCACTCGCGTTTTAGAATTAACCAGAAAATTTACAAGGACGAATGAAATTTTAAGAAAACGCAATCGTAAAAAATTATGGGTAATTTTAAAGCTCTTGTGGTATTACCCCCGATAATTTTTCGTTCGCTAAAAAGGTATTTCGCTTCCAGGTTAACAAATAACTATTTATTTATCAAATATATTAACAACGTTATAAGAGAAAGAAAACGATGTACTTTATTTCAGTTTATTCGAAAGAAAACATATTCATAAAATAAAATAATTATATCTCTGTATTTTAATATTATCTGCTTTAAGATCCCTCAACATAATGTTTTTATTTACAATTCGAATGGCAATTTAATGCGATATGGATTGATTATTTATTATGGGCGCAAATCGGCCGAATGTCAGATACCTTTAGTATTTTGGGCGCAAACCGGCAGAATTAATGAGAGTGCGCAAGCTGGTCGGGCGCAAGTTGGCCGCATCCGGTCTTTCTACCCAAGGTTACAATCTAAAGATTATAGTGGACCTTTTAGTTTAGTTTTTTACAAATTAAAAACAGTTAAAGATTGAAGTTTTGTGTGTTAAAATACGGAATAGCGAAACAATTCCTGCTTTCATAGTGACCAGTTGTAAACAAAAACTAATTCTTTTGTAGAATTAATGTCAGAATTAATTTAATTCTCTTAATATAGAAGGAATATGTGAAAAAGGGATTTTTAAATCTATATGTGGACGGGCAAATCTAGAAATGGAATAAACGAGAAAATTATCTAATATTTAGCCTATTTTTGCCTATACGTTATTTATTCCGGCTTTTAATTTTTTACTGAAAACTTATTATTATTTCCTTACCTTGTATAAGCATTCGTTTTGGAAGAACTTGAAAAATTTGGACTTGAAGTGTTAAATCTATTTGTGGGACTAGCTCTGTAGTTAGTAGGGCTACTACTTAATTTTGACCGTTTTTGAGTGCCGACTCTCATCATAAATGGGGACCCTTTAACATCATAACCGCTGAAGTACACATAAACCTATAAAAATAAAACAAGTTAATTAAAATAATTTATTTTAAAATAAAGACTGTATTTGTCAGATTTTTTAATTTCTTTTTAATGAAACAAATGTCAAATTAGACATTTGTTTTGGTTTTTTGATGAGAAAACTTGTAATTATGCTACGAGATGTTTTATTCAACTATTTGTTTCCTAAAAAATCTAGTTTGTTACTTTGGAATGATTGCGGCAAAAGTATACTTTCCGCTCTTAATATACAACTGAACTTACTCTATGTTTGCCAGCATCTTTAGGTGTAAAATGAATCTTGTAATGAAAATTATCCAATTTTTCAACATGACAATGCACAGACTTCTTATCATGAACGATGTCAGCAACTACTTCACCCGGTACACCCACCGCCCTACAGTCTACTTCGATTGCATGAGGAATTAAAGGTAAAGCTCCTTCCAAACCAGATACAAATACTCCATTCGGGTCGAAAACCGAGCAGGTAAAAGGTCCTCCCTAAACAAACATAATAAAAGTAGAAATAATCAACATGCATAAAAGTTATCTTAGTCTAGGTGAAAATTGCAAATGACTAACTTGAATTTGTTTTCCTTGATAGGTAATTTCAATTCTCCATTCGCCCGCTTCATCCGGTTTAAAAGTGGCACTGTTAGTTCCATCTATGACTGTAAGAGGACAGTTTAAAGGTCTCCCACTAGGACCATAAGCTGTTACAAGAATATCTTCTCTTTTTGGAGCTCCTATAATAAATTTTAGAATTAATTAAATTTAAAGTCAAATATAATAAATGTATTACCTGTAGCATTAACAAGTACTTGAACCAACGAGCCTAAAGCACAAGGAGCCATACCCGGTGGAGCGACTTCAACCAAGGGTGGCAAAACTCTAAAATAATGTCCAGATTGTACTTCTTGTCCTTCGTACTTGACAAAAATTTCATGCATGCCCACTTTAGATGGCACAAAGGTACCTTGACCTTGATGAAGTTTGTTACCGAGGTAAAATTTATTGTCTGGTCCCCGTATTTCCGTTGAAAGGTGAGAATATGATAATGACGTATCTAAAAGGGTGATTTGGTAGTAAGTCTAAAAACAAAAGAAAAATATGGTAAATAGTGTAAAGATCTCATACAAATAAATACATTATTTAATTTAGTATTATTGTATTTTTATGTTATTTGGATTGTTTTGTTTTTGTTGTTTTTGTCTCGCGTTATAAAAATGAGTTATGGCTAACATACCATACAGTGTACAGTATTTAGACATATATTCTATAATGTTACTTGAATGATCCTAACCTTGATACTCTCATCATTAAGCACTTTTTTATATTCGCTTATTTTAACGTGGGAACAACAACAAATCACTTAATATTTTGTATTCACTCACGTATCTTCTTGAATAACTACAATTATCCTCAAAAAAAAACTCTTCCATTACTGTATTTTATTTCAATTGACAATGAACTATACTTTGAATAATAAGTTGCCTTAAGTCTACTTAGTTACTTTTATTTTCTCATTGTCTAAAAGCGTGACAACATTCGATACTTTTACACAGGAAATAGACGTGTTTCAAATATTAATTTATTAATCCTGGTTTTAAATTAAATTCACTGATAAATCGATGGGAGTAATGATAAAAAGTTAATTCAACAATAATTTTATATTGAGTTATTTTAAGAAATTACCGCTTTATAGATTTATACTAATCTGATCAAAGTTACTCTACCCCGAGCACAGTTACTCTACCATGAGCTAAACTTTTCTTTTCCCCTCTTTTTTACCTTTTTTTCACTTTTTATTGCATTTTTCTCCCTTTTTCCCAATTTTTTTTATCCATTTTGTCCCATTTTACTGTACTCCGAGCAAAATTACTCTACCATGGCCTAAATTTTTCATTTTTTTATCTCTTTTTCACTTTTTACCCATTTTTCTCTCTTTTTCCCAGATTTTTATCCATTTTTGCCATTTTACTCTACCCCGAGTAAAATTACTCTACCATGAGCTAAAGTTTTCAATTTTTACCTCTTTTCCCCTTTTTATTCCATTTTTCTCCCTTTTCCCAATTTTGTATTCATATTGTCCCATTTTACTGTACCCGAGCAAAATTCTTCAACCATGAGCTAAAGTTTTCATTTTTTTTACCCCTTTTCCCCTTTTTATCGCATTTTTCTTCCTTTTCTCGATTTTTTATCCATTTTGTCCCATTTTACTGTACTCCGAGCAAAATTACTCTACCATGAGCTAAAGTTTTCATTTTTTATCTCCTTTTCACTTTTTATTGCATTTTTTTTCTCTTTTTCCCAGTTTTTTATTCATTTTTTCCCATTTTACTCTACCCCGAGCAAAATTACTCTACCACGAGCTAAAGTTTTCAATTTTTTACATCTTTTCCACTTTTTATTGCATTTTTCTCCCGTTTCCCAATTTTTTATCCATTTTTCCGATTTTACTCTACCCCGAGCAAAATTACTATACTATGAGCTAAAGTTTTCATTTTTTTCTCTTTTCCACTTTTTTTATTGCATTTTCTCTCTTTTCCCAGTTTTTTTATCCATTTTTTCCCATTTTACTCTATCTCGAGCAAAATTACTCTACGATGAGGTAAGTTTTTCAATTTTTTACGTCTTTTCCTTTTTATTGCATTTTTCTCCCTTTTCCCAATTTTTTATCCGTTTTTTCCCATTTTACTCTACCCCGAGCAAAATTACTCTACGATGAGGTAAAATTTTCATTTTTTCCCGTTACTACCTCTTTTCTCGTTTTTTGCATTTCCCCCTTTTTCCCCATTTTACACTACCCGAGCACATTTACTCTACTCCTATGTAAAGTTTTCGTTTTTTCCTATTTTTACCTCTGTACCCCTTTTTCTCCTATTTTTGCATTGTTCTCCTTTTTCCACATTTTTTCCCCTTTTTATCACTAAATATTTTTCGAAACAAATACTATAAATTTGTTACCAAAAAACGAGAGCCAGGGACTGAAAATTCAGGAAAAAATGTTTGATTTTTGAAACATTTACTTACAGGTTCTCCAACTCTTCCTGAGGTAGAATTGAGTGTAAGATTAATGAGATCGTGTAAAGGTGGTCGTTCAGGTACCCATTGAAAGTGAGCAGCATACGCCATGACACCCAAATGTTCAACATTCCTATCAGCCATATCTCTCGCCGATAATACAGGTTCCACACCTAAAAAATATACGAAATTGCACTATCAGTAACCACTTTTTGCAAGTGATTTTATTGTTCTATCTTTTTTTTTCCATTTATTTTTTTTTGTATTTCTATAGTGAAATACTCTGTATGATTTTATTTTTTGAAGTTTAATATAATTTTGGAAATTTAAAAGAAAATTTTAGTTATAGAATAAGTAAATGATAAGAGATAAACAAAAGTGATTAATTTTTTTAAAAATAACCAAGTAAGAAAAACTTTTATTTTTGGCAAAAAACAGATAAAAACAATAATAAACAAGAATATAATTGATTTTTTAACAAAAAATGTATATGGAATGGAATTATATGCCAATTTCAATGATTTATACTTTAATTTATAAAAATAAGTAAAAGAATAAAAGAGGACATTTTTTCAAAATATAAGCAGAGCTAGTTATTATGGAATAATATCAAAGGACATTTAAATTAGGAAAGGTTAAAAAAATCAATTTGTGTCGAAGTAATTCAAAAGAAGATAGAAAATAGACTGGATTTATAATTTTTTTTATTCTATAGAACCCAACCCAAATTAGAGATTCTGTCTGTAGTAAATCATTATATATTATATATTCTTGTATTATTCAATAATGGATAAAGGATTTACTTACAATTACTGCAATTAAAATATTCAGTAGCCATCTAGCAGTCAAGGTTAAATTATGTTAATTAATTCTACGGTTTTATTTACAACAGGTCGCAGATCCTTAAAAGGAATTTTAAAAATGAATCCAAGAAAACACCTGTTTTGTTTTTTTTTTATTAATTATTAATCAATTAGACTAGATAAATAAATCATCATAACAAATAATATAAATTTGTAATTTTTATAACTCAACTATAAATATAAAAAAAATTAATATTTTACGAAATCAAAAATATTTTCTTACCTAGTCTTCTTCCTGCTGTGATTGCTTGAGTCTGATTGGATTCCCAATATGATGAATCAGTTCTGAGTTTTTCAGGAGCAGCAGACGAACCTCCCAATGATCGAATTACTTCACTTATAACTCTTCCATCGTTCCAATCAGTCTAAAACAAGAATTTTTTTAAACCTATGTAATTTTGCCAATATTTTCATGCCAAATACAAAATTTTTGCTGTTATTTTAAATATCAAGCATGCTTTAATTTTTATTATATTTTGCAGACTATTTCAAGTCCTTGAATTTTGACAATTTTTGCAGGAATTTTTGACTGATAATATGCATTGATTTTTAACAATTTTGCAACAGTTTTAAATCGCATTTATGCTTTGATTTTTGTCATATTTGCAGGATATTTCAATGTCCTATATGCCTTTACGATTGACAATTTTTGCACTAATTTCTAATTGACAATTCCAACATCAATATGAATTGATAATAAATACATTTTTTTTTAAACCAAAGTGAATTACAACAAAATATTTAACAAAAATTAATGCAATATTTTTTTTTTTATTTTTCCTATTATTATAAAGATTCTTACTGTGAAATTGTTGATTGATTTTTCCAATCTCGAATTGACCCATCGTAAGGTAGCATAAAATCCGGGAGAACCAGGTTTCATGAAATAGGACAAGTAGGTCATTCCTGACAGTTCATCGAGCCAAGGTGAAGCCAAATATTCCGGTTCTAGTACGGCGGGTATTCCCAGATCTTTTTGAGCAATGTTCATAGCTCGCCGACAGTTTTCTATCTCGTTACTTTTATCTAGAAACAGTAAAAAAAAATTAAGTCTAGAATATAAATAATTTTTTTCTTACCTAATGATCTCCAGTGTGAAAAAAGTCCAGGGCGACAATAGTCGACAAGAGCAGATAGCAGTACTCCGGAATTCCAATCAGTAGTTAGATTTGATACTTTACATTCCGGTAGAACGGCTTGTAGCCACGATAACATTAACTTTCTCGGTGGGAACTTTGATCGTCCAATTTGGTAGTGGACAATCAGGGACCATATTAGACCAAGTATCAGTTTAAGATTACCATTTACTATGTCTGTATTACCTGAAAAATAAGTAGTTTTTTATCGACTTAATTTAAATGAAAATGAAGAATGTAAAAAAATTGTTGTTTCCGGGAACCACTATCGCTTAAAGAGAGAAAAACTGTACTACTGATTTAAATATTTCAAAATATTATTATTTATTCTAGGAATAAATCATATAATAGATATGCTAGTTTTTACCACATTTTATTTAAAATATTCCTAAGTTGTTTTAAATAATATAATTTTTGTTAGAGTTAAAAAAAATTTCGCCGGAACCTGACGTTTAGATAACCAATTTCTGTTTCGCTATTTATATTTTTTATTTATTATTTATAATGGACTCTAACTCATAGAAATTTTTATTGCAAAAATTCGTTTTGTGCCTCAGAGTTGTTCATTAACAACTTTAGTAAATGTAGAAACCAGGAAGATTTAAAGTATCAGTTTCTCTCGTTTTGGGGGTTTTAATCAGTTAAATTTAATTTTTCTGCACTAGTTTTTATTTAAATTGATAGAAATATTCGAACTACTTTCATATAAAATTTTATTTAACCCATATATCATTTTTTTTTTAGTAATAACTTCTTCGAGTGTAATAACCATTCAAGTTATAGTTTTTGTTTCTTCAGGAACGTATTTCTCTTCTTGTGTGATATTATCTTCTTACTATTTTCTTTCGGAGTGTATGGAAGTTCCATCTTCAGTATGATTATCAGAGAGTGGATTCAAATTTTCATTCGGAAGGATAACCGATGATATTTATTTGGAAAAAAGTGAAAAGCAGCGGTTTTTTTCAAAATGTTATATCTTTTGACCCAGATGTTTCTCATGAGATTTTAATTGGTTTAGACTAATTTAACGAAAACTATCGATTGACACCAAAAAGTCAAAAATCTCGCATGAGACAAACCTTTTAATCCTTTATAACTTTTGGCCAAGACATTTGCGCAAAAAAATCTCAACGCATTTATCCTAATTAGACCAAGATCCATCGATTGATACTAAATTTGGCTAGTTTAAAGAGGGAGGGGGCAGCCATTTATTATAATGTTTATTAATTTTCTCTAGTACCCATATCAAAATTGAGATTTCTCATATTATTGAATTTATGTCAGTATCATCCATTTCTTGGTATTTTTTGTTAGTTCCATTAGTTTCTCCTAAAATCCTTTCTATTGAATCATCTTCCTTAATTGATATCATTTTATGTAAATTTTAAAGTAGAATTAAGATTTGTTGCTTCATATTCTAATTTTGTATTTGTTTGTTCAAATTCCATTCTATATTCCAATTTATTATAACGAGGCCGGCCTGTGTTTGATGGAATGTAAACAGAATTTTGGTGATGTACGAATAGCGCGCGAGAAATCCATCGACTATTCTGGAAACGACGTGAACGTTGCAGATCAAGCAAAATGAATATAAATAATCAGAAAGGATAGACAAGAGTCAGTTGAATTTTGTATGTTGTGTTATCTAAATTAATATATTTTGTTAGTCGTGTTTGATATACATTAGAATATGTATTAAATAAATTAGTTATAATAAAGTATAAAAATATTATATTATCTATAAATCTATTTTGAGTCCCTGTTTCTGCATATTCATTTATTTGGATTATTTCTTCAACTATTGTTTTTAGAGAAATATAAATCCCTTCTTAAAAAAATATTAAATTGTTGATGTTTAAAATTTTGAATCATACCCACTTGTATTATGCAAATTGTTATATTATTGCTATGAGTTAAATATTTAAATAATCTATTAGAACATAAAATATTAATTCATTTACATTTAAGTATTAAAAGTACTGTGACAAATTCAGACAACGTTTATAATATTCTGACGCCACTACTTTAAATAGGACGGAATACAGTTTTAATATATATCTATATCGATACTTTTTTATTAGAACACTAATTAAAATTAATTTGTGAATTATTAATGTGTACTAGTTCAATAAATAAAAAGTTTGTAACAAAAGTAGTTACATTTTAAAACAGTTTAAAAAAAACGGTACACCATATTTCGAGCCAAAGGTTAAGTCTAAGTCAGTGACCTTGTTTTGTATAAAATAAAATCAAGAATAACTTCGGGTATTATTTAACCTGTACACAAGGTCGGTTTTAATTTAAAACATCCTGTAGATATCTAAAAAAAGTAGCAATATAAATTATATATCGTGATAATAAAAATTACCAAATATTTTCATCATTATATATAAAACATATGGCGTTAAAAAATATTTCTCACGAATCGTATTTTATAATTTGTTTCTTCTTAGTATCTATGAAATAGTGAAAGGTTCTGCTCGTTTCAAAGATTTATAATTTTCAAATATAAAATAGTTTAGAAAATTATTTCTTGTGATAAATGAGCATTGGAAAATAAACAGTATAGTAACAATTATACATAAAATTCTCGTAGAAAAGTTATAGAGAGAAAAATAACATATTAAGTTTCAATAATTGCCCGTGTATATAAAGGCAGTTGATACTGGACTATCCTACTGGGCAGTTCTACCTAGAGACCAGAGGCAAAATGGTTTATCTATGTTACCGAAGCGATAACAATAAAAAAAAAATCGGCTGTGTCACCCCAGGACTTTCCCGGCTCGACCGTAGAGAATGGAGAATTAATATTTCAATGTTGGTAATGACATAAGCTGCGCATGCGCACGTTGTATTATATCATACTGCTACAATTAGGATCTCCTAAAATCATGTGTGAAAACTATTGGGAATTCGGGAAAAATTTTCATACAATAGTTGTAGGGAATTTTAAATGTGTATTTTTCTCGCCATCTAGCGGCGAAACTATGAGGAATTCGTTAAACATAAAAGTTAAAGAAAATTTGATGCTTTACAACTTTGCACAAGAACATTTTGCACTAAATACATTGTTTGTCCTCAAGATCAAGAAGAACTAGAGAAAACATACATGCACATTTTTTACGCGCCCTCTAGTGGCGCAACTATTTCAGATTTTAGAAAAAGTTTGAGACAAAAGTTATAGAGAATTTTATTCTCTAAAACTTTGTACTACAACATTTTGCACTAAAATATATTGTTTGTCCTCAAAATCAAGAAAAACTAGAGAAAACATACATGCACATTTTTTACGCGCCCTCTAGTGGCGCAACTATTGGAAATTTTGGAAAAGGCTTAAGACAAAAATTGTAGGTAATTTTATGCTCTAAAACATTTTGCATTAAAATGTATTGTTTGTCCTTAAAATTTAAATAAAGCAAAAAATTGTTACATGTATATTTAACCAATGTCGGTCTTGAGGACCCTCCACTGTACCAATTTAAACCAAAAACTAATGGTCGCATTCTAGGTACACACCGACCCTGCATATCAAATTTCAGCTTGATTGGTCAAACGGTTCGGCAGTTATCGTGGAAGATTACACACAGACACACAGACAGACCATACGCTGGAAATGGTCTCAATCTTCTTGGGGGACCTCAAAATGGATATTTCCATCGATATCTCGATTTTTTTTTGCTCGTTCACCTTACTTTCGCTTTGATGGGTCCGGGAAAGTATAATATATTTGCTTTTTGAATCAAGAGAAGTTCCCTAATAAAGAAAAAATCTAGTGAAATAATGATTGTTAAAAGCCAAGCTTATGATCACCAACAAACAATCAAAATCTCTTTTATTATTTGAAAACCTCACATTCGGCGCCATTTAATTTTGATCGCCCCATTTTATTATTGAAATGTGGTACTTGTATTTAATCGCTTTAAAATATGACCCATTTAATTTGGAACCGCACTATGTTGGGCGCCATTTTATATTGGAATGTGTGCTGGTTTTTAAATTATGTTAAAATATATCCCATTTAATTAATATTAACTATCAAACGCTGGGCGCCATTGTAGATTGGAAGGTGGTGCTTGTATTTAAATTGTTTTAAAATAATATCCCATTTACTTTTTAACTGTCCCACGTCCAGCGCCATTTTATGGTAATGTGGTGCTTATATTTGATTTTTTTAAATTTTTAACCGCCCCACGTTGGGCGCCATTTTATAGTGGAATGAAGTGTTTGCGCATTTCGATAATAACTTTTAACCTGTAAAATTAAATTATTCATGCCGAGACAAACGAGGCTTGTCAAAAACACGACAATTTTGTTTTTCCTACCATATCATAATCATTTAATATTTAAAAACAAAGATAGTGAAAAAATAAGCAGGAATTCGTCATGAAAAAACGTGGGTACCATTGCCTATCTAATATCTTGGAATTTGAATAATTCTTAGAAACCTACACACTTCACTGTCTAAAAATAGTCCAGGTAGATATTTACTTAATGTTTATATGGCACGCAAACTATCCATATTTGTACAAGTACTATAACAAGTTTACTTTTAAAGTTATCTGCAATTTTATTTTATTTTACGTTGAATGTACCTACTACTTATTCTTCTAAAAAAATTCTAATGAATCATGATATTTTATTCAGTAATTGTAACCCATCATTTTTTTTTAATAATAAAATATAGTTTTTTATATAGTTTTGTTATACCAAAATTGTCAAGCAGAGTTGACAGACCAACACTTGAAAATAAGTAGAGGCTAAACATAATTACTTCTTATTTTTATGGGGTCTATGACAAATCGCCGAATGGACAAATCGTCGAACGTGGACAAATTGCCGAATCCTGTAAAACGAGGCTGCCTCTGATCAAAATATTCAACTTGATTAAAACGCCGAAACTTTTATTTGGATAAATGGTCTAAAGTGGACAAATTGCCGAATGGACAAATCGCCGAAACGCTAGTTAAAACGCTTAAAATAAGAGTCTTTTGTAGAAATACACAAACAGGCTGGGACGTACTTTAAAATTAAAATTTTAGCGAAAAATTTGAATAACTTTTTACGTTTCTCTCAAGCCCTTGAGCTGCACAATTTTTTGCACTTTCATAGGCCGATAGCCCTAAATGATGATATGGTGAAGCGGTTGCATTCAATCCATTAAAAAATGTACACACTTGTACACTTGTATCTTTGTCAAATTTGGTTTACTTTTTTATACAATACAATTTAGAAAGCGACCTCTTTAACTCACAATAATTAGCAACTGAAGTGGATAAATACATTTTTAATATAATATACAATCTATAGACATAACTACTAGATCTTAGCTCTGGATTTTAAAGCACATCTTCAACCTTTAAGACGGAATTAGCACCCCATGATTTTTATAACACAAAATATTAATTAACTAAATGTTCGATAGATGGCGATTAGATATAGGTACTTTCTGCTCAAACATTTAAATGTTTATTATCCTCCAATAATACTTGCTACTGACCCATAATCTCACCTGTACATATTAGGTATCTCTAATATTTTTTTCTAAATCTATACCTGATTTGTACAGCAAACATTTTTTTTTCTCCAAATAAATAACCTAGGTTTGATTTATATTATAATGATTTTTTCAGTACCAGAAATCTTTACTTTTGTGGAGATTATTTGTTAGTTACAAAATTAATTATTTCAGAACTAATCTACAAAAAGAGAGCCAAAAATAAAATTTGTTTTTCTTCTGTTTTTTCTAACGTTTCCTCATTTTTTTCTCATTGTTCCGTTTTTTTCTATTTTTTTGTTTTCTAATTTTTTTCTTAATCCTTTGCTTTTTTGTGATAATGTGCTATTTTTTGTTGTGGTTTTTTTGCGATTGTTTTGTGATAGTTTTCGATTTCTTGCGGTTTTTTAGCCATCTTTTTCGTTTTTTCGGTTTTTTGATTTCTTTGGTTTATTCTGTATTTTACAATTTTTATCTATTTTTCAAAGTTTCTTGGTTTTTTATTATTTTTTCCGATTTTTCGATTCTTCTAATTTTTTCTCGTTTTTTTTTCATTTTTATGATTTTTTGTTTTTTTTTTAATAATTTCTAATCTTTCCTCATTGTTCTATTTTTGCGATTGATTTGTGATATTTTTAGATTTCTCACGATTTTTTGAGCCTTCTTTTCTATCCCAATTATTTCTAAAGTTTTTGTTTTTTTTTTTTAATTTTTTCCGATTTTTTCTGTTTTTTTTTTTGTTATTTTTTCGATTCTTCTCATTTTTTCTCGTTCTGTTTTTTCTATTCTGTCTTTTGTTTCTCATTTTTTCTTATTCCTCAAATTTTTTGTGATTATTTGTGTTTTTTCCATGTTTTGAAATTTTTTGTAATGTCTTTGGTTTTCTTGCGTTTTTTGAGACTTTTTGTTCATTTTTTCGATTTTTAGCGTTTTTTTTCAGCATTTTTACAATTTTTTTTCTCATTTTTTTTCTCCGTATTTTACAATTGTATTTTTCATTTTTTTCCCATAATTTCTAATTTCTCTCGTTTCTTTTTTTCATTTTATTTTTTTTATTATTTTTTCTGATTTTTTCCAGGTTTTATCGATTTTTATCATTCTTTATGATTATTTGTTATTTTTTTTCTGTTTTTTTTCTCGATTTTTTTAATTTTTTTTCTAAAATTTCCTCATTATTCTGTTTTTTCTGTTCTTTTTTTGTTTTCTAATTTTTTCTCATTTTTCTGATTTTTCTTTTTGTTTTTGTGATTTTTTTCTATTTTTCTATTTTTTCTATTTTTTCATTTTTTTTAAGTTTTTTCTCATTTTTTCTCATTCTTCTTCTTCTTTTTATTATTTTTGTCGATTTCTTTCGTTTGGCCGGAACATTCACTTGAAATTGAAAAATGCGATTTTCAATGATGTATAATTTAAAAACAAAAGTCGACGTGTCTCACTATTTTTCTCAAAAATTATTGTGCGAGAGTAAAGTGAGGGTAGGAAAAAACACCCTGTATTTCTGTTCAGAGGTGTAGTAAAAAAATTAAACTTAGTGATTTGAATTTTGCATTGAATTACCTTTTCCCTGATGTGCTACACATGGTATGTTCCATATTTAGTTTTTAAAGTTGAGGGGCGAGGGGTGAAGGGGATTGACGTTAGAGTGATGTTTGTTATCAAAAATTTTGTCCCCCTCAAATCAAAAATCGACGTGTCTCGCCATTTTTGCCAAAAATTATTGGGTAAGCCTAAATCTGGGATGGAAACTTTTTAAAAAAAACACCCTGTATATATTTTTATTAAATTTGGCAGAGAGTTGACTTCAACTAAAAAAATGCACCTTAACCCCCTTAACTGCCTCTATGTTATACAATATTGGTTAAATTTCAATTTTGGTCATATTTTTAAGTACAATAGAACTATTGTTTTACTTCTTTATAGAATTAATATTTTTTAGATATTTTGACTGTGAATTACAATAATTTTCTGAATCGAAAATTTGTTATTTACGAATTTTTATAATGTCCAAAAATTAATAAAATATTTCTCGACAATGGATATTGTCAACATTAATTCAAGAATTACAATAATATAAATTATCTGACAAAATAATTCATAATTAATTCACGAATTTTTGCAATGATAAGCAAGAATTATTGTCGTAGAATTCCTGAATTACAGTTATATAGCAACAATTTACAAAAATTCATAATTCACGAATTTTCAGGAATAATATAATAAGTAGTACGCTTAATATCGATATATTTTTTTTAAATGTTACGAAAATACAACGAATACGAAGTACGAGTTGTATTTTACAAAAAATGGAGACTTTTAAAAAAAATTATCGATTCTTACCACGAATTATATTTAGGAAGAGAATATAATAACGCACTTAATTCTAAATTAGTTTATTTGACAAGTGAAACAAACGCAAGTCCTATTGGTCAATATTTTAAATTTAAGAAGCAATGATTGGCTGATTATTTTATCACAATAATAATCAAAAAATATTAAAATATTTCGTAGATTTCTTGAAAATTGAGTTTTTTTATTATAAATTCGCAAATAAAAAAATAATTAGTTGTCATTATATTAAAAAAATATCTTACCTATGTTAACAAGTTTAATTCCATCTTCTTCTATGGCATTTAGAGCGCGGGTAACATTTTCAAGATAATGATGCTGATTTCCCGGCCTTTTGTTCCACGACGGTTTCAAAGGTTTTTTTCTTAAGGCTTCCACTAAATAACAAAGCCTCACTCCTAGAAAATGATAAATTATTAATCGATTATATTTTAGGAAATAATTAAATACTAACCTGTACATAAATCTTTCGATAAATCAGCAACCCTTAAATCTTGTGGTAAATATTCATTGACCCAATTTCTGAAGGTATTCGCTTGTATATCCACCCAAAGATCTTCATTTCCCTTAATTTGCATTCCCCTAGCCGCATGGCCTTCCGGACTACGGGCCAAAAGTCCACTGTGCGAGATCTTCTGTTCCATTATTTTAATTTTTATTTAATTTGGCACTTAATGACATTACTGAAACAATAAGAATATATGCAATTGAAGGTTTAAGTAGATTTTATCAAAAATCAATAGTTTTGCCTTTATATTGTTAAACGTAATATTTTTCCGGTATCTTGAAACTGATTTTTATTTGTTATTTCCCATCTCTATTTCTAAAATTTTGATAATTAGAAAATGCATATATTTTTTTAAAAATGTTCTTTTAAATTTTATTCTTTTAAAGAGTTTTAAGCCGATTTAAATATTTTTTTTTACAATTTACAAAAAAAATTTACAATATGATATATAAACTATTGAAACTTTTATAAATATGTTGGCTATTTTTTGCCAAAAAGTGCAACTTATCAATTTATAAAAGCCAATAAAAATTTTGAATAACGAAAATCAAGAATTTCTGAAGGGGTTATATACTGTTCTCATCGCTATAGTTGATCTTTTTTTATTTTTTCACAAATACATAAAATATGGTTAGATTTGTTTCTAATATTTTTTGAATTTTTAACTTTTAAATTTTAAAAATTGAACGACGCTAATTTTTTAGACTTATTAGATATAATTTTGAATATCGAAACACAAAAATTTTTGAAGGACGTTACTGTTCTCACCATTAGTTGATATCTATTTTCATTTTTATTTTTTAACAAATATATGATAATGTAGGACCAACTTTGTTAAAAATTATCGTAAAAATTGAAACTTATGGGGTTTTTATGTCAGGAAATTCAAATTCGATATCAAAATAAAAATAATTTTTGAATATCGAAAAACAAAAATTTTTGAAGGGGTTACTGTTCTCATTGCTAGTTGATATCTTTTTTATTTCTATTTAGTATATTTTCACAAATACATAATAAACGGTTAGTTTCGTTTCTAATAATTTTTAGAATTTTTGATTCTTAATTTAAAAAGTGAGCGACGTTTTTTTTATTATTATTAGATAAAAAAATATTTTTAAGCGCATTTTAACTACCAATAAAAATTATACTTTTGTTTTTAAGTCGAAAAATCCAAATTCGTTGTCAAAATGTTCGAAAACAGAAAATGGCTCACCAACATTATCAAAAATTGATATTAACGGATTTTTTCCGTTTGGGATTTAATAGATCGATCCGTTTTTTTTTGAAAAATCATTATCCAGAATTTGTAATAATAATAAATTTTTAAAACAATTATTCTTCGTTAAATTCAAAATTTCTAAACGAGTAAGAGTTATCGCTTTTCAAATACCAAAAATCGATAATTTTGGGAGAGGTTACTGTTCTAATCGCTAGTTGAAATCTATTTTATATCAATGTTTAATTTTTTCACAAATATATGTTTAATTTTGTTTTTATTATTTTTTGAAAAATAATCAATTTTAAATATCTCAAATCAGGAATTTTAGAATAGGTTACTGTTGTAATCGCTAGTTGATATCTTTTTTTTTATTTTGGAAGAGGTTACTGTTCCCATCGCTAGTTGATATCTTTTTTTATATTCATTTTTAATTTTTTCACAAATACAAAAGAATATATGTTTAATTTTGTTTTTATTATTTTTTGAAAAATAATATATTTTAAATATTACAAATCAGGAATAATTTTAGAATAGGTTACTGTTCTAATCGCTAGTTGATATCTTTTTTATATTTTGAAATAGGTTACTGTTCTTATCACTAGTTGATATCTTTTTTATTTTGGGAATGGTTATTGTTCTCATCGCTAATTGAAATCTTTTTTATATCAATTTTTAATTTTTTCACAAATACACAAGAATATATGTTTAATTTTGTTTTTATTATTTTTTAAAAAATAATATTTTAAATATAGCAAATCAGGAATTTTGGAATAGGTTACTGTGCTAATCACTAGTTGATATCTTTTTTACAATTTGGAAGATGTTACTGTTCTCATCGCTAGTTGATATCTTTTTTATTTTTAGTCTTGTTAGTTAAAAAAATTGATCACATTTACAGTTAAACAATAAAAGCATGTAAAAGAAGAATAATATCAACTTTTAGGAAAATTTTCATATAAAAATAAAAATTATTAATAATAATGTAAAAACAGAAAAACAAACCAAATATGTACCTTGCATTTAATTAAAGTTATTCAATACCCACATGTGCCTACACACCTCACTGAATCTTCACTATCACAATTTCAACCAAAAACAATATTTAAAAACGTAAAACTAAAGTTAAAAACCTTTTAAAAATGGCACAAATAAAATCAGTCAATGTCCGTTTTTCTTATTAAACGTCCATGTATCCGTCGATTTTCGATAAAACTGCGGGGATTCAAGTGTGTTTAGCAAAATATGCGCGAATCGAATGAAAATGACTCGAGCGAGTCGAGCGGTGTTGCATAATCTAAACAGTGTTGCTCGGGAACGAAAAGAAGTTTTGAGGTAGATGTGGGCGCGCGTAGAGGTTTTCTCAAGGTGCACACGAGTTACTTTGTTTACCTATTGTTCCATTTTGATATGGTAATGATTATTTTTTTCATAAGGGAATTTATTTTATTTTTTTTTTTTTGAAAAATTCCATCATATCTAATGTGAAATCTAGAAGTTAAAACTTATAAAAAGAAGGGACAGTTATTATTATTTGAATCTTATTAATGAATAAAATAATTCATTAAAGGTATATTTTAAACGTTATTTTAGTTATTACCCATCTCTATACCTTTACGTTTACGTTAAAGTGATAACATGATTTTTATTTGTATTTTTATTTTTATTTTCGATTTCTTTCTCAAAAAAATACAAATAAAATCTAGTTATTTATTGTATTTTTTTTACTTCACTGTTTCTCTATATAATTGATTAATTATGTTAATTATTTAATTTTAGATTACTGTTATGTACGCCTATGGATTTATCGAATAGCAAGTAGAGGAAATGGTTCAATTTGGTACATTTAGTTTTACAGTTTATTGCAGCAATATACCATAAGTGTTTAGAATGTTTATTTACTTGTTCATGGTTGAAATTCTTAATAATTTTTACGCAAATTGGCACTAGCGTTCCTTTAATTAGGGCACAATATTAATTTATATTTAAAAGCGGTTTTTTTAATTATTTATTCTTGTATAATTATAAATAAAGGATACTGACAACGGTGGATTTTTGTTATATTCAATATATTGTTTAGTATTAATGTTCTTTATATTTTTACAATTATTTATTGATATAGACTTGTAAAAAATTGTTTATATTTTTTTCGTGTTTATTGTGAACATTCACTTTTCAACTCAGTTTTCTCTTTGTAAGCAAATCTAATCTATTAACATTATTATTCTGTTAAATAAAGGCGTGTTTCCTGTAACTTGTTACAAAAACTGGTGACAAGAGAAATTCCGAAATCGAGATGAAATTACGTAAGTTCCAGAATTAGCAGACAGATAAGAAAAAGGAAAGTGAATGATCGAACAAAGTTCAAGTACCTGATTTTTCAAATTTAAATCGAGACTAAAATATATACAAAATCGCCATGAGGAAATACAAATACATATATTTTTATTTAATAAAAAATTATTAGATATTGTTAAAATTTAATATGAAATTTTAACACCTACTTTAAAATATTATAAGTAATATTTTTTTTTCATTATTATTATATTACTATAAATATTTTAGTTTTGTTTGATTAAGTCCAAATTTGTAGTCTTCAGAAAATTATATACTTGATATATATTTTTTATGAAATTTACTAAATGTATTTTTATTCTCGGCTAAACAACTTAAAAGCGCTTATTTATTACTAACGACTTAAATTAAAAACCAAAAAAAGCTAGAATACATTACTATTAGCATATTTGTCCATTTTCAGTAACAAAAATACTATGTCACGTAGCCAAAGTTATCTAAAAAGCGGTCAATGTAAACTAGGTAAACCTTGAATACTTATACTCAAAGTGTTAATAGAAAATAAATTTATCTGTCATTAAAAATGGAAAAAATAAAAATCAGTGTATGTATATACTTTATGCGGCCGGCCGTCTGTTTATTCTACTCATTAAAATAACAGTAATACCTACCAATAGAATTAATTGCATAATTAAATTATTTACGGTATATTATACTTCAAATAATAATTAGGTAAAATAGGAAGAAGTAAATGAAATCTCTAAACCACGAATCAGCAAAATTATTTATCCCATTTTTTTTTATTCCATACAAAAGAGGAAGTATTTTTTTATCAAAAAATACATACAAATAAAAAATTACTTATTTTATATATTAATACAATGCTAGTAGTTACCGCGTACGTAATTGAAAGAGGCAAACTATATAAGATGACTTGGAAATACGCAATTTAAATTTTAAAAATTAAATAATTTATCCTCTCCATTAAATACAGGCCTAAATTAGATATAAAATACATAGGAATAAAACTAAAACTAATAAAATTAACTTTTACTTACTCGAATAGCTTGGAATCTTTTATTTCAGATAAATTAAATATATTGTTCTTTTTTGAGAATTCATGAATTATGTAAATGTCTATAAGAAATAAGTTATTAAAATTTGCTATAAAAAGCACCATTGCACTAACGCTATTAATAATTATAAAAAACACAATTTAGAACGCGTAAATAAACTTTAAAAATGTGTCAAATAAATGCGAATTTATGTCACATTACAATCTTCTGTATTATTGGCCTTTTGCTTGAGAGTAGACGATCAGGGAATGCAAAGCACTTTGCAAATATTAAGCAGAGATCACTTTCCTCAAAAAAGAAGAAATTTGTAGTGTTAACTTTTAAAATTTGTGGGTATATTTTATATATCTAAAATGTTAACACTATATATTATAGATTAATAAAATGGGATGTCGAATCCAAAATATCATCAAGACCATTACGATCTTCTGTTGGTTTTTTGCTTAAGAGTAGACGATAAGGGGATACAAGGCCTTTGCATATAATAAGCAGAGACCACTATCCTCAAAAAAAGAAGAAATTTGTAAGGTTATACTTTTAAAATTTGTTGGTGTATTTTATACACATAAAATTTTAATACTATATACTACAGATTAATAAAATGGGATGTCGAATCCAAAATCTCATCAAAGTTATATAGATCAGAACCCTTTTCAAGGTTTTAAAATAGATGATAATTCAATTTTAGGATCGTTAGAAGGTCGACACTCTTGTCCAAGTTGTGGAAAATCAAGAAAATTTTACTGTTATTCTTGCTATATACCCATAAAAGAATTAGAAAACAAAATACCGAAAGTAAAAGTATGAATAGAATTAATTTATTTTTAAGTCTTTACAAGATAGAATTATTTTCAGCTACCTATAAAAATTGATATAATCAAACATAGGCATGAAATAGATGGTAAAAGCACTGCAGGTCACGCTGCAGTTTTAGCACAAGAAGATGTTAACATTTACACATACCCTGATATTCCAAACTACGAAAATGAAAATGTGGTACTTATTTTTCCTAGTCAAAATGCTATAAGTGTTACTCAACTTATAGCCAATGGTTTAGACCATGATAGAATTCAAGAGTATCAAAATGCACCTTTAGATGACTTACCACAGGGATACAATAGGAGCACTTTAATGAAAAAAATTCCAAAGTCCAGACAGGAGTATACGTTTGGTGGTAATTTTGGAAAATTGCCTGTTACCAAAGCTATTTTTATTGATAGTACTTGGAATCAAAGTAAAGGTATTTAATCTAATTTATAAGAAAATATAAATAATATATAGTTTGTTTTTATTTCTCTCCAGGTATTTACAAAGATGAGAGGATAAAAAAGATTCCTTGTGTGGTGATACAAAATCGTATTTCTCAGTTTTGGAGACATCAAAAAGGCAGTCCCAGATGGTATTTAGCTACAATAGAAGCTATCCACCAATTTTTAATAGAAATTCATCTTCACAAGTGGGGTTTGGATTCTACATATACAGGAATTAATAATTGTTTTACAGAAAATTGTTTGGATAAATTTAAATTATTGTACAATGATAGTGAAGCGGCTTATAATGGACAGTACGATAATTTGTTATATTTTTTTCAACATATGTATGAATTAATACATGAATATTATAAACATGAAGAATTGTACGCCTATAAAAGAAGATTATTATAAATTATAATTATAAATTATATAATAAAAGAGTTAATTTTTGTTATGTTTATTTAATTTTAAAAATATCAGGATAAATATACATTTAAATATTCCGAATACATAAAAAATAGGTAAACTATTCTATAAAATCTATATCTAAAGTGAATAATAAATTCCGTCACAAATAATTTGAAGTTCATTTTAATTCAGTTCAGAATTTAATAATTCCTTAATGTCTCATACACTAACATGTATTAAAAGTAAACTAAAAGCATTAGCTCGTAGAATTTGATTGTTTAGAAAATGTTTCATTTAATGTTAGAGTTTACGTAAATCCAAGACAAAAACACTGCCATCTGAAGCACTAGCTCCCACCTTGTCTCCTCTAGAATTCCAACAGACCTAAAAAAAATTATCGATTTGTTACACCAATAATAGATTGCTAAAATCAGTTCCATCAATATGCGTTTTTCAATGATCTATTAATCAGTAGTACCTAATTATTTTTATTTGGACTTGTTCTAATATTGGTACAAAATATGTAGAATTCAATAAATTTTAAATATTGAAATTTACCTCAAATATGCCTCCAGTGCCCTTGTAACTATGTACTAGTTGACCAGATTGCGTAGACCAAATATGGACACATTTGTCAAAACTACCGCTGGCCAAAAATTTACCATCTGGGCTAAATGCAACCGAATACACGGGTTCAGTGTGTTTCGTGAGTCTATGAATGCAAGCACCTCTTTCTACATCCCATAATCTATAAAAACAATTAATACACATGTTTTTTACATACAGTTTGATTTTTTAAAAACCTTTAAATACGTCTTTTGGTATTTAATATCAAATTACATATTTTTTTTTATACATTCTTACCTCACAGTAGAATCGAAACTAGCCGAAGCCAAAATAAGGTTCATGTTTGGATTTTGTGTGCCTGGACCTGTTGGTGACCATTTTATGGTATAAATTTCTTTAGAATGAGCTTGTAAATCGTGAACACAGGTATCGTGTTTCATAGACCAAATTTTTAGAGTCATATCATCAGAACATGATGCCAATAATTGGCCTTGAGGATCCCACTTGATTGCATTTACTTCGTTCTAAAAAAGATATGGGTATTACGTAAATTTAGAGTAAGTCATGCAATAATTATTTTTTGAAGAAAATAAAGAATTTGTAAGAGAAAAAGAAAGAAAGTAATTTAAAGTACCTTTTCTACCATTAATGAAATTTTATCAGATTACAGTCTTCAATAAAGTTATGTTAGACATGTTTTCCCGCTCTTCTTCAATTAACTGAACACTACACTTTTAAGAAAACATACATATGAAGTGAGATCTGTATCATTTAACACATGAAAGTGGAACTACTGCATAGAAAAGACAGCCATTGTTGATATTAATGTTAAAAATAAAAATTATGAGCAAAAAAATTGTAAAAGAGAACACAATATTGTGACAACAGAGCCTATAAATTTTAAACATTCAAACAGTCATTAGTATGCTGGGTTATGTCAAAGTTAATGATGAGTTCAAGATTATATACACAAGTTGTTTTAATAAATTATAATTTCATTAAAAAAATTGTGTTAAAAATGGTTTAGTTTAAATTTATTCGTGTAATAATAAAATTGGCGTATACTTGATTAAGTTATGTGCTAGAAGTTTTTATTTTGCACATATATAACTTACAGTGTGTCCTTGGAATGATTTAATAGGTTTATCCATTGACAGCTTACAAACGTGAATGCATTGATCTGTAGAACAACTCGCAAAAGATGTGTTTGTTTGCCAATCTACATCTAAAGCGGGAGCTGAATGGAAGCTAAACTGTTGGGTACATTGACCACTTGCTGCATCCCAAATAATTGTCGTTTTATCCACCTAAAATCCAAAAAAAAATTAATATTTTACAATTCGACAAATCTAAAACTACATAATTTAATAAATTGGATATTAAAAAAAATGTATCTTACTCCAGCAGAAAGAATGTAGTTTCCTCTTTTGTTCCATTTAAGTGCAAAAATAGGTCCTTTATGTTGACCTAAGGTACTAGCTAGACGACCATCAGTGGTCCATATTCTTGCATACCCATCATAACTTCCTGTAGCTAGTAAACTGCCATCACACTGTAACAAAATAGATATATCAAAAGTTTATAATGATAAATAATAAAATTGAGGTGACTCACATTCCAGTCAAGAGAAGTAACATCTTTATTACTTGGAACTTCAGTACCCCCCTTTTGTATACAATGTCTCAAAACTAACTGGTTAGGACTGGCAGTGTTATCGGACATATCCCAAATTCTAGCAGTACTGTCTCCAGAACCACTAGCCAGTAGATCTGTGGTGGGATTCCATGCACAAATGAAAACTTCTGATTCGTGCCCCCGAAGTACTGTAGCCTTGGAAGATGGTATTTCAATAGAAGTATCAACCTCCATTGTTTCATTTTGTGTTGAAACTACAGCTGAAAAATATTTATTAAAAACATGTTGGCAAGTTTTATTTTAGCAACCTTCTTCTCCATTAGTTTCATTTTGTTCAGCTTTAATAGCTTGTTTCTGTTGATTTTGCTGATTTTGTCTGCTGGCCACTACATCAGGCATAACAGCATCTATTAAACTAAGGCTTTCTACTAATCTTTGTTCACTTCCATCCTCGCCTATACTTATTTCAGCTTCCGTATATTGAAGCCCTTTTTGCAAAATACTCAGTAAAGCTGCAGGCGGTACCAAAGCTCCATTTATATTTGATTGAGAAATATGTGACTCTATTCCAAAGGTATAAGCTGAGTGTTGAAATCCTGATTAAGAATATTTATTTTATTAAAAAACTGCAATTAATATATAGATGCTACTGTTCTACTTACCGGATTCTTGTAAATACCTATATACCAGAAAATTAACTTCGTCACTGGAAAAACTCATTTTCGGTCTAAATATTATACCCCATTTATATTCGATTAATTTTAATATGCAATAAGCTTTGCTTTTGTAAAAATTAAGAAACTTATCAACACAAAAAAAACCTGTCAAAAATTGTCTTCTTCTTGCTCCTCAAATGTTTTGGTCTCGACCACAGAGTTTCAGAATCAATACCCTTATTACTGTAATACGTATATTGGAAGAGGCCACAAAACAAGAAAAGAATCCTCCGCCATTTTTTTAATTTTTCGTATTTTTTTTCTCATTTTTCTGATGTTTTTCCATTGTTTTTGAATTTTTTCTTCGCTTTCTGGTTTTTTCAATTTTTGTCGATTTCTTTCGTTTTTTTTTCGATCTCGTTCAATTATTTTCGATTTCTTTTGATTTTTTTCGATTTTTGTCGGTTTTCTTTCGATTTTTGTTGAATTTTTTCGTTTTTTTTTCGATTTCGTTTCATTTTTCCCATTTCTTTTATATATTTTTTCTTTAGAGTCCTTTCCATCTCTTTCATTTGATTTTTTTTATTTTTTTTTTTCGATTTTTGAAAGTTTTCAGATTTTTGTTTTCTTATTTAAGAAATTTTAAAAAGTGATTGACTTTTTCTTGTTTTCTATATAAGAAATTTTAATGATTTTAACGAAAAAATATGTTAGTAACCATGATTTCTCTCTAATGGATCTTAATAAACATAAGATTAAGATAAATATTTCCGTCCGCATTTTACTCTTTTATCTTCTGTCTCAGTTTGTAGTAAACAAAAGATAAGTGCATATTTTAATATTATTCGTCTTTGAGTTTTAATATAAAAGTGACCAAATAATTTTACTACAATAGAGTAATTACAATTATAATCTTTTATTTGATTAAATTATGTTATCGCATATTTTCGTTCTAATTTACATGATTGCAGTTAAATCATTTTTATAAAAAAAATGGATGTGAATTTAAGTAGTCAAAGAACGAAACATCCCAAAGAATGTGCTAATATTTTATCAAAAATTACATTTTTGTAAGTATTATTGTGTCAGATATTATTTCTTTTAATGATTTTAAAATTATATTATTCAACGAGCGGTAATGTAGGTCATAACTCACGCAGATGAAGTTTGAAGCACGAGCCGCAGGCGAGTGCTATAATTCATCAAGTGAGTTATGACTATTACCGCAAGTTGAATACTATACTTTATCTACGACTATAAGAATAAATACTAAGCTGCAAGTACAGAGAAAGAACTTTATTCACAATTTATGTTGAGTGTGTTATTTAGAATGGAGTAGAAAGTTTACAGAGACGATACTTTATATTTATTGCTAAGTTCCATAAAATATGCCAAAAGTACATTTTATGTAAACGAGTTTTTTTTATTATTTTTATTTCTATTGATTTTTTCAATCTCTTTCGACTTTTGTTGATCTTTTTCGATTTTTTTTGTTTTCTTTTCGATCGCTTTTGATTTTTTTATATTTTTTTTCCCGATTTCTTTCGATTCCTTTTGATTTTTTTCGATTTTTGTCGGTTTTCTTTTCGATTTCTTTCGATTTTTGTTGAATTTCTTACTTCTACAACAATCTTGAAAATTTTTGTATACACCTTTTTATTTCTTTTGTGATTTTTCGGGTAAAAAATTCTGTATCTATTTCTGGATGCAGATAATATCAAAAAACAACAATAAAAATCAGAAAAGTGAGAGAAAAAAGGAAAAAATAGTGAAACATTGAGAAAATATAAAAAATATTGAGAAATGGGGAAAAATAGGTAAAAAAAAATACAGGAGAAATAGTGAAAAATGGGGGAAAATAGGAAAAAATAGGGAGAAATGGGAAAAATAAAAAAAACAGGAAAAACCGGGAAAAACAGAATAAATAGGGAGAAATGGGGAAAATGTGTAAAATTGGAAAAATAGGTTACAACGCGAAAAAGTAGTAAAAACAAGAAAAAATAGGGAAAAATAGGGGAAAATAGGGATAAATAGGAAAATAAGGAAATATAGAAAAAAAAGGAGAAAAGAGGAAAAAATAGTGAAACATGGAGAAAAACAAAAACAAACAAAAAAATGAAAAAAAAGAAAAAATCGAAAAACCGAAAAATTGAAAAAAAAAATCAGAGGAATAAGAAAAAAATCGGAAAACAAAAGAAAGAAATAGAAAAAACAGAATAATGAGCAAAATTGGAAAAAAACAAATATCAGAAAAATGGGAAAAAACGAGAAAAAATCGGAAAAGAAAATAAAAAATTGAAAGAAAAATCAGAATATTGGAAAAAAATGAAAAATCAAATTGTAAAATACGAAAAAAATGAAAAAATCGAAAAAAACTAAAAAAAAAAATGAAAAAAGGTGCAAAAAAATCACAAAAATCGAAAAAA
This sequence comes from Neocrepidodera transversa, assembly GCA_963243735.1. Taxonomy (NCBI): domain Eukaryota; kingdom Metazoa; phylum Arthropoda; class Insecta; order Coleoptera; family Chrysomelidae; genus Neocrepidodera; species Neocrepidodera transversa. The sequence continues at coordinate 2,134,070 of OY725341.1, read as the reverse complement.
AAACAGAGGAATAAGAAAAAAATTAAAAAAAAGACTGGAGACCTTTGTATACTAAATATACATTCCTATCCATAACTCACTATAGTGAGTTTTGAAAAGTCATAACTCACGCTATTTTGTTTATGGATTCTATTAATTGTTCAAAAGCAGATGAATAATTAATATATAACTTAATAGGAGTAGATAACATAATTTATCTACTCCTATTAAGTTGTATATTAATTATTCAACTGCTTTTGAGCAATTAATAGTATCCATAAACAAATAGCGTGAGTTATAACTCACTATAGTGAGTTATGGCCTCGGCTATTAAATTGTTCTTTCGTTTCAAAAAATGTTACTTTCGTCACTCGTAAAACAATATACTATTTTATTTCTGTCTTTTATTCATTTTTTTTGTTTTTTTTTGATTTTTTCATTTTTTTCGTATTTTACAATTTGATTTTTCATTTTTTTCCAATATTCTGACTTTTCTTTCAAATTTTTTATTTTCTTTGCCGATTTTTTCTCATTTTTCTGATTTTTTTTAAATTGTCTCTAATTTTTTCTCGTTTTTTCCCATTTCTTTCTTTTGTTTTCTGATGTTTTTCTTATTCCTCTGATTTTTTTTCAATTTTTCGGTTTTTCGATTTTTCTTTTTTTTTGATTTTTTGTTTTCTTTTCTATTTTTTTCTTTTTTCGAATTCTTTCACTTTTCCCCCATTTTCCCTGTTTTTACCTATTTTTCTCGTTTCTCCATTTTTTCTATATTTCCTATTTTCCCCTATTTTTCCATATTTTCTCTTGTTTTTCCCTAATTTTTCGCATTGTAACCTATTTTTCAAATTTCCATTATTTTCCCCATTTCTCCCTATATTTCCTATTTTCTCAATGTTTCACTTTTTTTTTTTTTTTTTTTTTTTTTTTTTTTTTTTTTTTTTTTTTTTTTTTTTTTTTTTTTTTTTTTTATATTATCTGCATTTTGCTTATTTTTAAATTTAGAAAGTGAAGATGAATAAGGTACATCTTCAGGAATAAGATAAATATATGCTACAATACAGACTTTTTTACCCGAAAAATCACAAAACAAATATAAAGGTATATATACAAAAATTTTCAAGATTGGTGTAGAAGTAAGAATGTACTTTTGGCATATTTTAAGGAACTTAGCAATAAATATAAAGCATCGTCTCTGTAAACTTTCTACTCCATCCTAAATAACACACTCAACATAAATTGTGAATAAAGTTCTTTCTCTGTACTTGCAGCTTAGTATTTATTCTTATAGTCGTAGATAAAGTATAGTATTCAACTTGCGGTAATAGTCATAACTCACTTGATGAATTACACTTCATCTGCGTGAGTTATGACCTACATTACCGCTCGTTGAATAATATACTATTATATGTAATTTTGTATTTTTTAAATACATTATAGTTAAATTAGTCGAGCATTTTTTATTTTTAGCTACAATTGGAAAATACTATGGGAAACTTATAAAACAGGCACTTTTAAGGAAAACCAACTTCATGATGTTTTAAGCAATTGCAAAGCCGAAACGTCAGGAAACGAATTAGAAAAATGTTTATTAAAGGATAAAATGGAACATAAAAAAATATCATTAATCAGGATTTTATGGAAATGTTATGGTGTAAAGTACTTAATTTTAGGAATAATACAGTTATTAATGAGATCTGTAGTAATGTAAGTTATATTTTTATTATACTAATAAAATCATAAAATATAAGTAAAATTAATTTTTTTAAATACCTTAAATTGAGCGTTTTTAAAAGTATAAATATTTAGTTCGTACTTTATAACAAAGACAATCTTATTTTTTTTAATATGAAATAGAAATAAAATCCTAAACTTCGAGTGCACTAGTAGGCGTTTTTTTTATAATATTGTAACGAATTATTAAGTCCAGTCCTGTTCAAGCTTTTGCCGCCGAATATACGAGATTAAAGTTGAAATTTCTAGACACGATGCAATATTTTCGTAAATTCTTAAATATTGATTTTTTTTCAGAATAACCATCCCAATGACTCTTTCTAAAGTAGTTCTATATTTTCAATCAGGTCAAACCGAACTATCAAAAGAAACCGCCATTATATTTGCCTTCTTACTCGTCCTACTTAATATTTTAAGCGTAACTTACATGCACAACTACCTCTTAATTCTATCAGAATTTGGTATTAGAATTCGGACAGCATTTTGCTCAGTGATATTTAAAAAGTGTTTAAGAATTTCTTTATCAGATTTAAGTACTGGAAAAATTGTTACATTGATGACAAAAGATGTGGCTGCCATCGAAAATTTTATTTTTTATTTCAATGATACTTGGATTGGAATTATTCAAACTATTATTGTTTTTTATTTAATTTACATCAAAATGGGAACATCTACTTTAGTTGGAATGGGATTTTTTATAGCCATAATGCCAATGCAAAGTAAGTTAATAATTTGACTATTATATTGTACTCTAAAACTCTGCTTTTAGTTATAGTGGGAAAAATTACTTTGAAGTTAAGATTAAAATCAAGTAAAAAAACTGATGAAAGACTACAAACCACTAAAGAAACGTTATCTGGAATTAGAATAGTAAAAATGAACAATTGGGAAAAATTTTTTGAACAAAAGATAACCCAATCTAGAAAGTAAGTATCTAAGCTGAAAAAATAAATGTTTGCTCATTATAAGATAAATGAATAATTGATTTATTTTTTTTTAGAAAAGAAATGTCAAGTATATTAAAAATATTTTTAGCCAAAACTGCTAATCTTTTAATAGGAAGTCTTACATCAAAAATAGCATTTTACCTACTTTTAACATCTCATATACTTATGGGTAATACTATATCAGCTGAACTGATTTATTATATTACTACGTTATTTTTGAGAGTAAGACATGCTTTAAGCGTCGCTATACCAGTTGGGGTATCAACATTTGCTGATATGACTGCTTCATTAAACAGAATAGAACAAATAATGATATCAAAAGAAATTTCTAAACAAATAAATTCTGTAGATCAAAAGAAATCTCAAATATCTTTACTTGATGTATCCGTAGTAATAAACAACAATAAAATTCTAGAAAATATCAATCTAAACGTTGATTCTGGTCTGTTAATAGTAATTGGTCCTATAGGAAGTGGAAAAACAACAATTTTAAAAACTATTTTGGGTGAATATGAAATACAAACAGGATCGGTGTTAAAAGATGGCATAATTTCTTACGCTTCTCAAGAGCCATGGATTTTTCCTTCTACGTTAAAACAAAATATTATTTTTGAAGAAAAATTTGATGAAGAACGCTATCGACAAGTTTTGGATATATGTGCTCTGAATTTTGATCTACTACGTTCAGGTAAAAATATTGAAATTATTAGTGTATTAACAGCCAATAATATAATTTTTGTCGAAGAACCACTCAGTTATTTGCAGAACTTGAGACTGCACTAATAAATGAATAAACTTTATTCTGATTCTAAGCCTTGTATATGCTCATTTATTCGTATCAAAACTTTTATTATTACATTTAAAAAATCGGTTGTGTTGAACCAAAACTTTTCCGACGAGTATCCACGAATACTTTTTCAACTTTTAACATTTTTTTATTTTTGACAGGTGACAATTGGAGAAATAATTTTGATTGTTCTGTATAAAGTTTTTCAAGGGCTTTCAAATGACATATTGCAAGTCGAATTCCGTGACATATTGCATCTGTCATTTTTTGATAGTGACAGTTCCGTTTGATAGATGTCGTACAAAAACTAATGAGTTCTTCCGACGGGTAACTCAAACCCCTGTACCAAATTTCAGCCCAATCTGATTAATACTTTTTAAGATATTTAATGCTAAAGTTTCAAATTTTGACATTTTTTTATTTTTGACAGGTGATAGTTAGAGAAATAATTTTGACTGTTCTAAATAGAGTTTTTCAAGGGATTTCAAGTGACATATTGCATGTCCAATTCCGTGACGTATTGCATCTGTCATTTTTTGATAGTGATACTTCCGTTTGACAGATGTCATTCAAAAACTAATCGGTTCTTCGGACGGGTAACCCAAATCCCTATAACAAATTTCAGCTCAATCGGATTAAATGTGTGGCCTCTATCGTGGAAGAATACATACACATACACAGACAGACAGATTTCCATCTGGAAATTGTCTTAATCGTCTCAGGGCACCAGAAAATGGATATTTCCGTTTTTATCTCTAAATTTTTTTTTTAGCTCGTTCACAATACTTTCGTTATGGTTACTATTGTTGAAAAGACAAATTAAAAAAAAGATAATACAAAAATTTTGAAAAATGTAAAATTTGTTATTCGAATATTCCATTTTTTTTCGGTCGATGGTTTAAACTTTTATGTGTATCGCCTACTTGCTCTAATTTCACAAAAAAACTAATAGTATTTGCAGAATCTACAGTATTTTTTCTTATTAGTTTCCAAGTTTCAAAACTATAAGTTAATTGGTTATTTTTTTATACAACTTTGAAAATGACTTTCGTTTGTTTGATCTAACAACTATACCAATAACTTTTGTACAAGTTATATTTTTAAACCTTAGAAAATTTACATTATTTGTTGATTAACTGTTAATAATATCAATAACTGTGCTATCGACATTGTCAGTTATTTAACTGAAAAAATAGAGAATATTTTTTTCTAAATGGGAACATCTTTTATCGAGAAATTATGATGAAGCCGATCGTCTCTGTGAAGTACCACTACTCATGTTAACTCGTCACAAGATATATAACTTAATTTGATTGGTTAAATAAGAGTGATGTGTTAGTTTTGAGAGGCCGCATTTGAGTAAAATTAGTTAGATGAATAATTTTGGATATAATATTTAGTCGCCGTGTACTATAGGGAAAGAAAAAAGCACATAAAATTGAGATAAAACATATTGGAACGATATTTCTAGAAATTTTACAATGTCGGAGTTGAGATTCGCATTCTTTTTTATTGTAGTTATCGACAATATAAATTTAAAAATATTATTATGATTAGCTGATTAGCTTTGCTAAGGAGTCTTTTTAAGAGTACCTGAATGATCGAGTTTTTATTGTTTTTGCCTATTTTTCCTGTTTTTCATTACTTTTTCCTGATTTTCCCTATTTATTATTGTTTTTATCTATTTTGTTATATTTTCCCAATTTTTGCCTATTTTTTCCTAGTTTACACTATTTTTCCCAATTTTTCGCTATTTTCTCATTTTTTATATTTTTTCCTTTTTTCTATTATTTTATCCCATTTTCTTTATTTTTCCCTATTTGGACCTTTTTCCCCATCTATTCTTATTATTTAATATGTTTGACTGTTTTTTATATTATTACTTATTTTACCTAGTTTCCATATTTTTCAACATTTCTTTTTATTATCCTATTATTCCCAATTTTTTTACCATATTTTTCTCTGCTTTTCCATATTTTATCCTGTATTTCAAAATTTTTTTATATTTTTCCCTATTTTACTTTAATTTCCCCATTCTTCCCATTTCCCCCAATTTATTTTTTTTTGTTTTCCCCATTTAATAATAATAATAATATATTTATTCTCCATAAAAAACAATTTACATTGTATCGGATTCGTCACAACATTTAGAAAAATAGATAGAGAGAGAGAGAGAGAGAGAGAGAGAGAGAGAGAGAGAGAGAGAAAGAAAGAGGAAAAAAAGTATTTATCCCTATTATTAACCGTTTTTTCCTATTTTTACTTTTTTTTTCCTAATTTTCTCCTATTTTTCACTATTTTACCCATATACTTCTTTATTTTCTCCATTTTTCTGTATTTATCTCTAGTTTCCCTATGTTATGTATCTTTTCAATTTTTTTCCTATTTGTCCCTATTTTTCCATGTTTTTTTCAATTTTTCGAAAATTTTACCATTTTCCCCTTTCCTCTAATTTTCGCTATTTTTTCCCATTTTTCCTATTTTTGCCCAATTTTCGCTATTATTCCTATCTTCATATTATACTGTTTTTCATTATTGTTTCCTGTTTTTCTATATTTACCCCAATTATTTTCTATTATTTCATTATTCTATTTTTTTCTTACTTTCTCCATTTTTTTCCTATTTTCCTATGTGTCCATAATTATTCTCTAATTTTCCAATTGTTCCATATTTTATGACTGTTTTCAATTAGTTTTTATTACTATCTTTATTTTTGCTTATTTTTCCTTACTTGTCCTTATTTGTAGTTATTTTTCCCTATTTTGTACTATTTACTTGATTTTTGCCTATTTTTAATCTGATTCCCTATTTTAAACTATTTTCCCCTATTTTTCAATATTTTTCATAAATTTTCCTATTTTGCTTAATTGTTCTTATTTTTTCCCAATTTTTCCTTATTTTCAATCAGTCAGGACTTTGCCGCTTATATTAGAGATTTTAATAAGAAATCTGGGTATAATTTAAGAGAAATTTATCAAAATATTTTCTTTTTTAGGTGATAATATAAAAATTGAAGACAAAGGCGGTAATCTAAGCAAAGGTCAAAAAGCAAGGATCAATTTAGCAAGGGCTGTATACAAAATAGCAGATATATATCTATTAGATGATTCATTAACCTCGTTAGATACAAATGTTCAGAAGCATATTTTTCAAAAATGCATTAAGGAATTTTTGGCAGATAAAATTTGTATTTTCGTAACTCAAAATATTCAACCAATAGAAGATAACGAGAAAATTGCAATAATAGATAAAGGTAAAATAATATTCACGCAAAACATAAAATATATTAATAAAATTAAGGTTTTAAAAAAAGAGGAAGGGTTAAAACAGTTTATAGAAATTGAAGAAAATATATTTGAAGAAACTGCATTACTGAAAAAAAGTAATTTATATGAGGAAAAAATCAAGCCAGGAAGAGTGAATTTTAAAGTATATAAAAAATATAGTGATTTCGGAGGAGGATTTTTAATTATATTAATAATTATTATATTTTTTGCGGGGGCTCAATTTTCAAAAAGTTATACCGAGAAATTTTTAAGCCATTGGTAAGTATTACATTAAATTTAGTAATAATTTATTTAAATAAATTAGATTATCCATTCCCAAATGTGGTATGGGGTATCAAAGGAAAAAGATAGTCGACGTCGATACTACACAGGGTTCGAAAATATCATGATATTTATATAAATATCATATCACATATATATCTGATATATATCCAATATATATCATTTTTTTAATTTAATTATTTAATTAAAAAACAGTATTGCACAAACTAAAGTTTAACACAAACACACATTAACAAAAATCGTTTATTCTAAACAACAAAACCGTTTATTCTAACTCAAATTAAAAATAAAAAACAAAAATAATTAAAAATAAACAAATATCACTGGGCATATTTTTTTGGTGTGTTAAAATTCAGTCAAAATACTGCCAAACAGAATGCTTTGGTTTTGGCATAATATTAAATAAAAATCGGAAATAATTTAACATAAAAATCAACACAAAGGGGAAACACAGAAACGATTATTTGCAGTGTTACGGTTTTCAATAAACCGTATTCTACCAACTTTTCGATAATAAACTAGCAAAATCTACTAACTATCTAAATCTAACCTGTGTATTTTAATCTATTTTATTAAAAGGAGTCTTTGACTATCTAAATCTAACCTGTGTATTAAAAAAAGAAGAAAATATAACACTATTTATATTTATTTTATTAAAAGAAGTCTTGACTATCTAAATCTAACCTGTCTATTAAAAAAAAGAAAATATAGCTTTTTCTCTCCACTTAAAACTTATTCTTCACTACGTTCCCAATTGTTTTCCACTTTCCCCTATTTTTTTATTCCACTATTTCCACTTCTTTTTTTCTACTTTTTTTTCTACATTTTCTCCTATATTTTTTACTAATTTCTTTGTGTCATACTTTTTTGTTCCATTTTTTCCCGTTAAAACTTTTTTTCTACTTCTTTCCCAATTTTTTTCAGTTTTCCCCTACTTTTTCACTAATTTTTTTATATTTCAAACTTTTTTCCACTTTTTTCCCGAGTAATTTTTTCTCATCTATTTTTATTATTTCAATTTTTTTCTGCAATTTTTCCACCATCCTTTTTTCCTCTACTTTTTTACCAATTTTTTTATATTTCAATTTTTTTTCCAATTTTTCCCCCCATTTTTTTGTTTTAGAAATTTTTTTACATTTTTTGCCCTACATTTTTTAGTATCAAACTTTTTTTCCCCTTTTTTTCTGACTTATTTTTTCTCCTGTTTTTTCAGTAATTTTTTTGTTTCCAACTTTTTTCCCATTATTCCCCCACCATCTTTCCCCTACATTTTTAATAATTTCTTTGTGTCCCACTTTGCCTCCTCAAAAACTTTTTCCACAATCTTTCCCTATTTTTTTTCAAATTTTTTCCATGCTTTTTATTCCACCCTTTCCTCTACTGTTTTCAACTTTTTCTCACACATTTTTTTTACTAATTTCTTTGTGTCAAACATTTTTTGTTCCACTTTTTCCCCTTAAAACTTTTTTCCATTTCTTCCCCATACTTTTTTATTTTATCCTTTCCCCTACTTTTTTATTCTGTCCTTTTCCTACTTTTTCCCACATCTCATAAATTTTTGACTAATTTTTTTGTGTAAAATTTTTTTTCTTCCACTTTTTCTTCTTAAATCTTTTTTTTTCACTTCTTATCCTATTTTTTTCACTTTTCTCCTATTTTCTTCCACTTTTCCTTACTTTTTTATTCGACCCTTTCCACTACTTTTTTTTCACTTTTTCTCCTACATTTTTTATTAATTTCTTATTTCCTTGTGTCAAACTTTTTTCCACTGTTTCACTAATTTTTTTATAATTTAAAATTTGAAACTTTTTATAACAATTATTCACCTACTTTTTTTCCACTTTTCGCCCCAGTCTTTTTCCCCTACTTTTTTTTCCACTTTTCGCTCCAGCCTTTTTTCCCCTATTTTTTTAGTTTCAAACTTTTTCCCCAATTTTTTTATATATAATCTTTGTTTTTTATTTCCAATTTTCTCCCTATCCATCAGTACCAATGGAGTGGCAAGGGGGAAAGATAGGGGGAAAGAAAAAAATAATTACTCAAAAAAAGTGATTTTTTAGTAAAAAAGTGGAAATTTGACAGAAACTGACAATAATGAGAAAAAATGGGCTGTTTGGAAAAAAGGGGAAAACAGGGTAATTTCAAGAAAAATTTTTCGAAAATTTGAAAGAAAAGAGGGAAAATTTTTGAGGAAGAGGGGAAATTTGAGAAAAAGTAACAAAAATGAAAAAATAAGAGGTAATTTTAAGAAAAAAATGGGGTAATTTTTAGAAAAAACGGGGTAATTTCAGGAAAAAGTGACATAAATTGAGAGAAAAGAGGGGGAATTTGAGACAAAAAGTGACAGTATTTGAGAGAAAAGTCGGGAAATTTTGAAGGAAGACGAAAATAAGTTGTAATTTTCAGAATACGGTAATTTTAGAAAAAGGGGGTATTTTCAGAAAAGTGACAAAGAGAAACAATTTTGGACAAAAAATTAACATCCTCATTTTTCTTAAAAATCTACTAATTTAGTGGGAAATCTACTGAAAACGGTAACCCTGATTATTTGGGATAGAGGATAAGTAAAAGCAATAACAAAATAAATCGTGGCGATGCTGGGAATTCCAAAGTCGGCGCGGGGATGCGCTTGCGCAACAGCCGAATAAATCGCTACTGATATTATACTTTTGTACAAGAGCATATTGAGACATTTTCGGATGTTTAAAATAGTGGAAAACATTTTTAATTTAATAAATAAAATTATCGATTATATTGGATATCTATCAGGATATAAATATTGGATATATATCATGATATATATCACTTGATATATATCCTCCGAACCCTGATACTACATGAATTTAATATAAAAAAAATTATTTATTTGGCAATTTCAATAAAACTTGAACAAATTACCAAATACGTCACAACATGTTTCGGCTCTAAGGCCATCTTCAGGCGAATGTTCGAACAATGTAGAAAATTGATTAACAAATGAGTGTAAAACTTATTATAAACATCATGTTGAAAACTTTTCTTAATACAGTTTCACGTGGCACAGAAAGGAAATTAAATAAAATTTGGTATCCAAAACGAAAAATATTAGTACTTGTAAGATAGAATTTTTTTAAAAAAACCAAAAAAACGGTCACTCATGGTAAACATGAGAAGTAAAAGGCTCTTATGTTTATCATGAGTGACTGTTTTTTTGATTTTTTTTTACAGGTACTAATATTTTTCGTTTTGGATATCAAATTTTATTTGAAACGGTATTAAGAAAAGTTAATCAATTTTCTGCATTATTCGAACATTCGCCTGAAGATGGCCTAAGAGCCGAAACACGTTGCGACGTATTTGGTAATTTTTTCAAGTTTTATTGAAATTGCCAAATAAATAATTGTTTTTTATATTAAATTCATGTGTCGATTTTCTTTCTCCTTTGAATAATTTATTTCTTGTTTTCATGAGTTAGGATCTATAAAATAAAAAAAAAGTATTTTTTAGTTCTGATACTGTCTACATTTTATATAATTAAATATTTGTTTTAGGGCAAATACCGTATATAAAAATTTAACGAATTCCAAAGATCAACTTTCATCAGACAAATATTTATTAGTCTATACAATTTTGATAGTGATGACAACAGTATTATCCATAATCGCAGCTTTTTTGTTATTTAATTTTAGTAGGAAATCTTGTTTAGGACTACATAAAAGTATGATAGAATCTGTTTTAACCACATCTATGAAATTCTTTCACGAACACTTAATTGGTAACATTTTAAACAGATTCTCCAAAGATTTGAACATTATTGATGAGCAGATTCCGTTTGCTATATACGAAGTTTTAGAGGTAAAAATTTATACGTACAACTTATATCCATTAACAAAGCTGGACATTAACTCGTTAATCCGTTAACGAAGTTAACAAACTGCTTAAATGATTAATTTTTAAAAAATGTTAACGCTTTTGTCAACTTCCCTTAAATTCCGTTCTCTGTTGATTATCTACTTACTCTGTTCAATGCCGAGCCGAGTGTATATCTTAGAACTCTTCTACCAACCATTACGACAATATAGCGTTCAAGCTGCATGATCTTAGCCACATAGTGCATTGTTGTACGTCTTTGGTCAATGCCTTATAGTAGGGGAGGCCACGATGATAAATCTGGATTTACTTGAGCGTCATGAAGACCTATTAGATTTCGAAGCTTAGATTATAAAAAAAATAGATGTTATATAATGTATACCCGTTCATCGGTGGGGGAGCGTCTATAGAATTTCAAAAATGTAAAAAAAATTAATCGAGCGTGTCAGTTATTTTAAGGGGGTGGCAAGTATACTCAAAAAAGTTCTTATTTAATATTCTGACGATTTGGACGTAACGCACTCTCGGTGATTTTAGGAAAATGTAGAAAAAAATCGTCCTTTTGAAGTACTCCAGCGCGTTATATTAAGATATATACGGTTCATCTTAATGTCCTAGACGTGCTGACCAATAATCTGACGATTATTCGGAGGAATTTCATAAATCTGACATTTTAAAAAAAAATTAATGATTTTTTTTAATCATTAAAGAGCACAGGAAATGGCATGCAAAGAAAAAAGAATATTTTTTTAAACTGGATACATATATTTATAGAAAAATAAGTATAAGAATTTAATTTTTTTAACTAATTTTTTTTATTTCATCTTCATCCGTCTGGCTTGATTTCGTCGCCAATTTCATCCTCAGATTCTCTTCTCTAGAAATATCACGCAAATATTGATATTTATGATAAGGAATATTTGAATCTTTCGAAAGTTTAAAAAAGCAAAAAAAAAAGACAAAAAGTTGGTAAAAATGCCAAAAAAGGAAAGAAAAGCAAAAAAGGCAAAATAGAGTCAAAAAAAATGGGTAAAAAGGCCAAAAAAGAAAAAGAAAAAAAGGTAAATAAAGGTAAAATAAAGCCAAAAACATGGCAAAAAAAAAACAAAAATTGTACAAGAAAGAACAGATTATATAGCTACAATTAGGATATCCTAAAATCATGGTTGAAAACTATTGGGACTTCGGGAAAAAGTTCGATACAAATATTATAGGGAATTTTATTCTGTACAACTTTGCACAAGAACAAGCGCATTGTTTGTCTTAGAAATTTGGAAAAACTACATGCACATTTATTGAAAATTTTGGAAAAAGTTTGATACAAAAATTGTAGGAAATTTTATGCTCTAGAATTTTGTATTATAACATTTTCCACTAAAATGTATTGTTTGTCCTTAAAATTTAAAAAAAGGTACAAAATCTTACATGTTTATTCAATCAATATCGGTCTTGAGGCCCTTCTACTGTACCAATTTGAACCAAAACCTAATGGACGCATTTTTTTGCTTGTTCACTATACTTTCCCTTTGATGGGACCGGGAAAGTAAAAAATTAAATGTTTATACTGCTTGCTATTTTTCTCAGAAATTCAGAAAAAAAAAATCTGAAGAAATATGAACGAGACCAGAAACGATACTCTCAGGTCTCGCTGTATGTGGTTTCGGTATCGCTTAAATAATTTTCAAAAAGGTCTCGTCTCGGTTTTGCGAGACGAGACGAGACGAGACGAGACGAGAAAAGTATCGTTTTCGTGTGACCGCAACTCTTCAGCATTTGGCTATTGATGTAATAATTGTGGAAGACCTAAACGTTTTGCAACAATATGCAGGGTAAATAGAAATAAAGATAATATTAGAATAATAGAATGCTCAAAAGAAGGACCAAAACATAAATCAACAGGATCAAGGTAACCATGACAGTAGCAGCAATAATGAAGGAGAAGGGGATGATTTAATCAGCACTGTTACTAAGTCTGAAGAGGATAATTCCAAATCTCTGAAAAACAAAGCTCAGAATTTAATGAGAACTTGGCTCGACTCAAAATCAAAAGAATTAGTCCTAGGGCCGTAGACCCTTTTGCAAAACCCTTAATTAATATAAGGTTCCTCTTAATTTATACGAAATTAGTATCAAAAATAACAATCTCCCTTATTCAAAGACATTTTACGGGATAAACAATTATCGCTGGCGGATAATTTTAATATGAAAATTTCATACCTAACATTTTCCACCAATTAAAATCCTGTATTTTGTATCGTTACCGTAGCAACTAAAAAACTTTCCGGAAATTTTTCTCGTCTTTGGCAAAGAATACCTATCGATAAAGAAGCGAAGGCTACGGTATTTGCATGGACCGAAATTTGTACGCGCATGCGCGAGTTGTATTAGTTATACGTCAATGTCAGTTCTGTTTAAAGGTGCTATATTTTTGAATAAAGTGCGGATTGTTTGTTCATTGGCTTTATTTTTAATTATTTTACTGTAAATATTACTTTTTTTCCTAAACATATATATAAAATGAATTTAAATTAATTTTTGTCAGTACCCGAACGGATAGATCAAGAGCGGGGTAAAACGAGTGAAAAGAGTAACGAAGCCGAATTCAGCTTTTATATTAGTTACCCGTCACCTGTCACCAATATTTTTGCCATTCCAACATCAAAGAAATTTCGCCGGCCTTCGCTTCTTGGTATATACAGGGTGTTGCTAAATTCGACCGACAACGCTCTAGAGCAAATTCCTTGTGGCAAATTATGACCATTGAGGTAGGGCACTTATGTCCGTAATGCACTCTTTTAAAAATACAGGGTGTTAAAGTTTAAAAAATAAAATAGTTTATTGTCAAAAAAATTTAAACGGTGAGATCAATTGTAATGAAAATATAAGGACATGATCAGGTTGATAAACTACTTATTTTATTGTTAATAGATAGTTTCCAGATTTTTCCACAGACGTGCTGTAGGGGTCATGGACCCTTTTTCCACCCATAAATTTCCCGCCACTGGCTAAAATAATCAAGTTTTTTAATTTTTAAATTATATCAACTTTCCTTAATAAAAAAGTAATAACATTTTACTATGCTGAAATTAACAGTTTTCGAGAAAAACGTCATTTTCTTTATGAACGTTCATTTAGTTATTAAGAAAAAACAAAAAGAAACTGCACCTTACGTATAATTATTTAGAAATAAATTTGTTTTGCATTTTTACTAAATAACTAAATGAACGTTCATAAAGAAAATGACGTTTTTCTCGAAAACTGTTAATTTTTGCATAGTAAAATGTTATAACTTTTTTATTAAAGAAAGTTGATAGAATTTAAAAATTAAAAACCTTCATCATTTTAGGCAGTGGCGGGAAATTCAGGGGTGGAAAAAGGGTCCGTGACTCCTACCGCACGCCACTGGAAAAATCTGGAAATTATTTATTCACGTTAAAATAAGTAGTTTACTAACCTGATAATCCTCCTACATTTTCATTACAATCAATCGCACCGTTTAAAATTTATTGACAATAAACTATTTTACATTTGGAAACTTTAACACCCTGTATGTTTAAAAGAGTGCATAAGTTTCCTACCTCAATGGTCATAATTTGGCAAAAGGTGCTCTAGAGCGTTGTCGGTGACCTTGAACTTCAACGCCCCGTATATCTAAAACTAGCCATAGGATGGAATTGGGCCCATGGAGACTTTTGATCAGGACATCAAATACTACAACATATTAAAAATTCAGACAATTTGACGGTGCTCCCGTTTCCATAAGAAAAGTGCGTGGTCCTTTGTCTCGTACATGAATTTTTTAACAAAATTCATGCACTCAAAAAATTTCCGGCAATAATTCATGCCCTAGGGAAATTATAAGTGATAATTTTTATAAAGGGTAATATGTACCTAATGCAAAAATTGTGATCAATAATAAATAGCTTTTTGTTCATACTACTTTATTGTTATCTATTAGAGCTAAATAAATGGGTTTAATTTAATTCTTCATTGTACATTACTTGTTTTTATCTTATTTACCATTCCAGTCCAAAATCATTATAGGTTATGGATTGTAAACTTTTAACTTGCGTTGTTTTCGTTTAAATTTAAATTAAATTTTTAATTAACGAGTTAACTTTTGAATTAACTGAACCCACCGTTGTTTATTACAATAATAATAATTCGTAATAATTAAAATTGTACCTTGAGCAAATTAAAACTCTGTTATAAAAAATTTGTTATAATAATTGTTATATATTTAAAATTTATAAAATTATACTATTTTAATTTCAGATATGTTTTGGGATTCTCGGAATAGTCATTTTAATAGCTGTAGTAAATATTATATTTCTGATACCTATCATTATAATTTTTGTTATTTTATATTTATTAAGTAAATTGTACTTGCCTACTGGAAGAAATTTACAAAGATTGGACACAGCTAGTAAGAAAGCACGTAACTTTAATAACTAACACAATTAACAATTAAAAATAATAAATAATTTGTTTCAAGATTTAACTACATATGTTGCTTATTAATTACCTTTTGGTATTGCTTAATACTAATATAAAATAGCTGTATTTGTTATGCTCATTATTTCTGCTTTTATTTTCTTAAAATATATTTTAGCAAGAAGTCCAGTTATCGGATACCTTACATCTTCCTTAGAAGGTTTGACCACTATACGAGCTTTCAATGCTGAAAACATACTTATGGAAGAGTTTGATAAACATCAAGATTTGTATACATCTGCAAATTTTACGTCAAAATGTTGTGAAAGAACTTTTGGTTTTTATCTTGATCTTTGCTGTACTAGTTTTATTGGCGTAATCATAGCTACTTTCTTTATATTTGAAAAAGGTAATTTTAAATCCTCGAAAATAGTTCTCTAATTAGAGTAGAAAAAATTATAAGCGACATTATATCTAGAAACTGATAAATTAGTTATACCATGCATGATATGTGGACGGTTTATGGTGAAACTCGCGGTAATAGTGTTACGAGGTAGTAGATAAGCTATGACAGTTCTGGCGCACTCCTAATGGAAATTAACATGGAAAATGGCTTAGGTCCATTCTGATAATTTTTTGGCTCATTCAAGATCACTCGTGACGTCATCAGACTAAAGTTTATTAAAAAAAATCGGCTGTGTTACCCCAGAACTTTCCCGGCTCGACCGTAGAGAATATGTTATTTATTATTATTATTCTAATTACAAAATACTAAGAATTACATTAATTTATGCAACACATTAAAAATAGCGAGCCGATGATGAATACGTCTGCCAAATTGATATTTCAATGTTGATAATGAGATAAGCTGCGCATGCGCACGTTTTATATCACACTGCTACAATTAGGATCTCCTAAAATCATGTGTGAAAACTATTGGGAATTCGGGAAAAATTTTCAAACAATAGTTGTAGGGAATTTTATGCTTTATAACTTTGCACTGAAACATTTTGTACTAAAGAGCATAATTTACCTCCAATTTAAAAAAAATGGAAAATCCTAAATGTGTATTTTTCTCACCATCTAGCGGCGAAACTATGAGGAATTCGATAAAAAATTAAATATAAAAGTTAAAGAAAATTTGATGCTTTACAAGTTTGTACAAAAAAAAATTGCACTAAAATGCATTGTTTGTCCTCAAAATCAAGAGAAACCTACATGCACGCTTTTTAGGAGCCCTCTAGTGGCACAACTATTGGAAATTCGAGAACAAGATTTAGACAAAAGTTGTGCGGAATTTTATGCTCTAAAACTTTGTCCTACAACATTTTGCACCAAAGTGTATTGTTTGTACTCAAAATCAATAAAAACTAGAGAAAACATACATGCACATTTTTTACGCGCCCTCTAGTAGCCCAACTTTTGGAAATTCTGGAAAAAGTTTGAAACAAAAGTTATAGGGAATTGTATGCTCTAAAACTTTGTACTACAACATTTTGCACTAAAGTGTATTGTTTGTCCATAAAATTTAAAAAAAGTAAAAAATTGTTACATGTGTACCTACACAGACAGACCATACGCTGGAAATGGTTTCAATCTTCTTGGGGTACCTCAAAATGGATATTTCCATCGATATCTCGATTTTTTTTTTGCTTGTTCACTATACTTTCACTTTGATGGGTCCGGGAAAGTAAAAAATTAAATCATTATGTTTGTCTTTATTATTAACTATTTTATTTAATTTTTTTAAATTAAGGTTGATTTTAATACAAACTACCATTATTTATTTCAATTTCAAGTCAAAGTCACACTATAAAATATTTTAAATTAATTGTATAAAACAAAACAACTGCGAGATATTTTTATACCTAACTAGAACCATAAAAAAATATCTTAACAGAAAATTCTAACAAACTGTATAATTTATATTTATATTAATCTATTTTGACATTTAAAATAAAAAAAGAATAATTACTTCAGAGTTACGTATTTATGGCCGCCTTAATATGGAAGCGGAATCATTGTGCAATGGGACCGGTACAAAATATTGGTCCAAAATGTTAGGTGTGAAATTTTCGCGTATATTTTTATTTGTTTTATTTATTTTAGAAAGTTCCGTTGGTGATGTAGGTCTCACTATTACGCAAGCTTTTACGTTAACTGGTATAGTCCAATATGGAATTCGTAAATGGACAGAAATCGAAAATAAAATGACATCAGTAGAAAGAATTTTGGAATATATCGATATAGAAAAAGAAATAGATGATCCTAAAGAAGTTTATAGTGGATGGCCAAATGATAATACTATTATATTTAATAATGTATCTTTTGCGTATGATTCAAATGAAGAATATATTTTAAGGGATATTAATTTAATAATTGGTAGTAAAGAAAAGGTTGGAATTGTAGGTAGAACAGGTAATTTTTTTAGCCTACATAAAATCGGATATGGCCATCTTGCGCCCTCTTATTAATTCAGCTGGTTTGCGCCCAAAATTCTAAAGGTGCCTGACGGTCGACCGATTTGCGACCGTAATAAATAATCAATCCGTATCGCATAGCCATTCGAATCATAAGAATGAGAAAAAATGAGAAAAAAATGTGAAAAAATTAGAAAACAAAAAAAAAATCGGCTGTGTCACCCCAGGACTTTCCCGGCTCGACCGTAGAGAATATGTTATTTATTATTATTATTTTAATTACAAAATACTAAGCATTACATTGATTTATGGAACACATTAAAAATAGCGAGCTGATGGTGATTTAATATTTCAATGTTGGTAATGTTGGTAATGACATCATACTGCTACAATTAGGATCTCCTAAAATCATGTGTGAAAATTATTGGGAATTCGGGAAAAATTTTCATACAATTACAATAGTTGTAGGGAATTTTAAATCTGTATTTTTCTCGCCCTCTAGTGGCACAACTATTGGAGATTTTAGAAAAAGTTTGAGACAAAAGTTATAGAGAATTTTATGCTCTAAAACTTTGTACTACAAAATTTTGCACTAAAGTATATTGTTTGTCCTCAAAAACAAGAAAAACCAGAGAAAACCTACATGCACATTTTTTACGCGCCCTCTAGTGGCGAAACTATTGGAAATTCTGGAAAAAGTTTGAAACAAAAGTTATCGATAATTTTATGCTCTAAAACTTTGTACTACAATAGTTTGCACTAAAATGTATTGTTTGTCCATAAAATTTAAATAAAGCAAAAAATTGTTACATGTTTATTTAACCAATGTCGGTCTTGAGGACCCTCCTCCACTGTGCCAATTTAAACCAAAAACTAATGGTCGCATTCTAGGCACACACCGACCCTTCATACCAAATTTCAGCTTGATTGGTCAAACGGTTCGGCAGTTATCGTGGAAGATTACACACAGACACACAGACACACAGACACACAGACACACAGACAGACCATGCGCTGGAAATGGTCTCAATCTTCTTGGGGGACCTCAAAATGGATATTTCCATCGATATCTCGATTTTTTTTTTGCTCGTTCACCTTACTTTCCCTTTGATGGGTCCGGGAAAGTAAAATCAGAAAAAATAGGAAAAAATAATAAGAAAAAAGAACAAAAAATTTTGAAAAAAAATTGAGAAAGAAAATAGAAATTATTGGGGAAAATACATGTGTAAACTACGGCAAAAACGAGAAATAATAAAAATTGTAAAAAAGACGAATAAAAAAACGCGAAAAATCACAAAAAAACGAAAATAAAGCCTCGAAAAACGCAAGAAAACGAAAAATATCACAAATAATCGCAAAGCACTCGCAAAAAATCGCAAATAATGACAAAAAATCAGAGGAATAAGAAAAAATGAGAAAAATTAGAAAAAAAAAGAATTGAAAAAACAGAAACAATTAAAAAAAATAATAAAAAAAAAATAAATAAAAACGTGAAAAAATTAGAAGAACCGAAAAAATCAGAAAAAATCGAAAATAATAAAAAAAAAAACAAAAAACCATGAAAAAAGAAAAAAACAAAAAACTATGAAAAAAGAAAAAAATTAAAAGAGAAATTAGAAAATATTGGAAAAAATATAAAAAATAAAATTACAAAATACAAAAAAAAACGAAGAAATCAAAAAACCGAAAAAACCGCTAAAAAACGAAAAAGAGGGCTGAAAAAAACGCAAGAAATAAATACCATAAAAATCGCAAAAAAAAACGCAAAAAAATGGAAAAAAAGGGAACAATGAGAAAAAAAGAGGAAAAATTAGAAAAAACAGAAGAAAGAAACAAATTTTATTTTTTGGATCTCTATATTTTAACACTTTTTGTAGATTACTTCTGAAATAATTCCTGATAAAAGAAATTGTAACTAACAAATAATTTCCACCAAAGTCAAGAATGGTACTGAAAAAAATCATTATAATATAAATCAAACCGAGGTTATTTATTTGGAGAAAAAAAATTAAAAAAAAATTGTTTACTGTACATATCAGATTTAGATAAAAATATTGAAAAAATATTAAAGATAAATAACATTCACAGGCGACATTATAGGTGAGTAGTTTTTTGGTCAGGCGAATTTAATGGTGTAATGGTGGTAAAAATCTTCTATTTACTCGATATCACTAAAATTCCAAATTCCCTAAAACTAAAATCACATCTGGCAACTAAGCAAGTGGTATTGGAGGATAATAAACATTTATTTTTACGCTGAAAGTACATCTAATCGCCATCTATCAAACATTTAGTTAATTAATAGTTTTTGTTATGAAAATCATGGGGTGCTAATTCCGTCTTATTTTATAGTTTTTAGATATCTTTCTATTAATTATAATTTTAAATACAAAATAAACTCTTCTAAGAATTATTACGGTGAGCGCAAACAGGCCCACCAGCAGGTACCCTTAATATATTGGGCGCAAACTGGCTGAATTAATGAGCGGGCGCAAGTTGGCAGACACCATAAAATCTATCAAGTTTAATCTAATATTTTTTAGGTTGTGGAAAATCGACATTATTATCACTACTTTTTCATTTATATCCTTACGAAGGAAAAATATCTCTTGGATCAATAGATCTAAGAACAATTCCTCTAAAATCACTGCGTTCAAATATTTCCATCATATCACAAGATCCCATGCTTTTCACAGGAACCATAAGAAAAAATTTAGATCCTACAAATAAAAATACAGATGAAGAAATATGGAAAGTTATCCAAATAACCCAGTTACAAAATTTAATTTCCACTTTAGATCTAGAAATATCAGAATCCGGTTCTAATTTTAGTGCAGGACAACGCCAACTGATATGTTTAGCAAGATGTCTATTAACCAAAAATAAAATAATTATTTTAGATGAAGCTACATCGGATATGGACCAAGAATCAGAAAATTTAATTATTAATATTTTAGAGCAATATTTTGAAGACTGTACTGTTTTAATAGTAGCTCATAAATTAAAAACTGTTTTAAATTGTGATAAGATTGTAGTAATTCAAGATGGACAAATTGCTGAATGTGATGAAGTAAATAAATTAAAAAAAGATGTTAATAGTATTTTTTACAAATTGTTAAAAAACTCTGCATTAATTTTTTAAATATATGTTATTTTTAGCATTATTATGTACTTTTGGGAAATAAACCTGAAACAGGTCGATTTTTATTTTTAATTTTCTATAATCTAAGAGAAGAAAGTTTTATACAGGGTGATCTACATGGAAGTAATTACGTTTTTTTAATGCAACATCCTGTCTATTATGACAAAACTAACTAAATTTATCGTCATAGTATATTATGGAATAAATTCATTATCCCTTAAATCAAAAATTTTAACAAGAAAACCTGAAACAGGTCGATTTTTATTATTAATTTGACAATTTATAGTATGGAAATATTACTCCCTTCTTGCACCCCTCAAAATTATGAGACCCTTTTTGAAAATTTTAAATAAAAAAAGTAGTAGCAAATTTATAAAATAATCTCCATTACAAAACTTGAATGAAAAGAATGTCAAGTAATACTTGGATTGTTTTTTTGTATGACCTCAGTTATTCTAACTTTTAAATCTGCAATACAGGATGTCCCATTATAAAGTAACACATTTTGATGGCTTATTACTCGAGAATGGAAAAAGATATCGACGTGCAGTTTTCGCTAAACTTCTTATATTTCCTTCAAATTTTTATTGACATAGTTGCCAAATGTATATTTTTTCCCGAAAGCGCCGAAAGAAGATAACCATTTTTGAAACGAAATTATCGGTTTATTTTAAATACAACACCCTATATTTTTTAATACCATCTGAAAGTCCCTTTCTTCCCCTTTCCACAAATGTATAACTTCCAAACGTAGGTGGCTTTGAAACAAATACATATAACTGACATTAACAAACGTCAAAAGGTTATTTATGT
The DNA here is from genome assembly GCA_963243735.1 of Neocrepidodera transversa. Taxonomy (NCBI): domain Eukaryota; kingdom Metazoa; phylum Arthropoda; class Insecta; order Coleoptera; family Chrysomelidae; genus Neocrepidodera; species Neocrepidodera transversa. Next base: position 2,112,399 of record OY725341.1, on the reverse strand, counting down.
AGTATGAAGTATAACAACGAACACAGTCAAATTTATTAATCGAAAATGTATACTTTGATAGAAAAAGCGCGATGCGTCGTATTATATGCCGAGACAAAATCAATAACAGTGACCAGAAGGAGATTCAGAGCCATTTTTGACAAAAATCCGCCTACACGAAAATCGATAATAAGGGAAATTCTAGCACTTAACAATAATATCTGTAAGAAAAATATCCCAAATCACACAATTTTCAAAAAGTAAGGTTCACCGGCTCCTAAAAATTATTAAATTTAAAGCATACAAAATACAAACTTTCCAAAAAATAGAGAATCAGGTTAAAGGTGCAGGTTGAAGGTGCAGGTTGAAGGTGCAGGTTGAAGGTGCAGGTTGAAGGTAAAGGTTGAAGGTGAAGGTTGAAGGTGCAGGTTGAAGGTGAAGGCTGAAGGTTGAAGGTGAAGGTTGAAGGTGCAGGTTGAAGGTGCAGGTTGAAGGTGCAGGTTGAAGGTGCAGGTTGAAGGTAAAGGTTGAAGGTGAAGGTTGAAGGTGCAGGTTGAAGGTGAAGGCTGAAGGTGCAGGTTGAAGGTGAAAGTTGAAGATGCAGGTTGAAGGTTGAAGGTGAAGGTTGAAGGTGAAGGTTGAAGGTGTAGGTTGAAGGTGCAAACACTTACACCGACATGTTGGAGGAGTTTTTGGATCCCCAATTACAACAAGATGAAATTATAAATACTGTATATTTCCAACAAGACGGCGCGCCTCCACATTACTCCTTAGTGGCTCGAAATTCATTATCAGATCATTTTGGTAACAGATGGATAGGTCGAGCTGGTCCCATCGGGTGGGCCTCATATTCCCCGGACTTAACCATACCAGACTTTTTCATATGGGGTTATGTAAAGGAGAGATGCTATAACCCAATATAATGAAAAATGTTGAAAAAAATAACGAAAAATTTTAATAAAAATAATGAAAAATATAGAGAAAAATAAGGAAAAAATGTAGAAAAAAATAATGAAAAATGTTGAAAAAAATAATGAAAAATGTTGAAAAAAATAATGAAAAATATGAAAAAAAAATAATGAAAATATTGTGAGTTATACCGTGTTGTTTTTTCAAAAGTGTCATTATTTTAAATTTATGTCTGAACCTTTTTCTCCATTTTCTTTATTTTTCCAATTTTTTTTTATTTTTTAATATTTTTTTCCCCATTTTCCTATTTTTGACTACATTTTCCAATTTTTTCTACTTTTCCCTACTTTTTTCTTCTTTCCTATTTTTACTATTTTTTCTTTTTTCCTTTTTCTTTTTCTATATTTTTTCATTTTTTCCTATTTTTCCATGTTTTTTTTGTTTTTTCCACGTTTTTTACTATTTTTTTGTTTTTTTTTTCATATTTTTGCCTATAGCCCTATCTCCTATTTTGCATATTTTTCTGTTTTTTTATTTGTATCTTTTTTATCCTATTTTTTCCAATTTTTTCGAATTTTTTTCAATTATTTTCAATTTTTTTCTTATTCTTTCAGTTCTTTTATATTTATCTCCATTTTTAGCATTTGCTTATATTTTCCTAGTGTTCATTATTTTTTTGCTATTTTACTCTATTTTTTCCATTTTATTTTTCAAAAAAAAACACTTATAGAGTCAAGCATATGTACAGAATTTTGGTTTCGTGACTTAAATTTTTTTAAAACCTGAAAAATTACGGCAAATTTTGAAAAATAGGAAAAAATAGGAAAAAACAGGGAAAAAACATTGGAAAATAGAAAAAAAAATAATGAAAAATATGGATAAAAATAATAAAAATGATGTAAAAAAATAATGAAAAAGTAGTAAAAAAATAATGGAAAAAAATAATGAAAAATATGGAAAAAATAATGAAAAATATGGAAAAAAATAATGATAAATAATGAAAAATATAATGAAAAATATGGATAAAAATAATGAAAAAGATGCAAAAAAATAATGAAAAATATGGATAAAAATAATGAAAAAGATGCAAAAAAATAATGAAAAATATGGAAAAAAATAATGAAAAATATGGAAAAAAATAATGAAAAATATGGAAAAAAATAATGAAGAATATGGAAAAAATAATGAAAAATATGGAAAAAAATTATAAAAAATATGGAAAAAAATAATGAAAAACATGGAAAAAAATTATGAAAATTATGAAAAATAATAATGAAAATATTTTGAGTTATTACGGTCATTATTTAAAAAAATCGTTATTAAAATGGGATTTATACCATTCAATAGATAATATAAAACTCTAAATTTTAGTATTTAATATTGTAATTGTTATAAACAAAAAATTCTGTCTTTTGTTTTATCGAAAATAGTACAACAAATGAAAAAAGTAAATAGTACATCCGAAAGGGATCAAAAAGTACATTATGTGTGAAATATTTCATAATTTTAAAATAATACTTGTAGAAATTATACAAAACATTTTATTAATGTATTTTGATGCAGAAAAACTAAAATAATCGATTAAACAATTACTTTACTAGGAGTGTTCGGAAAGTTGGGTGGGATTACTCCTCATTTTTTCATATATTTTTTACGATTTTATTCGAATTATATTATTCATTAAAAATCACGAAAAATAACTTAAACTTATGTGTAGGATATATTAAAAGAATATTTTTGCAAAAATAATGGAAGTTGTATGACAATTATTAACGGAGATATGATAACTAATGCTTTTCTAATTTTTAAAATTAGTCGGAGTTAAGTAACTTCGTTACAATATTATAAAACAAATTAAAACAAGGATTATAGTTTACTAGTTACTTTTACGCGCAAATACAAAAATAATGTTTAAATAAAAATAAATGTTGGTACAAAATAGAATTAAATAAACAAAGCATTAAAATATCGCTATCGTTTGGACTATATATTCTTAAGTCCAACACAATTTAAATCATCATCTTAAATGGAAACAATTTTCTAATAATACGGTTCAGTAATTGGCGAAATTTACCATTTGGTTCTTTAATTTAAAATAAGACTTCAGCAAGACATCAAAATTTTATATATTCAAATTTTTGTTCATTTTAAATTTGTGAAAACATAAGTGAATTGTTTTTTCGATTAACAATAGGTATTAAAGTATAAATTGCCATTTAGTATTGTGCTAGTTTATTATAAACATTTTTGATTACACAATGATGTGTCCGTGGAGTTAAATTTTTTTTTGAGAATAGCAGATTTACTATATTATAAAGGTATGTAAAATAATAATTTATTCTAGTAAATAATAATTTCATACAAAAATTAAAATAACAGTTATTTATACAAATAATTTATAATTAAAAACACATTTTTATTCTTTTTCAAGTGAAAAATTAATTTTAATAAAAAAATTTAAATGGTAGCTAATCACTTGGTCTTCCTGAGGTTTGATTTAATTTTTTCTTGCTTGGAAGTTTTCCGGACCATGCTCGATCCCTTCTTCTCCTTAGTTTGTCCCCACTGGGGGGGGGGGGTGGCTTACTCTTTTAAGCACACCTTTTTTATTGTCGGCTCTCGACCCCATGTCTTTTCAGATAATAAGCAGGGCTTTTAGCTTTTTTACAATGTTCTCTATTTTAATAATTTTATATATATATAATTTTTAAGTAACCACTTCCCAGGCACTTTTTTTCGAGAAAGTAGAATTTTTCCGGCCTAGTCCGGAAAGTACGTACTTCCCGGATTAGAATCACATCATTGCTGTCATTATAAATATGGAAATCTTGGTAGTTATGATTTTGATAAATGACGACTAACAGCTATGTGACATTTTAATTTTTGAAAATTTGGTCCCAATTATCGCAATAAACTAATATAATACAGAAATTAGTCTCATTGATTTGTTAGCGACAACCCAGGGAGTTGCTTACTACAACCCATATGAAATCGCTTCGTAACTGAGCGAAAACGGGCTATAGTATCTTCGGGAGAAATGATCATCGTCGAATTCTGAGCAACTTAATTTTTTTCTGTGGTCTGTATATCTGTCTGTCTGTCTGTATCTCTGGTTCTCGTTAGCAAAGCTTAAAAATGTCAACTTTTGAACGCTTCAATGTATCCAACTGAAATTTCACCATTTTTGAAGATCCACGAGTATTACATTTTAATAAAAATGAGCAGAACCGGAAAATGAATAAAGGCGGTTTTCCGGGGTTTTCTCACTATTTTTCTAGCTTCACAAGAAACACACTGCAGGTCGTAATTTTTGAGTAAATGACTTCAAATTTGGGACAAAGATACCTTGAAGTATTGTTACGAAGCCTAATGAAAATCGAAATAATCGGAAAATTTCTTGTGGGTTTTCACGGGTTTTTTTTCCAAAAATGTCATCATTTTAAAAAATCGATATCTCTGAAACCGTAAAAGATATTCAAAAAATCAAAATACGTAAACGTAGGACTGAAATAGCTCAACAAGTATTATTTGAAGTATTTTTCTGAAATTTGTTGAGAATGTTGGGAAAAAAATAAAATACAAAAAAAGAAAATAAATTACGAAAATCTTGAAACGAGGGGGAATATCGAAAAATGTCAAAGAGTACATTTTAGCTGTACTTAAAAAGTTCATATGAAATTATGAAAAATAGGAAAAAAATCATGAGAAATAGGGACAAAAATTAGGAAAAATTGGTAAAAAAATAATGAAAAATATTAAAATATATAATGAAAAATAGTGAAAAAACTAATAATAAATTTGGAAAAAATAATGAAATAAATAGAGAAAAAATAAAGAAAAATAGGGGTAAAAAATAATAAAAATAAGGAAAAATAACGAAAAATACTGAAAAAAAATATTGAAAAAGGGAAAAATATAATGAAAAAAAAAGGTAAAAAAATTTAAAAATAAGAAAAAAAGTAATGAAAAACAATGAATAAAATAATGAAAAATAGCGAAAAAAATACTGAAAAATTGGAAAAAAAATAATGAAAAATAGTGAAAAAAATAATAAAAAATAATGGAAAAAAATTGTAAATAATAGGAAAAAAAATATTGGAAAATAGGGAAAAATACAATTAAAACTGTACCAAAAATGTTTATATGCGGAAAAAACGGTGAAGGGGGGGATCGTAGTCGTCGCATTTATTACACCCTTGTGGTTTGTTATTTGTTTTTCTACACGGTTGCCGAAAAAATAGTTTAAGCAGCACGTTCGAAAACATTTTTTTTGGACTCGCACCAGGAATCGCCTACGGCTCGTCCTAGAATTTTGTCTACTCGTCCAAAAAAACAGTATTTTCTAGACTTGTTACGTAAATTACTATTTTTCTAATGTTTTCAAATACCAATTTTTTATATTCTATAATTAATTTCACTACCCTTAATGGATCTCGACTTATTTATTATTTTCCCTCGAATAGTAATAAATAATGTCCTGATGATGGTCTGTAACCGAAACTAGTTGCCTTTCTTATTCGAGATAACTTTTTGTTGCTTGTTGCTTGTTTCATGCTTAACTCAAATCTGAAATATTAAATTTTATACAATTAAAAAAATTGGTTGTGTCACCCCAAAACTTTCCCGACGAGTATCCAGTGACGAATATTTTTACAGACATATTGCAAGTCAAATTCCGTGACATATTGCTTCTGTCATTTTTTGACAGATGTCGTACAAAATGGTTCTTCTGATGGATAACCCAAACCCATATACCGAATTTCAGCTCAATCGGTTTAAACGTGTGGGTTCTATCGTGGTGGAAACATATACAAAGACAATTAGACAGTCAGACACACAGACAGATAGACTAAATGGTCTTAATCGTGTCAGGGGATCTTAAAATGTATATTTCCATCTTTCTAGAAAACCTTTTTAGCCCGTTTACAATACATTTTTTCCACACTCGAATTTGAAAAAAAAAATCAAGACTGCATTTTTTTCACAAAAATTTAAAAAAACAATCGAAGCAAGAATCTGTTTTCTTGCACACGAATTTGAAAAAAGAGAAAAAAATTCAAAGACGAATCTGGAAAAAAGCGAAAATGCATTTTTCACATAAAAATTGGTATAAAAGCAAGAACGCATAAGAAACTAGAAAAAAAAACAGCAAAAATGTGTTTTTTCATACATACATTGGAAAAAAGCAAGAATGGATTTTCTACATAAAAATTGGAAAAAACAGCATACTTTTCTTTACACAAATTTGAAAAAAAAACAAAAGCAAGAATACATTTTTCCCTATTATTTATTTGAACTGTATTTTATCTCACACAAATTTTAAAAAGAAGCATCAATGTATATTTCTACACGAAAAAACTAGAAAAAACAGCAGAAATGCATTTTTCACACATGAATTTGGAAAAAGCAAGAATGCATTTTTCCACACAAAAAATTGAAAATAACAGTAAAAATGCATTTTTTTTTCAACAAATTCGAATACTCAAATAGAAGCACGAATGCATACTCGAATTCGGAAAAAAAATCGCAAAAACGTATTTTTCCATAAAAAAATTGGAAAATACAGCAAAAACGTATTTTTTCATATATAAATTGGTAAAAAAAACAAGACTCCATTTTTCCACATGAAAAACAGCAAAAATGCGTTTTTTACGCATAAATTGAGAAAAAAGCGAGCATGCATTTTTTCACATTGGAAAACTAAAAAAAACTGTAAAAATGCATATTTTCACACATAAAATAGAAAAAAAGCAAAAAATTTGATATAACAAGAATGTATTTTCTCTCAAAGGAATTTGAAAAAAAAATCGGTTGTGTCCAGAGACAAGTGTCTAAGTTTCAAACTTTGACATTTTTCATTTTTGACAGGTGATAGTTGGAGAAATAATTTTGATTGTTCTGAATAGAGTTTTTCAAGTGCATTCAAACGACATATTGCAAGTCAAATTCCGTGACATATTTCATCTGTCATTTTTTGACAGTGACAGTTCCGTTTGTCAGATGTCGTACAAAAATGGGTTCTTCCGACGGTTAATCCAAATCCATACACCAAATTTCAGCTCAATCGGATATGTGACCTCTATCGTGGAAGAGTACACACAGACAGATACACAGACAGATAGACAGACAGACAGACTTCCGTCTAAAAATGGTCTTAATCATCTTAGGTGACCTCAAAATGGAAATTTCCATCTTTATCTCGAAAATTTTTTTAACTCGTTCATAATACTTTCCCTTCTCGGAGGTGGGTCGGGAAAGTAAAATATTTCAATGGGCACAAATTTTTCATAAAATGATTTTTTGTTTATTTGCCTGAATCAAAAATTAAAAAATTCCATGGAATAATAATTTTTTTGTAATTTATTTTTTCGAGAAACAGCACTGCTACTTTAATTAAGTTTGTAATATAAAATTTGTTCTATGTAAAAATTCTTTGAAATAATTGGAATTAATTTTGTGACACGATTTTTTAGATATCGCACGAAATGTTATGAAGTTTTATATTAAATTTTGTATTGTGTTGGTGTTAACAAATATTTTACCCGGTATAATTTTTTCTAATATTATAATCACTTACCGAAAAGAGTTCAGTTATGCGTGTTTTGCATTATAATAAATAAGAATTAACAGACCAATAAATGCAACCTTTAAATATTGACCCTGGATTTTTAATATAGGCCAATGGTTTGCAACAAATTTTTTTACAACAATTGAAAAATGTGTAAAATATTTAGTTTTGATTTATTCGTTGCACACTGAAGATGTAAGTTTATATGTACCAAATTTTTTAGGTAAGTACAAAAAAGTTCCACTCTTGTCCAAATTTTTATTTTAAATAAACCAATTTATATTACAAAAGTATTACGCTGGGCTAGATATTATTTATAGCACTTCCTCTTTAAAAAGGTATTGTAATAAATTTTAAAGACATGACATATATTCTAAATTGTTTCATTTCCATTATCCTGTAACTAATATAAATAAATAGATTGTATTAATTTTTTTAAAGTTGTTAGAACTTGAACCGATGAAGAAAGGAAGATTTTAATTTCGAAATAATGGATCATTGTGAACAAAAGAAGAGGAAAAGAAATCCACGAGAGACAGCCAATATATTTTCACTGCTTACTTTTTCGTAAGTATTTATTTAATTTTAAATGTGAAAAATTATTCAATAACAATTTAAAAGGATATTAGAGCAAAAGTTTGTTTTTTAATAAAGTTAGTTGGGCGCCAGTGTATTTTTTTAAAAAATTCAAAATATTTTTAAATTTTGATAATATTTGCTTTAACTTAACTTTTTAAAAATCGATATTTATGAAACCATGAAAGATATTTGAAAATAAAAAATACATGAATGTAGTAATTAAGTAGTTGAATAAGTCTTATTTGAACTTTTTTTTTGGAAATTTATTGGGATAGTTCAGAAAAAAATAAAATCTAAAAAAATTCAATTTTCTGAACTTAAGAGGCATGGGAAGCGCGTCATCAACTTCGAATTCCCTCCCGCTTCCTCACACCGAGTGGGCAACTAAAATTTTAAAGTAGGACAATCGTTTACACATGACAACACCGCTTAAATTCTGAATGGGCATTGAAAATTATATTCTAACCATTTTAATAAATTTTCAACTACCTAAGCCGAAGTTTGTATTTTTAGCTATACTTAAAGTCGCCCAGTGGTCGAAATTCGACCGTAATTCATTAAAATTTCAAGTTTACGTCTCGGTATACCTATTTTTTTCCTATTTTCCTCTTTTTTCCTGTTTTTTACTATTTTTTTATTTTTCCCATTTTTCCTATTATTTTCTATTTTTTCATTTTTTTTCTATTTTTCCTCATTTTCCTTTTTTTCCATAAATTTTCCACATTTTCTCAGTTTTTTCTTATTTTTCCTGCTTTTTTCTATTTTTGCTGGTTTTTTCCATTTTCCGACAATTTCCTATTTTGCCTATTTTCCCCCTAAATTCCCTGTTTTTCCTATTTTTTGATGTTGTCTTATTTTTGCCTATTTTTTGTTTTCCTATTTTATACTTTTTTTTTCTATTTTTTACTAATTTTCTATTTTTTTCTTTTTTCCTGTTTTTTTTTCTATTTTGCCTATTTTTCCCCATTTTCGCTATTTGTCCCAATTTTTTTTACGGTTCCCTAATTTGATAATTTTTTTTCCTACTTTTCTATTTTTCCCTCTTATTTCATTTTTTTCCTATTTTTTTCAACTTCTGCACAGTTTTTCTTATTTTTCTCTATATATTCTACTTTTTCCAATTATTTTCGTTATTTTTCCTATTTTTTCCCATTTTCCTATTGCTTACTATTTTTTTATGTTCTTTACCATTTTCCCTGGTTCCCTCTAGTTTTTCTTATTTTTTCTATTTTATACCATTTTTTCTTATTTTTTTTTTATTTTTATCTACTTTTTCCTTATTTTCCCTATACTATTTTTTCCTGTTTTTTTTTGTTGTTTCTCTTTTTTACTCTTTTTTTTATTTTTTCTATAATGCCTGTTTCTTTTTTTTCCGGTTTTTTCTATTTTGCCTATTTTTGCCCATTTTTGTATCATAATGGCGGCGGTTCCCAAGGCTCTTAAATTTCGAATATCTCGGAATCCATGCGGTGAATATCGAAAAATGTCAAGAGTACTTTTTTGCCGTACTTAAAATGATCTATAAAAAATTATTATATATTTTCTTTCGATTTAAATAGATATTTTGAAAATTGAACAAAATTGATTGACTTTTTTTCGAGTTTCACAGGAAACACTCTACAGGTCGTAGTTTTTTAAAAAATCGTTTCAATTTTTGTGGACGTATACATTAAAGTGTTATGACAAAGCCTATTAAAAATCAGAATAATCGGAAAATTCCTTGTAGTTTTTTCCGGATTATATTTCCGAAAATGTCATAATTTGTTAAAATCGACATCTATGAAACCGTGAAAAAAAAACACGAAAATGTAGATTGAATATCTCAACAAGTTTTATTTAAACTGTTTTTAAGAAAATTATTGAGAAAATTGAGAAAAAAATCTTGAACAAATAAAAATAATTTTACGTTTTTTTGAATTTTTCGATACATTTTAGTAATTTTTGAATATTGTGACATTTTGACATTTTTACTTTTTGAATTTTTCGAAAAAAAAAATGTAAAATTTTATATTTTTTTCAAATTTTTGTAATTTAGTTTTTTAATGTTTTTTGAAAATTCTGATATTTTTGAAATATTTAAAATTCTGGAAATTTTTGAAATATTTTTAATTAAAAGAATAATTTTACGTTTTTTTGATTTTTTCGATACATTTTAGTAATTTTTGAATATTGTGCCATTTTTACTTTTTGAATTTTTCGAAAAAAAAAATGCAAAAGTTCAAATTTTTTGAAATATTGATAAATGTCAATAGTACATTTTTTGCTGTACTTGAAAATATCTAAGAAAAGCTCTTATCCATTTTCCTTCAATTTTGACAGGATTTAAGATACTTCGAAAATTTTCCGAAATTAGCAGTTCAATTTTCGAATTATGTCAGGAAATTTAATTCAAAATTATTAAATACCTCTACACACTTGCTATGTTAAATAATTTCATAAAAAAAAACTAGTACTTACTAGAGCTGAATTGTTATTGCCGAGTTAAAACAGAGTTAGTTTTTTTTGGCATTTTAACATTAAAAATGAATGACGAAATTAAAAGAGAAAAACTTTATGACTCGAATCAATATTTATTTGTGTTTATTTGAAAAAAAAGTAACTTTATTCATAACAAAAATTAATTAGAATTGAAAAATTTGCCTCTAAACGGGTTTGTTTTTTTTACGTTTCTTTCTCGCTCTCATTTGTACAAATCGAATTAGTAGACAAATTAAATTATGTTAAGTTAATTTTCAATCCTAAAATTTTTTTATTGAAATATCTGGTAGCAAAATTCAGATTAGAAAATAATTATTTTTTAGTCACGAAAAAATTTTTGAAATGTATTTAAAGAAATTAAGATTAAAAATAAAAACACTTTATTAATTTTATTATAACAGATTAAATAATGGTCTATTCGTTAATTAATTATTAAAAAATAAAAACAAAAAGTAAATTAAATTATTACATTAATTCTATTTTGTCGTGAATTAAATTTTTATGTCTTATTTTTATTTTTTCAGATATACGCTGAGTTTATTTAGAAAAGCTTATAAAAATAATAGTATCGAAGAGGACGATCTGTACGATGTCTTAAAACCTTTAAAATCTTCAAAATGTGGGGACAAAACAGAAAAAGTATGGTGTTTGGAAAATAAAAATAAATTAAAAAAGTCTCCATCGATATATCGACTTTTGTGGGCTAGATTTGGTTGTAGATATTTATTAATGGGAATCACTCAAGTATGCTGGAAAATATTCAATAGGTTGGTAATTTTTTTATAGTAATAGATGCATATACAAATATTAGATTATCCCTCTTTTCGAAAGAACCAACTTAGTGATTATCTAACCAGTAAAGGTTTCATTGCTAGACAATTTTCATTACGCCGGTATCATACCCGGTAACTAATAAATGCATTTTCTAAGTAGACTTCATTTTTAAAAGTGTGCGTTTAATAACTATTATAAATTATATGACGAAATCCGTTTAATTTTAATTTCGTAACCTAATTTAGAATTCCTTGCAATATGGAAATAATAATGCAAACGAATTACGTTTATTACCTACAATTGAGTAATGACAAAATTAAACCGTTATTGGTGGTTTCCTGATTTAAAATTATTTCAAAGTGCGTAAAAGTATTAATTCCATATTATTACAGAAAATTTTATTACAAGGAGGTCTATCCAAATCCGGAATAATTACATTACATTTATGTTTGGGCTTTACTGAAAATTGAAAAAAAATCTATGACGATTTGACACTTTTTTAACGTTCAATATTTTGACACAAAACAATTATCAAAGTGTAACGAAGTTACTTAATTACTCGACAAATGGAAACACTCGCGCGTGGACGGATGTGCACACGAAGCAAACAGTACCTTATATTGCGATCAAATTCATCCTCTGACTTTGGGCTGAGATCCAGATCCAGCTCCAGTACCTGTTCAGCGAGCTTTAGAGACAGGTCAAGTTGAATGAGCGAAGCCAAGCTCAGTTGACCGCAAGCCAGTGCACCAAGCAGATCCAGTTCACGTCCAGCCGTCCTAACAAGAAAATAATAGAGAGGACCAACCACCAAGCATTCTCCGACTGGTATCTATTTTTACTTATTTTACTTCCAGATCTTAGTAACTAATATCCAGGTTCTCAACTCAGCTGGATAAGTAAAGCCCCCCTTCTGGCTGCTAGCGCTTTGTCAATACCATAACGACTACTGAAGTATTAAATCTTCACTGACGCTGCCCGGAGCAGGTGGACTTCATACTATAAACGAAAGGTGGCGCCAGAGTCAATACTTTATCTCTACTAAGGTGACAAATAAAAATATAACGCTTTGCCAATGATTGTATTAGAGATACAAAAATAATAACTGAAAGAAAAAATACAACGCTCTGATTTAAAATATTGAGCGTTAAAAAGTGTCAAAGCGTCATATGTTTTATACGTTTTTGGAACTGAGTTCCTTGATGCGACTTGCCATAGGATTTAACAATCAGAAATTGTAACGTAACGAAAAATAGAGATGTTGAAAAAGTAACTATCCGTTCTTTAATAACGATTATTAATTTAAAATATGAATAATTACTTTGATTACTATGATTAATTTTGGATGGTCGGTAGATAATGAAAAAGTAAGGAATAATAAAAAAAATAGAGAAAAAAATAGGGAAAATAGTTAATATAGGGAAAAGAGGGAGGGAGAGAGAGAGAGAGAGAGGTATTAAATCACTGATGGGGTCCCCCGACCACATATTTTTTATTTTATTCAGTTATGAAGATTTATATGGGAAAATGATGGTTTTGTTCTCATATGAGGGGAATCATACTAATAGTCCAGTACATTTAGCTTATTTTGTAAATAAAACAAAATTGTTAACAGGATGAGAATAGCTGGAAATGGTAAAGTGGCGTATAATAAACGTAAAAAAAATAAATGCGTGAGCAGAAGTGTTTCCAGATATATTTATGGGATGAAAAGGGGTGGAATTTTGTATTAGGGCAATTTCCAGCGAAACTTGACGTCGGAGAGAAAAGTGTACAAGAAAAAAATTGTAGATCATAAAAAGATCTACAACTTTTGTATAAATGATTTTTTCACATAACCCCAAAATCTCCGAGTAAAATGCGAAAAACCGCTTTTATCGTTTTTTATTTTTCATTTACACAAACATAATTTTATTTTGACGAAACTTGGTGAAAGTACACCTTTTTGTGTATGAAATATCCACAAACTTTTTCAGATAAAAATATTAAGAGACTTCCGAGATAATCACGTTTGCCCAAAAAAATATTTTTCAAATTTAAATTCTCCTTTGGAAAATTGTCGTAGAGACTTTTTTCAGGTCGAAATTTTTTCGTTTTGTATTTTTTTCGTACAATTAAATAAGGCAATTAGTTTTTAACGATTATTTGAAAATTTCAACAAATTATTAACATTTAGTAAAAAAAAAGATGGTTGCAAAATTCATTTTTTGATTTTTCCAATTTTTGAGCATGTTACTAAATGGGGAATATATTTTTTTATTATTTTAAAAGAAAGTATAACTCAAAACGAAAATATTGCGACCTGAAAGAAGTCTCTACGGCAATTTTCCAAAGGAGAATTTTAATTTGAAAAATATTTTTTTGGGCTGAAAAACGTGATTATCTGGGAAGTTTTTTAATATTTATATCTGAAAAAAATTGTGGATATTTCAGACACAAAAAGGTATACTTTCACCAAGTTTCGTAAAAATACAATTATTTTTATGTAAATGAAAAATAAAAAATGTTAAAACTGGTTTTTCGCATTTTAGTCGGTGATTTTGAGGTTATGTGAAAAAATTATTTATACAAAAGTTGTAGATTTTTTTATGATCTACAACTTTTCTATTGTACACTTTCGTTGGAAATCGCCATAATACAAAATTCCACCCCTTTTCATCCCCCAAATATATCTGGAAACACCCCTGCTCACGCATTTATTTTTTTATGTTTATTATATGCCACTTTACCATTTCAAACTGTCCCCATCTTGTTTTTTTTTTTTTTTTTTTTTTTTTTTTTTTTTTTTTTTTTTTTTTTGTGGATTATCCGGTATATTGTTAACTAATTGTTATATATTAAAAAAAATAATTCTCTTGAAATTCAATAAGACTACCAGAAAGTTCTCGAGGCACATACTGCATACTCGACAAAAAATTGTAAACACCAAAAGACAAAAGCAAAAAGAAAAATAGAGGGAATTAAACAAAACTCGAAACCTTATTTTGACACACGCAAAAATTCAGTATTTTTTAGATTTTAATCCAGCTTTTAATTTTCAACAGTTTTTAATAGCGAGTGTTACAGAACTTTCTGATCCATTTTAATTGCAAATATTTCTGAACTCAGAAACGATTGGGACGTGCGGTTTTCATTTTATATAATTTTTTTTTCAGTAAAAATGTTTATTTAATAAAATCTTATATAGGGTGTTTAAAAAAGGTGTTTTTTAACAACTTTTTATTCCATTTGAAAGCTGAACTCTTCAACTTTCGGAACATTTATAATTTGTTTAAGTTTAGATGAGAAATGGATGTTTAATTAAAAAAAAAACGATGAAATTTGCATTTAAAAAAATACCATATAAGCTTTTATTAAATAAACATTTATACTGAAAAAAAAAATTATATAAAAAGAAATTGTTCAACAAAAATCACACCTCCCTATCGTTTTTGAGTTCAGAAATATTTGCGGTTAAAATAGGTCAGAAACTTCTGGGACACCCTGTATTAAGGTAACTAGTTTTATATACAGGTATTTATTACTCTATTTGCGATACAACTTGTAAATCTTTCTGCCGTACATTGTAAATCTAATGTAAAAGAATTCTTGACTATCTAAATCTAGCCTGTTTAAAAAAAATTAAAAGGCTATGTGGGATTCGATCGCCGATCCCACTGCACCACGCTACTACTAGATCGCATGCTTAAATATGTTTAAACTTATTATTTAAGCGAATCACGTTTCACGTGTGGGTAATTTCTAAAATTATCCACTGGTTAACGTGTGTATAGTCACAGTGAATAAGAAAACTTTCAAGTTTCAAACTTTGTTCATAAATTCAAATTCATTAAAACAAAAAATGTAAGGTTAACGATTATACTTAAATATCACAACAAACTGGCAACACCGGAATTCGTCCCTGTAGATAGCGGCTTCTAACAAACGTTGTAAAGGTGAATTTCCACTCTGCGATTTGCCATCGCAGGATTTGACGATTTTAATCTGCGCATGCGCAAAGGTCGCGATATCGCAAAACCCGTTTCCATAAAATCGCGTAAATGGGCGATAATGTTATTAAATATAACTGGGGATTTTAGTATTTGTTAGTGCGTTCTTCAGCTCTTCTATTTTTGACAACTGTCAAACTTTTTTTCATCAATTTGATTACTCTACGCGTATTTTATAATAATAATTGATATTACTGGCATTCTTTGTGACAATGACTCCCGAGGAATATGTTCTGTACATGAACTGTCAGAAGGACATTTTTAAATTTGTAACCTCAAAATGCTCGCGATATCACGATTAATTTTGATCAACGTCAAATTTTCTGCGATGTCGCAGCTTCTTACCGAATTACTATACGTCCAGAAAACATTAATTCGGCGCGCATGGGCAGATTAAAATCGCCAAATCCTGCGATGACAAATCGCGGAGTGGAAGTTCACCTTAAGTCATTCTGAAAATTATGACAGCTGACAGGTAGAGATTCTCGCTAGCCGACTGCCGCTTAGACCATTTACTATTTAGACATCAATTTTCCATCCTTGTCTTGAAGTCGATATCTAAGCATAGCAGGTTGTGATATGACAGTTTGTTTGTATATAAACAAGTAAACAAACAGTATCGCATTGTGGTAAGTTCCATGGACGTACGCCACTTCTATTGATGTTTGTAAACACTTCCCCGCACACACCGGATCCTCCGCACCAAGAGAAATGTCATAAAAAGAGACAAGATGTATCGACTTCAAAATATTATATATAAAAATGTAAACAAGGCATGTCTAATAGTAAATGGTCTAAGGCTTAAAGCAAAGCACGGTTGACATTTAAAATCCACATAGGCGCGTCTCTATTCTAATGTACTAATTATTCTGTTGTTTTAGTGTTGTCGAACCATGGGCAATTAGTAACCTAATAGCCTATTTTAAACCTGGCCAAACCAAAATGACTAAAACTGAAGCATACTACTATGCAGCCTTGGTTCTAAGTCTTCATATAGTATACACAGTCTACATCCACAACTACGTCATATGGTTACAACAATTGGGCGTTGAAATAAAAACATCCCTTTCGTCGCTTTTATACCGAAAAGCATTAAAGTTATCACCGAATGCAGTATCAGAAATTACACTGGGAAATATTGTGACGCTAATAACTAAAGATGTTCACGCTTTTCAACATGCTATATGGATAGTGAATGAAGGATGGATAGCCATTGCTCAAACTATGATAATTTGTTATCTATTATATGCAAAAATAGGAGTGGTAGCTTTTATTGGTATTGGAGTAGTCATGAGTGTTATACCATTACAAGGTAAGTTTTTTATTTATTATATACAGGGTGAGTCATTGGTAGACGGACATACGTTAAGGGAGGATAAATGTCATTGAGGTGATCCTAAATAATCCATATTTAATGGAGTTTACAACCGAAAGCAATTTAATTTTCGAATTTTGTGGTGTCCACCATTTTCTTGATGTGTCATTTGATGACAGTTTTGTGTTTGAAGGTTATGTTTTATATATGACAGAGCTGACAGATTGGTAGTAGATTTTTGATATTATTAAGGGACATTCACTGAAATCTGAAAGTTGTGTCTTTGACCATTTTTGGGAATGATTTTTTTGAGTTTGTCCTGATTGGAAGAATCTAGGAAGGTGGATAGAAACAAAAGAAGAAAAGAGATATCAACAACAACAAAAAAACAATTATATATATATATACTTTTTGTCAGCTCTGATTATATATGTTCATTTTTATTAAATCTATATAATTTACAAATTTTAAGTTCACTTAGTTTTAAAATATAAGTAATTTTCCCCCATTATACAGGCAAATGACTTCATTAGCACCCGAGCTAAAAAAAATTGAAAACATTAAAGAAACTGAAGTAAGGAAACATTAAATAAAGTGAAGAAATTTTCACCTTCTGCTGCCAGTTTTCTTGCTATCTTACAACCTTTATAACGAAGATAAAGGGCGTTTTATTTACCTATTTATTTAATGAGCCATAACTTATAAATTAGGTAGATTTCCATATATGGAATTCTAGTTTACGGTCTTTTGCGTTTGACTGAGGTTGTTCAAAGAATTACATAAAAATATTAAAATTGACTAGTAGAAAAAGAATCACCCTGTAGACTGAGTCTTAGAACTTTTCATTACAACTCATATCGACAATATTATTATTATAATTATTATCTTTAATTTTTTCTAACAAAGTATTTATTTTTTAAAGAAAAGGAACAATACTTCCTTCGTATGTTTAACACCCTGTATCTTAAAAATTGTCCATTAGATCTCGTTGGGCCCATGGAGACATTTGATCAAGGCATCGTAAACTACATTGTACTAAATTTTTAGCCAATTCGACTGGGACTCATTTCCCATAAGATCAAAAATGTTTAATACATAATGTATATGAGTACAATTATTATTATTTGAATTTATACAGGGTGTATACTATACTTAAATGGAATCTCCTGTACTCTTTTTTTTAATTTTTAGATTCATCCTGATAAGCTGATTTCAATCTATTATGTAAGCTAAATAATTATAGATATTTAAAAATTTTCTTGACTCCCCTCTATTTTATAGTTGTATATGGGAACTTCCACTTATACGACTCTGTCCATGATGGGTCTTTTTTTTGAGTCCTGTTGATTATACATTTTTCTTGTCGAATACGCAGTATGTGCCCCAAAGTTTTTATTTTTATTATTATGGCATCGTTTAATTTATCGAATTTTAAAAGAAATAATTTTTTATATATATAAATTTTTTAATATACATATATTGTTAATTTATAATATTTAATTTTTAGTTTTAATTGGACATTACGTTAACAGATTGAGATTAGCTGCGGGCGAAAAAACCGATAGACGTTTACAAATAATTCAAGAAACTCTATCTACAATTAGAATTATTAAAATGTACAAATGGGAGGAATATTTCAGAAAACAAATTAACGAATCAAGATTGTAAGTATAAAATATCTTAAAGTTTTTTTATAACACTAATAATTTTTGTTTTTTTACTCACTATTAATTATTTATATTTTATTATTTTGAATTTATTTTTTTTTAATTTTTAGAAAAGAAGTAAATCGAATGCTGTTAGGATTTTATCTGAAAATAATAATTCTTTTACTTGGCGTTCTATTTTCAAAAATAGGATTTTACGTATTAATTATATCTTGTATTTGGATGGGAGTATCAACTGAGGCCGAAGTAATATTTTATCTTTCATCAATTTTTAGAGATCTTAAAATTAGCATGGGAATTATAATACCACATGGTATAGGTAGAGGAGCTGAATTATTTTCAGCAATAACAAGAATTAACAAGGTTATTATAGGTAATTGAAATTTGTTTTTTTTTTCTTTATTAATTTTAAAGTATCTCTATCTATATTTCATGGAATTTTAAAAGTCAGATTTCAGATTTGGATACAGTATAAAAAAGTAAACAAAAAATTCTCGTAGAAAAAATTTGTGTCTATTAAGACAAAAAAGTTATAAAGGTTTAAATTTTTTTAATTTGTGCAATTTTTTTCTTATTTTTATAAAATTTAAAATTTTGATTTTAGCATGAAAAAATAAACAAAAAAAATATAATAAAAAAAGTTTGTATCTATTAAAAAAACAGTTATAAAGGTTTAAAATTTTTTAATTTGTGCAATTTTTTTCTTATTTTTATAAAATTTAAAATTTTGATTTTAGTATGAAAAAATAAACAAAAAAAATGTAATAAAAAAAGTTTGTATCTATTAAAAAACAGTTATAAAGGTTTAAAATTTTTTAATTTGTGCAATTTTTTTCTTACTTTTATAAAATTTAAAATTTTGATTTTAGTATGAAAAAATAAACAAAAAAAATATAATAAAAAAGTTTGTATCTATTAAAAAAACAGTTATAAAGGTTTAAAATTTTTTAATTTGTGCAATTTTTTTCTTATTTTTATAAAATTTAAAATTTTGATTTTAGTATGAAAAAATAAACAAAAAAAATATAATAAAAAAGTTTGTATCTATTAAAAAAACAGTTATAAAGGTTTAAAATTTTTTAATTTGTGCAATTTTTTTCTTATTTTTATAAAATTTAAAATTTTGATTTTAGTATGAAAAAATAAACAAAAAAAATATAATAAAAAAAGTTTTTATCTATTAAAAAAACAGTTATAAAGGTTTTAAATTTTTTAATTTGTGCAATTTTTTTCTTATTTTTATAAAATTTAAAATTTTGATTTTAGTATGAAAAAATAAACAAAAAAAATATAATAAAAAAGTTTGTATCTATTAAAAAAACAGTTATAAAGGTTTTAAATTTTTTAATTTGTGCAATTTTTTTCTTATTTTTATAAAATTTAAAATTTTGATTTTAGTATGAAAAAATAAACAAAAAAAATATAATAAAAAAAGTTTTTATCTATTAAAAAAACAGTTATAAAGGTTTTAAATTTTTTAATTTGTGCAATTTTTTTCTTATTTTTATAAAATTTAAAATTTTGATTTTAGTATGAAAAAATAAACAAAAAAAATATAATAAAAAAGTTTGTATCTATTAAAAAAACAGTTATAAAGGTTTTAAATTTTTTAATTTGTGCAATTTTTTTCTTATTTTTATAAAATTTAAAATTTTGATTTTAGTATGAAAAAATAAACAAAAAATTATTTTCCGAAAAGTTTGTATCATTAAAAAAAAACAGTTATAAAAGATTAAAATTTTAAAATTTGTGCAATTTTTTTCTTCTTTCTGTAAAATTTAAAATTTTAATTTTAGATCTGGATTTAGTATCAAACAATAAACAAAAAATTTTTTTAAAAAAAATTTGTGTTTACTAATACCAAAAATTTTAAAATTTGTGCAGTTTTTTTCTTCCTTCAGTAAAATTTAAAATTTTAATTTTAGATTTGGATTTATTATCAAAAAATGAAGAAAAAAAAAATTTTCCAAAAAATTTCTGTCTATTAATACCAAAAAGTTATAAAGGTTTAAAATTTTGAGATTTGAGCAATATTTTCTTATTTTTATAAAATTAAAAATTTTGAATTTAGATTTGGATTTAGTATCAAAAAAATAAACAAAAAATTTTTTTTACAAAAATTTCTGTCTATTAATACAAAAAAGTTATAAAGGTTTAAAATTTTGAGATTTGTGCAATATTTTCCTATTTTTATAAAATTTAAAATTTTGAATTTATTTTTGGATTTAGTATCAAAAAAGTTAACAAAAAATTATATTATGAAAATTTTTATCTATTAAAAAAAACTGTTATAAAGGTTTAAAATTTGTGCAATTTTTTCTTATTTCTGTAAAATTTAAAATTTTGAATTTAGATTTGGATTAAGTACCAAAAAAATAAACAAAAAAATTTTTTTACAAAAATTTCTGTCTATTAATACCAAAAAGTTATAAAGGTTTAAAATTTTCAAATTTGAGCATTTTTTTTGGTATTTTTATAAAATATAAAATTTTGATTAAATTTGGATTTAGTATTAAAAAATTGTATAACGAAAAGTTTGTGTTTATTAAGACAAAAAAATTCTCAAATTTTTTTATTACGTACCAACTGCACATATTTCGCAAAAATCTTTTTTTCACTATTAGCAATCAATAAATGTTTATAATTGAAATATTTACAGTTTTATTTAATTAAAAATCTATCTAAATAAACAATATCAGTCGACATGATTAATGTTGGTCTTTTAGGTGAAGAATTACCGCCAAAATTAGGATCAGATGCTCCAACAGACAATCCATGTATCGAACTGAAAGATGCTACAGTAAATATTCTGGCTAAATCTATTTTAAAAGACATTACTGTAAGCATACAACGAGGTTTAACTTTAGTCACAGGAACTGTAGGATCAGGAAAGAGTTCTTTGTTAAAAGCTTTTTTGCAGGATTATCCTTTAACCGATGGTCATTTATTAACATTCGGAAGGATTTCTTACGCTTCACAAGATCCCTGGTTATTCCCGTCTTCGATTAAACAAAATATATTATTCGGAGAAAAATTTAACGAACTCAGGTATTATTTTTATTTATACATTTAATAATATATTTATTTATTTATAATATTTTAGGTATAAAGAAGTATTAAAAGTTTGCGCTTTAGAATATGATTTAAGTTTGTATGATAAAGGAGATGAAACTATTGTTACAGATAAAGGATTAAATTTAAGTAAAGGACAACAAGCTAGAGTCAATTTAGCAAGGGCTATTTACAAGCAGAGTGAAATTTATCTTCTGGACGATTCTTTAACAGGTAACAAATTTTGTTCAATAAAATTAATTTTATAAATGTACGCTAAATCAGGCATACGCCATTGAAGTTGATATAGGTCATGTTAAAACTGGATCAAATCGAGTTAACTCGTTATCAGTGTTGCCGATTTTCGTATATTTTGACTTGTCAACGTATCTTTTTCTAATTCTTTGAAATTCCGTATATTCTGGGAAAAACTATGGATATTTTTGGATTTCCATTTATTTTAGAAATAAGTTTAGACACTCCTGAGTTTATTTGAACAACATAGTTGTTTTAGTGTGTCTTCTGCTATAGTTTTATTGAACCGCACACAGATAGTGGCTGCCTGGTAACTGGCTGCTTATTTTAGAGAAGGCCACACTCGATGTCATTGACCAATGAAAACAGGCCCGGAGCCGGGTATTCACCGAACCGATATTGTTCGTATTGTTGAAATGCACTTTGGAACTTTTGGCAGTCTGTCTGACTGAACAGATGTGGCTGCAAAGCTAAATCTACAAAGGCGTATAAAAAGCATATCTGACAGTTTATGTCAGTCTAGTCAAACGAACAGTACAGCTTCCAAGAGAACTCCGAACTACATTAGCAAAAATTTATTTCAAGTTTGGACACAGAGTAAATAACTACTGAGGCGTCAGTGAGACAAAGACAATTTTAAAATAGTGAGATAGAAAATACATACCAATTTAAAGTCCCAAACACGTGCTAGAGTTTGTTTAACCATCCTCTGCCGTTACGTCATAATCGGTGACGTATTCTGCTGTTTTACGGTTGTCCTATATTATTTTAATGTTATTTTATACATAACCTCAACATTAAAATATCAATGATATATGTTAAGGAATGTTTTCAATGACGCATGTTAAAGTGTGTTTGTATGAATAAATTGATAATGCCAAAAATTGTATTTTGCTTTATGCGTTTCGTACCTTTTTACATAATTTAGTATTTTTTTTTATTTAAAACTTTCGTTTTTTTAACTGATTTATTTCAAATTTCTACCTTGGGAATGTTTAACGTCCCTAAGCATGATTTTTGACTAAACTAAAAAAAATTACATATGATCTAATCGTGATTAAATGGCGAAAAAAATGTATTATGCGATTATATTTTTGAGGTGAACCCAAACGTTGTAGACTGCATTTAACGGTAAAAACGAGACTAGTAGACCTTGAATGAGCCAAAAAATTACCATAATGGACCTTAGCGATTTCCCATGTTAATTTCCATAAGGAGTGCGCCAGAACTGTCATAGCTTATCTACTGAGACTGTAGCGCTCCAAGTGACAGATATTAAACAATAATTTTGACAGATATGACTTAAATCATTTTCTTTATGAGATTTATTGAATATGTATACTTTAGCTTTGTAATATTAATAATTAAAATACGAAGCGGCCAATCCAGGATAGCACGCAAAAAACTAATTTATATTTATTTTATTATGAAACGTAAATAATAAATTTAAACATATTTTAATATGAGCTTTGGTCGCAGCGTGATATAGTGCCCGCTAATGGTGCAGGGAGTCGAATCCCATATGACCTTTTAATTTTTTCTTAAACACAGACTAGATTTAGATGGTCAATACTTCTTTTAATAAAATAACTATCCTGTCAAAATTATTGTTTAATATCTTTTTCACTTAGAGCGCTACAGTCGCATGCCGTCCTGGATTGACACCCCTACCAAATGTCAAAATAGATTTCTGAGAAAAAAAAAGAAGACAGTAGATTTTCGTCTTATTTTCTCTTAAGACATTCAGTCAATGTTTGTACATTCAATCAGAGTAGAAATCAATCTTTTGGAGTATCTGCTCCAGACGGAGTAGCTTCAGCAACCCTGACTAGGTTAACGAGTACCTATGACAGATAGATCCGTCATGCGCAGTGAAGGTGTTAATTGAAGCTTGTGAAACAAATTTATCGATTATCGACCGATATACTTAAGCCGACAATCGAGTCTTGTGATCCTACTGCTGAATTCGACATATCTGCAGTGTTGTCAATGGAGAAGTTTCATGGTAGTGATAATATAATATGTTTTCACATTTAACTAAAGTACAGGCAAAAACTAATAAATCGGTAAAAAATTTTTTGAAATCAGTCAATAAATAACCGAGAAATATAATAATAAAGTTGTGGTGCGTGTGACGTCACATATCCGCATAGCCAAAGATTGACGCATGTTTGGCTTTTAATTTTATTTTATTTCTGTCATTGTAATGTATTAACTGTCACACAACAAAATATACTCCAACAGCCAAGTACTTTTTTCTGCAATTTTATTGTTGGAACATGTTCCCTTGAAAGTAAATTCAACTTAGCGCGATGGGGAGGGGGGGGCACGAGCGTCAGCCGCCATCTTGAACTACACGTTTTGTGAAGTCTTGCGAACCGTGCATCGTACGAGAAAAATAGTAGAGATCATTTTTTGAAGATAAAAATATTCTCTACAACTTTTATTTAAATTTTTTTCTGTACAATGCATATAAGTTTTTATTTATAACGCTCCAAACTTTTTTCAATTAGTTTATTGCAAAAAATATAGTTAACCTTTGATTTTACGTTAAAAAAAGATAGGAATCAAAGTAGAGCATGCAATTTCCAAAAAAATCAATTTATGTTCAGGGGACAGCCCTGAACATGTTCCCACGATAAAATCTCTTCTGTAGAATATTACATTATGAACCTATTTTGTTTGCTCTGGCTCTTGGACTAATAAAGAGAAATAACGAGAATAAAGAAGAGCGGTACGTCGCTTTGTTTACAATTATCCCTTCTAGTTTTCTAGTTGGGATAGATGACGTCAACATATAACATGTTATAACTTTGTTAGTTTTTGAGATATATTAATTTCAGTTTCACATTTTGGTTCAGTTTTGTTTTAATTTTCAATTTCATTCATAAAAAATATGGTAAACTTCTCCATTATAGTTTTTGTATGATAACTTTTTTTTAGCTTTGGATGCGCACGTGCAAGATTACATTTTTACCGAATGTATCAAATCATTTCTAAAAGATAAAATATGCGTTCTTGTAACTCAAACGGCTAGCCACATCCAAGAAGCAGATAGAGTCATTATTATGAACGAAGGACAAATTAAATACAACGGTAAACCAAGCGAAAAAGTTATTGAAGAAATCAACGAAATCGTCGTAGAAGATGATGACCTCGAAAAAGAAATTATCGAAAAAGAAAATAATAAAAATCAAAAAATGAACGGAGACGCTAAAGAATTAATTGAGACGGAACAAATTACTAAGAAGCAAATATATAGTGAGATAAATAAAAAAGGAGAGGTTGATTTTGCTGTTTATAAAAAATATATTTCGTTTGGAGGAGGATTTATTTTGATGTTTTTTATAGTCATTTTATATGGAATATATCAAGGCGCTGATAGTTATTCAGATTCTTTGTTAACTAAATGGTAAGAAAAAAAATTCTATAAGAAAAAAAAAGTGGAATTTAACCAGAAAACTTCCTATTGATTTATTACCATTTTATAAATTCAAATTATTACTATTCCGCTTTATAAAAAATTCCAAGTGTTATTTTTCCCGAATTCCAACAATGTCATTACCATAACAATTTCGTGATAAACATTTTTTTATTTAACACCAATAGCTACTTTTTAATAAATTATTTACCTGTGTAATATTTTTTTAGGGTTGATCAGCAACAATTAGCAATAAACATCGAAAAAAATATATCTGAAATGGTTTCAGCATCCATCGAAAAAAATTTAACGTCGATCGAACAAAAAGAAGTATTAGCTGATGCTAGAAAAAATGAAAAATATACAATTAAATTATATTCGGTTATGATCCTTATTGCTACAGTTTTGGCTTTGGTTAAAACATTTACAATTTTTGATTTTTGTAGAAGAGCTTCTATTAATATTCATAAAACTATCGTTTGGCGTATTACCTATGCTGTAATGTTATTTTTTGATACGCATTTTATTGGAAATATATTAAATAGATTTTCTCAAGATATGACCAATATTGATGAACATCTACTTTATATTTTTAGCGAATGTCTTAATGTACGTATAACATTATTAAAAATAATAATTTATGATTATTATAATGAAAACAGGATTCCAATTGACACATTTTAATTGTCACACTTATAAAATGTAGAATCAACAAAGTCGTGATTAGAGACGGCGTTTGATCTATAATAAAAGTTTAGTTCTTCTGTTTTTCCTCTATGTCACTGGATTCTTTTTTTTTTAGTATTTTTATCCAATTTAATATAATTTAGGTTTTAGGTGACTTTCGCCATATCAGGAATAATAATTTTAATAGCAACAGTTAACCCATACTTCCTACTATTTGCAGGAATATTTTCTTTATTTCTGATACTCTTAAGACATCTCTATCTACCAACTGGAAGAAGTTTAAAAAGATTAGAAGCAGCATGTAAGTATTCGACCAACGTTTCTCCAGATTAGCCAAATAAATATTTAAATCTCCCTCCTTCCTCCTCCTTTCCGTTGTCAATTGTCACTTTCTATCATTTTATTCATGCGCAGTGTGTCGATATTTGGATCATCAGTTTTTAGTGCATTTGTCACCCTTTTCCGGAGTTTTTTGTAAAAGTGTATTAATAAAACTTCGATACGGCATTTCGTGACTTAAGGGCCACCATCAAGTTATTTTTTTTAAATACGAACCTGTTTTTTTTATTACAAAAATTGATAAACCGTTAAAATTCAACATCAGTGATATATCACACTTACGACGTTTTATCTGAAATAACTAACATCATCAGTGATAACAATTTTTAATTACAGTCCTGTCGTAAATTCGTTTTAACCCATTATTCGGTCACGACTTTTTGTTAGTAGAGATACAATTTTGAAAATAGAAAATAAAGTTCTCTAATTTTTTTTAAAGATTTTTGAAAATATTTGCAAAATTTATAAGTTGTTTTTTCTCAAAAATAAAAAAACATGTTAGTTCTAACGGATACGGTGATCATGGGGCATAAACCGGCGTGAAATTAAAAAAGCCTTCGTTTAAACAAAATCACGTTTATTTAGCACGAAATCCAAGAAAACTTTTTTTTCCAATGTCTAATGTTTTGCAGTTTTCCTCAATATCTGACAATTGATCAATTATTTCCAAAAGTTGTTGTTCTGTCATTATTCTCAGCTATTTAGCTCGACTACTCTGTAATTGTAAATAAAATTTAAAACCTCTAAGTCACCTAAAAAAAATAAAAAGTACTCACCCTAATTTGCATTAAACACAAATACAATGAGCGTTAAGGTGGGGCTACATCAAACTGGGCTAGCCCGGCGACACAGGATGCCGCGGAATTACCTTCATTTCGGAATAATTTTATTAATAATAAGACCTTTTTTTTCAATCCAATCGATAGAAATATGATCATCATTGGGTATTTTCCGTATTCGAATCTTGGCTATATATTTTAGTCACTTGAAAATTCACTGTAAGATATATTAATGGTATATGAAAATAATGTTCGTTTAAATGACCATGGTGACCGAATGGGTTAATTTCGTCAAAACAAATATAATAATAGGCATACTTCGATATTACCTAACAATTTCGAAAAAAAAAGATGCATTATCAGTGAAATAAAAAAAATTATCAAAATTCAAACGGTGGTACACTGTTTTGGGAATAGAAATGGCTAGTACAATCCTGGCAAAACTTCTCACACATACATATAGGGTAATATTATACGTGTGAAAAGTTCTAACGATTTAAACTGAAAAGTTTTCTTATGCAAAATGCCCAGTTTATATGAGAGTACAGGGCCAGTCCGATCCTGCTCAAATTTAATAGGATTCTTCCCTGGAGAAAACTAACTAGTAAAGTGAAAACCGGAACTAGATGTCTGGACAGATTTTTTTTTCGGACCATGGAGGCTTAGAAACTGGTATTTTCTTCATTTAGAAATATGAGAATTATAAAAATAGTTTCTAAAAAAAAATTGATTCGGGAGAAATCAGACTTCAATTTTCGTTTTGTTGCATAATCTTTTTTATCTAACTTGTTAGATAATGTCAAAGTATGCCTATTATTATATTTGTTTTGATGAAATAAAAACAAACTTACAAAATAACGAACGACAGTACCGTAATAATTATAAATTGTTGTCACTGATGATGTTAATCATTTCAAGTATGATACTGAATTTGAATTTTAACGGTTTATCAATTTTTGTAATAAAAAAGGCAGGTCCGTATTAAAAAAAAATAACTTCATAGTGATGAGCACGTTTTGTAGAACATTTGAGATACAATAAAACTTTCCATAAGGATGAAACATGTATGGTAATGGTCGGAGTGTATAGTTTCAAAAACTTTCCCTCTCTGTTTTTGAAAGTATTAATGGTTTTTGGAATTAATTAAACTCAAGAAACAAGTGTATCTAATTTTTATGTGACTTGGCTTTAATTACCATCCCCCCACTAGTTTTCATTTAATTTAGAAAATTCAATGTTTTCTAGCGTAACATAATGTTCAGAATAGGGGAAAATTGGGTCAGTAAAATTTGTCATACACTTTGTCAATTTTTATATTTCAATTATTAATGAAACACCCTATATATAAGACCAATAATCATTATATACAACATAGTAGTTAACAGGTATCTTTTTTTTTCAAAGCAGTGTGTTATCCCATTTTTTATAACGTATCTGATAAACATTTAAATTAATAGTTTTTAATGATTTGTTACAAAACTGCGTATTTTATGCTTATTTGACAATAAATGAGGCGATAAGTTTTTCCACGGCCATCGCCACCCGATAACCCTAATAGAAGAATATAAACATAAACACAATTTAAAAAAATCGGCTGTGTCATCCCAGAACTTTCCTAGCTCGACCGTAGAGAATTTGTTATTTATTATTATTATTATTATAATTACAAAATACTAAGCATTACATTGATTTATGGAACACATTAAAAATAGCGAGCTGATGGTGAATTAATATTTCTATGTTGGTAATGACATAAGCTGCGCATGCGCACGTTATATATCATACTGCTACAATTAGGATCTCCTAAAATCATGTGTGAAAACTATTGGGAATTCGGGAAAAATTTTCATAGAATAGTTGTAGGGAATTTTAAATGTGTATTTTTCTCGCCATCTAGCGGCGAAACTATGAGGAATTCGATAAAAGTTAAACATAAAAGTTAAAGAAAATTTGATGCTTTACAACTTTGCACAAGAAAATTTTGCACTAAATACATTGTTTGTCCTCAAAATCAAGAAAAACTAGAGAAAACATACATGCACATTTTTTACGCGCCCTCTAGTGGCGCAACTATTGGATATTTTAGAAAAAGTTTGAGACAAAAGCTATAGAGAATTTTATGCTCTAAAACTTTGTACTACAAAATTTTGCACTAAAGTATATTGTTTGTCCTCAAAATCAAGAAAAACTAGAGAAAACATACATGCACATTTCTTACGCGCCCTCTAGTGGCGAAACTATTTAAAATTCTGGAAAAAGTTTGAAACAAAAGTTATAGAGAATTTTATTCTCTAAAACTTTGTACTACAACATTTTACACTAAAATGTATTGTTGGTCTTCAAAATCAAGAAAAACTATAGAAAACATACATGCACATTTTTTACGCGCCCTCTAGTGGCGCAACTATTGGAACTTTTGGAAAAGGCTTAAGACAAAAATTTTAGGTAATTTTATGTTCTAAAACTTTGTACTACAACATTTTGCACTAAAATGTATTGTTTGTCCTTAAAAATTAAATAAAACAAAAAATTGTTACATGTATATTTAACCAATGTCGGTCTTGAGGACCCTCCACTGTACCAATTTAAACCAAAAACTAATGGTCGCATTCTAGGCACACACCGACCCTCCATACCAAATTTCAGCTTGATTGGTCAAACGGTTCGGCAGTTATCGTGGAAGATTACACACAGACACACAGACACACAGACAGACCATACGCTGGAAATGGTTTCAATCGTCTTGGGGGACCTCAAAATGGATATTTCCATCGATATCTCAAATTTTTTTTTGCTCGTTCACCTTACTTTCCCTTTGATGGGTCCGGGAAAGTAAAAAATGTGTCTAGAAAAACTCATATTGTTTCACTTCAATTAATTTCTCACTAAGTATTTTTGTCTTGCTTACCGACTTGAAGCTTCTTGCTGAGTCAGCGATTCAATATCCTTCTTGTAAAATTGCTGTTTTAAACGTTAGTAGCAATATTCATGCATTATTACGCCACTTAAGTTGGCATAGGGACATGTTGAACTTTACCGCAATTAGACTATAATTTATTTTTTGTATTGTATATTTTTTTAGCTAGGAGTCCAATGATAGGTCACCTCAATGCCTCGCTTGAAGGTTTAACAACTATAAGAGCTTATAAAGCGCAAAATATTTTAATACAAGAATTTGACAGATACCAAGACGTTTTTACATCTGCTCATTATACATCATTATTGTCCATGAGAGCTTTTGGATTCATAATTGATTTTTTAGTATCGATATTTATACTTGTGGTCGTTACAAGATTTATTTTGGTGGATACAGGTAAGAATCAATAAGCTACTCAGTATCAGACAAAAAAAATTAAAAAATTTCCAACTTTAGATAAAAATTAGTATTCGTAACAATTTTTTATAATTTGATCACCCTATATATTTTTCGATATTTAGATTTATCCTGAAAAGCTGATTTCAAAAACTATTGGTATCATATGGAAAACTTTTTTATTATCAATGTTATGGAAAAAATGCATTTTTCATTGTTGTGTGATTTTTGCCCCTTTTTTTACTCTTAATATTTTATTCACCACTTTTTCTACCAAATTTTGTCTCCCCATTTTTTAGAACTATTATTTTTTTCTTCATTTTTTAAAACTTTAATTTTTTGCACCATTTTTAACTTAATCATAAATTTTATAGATGCAAACTAGTAATGTGTTCTGTAAATCCTATTGACTGCGCCAGTTATAATTTCTTTTCAATGATAATTATAAAATGCTTTTAATAAAACAATAATAAAAAGTACCTACTTTTAATATAATTTAGCTATCATGTATATTAAAATTTATCTAATAACTAAAATATAATTAAAGACTAAAATTATTATTTTAATAGTAAATAAAATGTTTTTAACAATTTTGTAATATTAAGAAAATTCCTAAAGAACCTAATAGAAATATTAAGTATTCTACATATTTGGATAGAGGAAAAAATGAGGATTTTAAAGATAAAATAAAAAGTACAGGTCCGTATTTAGAAAAATAGTTGTCAATTTTGGGTTTTCCAAAATATCTCGGAAACCTGATCTGATATTTAAATTTTGAAAATAAGCATCTTTTTTCCTATTTACTTTGTATCTATGATGGTTTAGAAAATCCCAATAGTGTTTAATTAAATTTGCGCTACCCTGTATACACAATCCTGTGAGGAGATAAAAATCCTAGTTGGATCTTTTTACTTTCCTTTACATTTTAAGGTCTCCAGAGTTCAAAAAATCCACTTTCTGATAAATATATGAGCGTATATATTTTTGTTCCCGGATTTTTCTTACCAAATCGACTTTAATCAAATCATTTTTTAGAATAAATAAATTTGTTTTTTTTTCGAGTCAAATGTATAACTAGTCCTAAAGCGTTTTCTCTTATTAAATTTAGAAACATTTATCAAGAATGAAATTTTCTGTCAAATTAGTAGTAGTACAGGGTGTGCAAACTAAAAAGATTTTTTATTTTATAATCATTATTTATGTAATCTTGAGTCGTACTGTATATTTTTGATATCTGTTTTACAATTTTTTATTTAGAAACTTTTATTAAAGTAAAATTTTCTGTCAAATTAGTAGTAGTACAGGGTGTGCAAACAAAAAAGTTTTTTTATTTTATAATCATAATTTACGTATTCTTGACATCATCCTGTATATTTTTCATTTTTATTTTTTAATTTTTTAAAAGTTATTAAATTTAGAAACTTTGATCAAGAATAAAATTTTCTGTCAAATTAGTAGTACAGGGTGGACAAAATAAAAGTTTTATTATTTTATAAACCTAATTTACGCAATCCTGACGTCATCCTGTATATTTTTGATGTTTAATTTACAATTTTATAAAACATATAAAAGTTATAAACTTTTATTAAAAGTGAAATTTTCTGTTAAATTAATAGTACAGGGTGTATAAACTAAAAAGTTTTTTATTATTTTATAATCATAATTTACGTATAATTGAGATCATCCTGTATATTTTTCATTTTAATTTTTTAATCAGTTATGAATTTTTTTTTAT
This sequence comes from Neocrepidodera transversa, assembly GCA_963243735.1. Lineage (NCBI taxonomy): Eukaryota > Metazoa > Arthropoda > Insecta > Coleoptera > Chrysomelidae > Neocrepidodera > Neocrepidodera transversa. The sequence goes on along the minus strand of OY725341.1, from coordinate 2,080,561 downwards.
CGTATACGAGGTGTGTCAAAAAATATGTAATCAATTTCCATTAAAAAATAAAGTTGGTGTGGCTTAAAAGTGGCCGTTCCTCTATAACCTCTGCAGTCTCCGATAGCTTTATTTTGATCTGTTTTTTTGTTTTGAAAGCAATATAATTTAAATAATTTTGAAAAATTAAATATTTTAGGTACCAGCGCTGGAAACGTAGGATTAACCCTAACTCAGATCTTTATGCTGGCTGGTCTAGTTCAATGGGGTGTACGTACGTGGGCTGACTTAGAAAATTTGATGACATCAGTTGAAAGACTTTTAGAATACACGGAAATTCCGGAAGAAACTAAAGACGGTATAGAAGTAGAAAATTGGCCGAAAGACGGTGCTATAGTCTACGAAAATGTTTCTTTAACTTATAATAATGCTGAAACTGTGTTAAAAAAGTTAAATTTCAGAATCGAGCCGAATCAAAAAATTGGAATAGTTGGTAGAACTGGTGCTGGAAAATCATCCATAATATCAACTATATTTAGACTCTACGAACCAGAAGGAAATATTTTAATAGATGGCGTTAATATTAAGACATTATCTTTAAAATTTTTACGTAAAAAACTAGCTATTATACCTCAAGATCCAATCTTATTTAGTGGTACTATCCGTACTAACTTAGACCCACTAAACGAATTTAGCGACGAAGAATTATGGAAAGTACTAGATGAGGTTAACATTAAAAGCCTAATTTCTACTTTAGCTATGAAGATAACCAGCAGTTCTGGTTCAAATTTTAGCTCAGGTCAAAAGCAACTAATCTGCCTTGCCAGAGCTATCTTAAGGAAAACTAAGATAGTAGTATTGGACGAAGCTACAGCAAATATGGATCACGAAACTGATGTGCTCCTTAATAACACTATACGAAGGAATTTTTCGGGGTGCACTGTACTAACGATAGCTCATAGATTACACTCTATTCTAGTATGTGATAAAGTAATCGTACTGGATAGAGGAGAGATCAAAGAATTTGATAAACCGAGGTATTTGTTGGAAAATAAAGACGGTATTTTTTATAAAATGGTTAGTCACGCGGGTTTGCTCAATTATTTGACTGAATAATTAGTTTTTTTTTTAACCAGAAAAAATTATATTTATAAAAATTAACTTCTTTGAATTTATGTACATATTTAAAAATAAATAATTATTTTTTTTTTGAACAGCTTTATTTAATAACATTTTTAAGAATCTCCCTACATAATAAAACAGGTTAATCTGAAAAAAATTTATTTTCACATAATAAATACATATGCCACTGAAGTTGTAATAGGTCTTATTAAACTTGACCTGAATTAGACATAAATAGTCTATGAGATCCGTAGTGTTGCTAATCATAATATAATTAAGAGTTTTTGTAAGATAATTACAACTTTGTTAGTGGAATTTAAATTTATTTTTAGTAACAAAAATATTATTACGTTTCATTTTTTTATAAACACAATATTTTTTGTTTACAATTTTAATAACCTTCAACGTTATCGAGCATAGAATAGGAAGTAATTGATTCATATTTAAATATCCAAAAAATTAACTTACGCATAAAATTTTGATTAAAAAAAAATATCAAAAAATGGAAAAGTTATTTTTTTAAAATACGGACCTGTCTTTTTAACCAGTTAAAATTCAAATTCAGTAGTACTTGTCACTTTAACCACGTTTTATCTGACATCCTCAGTGACAATAATTTTTAATTACGGTAGTTGAGAAACCCACTGTGCATCGTTCTCGACCTGCCCCTAGAGATACGCTCCCCCATCGTAGGAGTTCTTTCCTACCCCTACGTGGGATTCTGTATTGCCTGCATCACTTCTTATGCCGAGGTTGGCTGTTTTGGGTCAGGTTCTTCCTGATTCCCTTATATCACTCTCGTCACGAATGCCTTTTAATTCCTAGACACCCTGTGTGTCCCCACAAGGAATGTATTCGTTTAAAATTTTTTTTATTTTTAACTTAATTGTTTGTCTTATTTTTATCAGTACCATTATGTGTAAATTTTAACTTAACGAGTGCTATTGTAGGCCTGATGATGGCGTAAGCCGAAACTAGTTGCCAATTTCACTAAAACAACTTTGAAAAAATATATTTCTGTTTTTTCCGTATTTTACAATTTTATTTTTCATTTTTTCTAATATTTTTATTTAAATTTGTTTTTTTTTCTTAATACTTCGATTTTTTCTGATTTTTTGACTTGTTAAAATTTTTTCTCGACTCTTTCACATTTTTCTGATTTTTTTTTCGATTTTTTCTCATCTTTACCCTTTTTTCATCATTGTTGGTTTTTTTTTCTAATTTTTTCTTATTCCTTTAATTTTTGCCATTATTTGCAATTTTCTTCTCTTTTTTTTTGGAAGAGAGAAAAAGTTTTTTATATTTTTTCGTTTTTTTTCTCATTTTTATGATTTTCTGTTTTTTTTTTGGTTTTTTTTTTCTAATTTTTCCTCATTTTTTCTTATTCCTGTTTATTTGCTATTTTTTTGCCGTTTTCTTGAATTTTGTTGTGATTGTTTTTTAATTCATTCGATTTTTTCATTTTTTTATCGTTACAATTTTTGTGGTTTTTTGGTTGTTTTCTCGTTTTTTCTTATTTTTCTGATTTTTCGTTTTTTTTTTGTCGATTTTTCTCATTTCCCACATTTTTTCATCATTGTTTTCTCATTTTTCTTATTCCTTTAATTTTTTGCGATTATTTCCGATTTTTTTCTCATTTTTTTCAAATGTTGGTGAGTTTTTTTTGCAATTTATTTCAATTCATTTGAATTTTTAATTTTTTTAAAGTTTTTTTACTGTTACAATTGTTTCCGGTTTTTTGTTTTTTTTTTGAAATTTGTTGTGTTTTCTTTTTGCTATATTTTTCGATTTATTACGTATTTTTTTTCAAATTTTCTGATTTTTCTTTAAATTTTTTCCGATGTTTTCTATTTTTTTTTCTTCAAAATTAATTGGATTTCGCTTTTTCAACGTCTTTAAAACTACATAAAAATAGTGACTGGTAACCAGTGTGTTTTTACTTAATTTTTTTTTCAAAGTTCGAGATGATTTATTTTATTTTCCGATCTACTATATAAACAAGTAGATCCGATATACTGCTAGTCACGGCGAAAATAAAAACAATACAATTTTCTTCTTGTCTCATGTTTACATCTGGCCTCTATTTAATAAGGAATTCAGTTCGTATATACTGCCATCTCTTAACAGAATTATCAATTAATGTAGATATTTTTAATATATATTTTTTTAATAAAATATAGGTTTAAAAAATTTATAAACATTTTTTCTAGGCATATTTGATAACAGAATTTTAAGTGTTAGTTTTAAAATTTTACATAATACGTCCCCATTCTGAACATATATTAACATTGCGCCATCCCCCAGTTTTTCTTCTAAGGGGGGGGGGCTTAAATTCACATATTGCCCATAATGGAATATTTATTTTTGAAGACGGGAAAAATATTTTCAAATATTTTATTCTAGTTTTTATTGCATTACAGTGTTCTTAAAAAAATATATAATCCCTACCTCTATATAAAGAAATAAAAAAATATTAATTGTTGACTCACTTCAAAAATTATAAGGGAATGTTTTACTAAAGTTAAAAATATCGGTGGATTTTGCTAAATTTTTAGTATGATATAGTCCATTTGATTTTGACCAATAAATTGCTTGGATGCGAATCATGAAGATTTTTTAAAATTGCCATGAAACAAGATTATTAAATAAATGTAAAGATGGAATTTAAATAATAAAATTTACAACCAATAAAAGGAAGATTTACGTCGGTGATGTTAGCACCCGGCCAGCCAGCTCCAAGCTTAAACCGAAGTAATATTCGCTCATGGCCGACCAACTCCAAGCGACACTATTCCACCACGGTCAAATAATTTCACAAATTCATTCTGTCGATTTGGGGTCTACTCATACAAAATTTCTCGTTTTATTAATTTGTTTACATTTTTTGTTGCGTTAATAATAGGCGGCCAAGAACAAAAAGTAGGTGATTACATAGAAAAATGGAAGGACCATTCAGACAAAATTTTTCGTTTATATACATCTCCCCGAAAGGGCCAGCTCCAAGAATCTAAAATTAGATTTTCGTAGCGGTCGAATAAATTTCAAAAATTTGTTCGACCGCTACGAAAATCTAATTTTAGATTCTTGGGGGAGGCCCTTTCGGGGAGATGTATGTAAACGAAAAATTTTGTCTGAATGGTCCTTCCATTTTTTCTATGTCGGCCGTGAGCGAATATTACTTCGGTTTAAGCTTGGAGCTGGCTGGCCGGGTGCTAACATCACCGACGTGGAAGATTTATTAATAAATTTTTTTATAAAATTTTAAGAAAAAAAACTGAGAGGAGACTGAAATAGGATAAGCAGATCTAGTAGGATCGTAGAGAGAGTCTGGATGGAAGGAAGCTGGTGGATTAGAAGAAATTTAGATTAAAAAACAAAATAAAAGTTAAAAAAAAAATCAATTTGTTTTGGAGCCATTGAAGAAAGAGAAATCAACATCTGTCGGAATATATAAAATTTATTTATTTGATTTAAATTTTTGTAAGGTTTATTATTTTTTTTATAGAACTCACCATAAATTATAATTTTGAATTCATTACAATATTTCATCTTCAAGTATATAATAATAATCGGTGGAAAAAATGATCATAAGTAGAAAAATCCTTTAGTCACCCAAAATTAGTCCCACGCAACTTAAATCGACTCTAGTGCATTTAGATGCAAGCAATTTTCTAATAACATGATTCAGTAATTGGTAATTTACCATGTCAGTCTTCCGTTATAAATAAAGCTCGAGGAAGCTACCAAAAAAAATTTGGTGTAAAAATTTTAGTGTCAAATAATAAACATATGTACAGTGACTTTAAATATTGTGCTAAATTTAAATTTAAATTGGAAATAGTTTAAAGATATATATCTGTATATATTAAAAAATATTTATAAGAATAAAATAAGTTTCTAAAAAATGTATATACAGTGTGTCTTAAAATAATCTGTGTCAAATGTAACGAAAAAAAAATAGTGTTTTAATTTGAAATATTGTTTCCAAATAACATTTTTAAAATACTCTTCCCTCGTACGTAGTAAATTCAACAATATAAAAATTTTGCTTATGGTTCAAACTTTTTGATAGTCATTGTATTTGACCTTTCATAAAAATAATTTTTGTCCACTATTAGAGCATTGCGGCTCATTATATGCAGTTTGTTGTCGGGGTAAACTATTAAATATTTTCGAAAAATAAATTCTGTCGATTTTATTTGGTACTCTTATTTAATTGGTTATATCAAAAAATAATTAAAAAGATTGTTAATTAATAATATATAGTGCTATCAACTTCAATAGTACGTTCGGTGAGTATTTCGTCAAAAAATTATTATAATTGTTTATTATTAATAAATACTATAATTGCGTGAAAACAAAAAAATATAGATAAACGATAGATAGATTTTTATTGAAATTGTAAAATATAACAGTTTTTTTTTATTAGGTACATACTTACATATTTTTCTTAATAAAGTACAAAAATGGATTATTATGAAGAAAAGAAAAGGAAAAGAAATCCACGAGAAACCGCCAATGTTTTTTCTCTACTTAGTTTTGCGTAAGTACATTCAAAAATATAATTATTGCTTCTATTTTATTTAAAATAACAAAAATTTATAAAATAAATAAAGAGGGGCAATCCCATCCAGAATATTTTTATAACATAAATTATTTTTTATACTTTCTTGATTTATTTAATTAATATTTTGGCATTTTTAAAAAATCTGACAACAGAGGAAAAAGTTTTGAAATGTTTTAACCTTATAAATAGAAAATAATATAACAGCTGTTTTTTAGAATATTTTTTTTAAAAAGAAAATTGCAAACGAAAAAATGTTTTTTTTTAAAATCCTAAAAATCGTTAAAATTTTATTTAACAAATTTTTAAAAATCCTTGAAAAATAATTAAAAAATCCTTAAAAAATTCTCAAAATAACCTTAAAAATTGAAAAAAATCTTGGAACAAAAACCCCAAAATTCCTTAAAAAAAGTATAATACTATTTTGTTTTAATTAAAATTTTTGAGATTTTTTTTTTGTATTGCCAAATTTTTTCTTTATAAATTTCTTATTATTATTTTCAAAGTTTTATAAAAATACTCAAGTCCTTGTGAAATCCTTAAAATCAATAAAAAATATTAAAATTCCTAAAAATCCTTAAAATTTTATTTGACAATTTTTTTAAAATCCTTGAAAAATAATTAAAAAATCCTTAAAAAATTCTTGAAAAATTCTCAAAATAACCTTAAAAATTGTAAAAAAATCTTGGAAAAATACCCCCAAAATTCCTTAAAAAAATATTTCTTTTTTTTATACGTATAATATTATTTTCTTTTAATTAAAATTTTTGACAATTTTTTTTGTACTGCCAAATTTTTTCTTTATAAATTTCTTATTATTATTTTCAAAGTTTTATAAAAATACTCAAGTCCTTGTGAAATCCTTAAAATCAATAAAAAATATTAAAATTCCTAAAAATCCTTTTAAATTTTATTTGACAAATTTTTAAAAATCCTTGAAAAATAATTAAAAAATCCTTAAAAACGTCTTGAAAAATTCTCAAAATAACTTTAAAAATTATAAAAAATCTTGGAAAAATACCCCCAAAATTCCTTAAATTTTTTTTTTAGAAGTATATTTTTTTCTTTTAATTAAAATCTTTGAGGATTTTTTTATTCCCTAATTTTTTCTTTATACATTTCTTATTATTATTTTCAAAGATCTTGAAAAATACTTTATTTTTTTAAGTCCTTGTGAAATTCTTAAAATCATTAAAAAATATTAAAATTACTAAAAATCCTTGAAATTTTATTTAACAAATTGTTAAAAATTATTAAAAAATCCTTAAAAAATTCTCAAAATAACCTTAAAAATTATAAAAAAATCTTGGAAAAATACCCCCAAAATTCCTTACAAAATCTTCTTTTTTTTTTCTATAAGTATAATATTTTTTTATTTGAATTAAAAACTTTTTTGTAGTGCCTAATTGTTTTTTACAAATTTCTTATTATTATTTTCAAAGTTCTTGAAAAATCCTTAAAATCATTAAAAAAAATATTAAAATTCCTAAAGATCCTTAAAATTTTATTTAACAAATTTTTGAAAATCCTTCAAATATTATTTAAAAAATCCTTGAAAAATTTTTTAAAAATCTTCAAATAACCTTAAAAATTATAAAAAATCTTTGAAAAATACCCCCAAAATTCCTTTTCTATACGTATAAAATTTTTTGTACAGCCCAATTTTTTCTTTATAAATTTCTTCTCATTATTTCCAAAGCTCTTGAAAATTACTTAAATTTATTAAAAAATTATTAAAATTCCTAAAAATTATTAAAATTTTGTTAAGAAAATATATAAACAAAGAAATATTACAAATTATCTTAAATTTTTTTTATGCTGAATCCAAATATTAAACCAGTATTTTAAAAGTCACAAAAATGCAATTTTAAATGTCAATTTAAATAAAATTGAAAAAAAAATTAATCTTTTCATTTTTCTATCGATTTCAATTAAATTGTCATCGATTCTGTGTATTTAATTTATTACGAACTAGGCATAATTTTAATTTTTTTTTATTTTAATTCAATTAAAATCTGTTAACGTTAACAAAAATTATGGTTTACACCAGAAAATTATTTATTTGTACTTAATTTTTAATGTAAATATTTTATCGGTAAATAAAATAAGAATAATACCGAAATAGTGAGTTAAAAGTCTAGGGCATTATTTTCTAAAAATTAGTTATATTATAAGTGTGAAAATTAACCAAATATTATATAATATAAGTGTTAAATGACTTTGAACTTGCCCCCTTCAGAATACTCATAATCTTGTTATTAAATATTTTATCTTTAACAAATAATCAACCTTCATGTGCTAAAAGTAATATATTTAATATTTCTTAATTATTTAAATAAAACAATTATAATTGGTCCAAGTTTTTATTAGCTAAAAAAAATCCAACGTTTTAATTTATTACATAAATTCATTATTAAAATCATGAAAATATTTTTTTGTTTAAAATGACCTTTCTCGACTTTTTAAGCCACCCAAAACACGAATAAGTGAATAAATCAAGAAATTTTCACCGCACTCTAGTTTATTCGGCCAAGGAGACTGGAACAGTACCGGACTTAATAATTTTTTACATCAATTTAATTTATAAACAGCATTACATTATTGTATTTTGTGATTTATCTTTTTTTTTTAGATACACTGCGTGTTTATTTAAAAAAGCATTGCAACAGAAAAGTATAGAGGAGGACGATTTGTATGCAGTCTTAAAACCTTTAACGTCTTCAAAATGTGGAAATAAAATAGAAAAACAGTGGGCTTTGGAATATAATAAAAAATCAAAAAAACATCCATCGATTTATCGACTTTTATGGGATAGATTTGGATTAAGATATATTTTAATGGGAACCACTCATGTTACTTGGAAAATATTTAGTAGGTAAGAAATCATTTATTTATAAAACAAAAATAACAAATAGCCCGAGTGACACCTTATTTTAAAGGTGAACCTATTATTTTTTTAATTTTTATATCTAATAAATAAATTACAAGGACGAATATAAAAACCATTCTTAATAATTTTATGGTACTTGCACATCAAGAGGGGTTTAACCCTAATGTGATTGTAAGTAAAACACGGTACCGCAAAAATCAAACTACTCGGATTGTGGTTAAAAAATTCAAAATATTTTTTTACTTTTGGATTAAGAAAGGTTGGATATAGGCATCTCTCGAAGTACTTTTTTTAATTTTTGAGAAAAAATTGAAGAAAAAAAATTGACAAAATGGACCAGATTCATTATTTTTTATCTCACAAAAAAAAGTTTATTTCAAAAAAGTACTCTGAGAGATGCCTCAATTATACATTTGCCTTTGTTGATAAAAAAAATTGTTCAGATCAATCGAAAATTAGACCCTCAAAAGTGATTTTTGCCGAACCCCTACAAGTTGAATTTTGGAGCATTTTTCATCACTGATCCAAGCGCCCTCGCACAAATTTGCACTTTTATATGAATACTATGAATTGCTGAATGAATCGCAATTTCATTCTTAAACATAACAATAGCACAGGAGATAAAATTAATAGAAGTGTTCAAATAAAAATACTAAAAATAGCACAGGAGATGAAATCAATAAAAGTTGCAAATGGGTTGATTGCCTTTTCTATTTTTTTTAATAACAATTAGATTATAATTTTTTAATCAAGTGTTTTATATAAGAATATAGAACTGTAAATGCCATAGTTATATTATAGTCTAGGTAAAATTCCAGAGCCACTTGCAAAACTTGCAAAAGTTATAAACAATTAACTGAAAAAAAATGGGGTTTAGTTTATACAAATATCTCAAAAACTATTTGACATTTTTTAAATTTTAAAAAAGATTTAAAAAGATGAGGAAACTTCTCAAAAAAAAATCTACCTCCCGGAACTGTAGGACCAATATTTATAATTCTCCAAGAGCCTTGAAATACGGTCGAAAACAGGGCTTTGGCTTGGGTAAGCGCTGCCCACTTTGGACCTTTAATGAATAAATATTATTTAAACTTATTAAATATGAAAATTAAGAATTGAAAAAATTCAGACATCTACTGGATATATTTATGAACAATATACCACGGTCAAAAAAATTTTATCGCGATTTTTCTGTAAATTATGCATTAAATAATTAACAATTTTTTCCTACTTGAACATGAACATTGTAAGTGCGATAATTGTTAAACAAATCTGAATTTTTTTTTGTTTTTAGACCTATTTTTTTGGAAAAATTAGAAAAATTGTTATTTTTCACTTTGTTATTAACAATTTACTTAGGTTAAAAATTAAAAATCTTGATTAATTATTATTATTACGTTTATTTATAATCAGAAGTCACATGAAAATTATTTTAATTTTTTTTATTTTCTACTTTTTACAAAATTGTTATAAACAAATGCGTTGTTTATAAAATAATTTTAATACGAAATTAAAAATTTAAAAAATTATTTTCATGTGACTTCTGATCATAAAAAACGGATCTATAGTAATATGAAAAAAAATTTCCAACGATTACTGAAGCTTTTTAATTTTTAATGTAAGTAAATTGTTAATAATAAAGTGAAAAATAACAATTTTTTAATTTTTCTAACGGCTAATAAGCCATTTTCAAGTCTAGAAATATAATTGATCGAAAGTTACAAACAAATGGTAGAGGAAAATAGGAAGGAGTAGAGAAAATATGGAAAATCGGAGAAAGTGGGGAAAATAGTGAAAAATATATACAAATAGGGACAAATAAGGAATAAAAGGAAAAAATAGAGAAAATAAAGAAATCTAAATGAAATAGGGGAAAAATAGGAAAAAATAAAGGAAATATGGAAAAATAGTTTAAAATAGGAAAAAGTAGGGAAAACAGTGAAAAATATATACATATATTGACAAATAGGGAAAAAAGAAGAAAATAAGAAAAAGTAGAGAAAAACAGGGAAATGGAGAAAAATAGTGAAAATTGAAAAATGTGTGGAAAAATAGAAAAAATGGGAAAAAATAAGAAAAGATATAGAACAGTAAAGAAAAACAGGGGAAATAAGAAAAAAATAGGAAAAATAGGGAAAAATTTGGAGATTTGGGAAAAATAGAGAAAATTGGAAAAAATGGACAAGTAGTAAAAAATAGAGAAAATAGGAAAAAGTAGCGAAAATTAGGGAAAAATTAGAGCAAAATAGGAGGAAATAGGAGAAGTAGAGAAAATAGTGAAAAATATAAACAAATAGGTACAAATAAGGAAAAATAGGGGAAAATAGAGAAAATAAAGAAAATTAAATGATATAGAAAAAAAAAGGAAAAAACAAAAGAAATATGGAAAAATATGGTAAAATAGGAAAAAGTAGGTAAAAGTGGAGAAAATATTGAAAAATATATACATACAAGGAAAAATAGAGATAAAAAGGGGAAATAGAAAAAATAGACAAAAATAGAGAAAACAAGCAAAAATGACAAAAAGAAGCAAAAAGAGGGAATATAAGAAAAAGTAGAGAAAAATCGGGAAAAATAGAGAAAATAGGCAAAAATAGGGGAAAATTGGGAAAAATGGGCGAAATTGGGAAATATAAGGGCAAATTGGGAAACATTGAGAATAATAGAAAAAATGGGAAAAATTATGGAAAAATAGGTACAAATAAAGAAACATTATGAAAAATAGAAAGAAATAGAGAAAAATTATGAAAATTAGAACGAAATGGAGAAAAATTATGAACAATGGAAAGAAATAGGGAAAAATTATGAAAAAGATGAAAAAAAGAACAAATATGAAAGCAGGAAAAATGGAAAAAAATGGAAATAAAAGGAAAGTAAAAAAGAGAGATGGACAAAAATTGAGAAAATAGGCAAAAATTGACAAAAAGAAGCAAAAATAGAGAAAAATGGGGAAATATAAGAAAAGATATATAGAAAAACCGGGAAAAATAGGGACAAATAGAGAAAATAGGCAAAAATTGGGAAAAATGGAAGAAATTGGAAAATATAAGAGCAAATAGGGAAACTGAGAATTATAGGTACAAACTATTTTTGTATAATTTGTCGAGCGATTGTATTAATTTTTCTAGTCCTGAAGATAACTTATGAGCCGAAACTAATTGACTAAACCATTATTTCTGAAATGTGAAAATGTTGAATGCACTTAAATATTAAATAAAATTTTGTTTTAATTGTTATTTATAGATAAAAATTTCTCCGACTTAATTCCTGTATCCGTTTCAAATTATTCAATTTATTTTAATTTCCGTATGTGATTCATTTTTAGTAAAGCGAAAACTTAAACGTATTATGTTAATTGACCACAATTGAGAAATGAGAAGTTTTTTATTGGTGGTTTCCTGATCTCAAATGATTTTGACATTAAACGATTTTCTGTTTATTGAATATTGCTTCATTTTAATAGAAAAACACGTTCCAGGAACATATTTTACTCAAAATTAGGGATGCGCGATTTTTTCTTAAAGATCGATCTTCAGAATCGATTCAGATCGTTTGATATTTAATCGATGCATTTAAGATCGAATCGAAAAAATCGATTTCCCTAAAAATCGATTTTATAATTTAATATTTCTAATACTTAACACTTAATAGTTTTTTATTCGTTCTGTCTCTCTTTTATGGAAATCTTTTATTTATTTACAACTATAATACACATAAACAGAAAATTTTACATGTTGCTTTATTTATATTAATTCAAGATAATTCCTATTTCTGTCTAAATTTAAATATATTATGTCGCAGTAAGATAAAAATATAATTTGGGAACGCCGATTAATTACTTATGAAAAGATCGATTTAAAAGAGCCGCAGGTAAAAATATCGATCTTGTGAATAATCGATTTAGATCGAACATACTTACTGAGAATGTGTTAAAATTATACACGTTGGTGTGGTTGGGGATATGATGGATTGTGTCAGTGTGGTAACCACAGATCAGTTAAAAATAGGTGGTTTGTGGTGGTAACACTGGTCACGTCAGTTGTCAATATGTCATTAACCTCAAAAGCACTTGCAACGTACATCCACAGAATAAAGAGATTTATTATTTGTTTCTAATGCATTGACTAATACATTACAGTAAGGATTTCAGTTATACAAACAGATAAATAAAAAATTTCTATTTAATTTTTTTTTCTTGGTTGGAATAGAACGAATTTTGATAAAAAAATTCAATAATTATATGATTAACTATTTTTAGTTCCCTTGAGGGTGCGAAATATATCGAAGTAACGAGAGACTCGTAAGTCCAAAAAACAAAATTGCTCTAGTACATTTATTAATAATAATAAGAGTCTCACTGGATTTTTTTCTTTATTTTTATTATTATTGGTTCATTCTTTTTTCCCAATGTGCAGTCGCTAACGATTTTTTTTTGTTTTGCCCGCTCTTCCAAAAATTAGTTCCGGTATTCTCGCCGCAAACAGTCTAATAAATGTCTGATCGCTGATTATTATTTTCCAAGGCTTTACCTGGCAATGGAACTTCTTTAGTTCGCCTTATTAATCAAACAAAGATGGCCTCTTCTAATTGTATTTTGTTTATTTAACCTTTTTTTTTGATTGTTTGACGCAAATCAATCAACTATAGTTTCCCAAAAAAAAAAAAAAAAAAAAAAAAAAAAAAAAAATTGTTTTTGGGAAGAGAAAACTAGTACGGGAAAGATGGTTGATGGTGCAGGAAACTTTTTTCTTTATTCTTTTTTTTCCTACATTTTTACTGTTCCCCAATCATTCTTAAATCCTGTTCCTGTAATCTCCTAAGTTGTCAGGGAATTTATCAAAGTGATTATGCGTAATTTTATGCTCATTAACTTTTTTAAACCTTTTTAGAAAAATATTAAATTCTCATGAGTATTAAACTTTAAGAAATAAAACGGAAAAAGTGTTGGTCAAAAAAGTGGGGAAAAAGTGGGAAAAAAAGTTTAAATACCAAAAAAATATGAGGGGAAAATGGTAGGAAAAAGAAAATTTCCATCCACTCGAAACCGAGCGAAGCGATGTTCGAAGCAATCAAAATCGAAAATCCCAAGTATGTAATTTTTATATGACTTCCCTCCAACTATCTTCTTTCCACTCGTTTCCCTTTAAAAAAAAAACAGTTTCTTTATAAAGGGGAAACGAGTAGGGTAAAGGCAATTGGAGGGAAGTCATATAAAAATTAGATGCACGATTTTCTCGAGCTTTATCCTCCTTCATCCTTTTTTTTTTGTCTACCCGTGCATCCAATTTTTATATGACTTTTCTCCAACTATCTTCCATCCACTCGTTTCCCCTTTCTAAAAAAAAAAACTGTAATTGTTTTTTTTCAATTTTTTTTTTATTTAAAAAAAGGGGAACGAAGTCATAAAAAAATTAGATGCATGGGTTTCTCGATTTGGATTTGAAATTTTGATTTCAGATTATATGATCATTTTTATTAACAGACAGTCATACATACTAAGAGTTCGACCTGGCAATGCTAGCTTGCGCATTCTTAACTGGTTTTTTTCTGAATTACTAAATAATAATTATTTAGCTTTATACTGGGTGTATTTTTTTACTATTGTTATTTATTTTTTTCTTTATGCAATTTTAGTATTGTAAAAAATAAATATTGCATATAATAAAATACTCTACAATGATTGGTCTCGATTTTGTTAATATTTCTTTTATCTCTTAGTTTTTCAGTTTTTAAAATTTTTACAACAATTTTTCTTTCTTAATTTTGTCACTTTTCTCACTTAAAATGACCCCCACTTTTTTTTCTTATTTTTGTTACTTTATAAGTAATATTTTTGCCTCTTTTCACTCAAAAATTCCACATCGTTTCTTTCTTATTTTTGTCACATCTTTAGTATTTTCCCCCACTTTTCTTCTTAAATTTTGTTACTTTTTGTCTTAAATTTTTTCTGTCCAAAATTACCCCTCTTTTCTCTCTTAATTTGTAACTTTTTTTCTCTCCAATATTACCACTTTTCTCTCTTAAATTATCACTTTTTTCTCTCTCCAAAATTACTATTTTTCTTAATTTTGTCACTTTTTAAGTACTTTCCCCCTCCTTTTTATTAGAAAATTTCCCCTATTTTTTTTTCTCAATTTTGTCACTTTTTTACTATTTTTTAAAAGCATTTCTTTCTAAATCTTGTCAGTTTTTGTCTCGATTTTTTTTCCTCCTCTGCCTTTTAATTTTTCATTTTTTCTCTCTCCAGAATTATCACTTTTCTTTCTTAATTTTGACACTTTTTTGTACTTCTTTTCCCCCTCTTTTCTTTCTTAATTTTGTTAGTTTTTAAGTAGTTTTCCCCCATTTTCACTAAAAAATTTCCCCTATTTTTTTTCTCAATATTGCCATTTTTGTAGTATTTTTCCCCAACTTTTCTTTCTAAATTTTCTCAATATTTTGTACTTTTTTTCTCTTAAAAATTACCCCCTTTCTCTCTTAATTTTGTCACTTTTTAAGTACTTTTTCCCCCTTTTTCACTAGAAAATTTCCCCTATTTTTTTTCTCAATTTTGCCACTTTTGTAGAAAATTTCACTCATTTTTTTTTTCAATTTTGCCATTTTTTCTCCAAATTTTCTTTTTAAATTTTGTCACATTTCTGTATTTTTTTTCTCTCAAAAATTACAGCCTTTCTCTCTTAATTTTGTCATTTTTTTTCTCAACTTTTCTTTCTTAATTTTATCATTTTTTAAGTACTTTCCCCCACTTTTCAATAGAAAATTTCCCCTATTTTTTTTTCTCAATTTTGTCACGTTTTTACTATTTTGCCCAAGCTTTTCTTTATAAATTTTCCCTCTTAATTTTTCACTGTATTCATTCTCCAAAATTACTACTGTTCTCTCCCAATTTTGAAACTTTTTTGTATTTCTTTTCCCCCACTTTTCTTTCTTAATTTTGTCACTTTTTAAGTACTTCCCCCCCTGTTTTACTAGAAAATTTCTACTATTTTCTTTCTCAATTTTACCACTTTTTTAGTATTTTTCCCCAACTTTTCTTTTTAAATTTGTCACTTTTTTGTACTTTTTTTTTCTCAAAAATTAAGCCCTTTCTCCATTAATTTTGTCATTTTTTTGTTCCATTTTTCATTCTTAATTTAATTTTTTCGCTTTTTAAGTACTTTTTCCCCTCTTTTCAGTATAATATTTCTTATCCTTTTTTTCTTAATTTTGTTACTTTCTTTGTACTTCTCTTCCTCCACTTTTCTTTCTTAATTTTTTCACTTTTTAAGTATTTTCCCCTCTTTTCAGTAGAAAATTTCTGTCCTTTCTTGCTGAATTTGGTCACTTTTTTGACTTAAATTAACCCATTTTTTTGTTCAATTCGTGACTTTTTCCTTAAATTTCCTCTTTTTTCTCTCCCTTCATTTCTCTCAAATTTGTCACATTTTAATGTAATTTTCTTCCTTCTTTCGTTCCATTTTCTCATTAAATTACCCCTTTTTCTCAAATTTTGGTATTTTTTAAATAAATTACTCCTTTTTCCAATAAATTACCCTCTTTTTTAGTCTAACCTCTTCTATGGTACTCTATCATCTCCTAAAATAGTCTATAACGTCTCCCAGAATAGTCTAACTTCTTCCAGAATAGTCTAAGGTCTTCCAGAATAGTCTAACCTCTTCTAGAGTAGTTTAACATCTGTTAGATGAGGTTATATTAGGATAGGCCTGACGATGGGTCCAGAAAATTTAGCCTAAACGAGTCTAGCGTCTAAGCTGCCTCCCAAATTATATTTGGGACAAAAAAAACAGAACTGGCATCTGATATCTATAACGATAGACAGGTATTTATTTTTACTTAAGAAAGAGCTCTAGACGCGGTCAAGCTACCCAATTTATATCGAATATCTAAATATGGGTGGAGCCCTTTTCGGCACAGTGGTCCCTTCTAAAAGTGTAGGATTTTTGGGCACGAAAGCGGGATTAAGGGTTCTAGGAAAATGAAATAGGATGATTTAAATATTAAATAATATTTTTGTAATCTCTTCAATTGTGGGTTATTCCTAGATAAAGTTTAAATAAAATTATTGTCAAATTATTGGTTTTATGAATGGGGTTGTCTTATTTTACTACTAATCGGTTATATTTAAATGTATCTATGTTATTCTCGATATTCAGTTAAATATATATGTGAAATTAAATAGTACTCATATACCTAGCAAACTTAAAAAATCGAATTATAAAATACGCCATGTTTATTTAACGAATTTAATAAAACAATACAAAAATAATACACTTTTAAGGTGTCAATCTATTAAAGCAGTTTGATATCATTATAAAAATATAATATAATTTTTATTCGGTATTTTATATATTTTATGTTTTTTAGTGTTGTATTTTTGTAATACCAAGTATAATTTTTAATCGGTATTTTATGTAGCTATTTTATATTTTTTTTCTTAGTGTTGTATTTTTCTAATAGTATATTTTTTTTGATTTTTCAAATTGTTTTGTATTAATTATGAGTTTTTTTAATTTGTTTTAGATATAGTTTAAATAAAATTTTTTCAAATCATTGTTTTTATTTGAAGAAAAAAATCTTTACTATACAAATCATATCGAGATTCTTTATTTGGAGAAAAAAAAATTAAAAAAATCATTGAAATTATTCCTATAATTTTTTCTTAAAAATATTACTTGGAATCAAAAGGATTAGTTACTTTATGGTCGATAACCACTGTGCCCAAGAGGCCCACCTAATTTTAAAACTTGAGGCCAAAAGACCGGTAGGTTTAGGGAACGCCCGCTGACAAAATTGACCGCTGGGACCAAATGAACAACACCCCTAAATATCGAGGTGGGGAAAAACCGTTACTAGATCTTTCTATTTAAAATAAAGAAGTTGAAATTAGTAGTTAACTAACTTATAAGTATTTTATTTTTTCAGTATAGTTGAACCATGGGCAATAAGCAATCTGATAGCATACTTTAAACCCAACCAAACTACCATGACAAAAACGGAAGCCTGCTACTTCACAGCATTAGTATTAGTTTTGAATGTGTTATATGCAATATTTATAAATAACTATATTATTTGGTTGCAACAATTGGGCGTCGAAATAAAAACGTCTCTTTCGTCGCTTTTGTATAGAAAAGCGTTGAAGTTATCACCGAGTGCAATATCAGAAATTACACTAGGAAATATTGTGACATTGATAACTAAAGATGTGCATGCTTTTCAACATTCCATATGGATAGTAAATGAAGGTTGGATAGCTATAATTCAAGCTACTGTAATGTCCTACTTACTGTACGCTAAGATAGGATCAGTTGCATTTATTGGTATTGGAGTGGTGCTTAGTGCTATACCATTGCAAGGTAGATATCAAATTTTATATTATTTTATATATATATTATTAGGAGGAGCGTTATTTCATATTATGTTTCCGGTTTATCCAAAAAAATGTTAAAAATTTCAAAAATTAATTTTTTTTAAAAAATTGATCTTATATTAAAATTGATACATTAAACCGTTTTTAGAATTCCCATAAAAATTTAATAAATTTCAAAATTCATAACTTTAAAAAATTTTAAAACAATTCAAGAACTTTAAAAAAATTCTAAATGTATCAAAAAATCCAAAAAAAATGTTAAAAATTTCAAAAATTGAAAATTTTTTAAAATTGATCTTATGCTAAAATTAATACATTTTGTCATTTTTAGAATTTTTATAAAAATTTAATAAATTTAAAAATTTCAAAACAGTTTAAAAACTTTTGAAAAATTCTAAAATTTCAACAATCAAAAAAAATGTAAAAAATTTCAAAAATATAAATTTTTATAAAAATTGGATCTTATGGTAAAATTGATACATTTTGTCGTTTTTAGAATTCCTTTAAAAAATTTGAAAACTTCAAGAACTTTTAAAAAAATCTAAAAGTGTTAAAAATTTCAAAAATTATTTTTTTTTAAATTGATCTTGTAGTAAAATTGATACATTAAACAGTTTTTAGAATTCCCATAAAAATGTAATTAATTCCAAAATTCAAAAATTTAAAAAAGTCCAAAACCTTTCAAGTAATTTAAAAAAATTCTAAAAATGTCAAAAAATCCAAAAAAATGTTAAAAATTTCAAAAATTAAATTTTTAATAAAAATTGGATCTTATGGGAAAATTGATACATTTTGCCATTTTTAGAATTCTTATCAAAATTTAATAAAGTCCAAAATTCATAACTAAAAAATTTTAAAACAATTCAAGAACTTTTAAAAAATTCTAAAAGTATTAAAAATTATTTTTTTTTAAAAATTGATCTTATAGTAAAATTGATACATTAAACAGTTTTTAGAATTAATATAAAAATTTAATAAATTCCAAAATTCAAAACTTTAAAAAATCCTTCAAGAAATTTAAAAAAAAATCTAAACATGTTCAAAAATCCAAAAAAATGTTAAAAATTTTAAAAATTAAATTTTTTATAAAAATTAGATCTTATGGGAAAATTGATACATTTTGCCGTTTTTAGAATTCCGATAAAAATTTAATAAATTTCAAAATTCATAACTAAAAAATTTTAAAACAATTCAAGAACTTACAAAATTCTAAAAGTATCAAAAAATCCAAAAAAGTGTTAAAAATTTCCAAAATTATTTTTTTTTAAAAATTGATTTTTTAGTAAAATTGATAAATTAAACAGTTTTTAGAATTCCTATAAAAATGTAATAAATTCCAAAATTCAAAACTTTCAAAAATTTCAAACCCTTCAAGAAATTTTAAAAATTATAAAAATGTCAAAAAATTCAAAAATTGGTAAAATTGATACATTTTGTCGTTTTTAGAATTCCTATCAAAATGTAATAAATCCCAAAATTCATAACTAAAAAATTTGAAAACTTCAAAGAACTTTCAAAAAAATGTTAAAAAATTCAAAAATGAAATTTTTTTAAAAATTTATCATATGATAAAATTGATATCGTTTTTAGAATTTCTATAAAAATTTAATAAAGTCCAAAATTCAAAAATTTCAAAATCCTTTCAAGAAATTTAAAAAAAATTCTAAAAATTTAAAAAAATATAAAAAAATGTTAAAAATTTCAAAAATTAATAAATTTTAAAATTGATCTTATGCTAAAATTGATACATTTTGTCATTCTTATAAAATTTAATAAATTCATAACTTTTAAAAAATTCTAAAAGTATTAAAAAATTCACAAAAAAATTGAAAAATTTCAAAAATTAAATTGTTTTAAAAATTGATCATATGATAAAATTGATACATTATATCGCTTTTAGAATTTCTATAAAAATTTAATAAATTCTAAAGTTCAAAACTAAAACCCTTCAAGAAATTTAAAAAAATTCTAAATGTATCAAAAAATCCAAAAAAAATGTTAAAAATTTTAAAAATGAAAAAAAATTTAAAATTGATCTAATGGTAAAATTGATACATTTTGTCGTTTTTAGAATTCCTATCAAAATGTAATAAATCCCAAAATTCATAACTAAAAAATTTGAAAACTTCAAAGAACTTTCAAAAAAATGTTAAAAAATTCAAAAATGAATTTTTTTTAAAAATTTATCATATGATAAAATTGATATCGTTTTTAGAATTTCTATAAAAATTTAATAAAGTCCAAAATTCAAAAATTTCAAAACCCTTTCAAGAAATTTAAAAAAAATTCTAAAAATTTAAAAAAATATAAAAAAATGTTAAAAATTTCAAAAATTAATAAATTTTAAAATTGATCTTATGCTAAAATTGATACATTTTGTCATTCTTATAAAATTTAATAAATTCATAACTTTTAAAAAATTCTAAAAGTATTAAAAAATTCACAAAAAAATTGAAAAATTTCAAAAATTAAATTGTTTTAAAAATTGATCATATGATAAAATTGATACATTATATCGCTTTTAGAATTTCTATAAAAATTTAATAAATTCTAAAGTTCAAAACTTAAAACCCTTCAAGAAATTTAAAAAAATTCTAAATGTATCAAAAAATCCAAAAAAAATGTTAAAAATTTCAAAAATGAAAAAAATTTTAAAATTGGTAAAATTGATACATTTTGTCGTTTTTATAATTCCTATCAAAATTTAATAAATTCAAAACATCTTGCAATTTTCCAGATTTTTGGAAACTCTCGTCTGTTCATTAAGTCATTAAAGATTAGCTGGAACTTATCAACATAATTTCTTCGTTTGTGAATAAGGATATAATTGCAATGTCTGTCGGAATTTTTTTCCTCGGTGGTCTGGAAGTAGTGCTTTCCCCACTTCCATCTGCTACTCGTTCGTCATATTAATCAAAGAGTTCATTTCCTTTTTTTTCATAACTATTTGATACCCTTTACATCTTCATCCACCATCTTTTAGCGTTCAATTTTGTACGCCTTCCCTTTTCTCTGCTACTTCCTCATTCCATCAATAAATTGGTTTTTTCTTAAATCGGGGTTTCTTCCTAAATGTTTTGTCACAAGCCTTTGATATGATTTTAGTAATTTCATGGTATCTATTTTCTGTTTTCTTTTTCAAATTCTTCTCGTTCTTTATTTGCCATCCTTTTATGTCCGGTACCATATCTACAAATCATACATGGTGGACACAGCAGTGGGCTTAGTAGACATCCTTGTTTGACCCCTGAATTGTTTAAAAATGTTAAAATTTTAATTTTTTTAAATTTTAGTTCTACTTGGACACTTCGTTAATAAATTTAGATTGGCAGCTGGTCACAAAACCGATCAACGTTTACAAATAATTCAAGAGACACTTTCTACTATTAAAATTATTAAAATGTACAAATGGGAGGAATATTTTAGAAAAAAAATTGACGATTCAAGATTGTAAGTATAAAAATAATTTACAATCGAGAGTGTCTAGAGTTCCGTCTAGTCGGTGAAAAACCAATCGGTCCGCACAGTCCGACTGCCTAATGTACGTTAATTTGAAAATTTGATTATTCATCACTATGATACGGTGTGGTCTAATGGAAGCGTGTGTGGATATCTTTTTTTATTTTTGTACGAAATATATAGAAGTTATTTCTTTTTCTTTTAATACACAGGCTAGATTTAGATAGTCAAGACTTCTTTTAATAAAATAAAATAAACAGGTTAATTACGTTTTCTCTATAGACCCTTCTTTTATTTTTTCATCTTTTCTTATATTTATTTCAAACTAAATCCTAACAGCCACGATATCCGTCAAGACGGACCTATTGGGTTTTCACCGGGTCCGACCAGACGGACCTCTAGGCACTATCTTTATAATCGGATAAATCGGAGAAAAATCGCCAGACTTAAATTTATTATTAAAAATTATTGCTTTCAAAACATTTTGTAGGTGGCAACATTGTCCCACAATGCAATTTTTTATCAAACCAACCCTATCCTTTTTCTCTTCTTCGTTTACGCAATAATTCTCAGATTTGTTCGTAATTACGTTATAAATAGGCAGTGACGGATTTTATTATATTTATATATAAAAAATGAAGGATCGGGACATAGTTCCGGCCCTGGTGATATGATTAAATAATTGTAGTTAAATATACAGGGTGACGGAAATTTAATTCATCACTATTGGAATTTCTAAAGAAAAAAGATATTTATAAGACGATTTTATTACTTTTTTCACAATTAAAATATCAGGTCCGGTTTCCGAGATATTTGGGAAAAACCGAAATTGACGAGTTTCGTTTTGTTTTAACAATTTTTAAAGGTAGAAAAAAAACTTTTTTATTGAAGGACAAATATCGCTTAACATAGAGTATCCAATTTATTAAAACAAAGTTTGGTCTTTGAAGGGCCACTCTCAACTATTTTTTTTTAATACGAATCTGTGTTATGTTCATTCTTGAAATCTCATTTTTTTTGTCTATCCAACAATGTAGAATATTTAATTTTTGTTATTGGATTTTGACACTGAACTGTACTTTGGAAACTTTTCTAAATACGGTCCTGTTTAATTTTTTTACTGTAATTATTTATAAATATTTTTAAATAAAACTAATTAAAAATTGAAAGCTTAATGCAATAAAATTTCTATAGCATTTTTAAAATAAGGTTACTTAAATAATTTTAAACAGAAAATAAGAACAGGATCGTACTTTCAATCACTACAATTCATTGTTAAAGCCTAATAAAAAAATTTAAATTTAAGAGTCTTTTTTGATTACAACTTTTCAGAATCCTATTTTTATTGCAATCTTCCAAGAGTATATTGTTATTGCAATCTTTCGGGACACTATTTTGATTGCAATCTTTCGATACACTATTTTTATAGCAATCCTTGAAGATCCTATTTTTATTGCAATCCTTCAAGATCCCATTTTTATTGCAATCCTTCAAGATCCTATTTTTATTGCAATCCTTCAAGATCCTATTTTTATTGCAATCCTTCAAGATCATATTTTTATTGCAATCCTTCAAGAGACTATTTTAATTGCAATCTTCCAACTTCCTATTTTTATTGCAATCCTCCAATAGTTTATTTTTATTGCAATCTTCTAGAATCCTATTTTTATTACAATCTTCCAAGAGTCTATTGTTATTGCAATTTTCCAAGGTCCTACTTTTATTGCAATCTTTCGGGACTCTATTTTTATAGCAATCCATGAAGATCCTATTTTTATTGTAAACTTGCAAGAGTCTATTTTTATTGCAATCTTCCAAGGTCCTATTTTTATTGCATTCTTTCGGGACACTATTTTTATAGCAATCCTTGAAGATTCTATTTTTATTGCAATCTTCTAGAATCCTATTTTTATTACAATCTTCCAAGAGTCTATTTTTATTGCAATCTTCCAAGTTCCTATTTTTATTGCAATCCTCCAATAGTTTATTTTTATTGCAATCCTCCAATAGTTTATTTTTATTGCAATCTTCCAGAATCCTATTTTTATTACAATCTTTCAAGAGTCTATTGTTATTGCAATCTTTCAAGGTCCTATTTTTATTGCAATCTTTCGAGACACTATTTTTATAGCAATCCTTGAACATCCTATTTTTATTGTAAACTTGCAAGAGTCTATTTTTATTGCAATCTTCCAAGTTCTTATTTTTATTGCAATCCTCCAATAGTTTATAGAATCCTATTTTTATTACAATCTTCCAAGAGTCTATTGTTATTGCAATTTTCCAAGGTCCTATTTTTATTATAATCTTTCGGGACACTATTTTTATAGCAATCCTTGAAGATTCTATTTTTATTGTAACCTTCAAAAGGCTATTTTTATTGCAATCTTCCAAGGTCCTATTTTTATTGAAATCTTTCGAGACACTATTTTTATAGCAATCCTTGAAGATCCTATTTTTACTGCAAACTTGCAAGAATCTATTTTTATTGCAATCTTCCAGGTTCCTATTTTTATTGCAATCCTCCAATAGTTTATTTTTATTGCAATCCTCCAATAGTTTATTTTTATTGCAATCTTCTAGAATCCTATTGTTATTACAATCATCCAAGAGTCCATTGTTATTGCAATCTTCCAAGGTCCATTTTTATTGCAATCTTTCGATACACTATTTTTACAGCAATCCTTCAAGAGTCTATTTTTATTGCAATCCTTCAAGAGTCTATTTTTATTGCAATCCTTCAAGAGCCTATTTTTATTGCAATCTTCCAAGGTCCTATTGTTATTGCAATCGTTCGAGACATTATTTTTATAGCAATTTTTCAAGATCCTGTTTTATTACAAACTTGCAAGTTCCTATTTTTAGTGCAATCCTCCAATAGAGTATTTTTATTGCAATCTTCCAGAATCCTATTTTTATTGCAATCCTTCAACATCTTATTTGAAAAATTAAATTAAAGTACAGGTCAGTATTAAAAAAAAGCTGATAGTGTATATTCAAAGCTTAAGAATTAGTTTGCTTTTAATATAAAGTTTTTCCTATTTATAAAAATTATAAAGTGTTAATTATGTAAAACGAAAATTATCAAATATCTCGGAAATCGAACCTGTAATACAGTGTGTTGAAAAAAAGTTTGCACCATATTAAAAACTTTTTTATTCTTGATTTTTGAGAAAATATTATTCATGATAAGGTTTTCTTAAAATATATTTTTATTAAATTTGCCATGTACGAGGGATGTCAGAAAATTTGAATTTTTTATTTATTTTTTTTTTTAAGGAAAGAAATAAATCGAATGCTGATTGGTTTTTATTTAAAAATAATAATTAATATGCTAGGAGGACTATTTTCAAAGGTAGGCTTTTACGTATTAATTATGTCCTGTATTTGGACAGGAATTTCAACGGAAGCAGAAATAATTTTTTACCTCGCCTCTGTCTTTAATAATCTAAAATATAGTTTGGGAATTATAATACCGGTTAGCATCGGTAGAGGGGCAGAAATATTGTCATCAATTATTAGAATAAACAAAGTTATTACAGGTTAGTTATATTAAAATTAATAGATATCTTTTTATTTATTATTTTTTTAATTTTAGGAGAAGAATTGCCACCAAAATTGGGTTCAGATAATCCTACAGATAATCCAAGTATCGAACTAACAGGCGTAACAGTAAATATACTATCCAAAACGATTTTGAAAGATGTTACTTTAAATATTAACAAAGGTCTAATTTTGGTCACAGGAACCGTAGGATCAGGAAAAAGTGCTCTACTAAAAACAATTTTACAGGACTATCCCTTATCTGAAGGACATTTTTTAACTTTCGGGCGTTTCTCTTATGCTTCGCAAGATCCATGGTTATTCCCATCTACCATCAAACAAAATATTTTATTTGGAGAGAAATTTAATGAAACAAGGTATTTTAGAAATTTTAAATCGGAATAAAAATCAAAAAAAAAATCACAAGTTTTAAAATATAACTTAATAGGCACAAATTATTCGTAATAGAATTTTTTGTTTAATTTTTATATGTTGAATTCAAATCTAAAATGAGAATTTTAATATTCCATGAAATACAGACAAACAGACAGACTTACAAAGAATTTAGTCAAAAATTAATATTCTTTCGCGACCGTATCTATTACTATTTTTCCTTTTCAGAGTTTTCGAAAAAAAAACTGTTATATAACGGTTCTGTCCGTCCGTCCGTCTTACAAAGGGTAATTGACTCAGCAAACACCTAAAATAATATTAATCTTTAAACTATGATCCCAAGGTCATTTCAAATTTTCGAAAAACTCGAAAAGTTGCGTCAAAAATATTTTCACTTGATTTACTATACACATTAAACTAACAAATTTTACATAAATAACTAAGTTAAGAGCAACGAAAAAAAAATTCTCGGTCCGAAATTAAAAACCCTGCGTTGTAAATATTTAACAAGTCCATTAAAATATCTTATTAGAGATAATAGAAACATCAAAGTTCGATGCAATTTTAATATATTAAAATATTAAAAACGCCCCCATCTTTTTTTTTTTTTTTTTTTTTTTTTTTTTTTTTTTTTTTTTTTCACTTCAATTAAATCCTGTTGAGCTAGTGCTGCTCCCTTGAAACGATAAAAAAGGGAAAACGTGAATATAACTTGAACAACATTAAAAATAATTGGAAATAATTGAAAAAAATGTGAAAAAACATCCGGAACAAACAATTCGAAAATATCGAATACAGTAGAAAAAAACGAAAAAAAATAATAATAATAAAATCAGGAACAATCAAAAACAAATTGAAAACAATAAAAATAATTGGAAAAAATTGAAAAATCGAATTGACTCTGAAAAAAAATGAAAAAATCGAATAGAAATTGAAAAAAAAAACATGAAAAAAATGTAATACAGTTTAAATAAATCGAAAAAGGTTGTAAAACAATCGAGTACGACGAAAAGAATAAAAAAAATGAAAAAATCGAATAAAATTTGAAAAAAAAATTAAAAAAATCGAATAAACAATTATATAAACTTTAAACAATAAAAAATAGGAAAAAATTTGAAAAAACTTGTTAAAATTTAATAGTCGGAAAATCGGAAAGAATCGAGTACGACTTGAAAATAATAAAAAAAATCGAATAGAGTCCGTAAAAATCGGAAATTAATTAAAAAAATCGAATTAAATTTGAAAAAAAAATTAAAAAAATCGAATAAAGTTTGAAACAATTATATAAACTTTAAACGATAAAAAAATGGGAAAAAATTTGAAAAGATTTGAAAAAACTGGAAAAAAATTGAAAAATTCGAATAAAATGTGAAAAAAAAAATTAAAACAATCGAATAAAGTTTGAAACAGTTATATAAACTTTTAACAATAAAAAAAATGGGAAAAAAATTGAAAAAACTTGTTAAAATTCGAAAAAATTTAATAGTCAGAAAATCGAAAAAAAATTGTAAATAATCGAGTACGACTTGAAAATAATAAAAATAAAATTGAAAAAAAAATCGAAGAAAGTCGGAAAAAATTGAAAAAATCGAATAAAATTTGAAAAAAAAAAATGAAAAATCAAATATAATTAGAAAAAAAAAACAAGAAAAAAATTTGAAAAATATTAAAAACAGTCGTAAAAATCGAAAAAGATCGTAAACGAGTACGACTCGAAAATAATAAAAAAAATGAAAAAATCGAATAGAGTCGGAAAAAAATTGATAAAATCGAATAAAATTTAAAAAAAAAAATAAAAAAAATTAAAAAAATCAAAAAAGTTTGAAACAATTATATAAACTTTAAACAATAAAAAATGGGAAAAAATTTGAAAAAACTTGTTAAAATTTAATAGTCTGAAAATCGAAAAAAAAAATCGGAACCAATCGAGTACGACTTGAAAATAATAAAAAAAATTGAAAAAAAAAATTGAATAGAGTCTGTAAAAATCGGAAAAAAATTAAAAAAAATGAATAAAATTTGAAAAAAAAATCGAATAAAGTCTGAAACAATTATATAAACTTTAAACGATAAAAAAATGGGAAAAAATTTGAAAAGATGTGAAAAAACTGGAAAAAAATTTGAAAAATTCGAATAAAATGTGAAAAAAAAAATAAAAAAATCGAATAAAGTTTGAAAATACTTGTTAAAATTTGAAAAACATTAATAGTGGGAAAATCGAAAAAAAAAATCGTAAACAATCGTGTACAACATGAAAATAATAAAAAAGAAATTGAAAACAAAATCGAATAGAGTCAGTAAAAATCGGAAAAAATAGAATAAAATTTAAAAAAAAATAAAATCGAATAAAGTCTGAAACAATTGAATAAACTTGAAACAATAAAAAAATTGGAAAAAAGGGAACATGGAAAAATCGAATAAAACAAAAAACGTGAAAAAATTTGAAAAAATTTAAAAAAATCAAATACAGTCAGAAAAATCGAAAAAAAGAAACCAAACCGAATAAAATTTGAAAAAAATTTAAAAAAATCGAATAAAATTTTGAATAAAAAAAATGAACAAAAAATTAAATAACTAACTTAAAAAATCGAATAAATTCTGAAACAGTTGAATAAAACTTCAAAAAATTTATAAAAAATTGGAAAAAACGGAGTAATAGAAAAGTCTGAAAAAATCGTAAAAAAATATAAAAATCGGAGTCGAAAAAATTTAAAAAATTGATTTAAAGTCTGGCGCAATTGAATAAAACTTGAAAAAATAAAAAAAATGGAAAAAGGGAACATGGAAAAATCGAATAAAACCAAAAACATGTGAATAAATTTGAAAAAAATCAAAAAATCAAATATAGTCGAAAAATCGAAAAATTAATGAAACAAATCGAATCAAATTTGAAAAAATTTAAAAAAATCGAATAAAATTTGAACAAAAAAATAAAAAAAAAATCAATTAACATTTGAAAAAAAAATCGAAAAATTGAATAAATTCTAAAACAGTTGAATAAAACTTGAATAAATTAAGAAAAAAATTGAAAAAACGGAATAATGGAGAAGTCTGAAAAAATCGTAAAAAATTATAAAAATCGAATAGAGTCGGAAAAAATTTAAAAAACCGATTTAAAGTCTGAAACAATTGAATAAAACTTGAAAAAATAAAAAAATTGGAAAAAGGGAACATGGAAAAATCGAATAAAACCAAAAAATGTGAATATATTTGAAAAAAATTAAAAAATCAAATATAGTCGGAAAAATCAAAAAATTAAAGAAACAAGTCGAATAAAATTTGAAAAAATTTAAAAAAATCGAATAAAATTTGAACAAAAAAAAATGAAAAAAAAATCAAACATTTGAAAAAAAAATTGAAAAATCGAATAAATTCTAAAGCAGTTGAATAAAACTTGAAAAAATTAAAAAAAAAATTGAAAAAACATTATGGAAAAGTCTGAAAAAATTATAAAAATCGAACAGAGTCGGTAAAAATTAAAAAAAAATCGAATAATCCGAAAAAATCGAATAGTCGGAAAAAATCGAGAAAAATTGAACAAATCAAATAAAATTTGAACAAAAAAAATCAAAAAACCGAATAAATTCTGAGACAATTGAATAAAACTTGAAAAAATAAAAAACAAAATTGGAAAAACGGAAAAATGGAAAAAACCGGATGAAGCCTAAAAAAATCAAAAAAAAATTGTAAAAATCAAACAAAACTTGAGAAAAACAAAATAAAAATTGGAAAAAATTAGATGAAAATAGAAAACTAAAAAAAACGTACACATCATTGGCGACTACAGTAAGATTTTTTAAGGGGGTGACATCTAAAGATGTATTTATTGTTTGTCTTTTACTATTTTTTCTCATTTTTAAGACCTATTCTGTCTCTGTCTTGTGCTCTATTGTCTATATAAGTTCATCATCGTCTGTGGGATATTTTACAACTTTAACTAATTTATCTCTTATTTTATTAAACTTGATGTTTTTGTTATATTTTTTTTAGGAATTTTATATTAATTAAATTTTATTACAATAATACATTGTTTACAATTGAAATTTTTAATTAATTCTAAATAAATAAAATAATTATAATTATAAAAAAAACAACAGAAACATATTCCAGACAGTGATTGTTTAATAGTTGATCAAGTAGATTGTAATGGCTGAAATTGTTACATTTTTAAAAAGTGTAGAATTTGTAACAATAATTAGAACATGTATAGATGAAAAAACAAAAAAACTACTACAAGAAATTAGTGATTTGAAGATTGAGGTAAAAAACTTAAAAGATAGTAATATCGATTTAGTAAAATTATTAAATGCACAAGAAATTGTTACTAATGAAAGCCGAAATTTTGGTTTACAAAATAAATCTTTGACGTTGAAAATTAATAATAATAATAATAATAATAATAATCCTGGAACCAGTATAGAGACAACTCAACAAAAAATGGATAATAATGATATACATAATGATGCATCAAATGGAAATAATGGTAAATGGGAATTTCAAAAACATAGAAATAGACGAAGAAATATTATTTACGGAAAATCTAGTGACGATAATGTATTTTATGGGGTGGAAATTACTATGGATTATCACGTATTTAGATGTCCCTTAGATTTAACTTGTGAAAAACTGAAGAAATTTCTTCAATCAAAAGGCATTCCAAACGCAAAATGTGAATATATGCAATCAAAATATCCAAATTTATATAAATCATTCAAAGTAACAATTTCATCAGAATATAGTAATTTATTTACGAACCCTAAAATATGGCCAAAATATGTTGGAGTAGATCAATTTCAAAAGCGTTTTTCAAAACTAGACAAATAAAAAAATATTCTATACAATAAGATTTAAAGAAACTTGTTATTTTCTAAATAAAGTAAAACTTTTAATTGATAATTGTTGATAGTGTTGTTTTTCCCGCGCGCCACCTGTCTGTCATCTGTCATTTGCATATCCTGTTATTCTTCTTCTTTTCACTCCATAATATTTAGTGGTTTATTAAGTAGATATAAAGGAGATTGCTAAAGCAATAAAATACAGTGAACTTTTTTTAAAAAGAAAGCGGGAAATTTTGAATTTTCGTATAGTGAGGCAAAATGAAATTGAAGTGTTCGAAAGTTGATTAGAAAGCATAGTAAAAACACATAAATATTTTTATTTCATACATAATACATTATTATAATTGTAGCTCGACACATTTTTTTTATATTATAATCTTGTTAACAAGTGCTTTTTGGGTCAAACTTTTTCTCCGCCTCCGAGAAATATGAACGAGGTGTCTTTCGATTCGAAATGGAGTGTAGATGAATTTTGAAAAAATTCAAGAGCAAAAGCAAAAGTTATAAACAATTAACTGAAAAATAAAAATGGGGTTTGGTTTTTTGCAAATATCTCAAAAACTATTTGTCATTTTTCGAATTTGAAAAAAAGATTCAAAAAGAAGAGGAATTTTATCAAAAAAAAAATATACCACCCGGAACTGTAGGAACAATATTTATAATTTTCCCAGAGTGTTGAAAATACGACCGAAAACGGGGACTCCGGTTTGCATAAGCGCTGCCCACTTTGAACCTTTAATAAATAAATATTATTTAAACTTATTAAATATAAAAATTAAAAATTGAAAAAATTCAGGCATCTACTGGATAGATTTATGAACAATAATCGGGGATCAAAAAATTTTTATCGCGAGTTTTCTATTAGTTATGCATTACTTAATTTACAATTTTTTCCTACTTGAACATGAACATTGTAAGTATGATAATTGTTAAATAATAAATCTGATTTTTTTTTTCATTTTTGTGATCTATTTTTGAAAGGTCTCAGAAGAGATTGCCGTTAGAAAAATGAAAAAATTGTTATTTTTCAATTTGTTAATAACAATTTATTGATTAATCATTGAAAAAAAAATGTTTTTTTCATGTTACTATTGATTCATTTTTTTATGATCAGAAGTCACATAAAAATGATTTTTAAAATTTTTTATTTCTTATTGTTTACAAAAATTGTTATAAACAAATGCGTTGTTTATAAGATAATTTAATTTTTTTTTTGGAAACAATCTTTAATGTTTTTTTTTAGTGCTTATAAACGTATTTGTTAATTAACAATTTTTTTCTATCACCAATTATTATTAAGGAACCATTTTTTTTAATCATAATTTATCTTCTTCTTTGATAACTGAAAAAAAATTGTTTTTATTTAAATTTTCATTATTTATTTAATAAACAATTCGTTATAATCAATTAAATTTTTTCTATATATTTTTTATTTTTC
The DNA here is from genome assembly GCA_963243735.1 of Neocrepidodera transversa. NCBI lineage: Eukaryota > Metazoa > Arthropoda > Insecta > Coleoptera > Chrysomelidae > Neocrepidodera > Neocrepidodera transversa. The sequence goes on along the minus strand of OY725341.1, from coordinate 2,048,968 downwards.
TACATAATTAAACAAAAACAACCATGTGTTATTTTTTGAGAAAAATTGTTTATTTGTTAGAAAAAAATTTTTCATTAACAAATGCGTTTTTAAGTAAGAAATTTTTTTTAAGAAACGATTTTTTTTTCAATTATAATTTGCATCAAAAAATATGTTTCCAAAAAAAATTTAAATTATCTTATAAACAACGCATTTGTTTATAACAATTTTGTAAACAATAGAAAATAAAAATTTTTAAAAATCATTTTAAACGGATCAATAGTAATATGAAAATAAATTTTTTTTTAATGATTAATCAAGCTTTTTAATTTTTAACTTAAGTAAATTATTAATAACAAAGTGAAAAATAACAATTTTTTCATTTTTCTAACGGGAATCTCTTCCGAGACCTTTCAAAAACAGCTCCAAAAAAGGAAAAAAAATAAGATTTGTTATTTAACAATTATCGCACTTACAATGTTCATGTTCAAGTAGGAAAAAAATTGTTAATTAACTAATACATAATTAATAGAAAAATTGCGATAAAATTTTTTTAACCGTGGATTAGTGTTCATAAATCTATCCAGTAGATGCCTGAATATTTTCAATTTTTAATTTTTATATTTAATAAGTTTAAAAAATATTTATTCATTAAAGGTCCAAAGTGGGCAGCGCTTACGTAAGCCGGAGTCCTTGTTTTCGGCCGTATTTTCAACACTCTGGGAAAATTATAAATATTGGTCCTACAATTCCGGTAGGTATATTATTTTTTGGTAAATTTCCTGCTCTTTTTGAATCTTTTTTCAAATTTAAAAAATGTCAAATAGTTTTTGAGTTTTTTACAAAAAACCAAACCCCATTTTTTTCTGATAATTGTTTATAACATTTGTAATTTTTGCAAGCGGCTCTTGAATGTTTCCAAAAATCAACTACACGCTATTCCGAATTGAATGACACCTCGTTCATATTTTTTGGAGGCGGAGAAAAAGTTTGACCCAAAAAGCACTTGTTGATTAGACTAAATGTGGGGTATACATTTTAGAAAGCCGCAAATTTTGAGTTCTAGAAACATTAAAAAAATAATAAACATTAGAAATGCACATAATAAAAAATATTGTATTGTCCTGGGTTCAATTTTCCTCTTCATTATCCTGCACAATTTTCACTCAGTATCCTGCACAACTTTTTCTTATCTACTCTACTGCTACCTGATTTCTGTAATGTATCTTCATGTAGTTATCCTATTTCTTGATTTTTTTTTCTTTGTATTTTAATGATTGATAAACTTCTTTATTTACATATATATATTTTTTTTTTAATTATATGGATCTTTTATAGGTATATATTTATGTTTAAATACTGTATATGTACGCACATATTATTATTACAAATCCCAATTTTTATATTTTTGACATTTTTAAAATTTTCTGTCTAACCAAAAAAATCTTACTTGTTTATTTTTGTCGTTTTTTTTTTCAATTTTTGTCGTTTTTTATATTTATGTTTAAATACTGTATATGTACGCACATATTATTATTACAAATCCCAATTTTTATATATTTGACATTTTTAAAATTTTCTGTCTAACCAAAAAAATCTTACTTGTTTATTTTTGTCGTTTTTTTTTCAATTTTTGTCGTTTTTTTTCGATATCTTTTGATTTTTTTTATATTTCTTTCGATTCCTTTCCATTTCTTTTGATTTTCTTCGATTTTTGTCGGTATTTTTTTTTCGTTTTCTTTCCATTTTTGTCGATTTTTTCGATTTCTTTTATATTTTTTTCGATTCCTTTCCATCTCTTTCCATTTCTTTTGTTTTTTGTCGCTTTTTTCCATTTCTTTCGATTTTTGTCCATTTTTTTCGATTTTTTTTGATTTTTTTCGATTTTTGTCGGTTTTTTTCGATTTTTGTCGATTTTTGTCGATTTTTTTCGATTTCTTTTGATTTTTTTAATATTTTTTTCCATTCCTTTCCATCTCTTTCGATTTCTTTTGATTTTCTTCGATTTTTGTCGGTTTTTTTTCGTTTTCTTTCGATTTTTGTCGATTTTTGTCGATTTTTTTCGTTTTATTTCGATATTTGTCGATTTTCTTCGATTTCTTTTGATTTTTTTAATATTCTTTTCGTTTCCAATCCATTTCTTTCGATTTTCTTCGATTTTTGTCGGTTTTTTTTCGTTTTCTTTCGATTTTAGTCGATTTTTTTCGTTTTATTTCGATATTTGTCGATTTTCTTCGATTTATATTGATTTTTTTTAATATTCTTTTCGATTCCAATCCATTTCTTTCGATTTCTTTTGATTTTCTTCGATTTTTGTGGGTTTTTTTTTTCGTTTTTTTTCGATTTTCTTCGATTTCTTTTGAATTTTTTAATATTCTTTTCGATTCCATTCCATTTCTTTCGATCTCTTTTGATTTTCTTCGATTTTTGTCGGTTTTTTTTTTCGATTTTTGTCGATTTTTTTCGTTCTTTTTTGTTCGATTTCTTTTGATTTTTTTCCGTTCTTTTTTATATTTTTTTCGATTTATTTTGATTCCTTTTCATCTCTTTCGATTTCTTTTGATTATTTTCGATTTTTGTCAGTTGTTATTTGATTTCTTTGTTATCATCTGTCTTTTCCCAAAATGAAAACTAAATATTTTTGTCTCTCTCATATCATTTACTTATATGCCGTAATTAAAATTTTCTTTTACATTTCCAAAATTATATTAAATCTTCAAAATCAAACTTATACAGAGTATTTCATTACAATACATAACCAAAATTTTATTATTGTATCTTCATATTTCCATACTTTATGCGCACACTGTATATATGTACATAATAAAAAATAGTGAAACTTATACAATTTTTATTAATAGTTATAATGTATATGTATTAATTAATTATTAAAACAATTTGATATAAACAAAAAATTGTATTACAAAAAAATTATCCCTATTAAAACAAAAAATAAATAATAATGGCTTTTAATAAAATTAATGAATTTTAGATTATTCCACATTCACTAAAAAAATTGAAATAATATAAAAACTCTTATTATTTTGTATTTCAGATACCAACAAGTTTTAAAAGTTTGTGCTTTAGAATATGATTTAAGTCTATTCGTTAAAGGAGACGAAACTATTGTTACAGATAAAGGATTAAATTTAAGTAAAGGACAACAAGCTAGAGTCAATTTAGCCAGAGCTGTTTACAAGGAAAGTGAAATGTATCTTCTGGATGATTCTTTAACAGGTAAAAAAATATTTATTATTGAATCAATATAGAAAAAAATTATATCTTTTTAGCTCTTGACGCTCATGTACAAGACTATATTTTTAATGAATGCATTAAAACATTTTTAAAAGATAAAATATGCATTCTTGTAACTCAAATTGATAGCCATATTCAAGAAGCTGATACTGTCATAATTATGCACGAAGGACAAATTAAATATAATGGTAAACCAAACGAGAAAGTTATAAATGAAATCGTTATAGAAGATGATGATCTTGAGAAAGAAATTATTGATAGAGAAAAAAAATTAAATAAAAAAAACGGAGATTTAATAGAGACTATATCAAAAATATACACTGAGAATAATAAAAAAGGAGAAGTTGATTTTAATGTTCATAAAAAATATATCTCGTATGGTGGAGGATGTATTGTAATGTTTTTAATACTTGTTTTACTTGGTGTAAATCAAGGCACTGAAAGTTACTCAGAATCTTTATTAACCAAATGGTAAGTATTATTATTATTTTTATTAGCTATAAAAAAAACCTAACTACAATATCAGTACAAGATGGCTTCAAACAACACTTGAAACTGGAAGTATAGAACAAAAGAAGGGTTGTCAATGTAACAGAAATAATAGTAAAATAAATTTATAAATAACAGAAGAGTAAAGATAATTAAAAAGAAAATAAATTGATTAAAGAATTAGTAATTAAAAAAAAATAAAATGGGAAAGAATGTAAAAAATATGAAACAAAATGAAAATTAAAAAAAAAAAAAATAAAGGAACAAATCAATATTATACAGAAAGATAATAATTATATTAAACTTCGATTGAAAGTAATAAATAACAAAGAATGAATAGCTAAGAACAAGTTTTAAGAATAAAATAGAAAAATAAATTAATAAAAGCAAAAAAAATTGTCGTTATCCAGCAGACGAGAAGCGAGAATGAAAACAAATGAAAACAAATGAACAAAAATGAAAACACATGAAAACAAATGAAAACAAATGAAAACAAATGAAAACAAATGAAAACAAATGAAAACAAATGAAAACAAATGAAAACAAATGAAAACAAATGAAAACAAATGAAAACAAATGAAAACAAATGAAAACAAATGAAAACAAATGAAAACAAATGAAAACAAATGAAAACAAATGAAAACAAATGAAAACAAATGAAAACAAATGAAAACAAATGAAAACAAATGAAAACAAATGAAAACAAATGAAAACAAATGAAAACAAATGAAAACAAATGAAAACAAATGAAAACAAATGAAAACAAATGAAAACAAATGAAAACAAATGAAAACAAATGAAAACAAATGAAAACAAATGAAAACAAATGAAAACAAACGATTTTTTACGATTTTTTACGATTTTTTACGATTTTTGACGATTGTTTACGATTTTTTAAGACTTTTTTTCGACATTTTTACGATTTTTTAGGGTTTTTTACGATTTTTTACGATTTTTCAGATTTTTACGATTTTTACGATTTTTACGATTTTTTACGACTTTTTACGATTTTTCACGATTTTTTCCGGATTTTTGAAAAATCAAGAAAGATAGAACAAAAAGGGAAACAATCCTAAAAAAAAGCGAAAAATCGTAAGAAATTGTAAAAAAAAACTGAAGAAATCGCAAAAAATCGTAAAAAACCATAAAAAATCCTAAAAAATTGTAAAAACATCGAAATGATTTTTAATTATAATTAGAGAGATAAAAACTAACTATTTCTAAATTACTGAATTTTTTTAAATATTTGATCTTTCAAATTTTTTAATTTTTGAATATTTTGGGTTTTGAAATTTTTTTAAAATTTTTGGAATTCTTTAAACTTTTGTCAATTAAACATGCCCATGTGAAAATATTTGTTCATTTTACCATTTCAGCTTTATTGAATCTTTAAATTTTTTTACTTTTTTTAAATTGAAATTTTTGCTTTTTTTAGAATTTTTTTTTTTTTTTTTAATTTTTCGCCTTTACCTGTCCATGTAAAAATATTTATCCTTTACCATTCAAGTCTGTCAATGAAAAAATATTTGTCCTTTTTATTACCCTCTCACTTCAATTAAATTTGCGCCACCCTATATATAACATTTTGGGGTTTATCATCGTTTTTCCAATTTTCCGGTAAAATTATATATTTCCGGGAAAAAGGTAAGATAGGGAAATTTTAGATAATTTAACTCTCTACAAATTTTGTTTTATGTTATAATTATTATAAAATTCATTTTCTAATTTTTTTTTACGTATTTTTAAAAAATTAAGAAAGGAAAAAATGGAAAAAAATCGTAAAAAGTCATGAAAAATCGTAACAAAATCGTAAGAAATTGTAAAAAAAAATGTAAAAAACTTGTAAAAAGTCATAACATTTCGTAAATAATGCTAAATAATCGTAAAACATTATAAAAAATTGTAAAAAACCGTGAAAAAACGTAAACAAAAATCGTACAAAATTGGTAAAAAACTGGTAAAAGTCCTAAAAATTTGTAAAAAAATCGTGAAAAATCGTAAAAAACTGTAAAAACCTAAAAAAAACATAGGAAAAAACCATGCGTAAAGGAATAAATGGACAAGAAATGAAAATAAATTTAATAGAATATGACAAGTATTTCGAAACTAGCAAAATATAAGTAATGGGGGAAATATAAAAATAAGAGAAGAAATAAAGATATTGAAAGGAAGGACACAAAAATCGAACACAATAAAAAGGAATTCAGAAAAAGATGCAACATCCAAATCAATAATCGTAATTAAAAAAAACCGGAGCAAGGACAATTGATGGTAGAAGTTCATTATACAGCGTGTTTCAAAAGTCTGGAAACGTTTATATAACTACTAAAGATAAATTGTCCAAATTCTTTAATCACATTTTCAAAAATCTTCATTTGTTTTTACAACAGTCGCTCATTTTCAATTTTTTGAATCTCGATAATTTATCTTTAGTAGTTTTTAAATTCCGTTTCCAGACTTGTAAAGCACGCTGTATAAACAAGATTCGGGTAGTCGATATATTTTTGAATATTTTTTTTAATTTTTAATTGTAATTTTTGAAATATATTTATTTTTAGGATCGATGAACAACAATTAGCAATAAACATCGAAAAAAATATAACAAACCAATTAGCAGCGACTCTTCAACAAAATGAAGATTTATCTGTAGCTAGATCAAAAGAACAATATACCATAAAATTATACACTATAATCATGATGGTTGGTGTGGTACTGGGTTTAATAAAAACCTACGCCGTATTTGATTTTTGTAGAAGAGCTTCCATAAATATACACAAAACAATCGTGAAGCGTATTACATACGCAGTCATGTCGTTTTTCGATACACACTTTATTGGAAATATATTAAATAGATTTTCTCAAGATATGACCAATATTGATGAACATTTGCTATATGTTTTTAGTGAAAGTCTTAACGTATGTATCCATAAAACAAACAAAATAATATTAAATATCAATAAAGGATTCCAACTGATTATATAATAAATTTAAATTTCGGTCACCGATAAGTTAAGCTGTCGCCATTTAATTTGTCTAACGTGGAGATAATCCAAAATTTTATAAAAAATTATTAAGCCCGGCTCTGTTACAATCTCCTCTAAAATGCTCGAAGCTGAATATACGAGGTCTAAATGGAAATTTTTAGATAAATTAATATTAAAAAAACAAATGATTATCCATAACTAAAATGTGATAAATTATTCAACGAATAATAAAAAAATCGGCTGTGTCACCCCAGGACTTTCCCGACTCGACCGTAGAGAATATGTTATTTATTATTATTATTTTAATTACAAAATACTAAACATTACATTGATTTATGGAACACATTAGAAATAGCGAGCTGATAGCGAATTAATATTTCAATGTTGGTAATGACATCAGCTGCGCATGCGTACGTTGTATATCACAATGCTACAATTAGGATCTCCTAAAATTATGTGTGAAAACTATTGAGAATTCGAGAAAAATTTTCATACAATAGTTGTAGGGAATTTTAAATGTGTATTTTTTTCTCGCCATCTAGCGGCGAAACTATGAAGAATTCGATAACAGTTAAACATAAAAGTTAAAGAAAATTTGATGCTTTACAACTTTGCACAAGAAAATTTTGCACTAAATGCATTGTTTGTCCTCAAAATCAAGAAAAAATATAGAAAACATACATGCACATTTTTTACGCGCCCTCTAGTGGCGAAACTATTGGAAATTCTGAAAAAAGTTTGAAACAAAAGTTATAGAGAATCTTATTCTCTAAAACTTTGTACTATAATATTTTGCACTAAAATGTATTGTTTGTCCTCAAAATCAAGAAAAACTATAGAAAACAAACATGCACATTTTTTACGCGCCCTCTAGTAGCGCAACTTTTGGAGATTTTAGAAAAAGTTTGAGACAAAAGTTATAGAGAATTTTATGCTCTAAAACATTGTACCTCAAAATTTTGCACTAAAGTATATTTTTTGTCCTCAAAATCAAGAAAAACTAGAGAAAACCTACATGCACATTTTTACGCGCCCTATAGTGGCGAAACTATTGGAAATTCTGGAAAAAGTTTAAAACAAAAGTTATAGAGAATCTTATTCTCTAAAACTTTGTACTATAACGTTTTGCACTAAAATGTATTGTTTGTCCTCAAAATCAAGAAAAACTATAGAAAACAAACATGCACATTTTTTACGCACCCTCTAGTGGCGCAACTATTGGAAATTTTGGAAAATGCTCAAGACAAAAATTGTAGGTAATTTTATGTTCTAAAACTTTGTACTACAATATTTTGCACTAAAATGTATTGTTTGTCCTTAAAATTTAAATAAAGCAAAAAATTGTTACATGTATATTTAACCAATGTCGGTCTTGAGGACCCTCCACTGTACCAATTTAAACCAAAAACTAATGGTCGCATTTTAGGAACACACCGGCAGTTATCGTGGAAGATTACACACAGACACACAGACAGACCGTGCGCTGAAAATGGTTTCAATCTTCTTGGGGTACCTCAAAATGGATATTTCCATAGATATCTCGATTTTTTTTTGCTCGTTCACCTTACTTTCCCTTTGATGTGTCCGGGAAAGTAAAAAAACTCATAAATTTAATGTTCAATTAAACCAGATTAAATTGGCGGCAACATGTTTCGGCCACAACGATGGCCATCATCAGGCCTACAATATAAATATAAAATTCAATTACAATATAACAATTTTTTTAAAAAAACGAAGAACTTATACATAATATTTGTTATGAAAAATTGAACCGGTCACAATATAAAATTTAATATAAAAAATCAAACAAATCTTTCTATTAATTTTTTTCTACTTGAACATGAACATTGTAAGTACGATAATTGTAAATAAACAAATCTCAATTTTTTTTTCTTTTTTGGGCCTATTTTTGAAAAGTCTCAGAAGAGACTCCCGACATTAAAAAATTGTTATTTTTCACTTTGTTATTAAAAATTTACTTACGTTAAAAATTAAAAAGCTTCAGTAATCATTGAAAAAAAAATTTTTTTTATATTACTTTAGATTACTTATAATCAGAAATCACATGAAAGTGATTTTTTTAATTTTTTATTTCTTATTGTTTACAAAAATTGTTATAAACAAATGCGTTGTTTATAAGATAATTTAAAATTTCTTTTTTGGAAAAAAATTGTTCCTTAAAAAATTTTCTTATTTCTTAAAAACGTATTTGTTAATTAACAATTTTTTTTCTATCACCTGTAATTATTATTAAGGAACCATTTTTTTATTCATTTTCGTTGTTTATTTAATAAACAATTTGTTATAAACAATTAAATTTTTTCTATATTATTTTTTTTCTTTTTCTACATAATGAAACAAAAACAACTATGTGTAATTTTTTGAGAAAAATTATTTATATGGTAGAAAAAGTTTTTAATTAACAAATATCATAATTTGCATCAAAGATTGTTTACAAAAAAAAATTTTAAATAATCTTATAAACAACAACATAGAAAATAAAAATTTTTAAAAATCATTTTCATGTGACTTCTCATCATAAAAAAACGGATCAATAGTAATGTGAAAAAAAATTATTTTTTTCAATGATTAATCAAGCTTTTTAATTTTTAACTTAAGTAAATTGTTAATAACAAAGTAAAAAATAGCAATTTTTTAATTTTTCCAACGGGAATCTCTTCTAAGACTTTTCAAAAATATGTCCAAAAAAGGAAAAAAAATGAGATTTGTTTAATTACAATTATCGTACTTACAATGTTCATGTTCAAGTAGAAAAAAAATTGTTAATAACTAATGCATAATTAATAGAAAAATCGCGATAAAAATTTTTTCACCGCGGATTATTGTTTATAAATCTATCCAGTAGATGCCTGAATTTTTTCAATTTTTAATTTTTATATTTAAAAGTTTAAATAATATTTATTCAATAAAGATCCAAAGTGGGCAAGCCAGAATTCCTGTTTTCGGTCTTATTTTCAACACTGTGGGAAAATTATAAATATTGGTCATACAGTTCCAGGAGAAATAGTTTTTTGTTGGTAAATTTCCTCCTCTTTTTGAATCTTTTATCAAATTTAAAAAATGTCAAATAGTTTTTGAGATATTTACAAAACCGAAATCCCCCTTTTTTCAGTTAATTTTTTATAGCGTTTGCAATTTTTGAAAACGGCTTTTGAATTTTTTAAAAAATCATCTACACCTATTTTTAAACGAATGACACCTCGTTCATATTTTCGGAGGCGGAGAAAATGTTTGACCCAAAAAGCACTTGTTGACTAGACTATTAAATACCCGTTCGAAGCTGATTGAAAATGGATTAAAGCGGATCGATAATCCGCTTCCGATTAGCTTTGATCAGTTTTCAATCAGGTTTGAACTGGGCTTTGCGTGACCTTGAATTAACGCAATTTTGCCGGAATGAACCTTGCTGTTTTGTGCCAGGATTTAACATGAGGAATGGGTGCTGCTCCTTTACTCTCAGAGTTCAAAAATATAATTAAAAAATCCTGTCCGAACGTCTGCCTGCTTGACTGGATATAAACACTATAACTCTTGAATGAAAACTCCGATCAAGTTCCGCTTTTCATTTTACTTAGTAGGTATTTTTTATAATTATTATAAAATTTTGCGCGAGCACTCAGGATAAATAAATACACTTGGCAACGTCGCTTTTCTTCATGCTTGAATTCAATAAATTTCACTTCACTATCCGTTTTTTTATGGAAAATAAATCTAGTACCTGTAAGTGGGAATTACATCAAGGACTTAACACTTCCTCACGGAATCGATAGATTTAGCATATCTAATGAGGAAATTGGATATGAATTCAACATGTTTATCTATTGACAAACTCAACATAATATTTTTGATTAAAATTTTTAATACTTTTGGTTAAAATTTTTGATGTTAATTTATCGACATTATAACAATAAGATAGTGATTAAAATTTACTCTACTTTAGACAAACTAAATTATGGCAGCCATTGCGATATTTCGATTGATTCAACCATCTTAAAAATAAAGAAAAATATTAATTGGAATCCATTATGTATTTTCTTATTTTTTTATTTTATTTAAGTTTTAGGTAACTTTTGCAGTTGCAGGTATAATTATTTTAATTGCAACTGTTAGTCCATACTTTTTACTGTTCGCCGCAGTATTTTTCCTCGGCGTTTTTTTCTTGAGAAAAATTTATTTACCAACTGGAAGAAGTTTAAAGAGACTAGAAGCAGCATGTAAGTAATTTATTTATATCTAACAAATAGTTATAATCGAACTCATATTTTTCTAAATGGAAACTTATAAAAATGTTGTAGAATAAAATATATTTGTTTTTAGCTAGGAGTCCAATGATAGGACATCTTAATGCCACCCTTGAAGGATTAACTACTATTAGAGCTTACAAAGCCCAAGTCATTTTAACAGAAGAATTTGACAAACATCAAGATCTCTTCACATCTGCTCACTATACTTCTTTGGTAACTACAAGAGCTTTTGGATTTGCAACGGATCTTTTATGTTCGATGTTTATAGTTTTGGTAGTTACAAGATTCATTTTAATAGATACAGGTATTAATATACTGTATTTTTTTGTATTCAGGTTCGATGAACTTACTCTAATATTTATATTAAACACAACTAACAACTAACTCTTCCAAGTATATATGCTTATAACGACCGATCTCGACTCATCGCGTTATTTCTATAGACATCTATAAGGGTGACGTCACGATTGTTGGAATATTCTCTATAATTCTCGAGCGCGGTGTGTACACAGGGCCGGCCTCGTTACAATACATTAAATAAATAAATTTTTACCAATAGTCCAAGAACAAGCGACGCACACTGTTACCATTGAAAAAGCAATATAAAATATATACATAAATGTGTGCTTAGTGACTGTATACGAAATCGCGTCGCATTTAGAAAAAAATTTAACAAATTAAATTATTTTTGAGTCAATTATTTACGATTTGCTTATATTACCTATCAAGTTTTTGAGAGCATTACACTGTAGTTGGCACTTTTTGCTACAACGTTATTAAGATCTGTCAGCGTCAAGGGATTTTTTTAATAAGAAATTATTATCATACGAAAAAGTAATACTATTATTCGGTATGAAATGAAAGCTTATGAGATCCTCTACTCAAATTACTTAGTCTGTCGGGATACATATAGAAGAAAGTACTTGATAGACTGAAATCTAGTTAGGTGCAAAAAAACGAGAATTTCGTTCGGATTTCTTTTCCGTTTCCTTGGACGATACAAGTTATTAAAATCGGTTTTCCGAGAGATCGATTGCGGAAACGGAGCGTTCCCAATTTTTGATTTGATGGATTTTATTTGTTTTAATTTAAAATCCTTATAAGAATCCCAAAAATCTTTAAAAACCATTAACAAATGTTTAAAACGTTTAAAAATCAATCCTTAAAACTCTTTAAAAATCCTTCAAAATTCTTAAAAAAATTTAAAACCCTTAAAAATCTTAAGAAAATCTTAAAAACAGTTTAAAATTTTTAAAAATCTTAAGTAATTCTTAAATATTATAAAATAATCCTTAAAAAAAACATTAAAATCACTAAAAATACTTAAAAAATCCTTAAAAATCTTTAAAAACCCTTAAAAATACATAAAGACTTAAAATTACTTAAAAATCTTAGGCAATTGTTAAAGATCCTAAAATAATACTTTCAAAACATTAAAATCCCTAAAAATAGATTAAAATTCTTAAAAATCCCTAAAAATAGATTAAAAAATCCTTAAAAATTCCTAAAAACCCTTAAAAATTCTTAAAGACTTAAAATTACCGAAAATCTTAAGAATTCTTAAAAATGTCTAAAAATACTTAAAAGTCCTTGAAAATTCTTAAGAATCCTTAAAAAATCGTTAAAAATCCTTTTAAATCCTTAAAATGCTTAAAAATCCATTCAAATCCTTAAAACTCTTTAAACTCTTAAAACTTTTAAAAAAATTTAAAAATCCTTAAAAATCTTAAGAGAATCTTAAAAATACTTTAAAATCCATAAAAATTCCTTAAAACCCCTTAAAAATACTTAAAAATCTTAAGCAATTCTTAAAGAAGAAGAGAAACGCAAATTTGTACTCTTTTTAGTATGTGTAATGTAATTATGGGAAATAATGTCAAGCGCTTTCGGCTGATTAACCAGCCATCTTCAGGACAACTAAAATAATCATGAAGAAGTAAAGTTAACAAAGTAATTAACAATAATGAAAAATACTTACAAGTCAAAAATTTTTATATATAGAAGAGTAAAAAAGGGAAAATAAATTAGATTAGACATAGTTTTTAAAAACCGCAAAAATACAAACAATTAAGTAAGTAAAAATCCTTAAAAGTCCTTGAAAATCCTTTAAAATTCATAAAAATCCTTAAAAAATTCTTAAAAATCGTAGATCTTTCCCCTGCGACGGAATTGCAGTTGGGTGGATGATTGAAGAATGTCCTAACCTATGCCTATAGTATAAAGTGCATACTATATTTACTTTGAAATTTTATAGTACACGAAGTTGTAATTATCGTACAAATACTATAATTATAGTACGATTGGCAACGCTGTTCATACTGCTTATACAGGGTGTCCAGAGATGAAACCGACAAAACTTAGGGGGTTATAGGGACTGCCAATATGATTGCAAAAAGCCATATACAAATGTCCAAAACCGCTTCGTTACTGATATACGATTTGTGAATTTAAACAAAAAATTCAATCCGCCATATTAAATACAGGGATAACCCGATTTGATTTAAATTTGGTACACGAATTAAACTTAATGGCCTTAATAAGTAGCCCTTTGAACGAAACCAATATCAGGACCGGAATATTCTTTTTTTCCATCTTAAGTTCTTGTAAGAATAACTCACCCTGTATAATGATTATCAAAAATCTGAGCTGAGATTCCAAATCTACGAAAAAAATCGTACAGGAACTCGTTAAAAAAGTTTCTGGCACCATTTCAGTTATTCCGTAATAAATTATTATTGTGTCTGTGTATCTGTGTGTCTGTGTGTCTGTGTGTCTGTGTGTCTGTGTGTAATCTTCCACGATAACTGCCGAACCGATTGACCAATCAAGCTGAAATTTGGTATGGAGGGTCGGTGTGTGCTTAGAATGCGACCATTAATTTTTGGTTTAAATTGGTACAGTGGAGGGTCCTCAAGACCGACATTGGTTAAATATACATGTAACAATTTTTTGCTTTATTTAAATTTAAAGGACAAAAAATACATTTTAGTGCAAAATGTTGTAGTACAAAGTTTTAGATCATAAAATTACCTACAATTTTTGTCTTAAGCCTTTCCAAAAATTTCCAATATTTGCGCCACTAGAGGGCGCGTAAAAAATGTGCATGTATGTTTTCTATAGTTTTTCTTGATTTTGAGGACAAACAATACATTTTAGTGCAAAATATTGTGATATAAAGTTTTAGAGAATAAAATTCTCTACAACTACTGTTTTAAGCCTTTTCCAGAATTTCTAATAGTTACGCCTCTAGAGGGCGCGTAAAAAATATACATGTAGGTTTTCTCCAGTTTTTCTTGATTTTGAGGACAAAAAATATACTTAAGTGCAAAATTTTATAGTACAAAGTTTTAGAGCATAAAATTCTCTATAACTTTTGTCTCAAACTTTTTCTAAAATCTCCAATAGTTGCGCCACTAGAGGGCGCGTAAAAAATGTGCATGTATGTTTTCTCTAGTTTTTCTTGATTTTGAGGACAAACAATGTATTTAGTGCAAAATTTTCTTATGCAAAGTTGTAAAGCATCAAATTTTCTTGAACTTTTATGTTTAACTTTTATCGAATTCCTCATAGTTTCGCCGCTAGATGGCGAGAAAAATACGCATTTAAAATTCCCTACAACTATTGTATGAAAATTTTTCCCGAATTCCCAATAGTTTTCACACATGATTTTAGGAGATCCTAATTGTAGCAGTATGATATATAACGTGCGCATGCGCAGCTTATGTCATTACCAACATTGAAATATTAATTCACCATCAGCTCGCTATTTTTAATGTGTTCCATAAATCAATATAATGCTTAGTATTTTGTAATTAAAATAATAATAATAAATAACAAATTCTCTACGGTCGAGCTGGGAAAGTTCTGCGGTGACACAGCCGATTTTTTTTTATTATATTAACCCATTTTTGATGATACTTTATCCGAAAATTAATTTCTCGAGTGAAAACATTTAACATCATAATTTATTACGGAATAACTGAAATGGTGCCAGAAACTTTTTTAACAAGTTCCTGTACGATTTTTTCAGTAGATTTCGAATCTGAGCTCAGATTTTTGATAATCATTATACAGGGTGAATTATTCTTACAAGAACTTAAGATCAAAAAGAATATTCCGGTCGTGATATTGGTTTCGTTCAAAGGGCTACTTATTAAGGCCATTTAGTTTAATTCGTGTACCAAATTTAAATCAAATCGGGTTATCCCTGTTTTGTTTAAATTCATAAATCACACTGTATATCAGTAACGAAGCGGTTTTGGACATTTGTATATGACTTTTGCAATCATATTGGCAGTCCCTATATCCCCCTAAGTTTTGTCGGTTTCATCCCTGTATAATGGTAATGGTTTGCGTCATACAAGTACAAGTAATCTTTTGTTTATAAATATTAAAACTAAAACTATTTTGATTTTAGGTAGCAGCGCTGGTAGCGTAGGCCTAACCCTAACCCAAGTATTCATGCTTACTGGTCTAGTTCAATGGGGTGTACGTACATGGGCTGACTTAGAAAATTTGATGACATCAGTTGAAAGACTTTTAGAATATACAGAAATTCCACTAGAAACTAAATTTGGAATAGAAATAAATGATTGGCCTAAAGATGGTGCAATAGTATACGATAATGTTTTTCTAACTTATAACAACTCTGAAATGGTACTAAAAAACTTAAATTTCAAAATTGAATCAGGTCAAAAAATTGGAATAGTTGGTAGAACTGGTGCTGGAAAATCATCCATAATATCAACTATATTTAGACTCTATGAACCAGATGGAAATATTCTAATAGATGGCGTTAATATCAAAAGTTTAACTTTACATTTTTTACGTAAAAAGTTAGCTATTATACCTCAAGATCCGATCCTTTTCAGTGGTACCATCCGTACTAATTTAGATCCATTAAAAGAGTTTAAAGACGAAGAATTATGGAAAGTACTAGAAGAAGTAAACATTAAAAATTTCATTCCCAGTTTAGATATGAAGATAACCAACAGTGCTGCCTCAAATTTTAGTTCAGGACAAAAGCAACTGGTTTGTCTAGCTAGAGCTATCTTGAGGAAAGCTAGGATAGTAATTCTAGATGAAGCTACAGCTAATATGGATCATGGAACTGATATGCTACTAAATAATACAATACAAAAAACATTTGTAGGTTGTACAGTGCTTACAATAGCTCATAGGCTACATTCTATTTTGGAATCCGATAAAGTTATTGTATTAGATAGAGGAGAAATTAAAGAATTTAATGAACCTAGAATTCTATTAAAAAATAGACAAGGTATTTTTTATAAAATGGTTAGTAACGCAGGACTGCTTAATTACTTGAATAAATAATTTTATATTTTTTTTTTAACAAAAAGTATTTATAATAAATGAATTATTTTTATTTATAACCATTTAAAATGTATTTATTATTTATTTCTTTCTAATAAACAATAATTAAGTATTAAAACGTTGTTTAATTTTAATATAACAGTAGATCCAGATACAAACGTTGATTACATCATATTGGGTTTTTTTTTTTTTTTTTTTTTTTTTTTTTTTTTTTTTTTTTTTTTTTTTTTTTTTTTTGAAAAATCAGGATCATTATAAAAAAATCGGCTGAGTCACCCCAGGACTTTCCCGTCTCGACCGTAGAGAATATGTTATTTATTATTATTATTTTAATTACAAAATACTAAGCATTACATTGATTTTTGGAACACATTAAAAATAGCGAGCTGATGGTGAATTAATATTTCAATGTTGGTAATGACATAAGCTGCGCATGCGCACGTTATATATCATACTGCTACAATTAGGATCTCCTAAAATCATGTGTGAAAACTATTGGGAATTCGGGAACAATTTTCATACAATAGTTGTAGGGAATTTTAAATGTGTATTTTTCTCGCCATCTAGCGGCGAAACTATGAGGAATTCGATAAAAGTTAAACATAAAAGTTAAAGAAAATTTGATGCTTTACAACTTTGCATAAGAAAATTTTGCACTAAATACATTGTTTGTCCTCAAAATCAAGAAAAACTGGAGAAAACATACATGCACATTTTTTACGCGCCCTCTAGCGGCGAAACTATTAGGAATTCTGGAAAAGGCTTCAGACCAACATTGTAGGTAATTTTATGGTCTAAAACTTTGTACTACAACATTTTGCACTAAAATGTATAGTTTGTCCTTAAAATTTAAAAAAAGTGAAAAATTGTTACATGTGCATTTAATCAATGTCGGTCTTGAGGATTTTCTACTGTACCAATTTAAACCAAAATCTAATGGTCGCATTCTAGGCACACACCGACCCTCCATACCAAATTTCAGCTTGATTGGTCAAACGGTTCGGCAGTTATCGTGGAAGATTACACACAGACACACAGACAGACCATACGCTGTAAATGGTCTCAATCTTCTTGGGGGACCTCATAATGGATATTTCCATCGATATCTCGATTTTTTTTTTTGCTCGTTCACCTTACTTTCCCTTTGATGGGTCCGGGAAAGTAAAATACTAGTAATCAATAATAGACCAAAAAGTTGCAAAAAATTATTGTTAATGATTTTATTCATTAGATACATTTTAGCACAGTCCTAGCACTATTTAAAATCGGCTGCTTTGATGTCGCGCTTTGAAACTGCACAACATTGCAGCGTTGTCGGCACTTGCACGGCAACAAAAACTTTTAAAGGGTTTATAAGAGATTTTGAGCGAAACGGATTAATTACAAATATTGTTTAATTTAGTCAGTAGCGATTTGAGATTCAAAATGTTATTTGAGTTAATTTAATAAATAATTTTATAATTTACGTGAGATTCAAAATATAATTGTAGAATTAGGAAAAACAAAAATCGAGAAATATTAGAATGTGTTATCTTTCGATTTTTATTGATTACCCAGATTTTAACGGATTTTTACGTTTTGAGGTCACCTGAATCCATTTCTACAATTTTTAGCATGATATCTGTCTGTCTGTGTGTGTAGGTGTATGTGTCTGTGTGTAACTAAACAAAATGACAATACACATATATTTTTTATACATTATAATTTAATTTCTAAAAACTTTTTTGCCAGATTTATCAAAAAGTTAATTTTTTTCGCATTTTTTTTAAATTGCTAAAATAATGCATTTTTATGAAAAATTACAGGATATCAAAGTTGTAGAACATAAAATTTTTTACACATTTTGTCGGTACTGTTTTTTCGAATTCTTCATAATTTCGCCGTTAGAGGGCCCGACAGAAATATATATAGACTTTTACGCCTTTTTTAAATTTGGAGCCAAAATTATTGGTTTCTTTTTATGAAAAATTACACGAAATTAAAATTGTAGAACATAAAATTTTCTACAACTACTACTTTTTGTACGACATCTGTGAAACGGAAGTGTTTTTTATTCTTTTGACGTTTTTGAACTTTTTGCCTTTATGTTGCTTTTTTATCCCTTTTTTGCCGTTTTTTACATTTTTGCATTTATTTTCATACTATTTTGCTTCTTTTTTTTTAATTTTTTTGGCTTATCTTCCTTTTTCCCTTTAATTTGTCTTATTTGGCGTTTTTTTGGACCTTTTGCTGATTTTTTCCCTTTTCACATTTTTTTTACCATTTTTGCCTTTATTTTTCCTCTATTTTGCCTTTTTTTATTGTTTTTTAACCTTTTTGGCGTATTTGGTTTTTGAACTTTTTTGACCTTTTTTTTGCCTTTATTTTTCCTCTATTTTGCCTTTTTTTTATTGTTTTTTAACCTTTTTTGTTGCTTTTTTATCCCTTTTTGCCACTTTTTTTGCTTTTTTAAAACTTGTCTCGCTTTTTTTTTAATTTTTTTTAACTTTTTTGGCGTATTTTGCATTTTTTCTCTTTACGTCGTCTTATTTGACTTTTTTTTCCCTCTTTTCCATTTTTTTGTCCAGTTTTTTTTACATTTTTCCTTTTTTTTATTATGGATTTAATTTATGCTGAAATTTAGCAACTGTTTACCATTTTTAACATTTTTTTTTAAATAAAGTTCTGGGATGACACAACCGATTTTTTGGTTGACGCACTTACTCGAGCGGGTCAATATTTATTTAATCCCAATTTTGAACCCCTTAAAATGCGAATTTTGAAAATTCCTTTTTTAGTGCTCCCCTACACTACCAAAGGAAACTACCCTGAAAATTTCACGTCTCTATCAAATCTGGTTTAGGCTGTACGTTGATTGTCAGTCAGTCAGCGACACGACAATTTTATATATGTGTATAGATATCGAAAATAACGATTTATTTTTTTTTTGTAATTTCGTTTTATCAAAAAGTATAAAATAAATAAAAAAAAGTAAATAAACTGTCCAAAAGGGATCGAACAGTTATATATGTGTGAATTATTTCATAATTTTAAAATAATATTTGTAGAAGTTGGTCAAAAATGTAAAGGGTTTAAAAAAATTAGATAAATTAAAAATTTTAATAGTAGAACGAAATGCGCATTTATAAATACTCCAGTGTTACTCAGTTTTTCCGTTTTATCAAATATTCGGTCCAATTTTTAAAATTCTGATATGTATACAGGATGATGGTTTGGAATTCAAAAAATTTTACAAATTTTTCTTAAGACAGACCTGGAATTTAACTTAAGCTCTTACATATGGCGATTGGGCTTTTACAGTAATAAAAATATTTAAGAAATCTACAGGGTGGTTCTAATGTGACAATGCATTAAATGAATTTTATGAAATGTGCACCTATAAACATATTTCAATATAACTTAACTTTTTCTGTACTTTTAATAAAGGTGTATTTTGAGACATAATTATCAATTTTTACAAATTTTCCTTAAGACGGACCTGGATTTTAACTTACGATTGGGATTTTACAGCTATACCCAATATAAAATAAACATATAGTGTGGTTCCGAAAAAACGAAGGTTGGAAGAAATGTGAAATATTAACAAAACACCCTGTAACTCCGTTATGAGGCCGGTTAGGGCTACCAAATAATGTTAAATGAATTTTTGAACAAATTTGATTTTTTTTATTATTTTAAACCAATTTTATTAATGCATTTTGATCCAGAAAAATCTAAAAAAACGTCATTTTGAATAAAATTGAATGAAGTATTAAATATTTATTGATTTAAAAAAAATCAAAAGGTTTAACTATGGATTTTTAACAAAAAATTTGATTTTTTCATTATGAAAAACTACAGGATATCAAACTTGTAAAAACAAAAAAATTCTTTTATCAAAAGAATAATTAATTAAACAATTATTTTATTAGGAGTGTTTTGAAAGTTAGGATGGATTAACCCCTTTTTATTTTATTTTTTTTAATTTTGAAAAATGTTTTACTTCTCTTAAAGAATATTTTACTAAAAAGCATATCAACAATTTATATGAGCAATTTAAACTTGTTATGGAGTATATTGAAAGTCCAGTCCTGTTTCAGTCTAATCGAAAGCTCTCCCGCCGCCGAATATACGAGATTCCGGTGCCAATTTCCAAACAACTATTCGCGAAGATTTAGAAATGCGCGAACGGATTAATATTAATTGCTGTGTTTAATTAATACAAATTAAAAGTTATTTTTATGTAAATAAATTAGTTATAGATCCAAAAGGTTATCCATAATCTCAAATGTAATAAATTTTAAATTTAATAAGATTTAAGTGCGCACTTTATTAATGTAACCAGTATTTTTGTGGTACTGTATATGATATTTTGTGTTTTTTATTTGGTTTTCTAGTAATGGCATTTTAAGGTTACAAGATTAAATTTTCTACTGTTTCTCCACCAGAAAATTTATGATAAGCCACTGGACGTTTCTTCCTAATTAATACATTCATCATCTCTCTTAATCTCATTTTTAACTTGGACTAGACTCTTAAGTGGTTAAAATTAAGTTAAAAAGACACACGTAATCCCGTTACACCCACGTTCGTTAATCATGAAATTTTGAATAAATTTTTACGTTTACCTTATTACATTACTCAACGGTGGTTCTCAACGGAGGAAGAATGTTAAATATGTTGATTTTTTTAGTGGTTAGTGTGTGTTTGTTTGGAAGGGTGGCTATGGACGCTTCTTCGAATTATTTTTGCGCTGACATGAATCCCCAACATCATGTTATTATGGATCAGGTAATTAGCTAAAGGTTAATGACACTTTGATTAGGATGATTTTATAATTTAAAGATTATTTAAATCTTTTAAATATACAGAGTGGCATACCATAAAATTCTGATAGTCGAAAGTACAGTATATTTTCTATACTCAAATGTGGCACAACATTCAATAAAGAATAATGAAACTCAAAGTCGTACCACAAATATTTAATATAAATATCAAAGCAACATGTTTCGGTCTACAAAACAAAAAGACCATCATCAGGCTAATAAATAAAACAATGTTGTTAAAAAACATCACTACTTATGAAATATATAAAATTACTTACAAAATATATGTATGATTGGATCCAATAAAAACAAATCGTAAATTAGTTAAACTGAGGTATGAAAATTAACTTCCAATGGAGTTATTTATTTATATTATTTGAAATTTTAATATTTTATAAGTTAAGTTAATTAAATAAGTTAACAATTAACAGGAATGACCCTTTAAAGTCCAAAAACAATCATAAAATAAATCCTAACTGTTAAAAATAATCAGAATTAAGAAGAAAGATCAGAAAAAAATTGTTGAGCCATAAAAAAAATTAGAATTAACAAAAAATGATTCTGAAGATTCAAAAAGTAAAAAAGTATCAGAATAATTCTTGACCGTTACAAATTCAAAAAAATGATACTTGAAGTCCAAAAACAATCATTAAATAATTCCTGACTGTTAAAAATAATCAAAATTAACAAAAAAATGATCAGAAAAATTGTTAACTCATAAAAATAATTAGAATTAACAAAAAATCATCCAGAAGATCCAAAAATGAGCATAATAATTCTTGAGTGATAAAAATTAAAAAAATTGATGATTGAAGTCCAAAAATGATCATAAAATAATTCTTGACTGTTAAAAATAATCAGAATTAACAAAAAATGATCCCAAAGGTTCAAAAAATGATCATAAAATAATTGTTGATTCTTAAAAATAATTAGAATGAACAAAAAATGATTCTTAAGTCCAAAAAAATCAGAATTAACAAAAAATGATCCTGAAGATTCAAAAATGATTAGAATAATTCTTGAGTTGTAAAAATTAACAAAAATTGATCCTTGAAGTAAAAACATGATCATAAAATAATTCTTGACTGTTAAAAATAATCAGAATTAACAAAAAATAATCCCGAAGGTTCCAAAAATGATCATAAAATAATTGTTGATTCTTAAAAATAATTAGAATTAAGAAAAAATGATACTTGAAGTCTAAAAAAAATCAAAATAAACAAAAAATGATCCTGAAGATTCAAAAATGATTAGAATAATTCTTGAGTTGTAAAAATTAACAAAAAATGATCATGTAGTTCCAAAAATGATCAGAAAATAATTGTCGACTGTTAAAATTAATCAAAATTAATAAAAAATGATCCCAAAAATCCTAATTCATCAGAAAATAATTGTTGACTGTTAAAAACAATTAGAATGAACAAAAAATGATCCAGGAGATTCAAAAATGATCAGAATAATTTCTTGAGTGTTAAAAATTAACAAAAATTGATCCTTGAAGTAAAAAAATGATCATAAAATAATTCTTGACTGTTAAAAATAATCAGAATTAACAAAAAATGTTCCCGAAGGTCAAAAAATAATCAGAATTAACAAAAAATGATCCCGAAGGTTCAAAATATAATTAAAATTAACAAAAAATGATACTGAAAAAATAATCAGAATAATTCTTGAGTGTTAAAACTTTACAAAAATTGATCCTTGAAGTCCAAAAGCGATCATAAAAAAATCCTATCTGTTAAAAATAATCAGAATTAACAAAAAATGATAAGAAAAAAATTGTTGACTCTTATAAATAATTATGATTTATTTTACCAACATCATCCAGGTATTTTTAATTTCATAAATATTTTATTAGATTTCCAAAAAGAAATATATATAAAATTAAACACCGCAAATAAATTTAAAAAAGTTTTTACAAAATAATATTAATATATATCATATATAAAGAAATAAGTAGATGAACACTAGTTTAACTTAGAATATACGAATAATATGTAAATAAAAAATATAATAATTAAAAATAAATTTTTCTTTGAAATTTATCTTATTTTTTTCCTACTACAATATTTGTAATTTTATTAAGACAGGCAACCCTTGTGTAAATCGGATTACCTGGATTTTGTGGCAGAGTTCGTATACATATTTATAAGTAATTTTTATATATTTCATTAGTGATGTAAATATTTTTTAACAACACTGTTTTCTTTATAGGCCTGATGATGGTCTTTTTGTAGACCGAAACATGTTGCCTTGACATTTATATGTCTTTATAATAAATATTTGTGGTATGACTTTGAGTTTCATTATTCTATATTATTTAATAAATGCTGTAATTATTATTTTTAGATAATGGGGATGTGGTTTGGTGTAGAAATAATCTACCATCAAGAAGAAATATTTTATAATCGAAAAGAATTATCTTGTCCAATTATCCATATATCAGAAGATCGAGAACACACCACCACTTTCAACCCTCTCTATAGCAACTATGATTACAAAACCAACTATGGACCAGGTACAATTTATTTTGTCACAAAAAAGAATTCTACTCCTGCCGTACGCCCATGACAATGTTTTTTTTCATAATTATGTGGCTCCTACTCGGTAAAATTACATACCAAGTTTAATAAAGGTCTATTAACCAATCTAAAAGTTTAAACATCATTATTAAATTTTTAATTTTAATGCTTGTATCTCTAGGTAACAAAACAATAATATTCAATGTATGATTCAAATTATTACTTATATTTATGAATCACCATGTATAATACGAAATATTAAAGTATATCAGATAATTTTTGTTTCATCGTAACTAGTTTTAAATTTGAGTTCATGACACATGAAATTTTTAATCATTCTAATGACAATAAAATCGTTGATTATAATTGATAGAAATTTTATTTTCCAAACTTATTGTTGAAATTTGGTTAATAATTAAAAACACAGATCCGTGACCAGCCTAAATGACTAAATCACACCATCATAAGAATTTTGTTTGTAAGAAGTCTATTTTTTGTATAACTTATACATCAAAAAAATCAATTAGGCAAATATTTATAATGTTAAAACCACTATTAAAATTTTCTTGCATAAATAATTGTTTTGTTTTTTTTTTATTTTTATTTTAGCACATGGGTACGGTCAAGACTACAACTATGAATCAGGATATCGTCCTGGTTACGGTATTAGCCATCGGCCGCAAACTACTATTCCAATGTCAAATAATGCTCAACAAGAAATTCGTCGAAAGATTTACCAACAGCAAGAATACGATCGACGAACGACATATGGAAATTATCCTAATATTAGAAAACAGCATTTATATGATATGAATAGACTTATAGCAGTAGACATAAAATATTTGAGAATAATTTGGGATGAAAATGGGGAAACGACAGAGTTTCACATGAGATATAATGTTAGTAAAGCTGGATTTTGGATTAGTTCAGGTCCTGAAAATGGAGGTAAGTTTATTATTTTATAGAATGTAAACAGTATAAATAAGAGCTATATTATATGTTTTAAAAATCTGGTAGAAAAAAATTATAAATTCTATTATGAGAAAAAATCTCAATAAATCCAAATTTGAATGTGAGAATGTAATTAAAATAATATAACAGGCAGAAACCTATAAGACTCGACCTTCAATTTATATTCAGAGACGACAAAATTTAAACTAAATCTACCGAAGAAAATGACACTCAATATATAATCCAAACAATAGTTTACAGTTAAAACCGAATTAAACCATGTAAAAAATGTAAAAAATCACATATACAGATGTAGCATATTCAGACACGACGAGAGGGTGTTGAAGGCGGTACAAAATATCGGGTCCCAGGGCTTATAGTAAGTAACTTTATTTATCAAAAGATAATAATATATACAAATATAAATATCATCGCATATAAATAATTAAACAATAATACCAATAATAAATATAAATATAAAACTTCACAATAAATTAAAAAAAAAAAAAAAAAAAAAAAAAAAAAAAAAAAAAAAAAAAAAAAAAAAAAAAAAAAAAAAAAAAAAAAAAAAAAAAAAAACTAGTAAAAAAAATGAAACTAGTAAAATACCCCAAAAGTATTTAATTCTAGGATTGACATTTTATTATTAATTTTAGTCACTTGATATCTGTTAAATAAATAATTACTCAACCAATCATAGACAGCTCCCCTAAATCCATATTTTTTTAACTTTTGAAGTAGAATGTTACGGTCGATTGTTTCAAAGGCACGTTTAAGATCAATGAAAACTGCACAGATACCAACTCCTGGCTCGTCAAGAATATTTTTCATGTCTGAAACAACTAATTGTAGAGCTGACTCGCAAGAATGAGCTTTTCTAAAGCCAGATTGATAACTACATAGTATTTCATTGGAAGTTATAAAATCCATGATTTGATGGTAAACAACTACTTCTAAAAGTTTTTCACAAAATGGTAGCATATTTATAGGTCGCAACTGATCCGCTTTATTTGTGTTAGCTACTTTTGGGATTGGAATTATTGTTGATGTTTTAAATCGCTGTGGAACAATACCCTTTTCTAAACTTGTATTTATTAAATTAAGTAATGGATAACCAATTACATGAAAGAGATTCTTTATTAAATCAAGACCTATCTCATCTGTACTGGACTTCTTTTTTTGAGTTTTAATGATTTCATATAAATTACTTATTGTTACTGTAGATTCGTTTAGGGGCACTGTTTCCAAGCAAGATTCAATGTCAACCTCACCCATTTCAATAGATACCATAATGTTCTGTATGCTACCCACATAATATTGATTTAAAACATCCGCAAAATTCTCATTATATTCTGTCCCTTTACATAAAAAATTATGGATATTACTTGTCGATTTTTTTGTACCAATTATTAGTTTAAGATGCTTCCACATCAACTTCGGATTTCCCTTATTTTTATCAATATTTATTTCATAAAAATATCGTTTAGATTCCCTTAAAGTCCTAACACATTCGTTTCGTTTTAGTTTATAGTTCATCCAATCACCTGCCTCATTTGTAAATTTAAATTTTTTGTAAGCTATATTTTTATCTTTAACCACTTGTCTGCATTTACTATCAAACCATTTATTATTATTATGGGGGCCCGAGCCCACCACAGGGTAGGTTAGGTTAGGTTTAGTAACTTCTTATTTTGTACAAATAAAAATTCAAAATCAAACAATTAAAATAACCTGCGAGAAGTTACCCGGAGCTTAATTTAACACCAGAAGTAAGAGTTTAATTAAATAGTATTACTTTCCCGACCCACCTCCTAGAAGGGAAAGTATTGTGAACGAACTAAAAAAAAAATTTCGAGATAAAAACGGAAATACCCATTTTCGGGTCCCCTGAGTGTGTGTGTGTGTGTGTGTGTGTGTGTGTGTGTGTGTGTGTGTGTGTGTGTGTGTGTGTGTGTATATTTTTCCACGATAGAGGCCACACGTTTAATCCGATTGAGCTGAAATTTGGTATAGGGGTTTGGGCTACCGTCGGAAGAACCCGTTAGTTTTTGGAAGTATCACTATCAAAAAATGACAGATCAAATATATCACGGAATTGGACATGCAATATGTCATTTGAAAGCACTTAAAAAACTCTATTCAGAACAGTTAAAATTATTTCTCCAACTGTCACTTGTCAAAAATAAAAAAATGTCAAAATTTGAAATTTTAGCATTAAATATCTTAAAAAGTATTAATCCGATTGGACTGGAATTTGGTACAGGGTTTTGGGTTACCCGTTGGAAGAAATCATTAGTTTTTGTATAACATGTGTCAAACGGAAGTGTCACTATCAAAAAACGACAGATGCAATATGTCACGGAATTCGACTTGCAATATGTCATTTGAAAACCCATAAAAAACTCTATACAGGACAGTCAAAATTATTTCTCCAACTGTCACCTGTCAAAAATAAAAAATGTCAAAATTTGAAACTTTAACATTAAATATCTGAAAAAGAATTCGTGGATTTTTTCAATTTATTTACAATCTGTTCCAATTTTGTCAAATTTTTTTTTTCAATTTGTTTTTGAGATTTTTTAAGTTTTTTTCAAGTTTTTTGATATTTTTGAGTTTTTTTGACACTTTTGAGATTTTTAGAGGTTTTTTGAGATATATTGAGATTGTTTGAGATTCTTTGGGACTTTTTACATTTTTTAAAAAATTATAGATTTTTTTGAGAATGTTTTAAGATTTTTTGAAATTTTTTGGTTTTTTCAGATTTTTTAATATTTTTTAAGATTTTCTGAAATTTTTTTGAAATTCATTCGAGTTTTTTAAGACTCTTTGAATCTTTTGAGATTTTTTAGAGGTTTTATGAGATTTTTAAAGAGTTTTTGAGATTTGTTGAATTTGTGTTTTTAGGTTTTTTGAAATTTTTTTATATTTTTTAAGATTTTTCAGATTTTTTTGTTGAAATTTTTTAAGGTTTTTTGAGCTTTTGAGATTTTTTGACTTCTTTGAATTATTTGAGATTTTTTGATCACATTTTTGAGTTTCTGAGACATTTACTATTTTAAATTTTTTGAAATTTGACGTTTTAAATTTTTTGAGATTCTTTGTGAATTTTTAGATTTTTAAAGAATTTTTGGAGATTTTTGAGATGTTTTTGAACCGTCTAAAAAATTTTTGAGATTTTTTTTGAAAATATTTTGAAGATTTTTTGATTTTTGAAATTTTTTGTGGTTTTGAGGTATTTTAACCTATTTTGAGATTTTTGACATTTTTTGCGATTTGAGATTTTTTACATTTGAGATTTTTTAAGTTTTTACTTTCCCGATCCACCTCCGAGAAGGCAAAGTATTGTGAACGAGCTAAAAATAAATTCGAGATAAAGATGGAAATATCCATTTTGAGGTCCCCTCAAATGCTTAAGACCATTTCCAGATGAAAGTCTGTCTGTCTGTCTGTCTGTGTGTATTCTTACAGGATAGAGGCCACATGTTTAAACCGATTGAGCTGAAATTTGGTATATGGGTTTGAGTTACCCGTCGGAAGAACTCATTAATTTTTGTACGACATCTGTCAAACAGAAGTGTCTGTCGTAGTTCTATAACTTTTATTGTATAAAACTTATAGATTTATTTGAAAGGTATCTTATAAATGGTGATTAAAAGCAAACATTCTAAAATCGCAACTTTTTCAGATTTAACGCTACCGCTTCAAAATTACCAACGTACAAAGACAAAGGACTAAAAATTTTTTTCGGATTAGTATGAAATTTTTATTTTCTACAGGGTCGTCTAAAATAAATTTAACATTCCAAAAAATTTGCACTGAAGTTTTTTCATTTTTTTCAAACGGGACACCCTGTATAAGTAATCACCAATGGATACTGAATTTTATAACCTTTAACTTTACCATTTAGTCTCCGTATCTATTTTTCGTCGTTTAAAAGTTATTTAGAAAAAAATTAAGTAGGCTGTTCTCGCTTAATGAAGTTAATGTTTGGCGGACCCTGTATTTTTACTAAACTTTTTCAATTTCATATTTTTATTTCAGGCTCCTCTTTGGATCCTCAATACAGGCATTTTGCAGGAATCATTCAAGTTTTAAAAGCAGTCGGTAACCACATGGTGTTAACTTTCTGTCACCAACTACCGGAAAAACAAGTTTATTCGATTATATTGTCTAGAGAATTGAAACTGGACCGCGTAGAGATCCATGGAGTACACAACATGTTTAATCGTAAAGATTTAAGAACAACTTCCATCAAAAAAGTTTGCAATAATAGTGGGAGTATAAGAGAAATTCATTTTTTAATTAATTTTATAGGTTTAGTTATTTGTTTACTTAAATATTGATAGATAAAACGATTATTATAGCCCAGTAAAACAAATCTATCGCTGTTCCATTTAATCATAAATAAAAAATAAATTTGTGACAACTACAATTTTGATATTTACAAAAAACTAATTTTTGTGAACTTTTGGACACTATACATAAGGATTTTTATTATATTAAATAGTACTATAAAACAAGTCATTTTACTGGGCTATTAATATTGTTAATTTTTGATGATAAGACATAAAATTTAATTATTGATATTGTTAATTGTTAATTTAGAATAATTTTTAGTTAATATTATAAACGTAGGAATGAACCTCTGCAAATAATAAACGTGCATTTTTAAATATTAATAAAATATTGTTTTTATCAAACAATTTTTTTTTGTTCATTACTTCTAGCAGTAACATTTTTTTACGAAAAATTTATTATCATTAAGAAAGAATATTTTACTACTTATCTCGAAAAACAATTTTGTTAAAATTGTTAATAAACAAATAGTTTACTTTAATATTTTAAAAAAAAATTTTTCTTATTGTTTCTAATCGTTTTTTTTTTCATATTTGCATTATTTAAAAAATTAGTTAAGAAATAATTTTATTATTGATTTTTTTTATTAATAATTTCATTGCTTATTTAGTTCACAATTTGGTATAAACAATATTTGAGTGTCGCAGTAATTTTTTTCTAATGCTACTAAAAAATACAAAAACAACCATATGCAACAAAGTTGAGAAAAAAAATTATCTGTATTTTTTATTGGATTTTCAAAAAAAAATACAAAAATTTTTTTTTCGCCATTTTGTTGCATATGGTTGTTTTTGTAATTTTTAGTAGTATTAGAAAAAAATTATTGTGACAGTCAAACATTGTTTATAACAAATTGTTAACCAAATACACAATGAAATTATTAATGAAAAAAAAAATTTTTTAATTGCATTATGAGCCATCAATATTTCTCAACTAATTATTTAAATAATGCAAATATAAAAAAATCGATTATAAACAATAAGAAATTGTTTTAGGAAATCATTGGGCCTAAACAATAG
The DNA here is from genome assembly GCA_963243735.1 of Neocrepidodera transversa. Taxonomy (NCBI): domain Eukaryota; kingdom Metazoa; phylum Arthropoda; class Insecta; order Coleoptera; family Chrysomelidae; genus Neocrepidodera; species Neocrepidodera transversa. The sequence goes on along the minus strand of OY725341.1, from coordinate 2,019,009 downwards.
AATGGTAAAAAATTTTTTTTAAATTTTTAAGGTAAACCATAGTTGTATAAACAATTTATAAACAAATAGCGTTAAAAAATCTTATCCACAATAATTTAATCCTTATTTCAAATATAAAGAATAGAATATTTTACGATTTTTCATTTTTTGTTAACTTGGAAAACTGGTTATAAACAATATAAACAAATTTTAAATAATTTTATAGCTTCACCTTATTGAGTAGACTCATAGAGAGTACTCCAAGAGGCGAAAAATGTTTAGGGTGTTTATTTAAACAATTATCGCGCTTTCAATGAAGACGGAAGTATAAAAAAAATAGTTAATTAACAGTAGGCTAACTTTTTGAAAAATGCATTTAAAAAATTTTTTTGAACGGGACTTTCTTTCTTAAAGTATTGAAATGACACCATAATTTTTTCAAATTTTTAAATCAATATTTAGTGCTTTAAAAAAATTATTTTAGATGCGGTAGTCACTATAAAGGCGGCGTACTCATCCAGAAACAGTCGCGCGGAACCCTATTTTTAGCAACAAATTAAAGTTATAAATATTAGAGCTAGAGATTCAAGAGTCGGAACTTTTTTTTTGGAAATTTCCTCCACTTTAAGGATCTTTTTTGGAATTCCAGCTATCTTTTATAGTTTTTAAGTTATCATCAAAAACTAAAATGGCTTTTTTTTCGTTTTTTGTTAACAATTAAAATTTTTATTTGCAGGAAAAAATCAACATGACACATTTCTCAGAATTTCAATCCGCGTCGAATGAGCCATCGCTCATATTTTTCCCAGACTAATTTGTTAATTTTAACGATTGCAATATTAAAGGTCAATAGAAATAATGATTTCAAAAAAAAACTGTTCCTTATTTTTAATATTCAGTAGCAAAAACCATTGATAATTAACAAATGCATTTTTAAGGAATACATAAATTTGTTTAAGAAACGATTTTTTTCTTAGAAATCATAATTTCTATGGATAAATTAATTAGCAAAAATTATTTTCGATTATCATAGACAATGCATTTGTTTATAACAATAATTTGGAAAATCAAATTTTTTTAATTTTTCCAACGGGGATCTTTTCTATAGGTTTCAAGGAATGGATCCAAGAAATGGAAAAAATCTCTTGTTTTTTGTTTAAAAATTGTCACGGTTTTTATGTAAATTTCAAACTAATAAAATTTTCTTCATTAACAATAGAAAAATTTCGGAAAAAAATTTTTGGCGGCGAATTATTGATCATTCATATTTCCAAATGATGCCTAAATTTATTCATTTCTTATATAATATTCATATTTAATCGGTGAAATAATTTTTTTTTGTAAATTGTTTATAACTTTTACAATTTTTTTCGGTCCCTCTTAATAAGAGTACAAATTATTTTAACGTGATGTTTTACAGAGGGTTAAAAAATCCAGAATCTGCAAAGACCTGAGTCCTAATAAAATAATAATATCTCGAATTTCTATTTGTACGCAAGGAGTTTTAAGGATTAATTAAGGCTTTTTTTAAGGATTTTTTAAGAATTTTTTAAGAATTTTTTAAGGATTTTTTAAGGATTTTTTAAGGATTTTTTAAGGATTTTTTTAAGATTTTTTAAGGGTTTTTTAAGGATTTTTTTAAGGATTTTTTAAGGATTTTAAAGTATTTTTTAGATTTTCGTAAGATGTTTAAGGATTATTAGATTTTTTTAATGAATTTTGAGGGATCTTTTAAGGATTTTTAAGGATTGTTAAGAATTTTAAGGATTTTTAAGGTTTTTAACGATTTTAAAGTGTATTTAATGATTTTTAAGGATTTTTGGGATTTCTGGGATTTCTGGGATTTTTAAGGATTTTTAGGTATTTTTAGGAGTGTGAAACTAGTTTTAGAGATTTTAATGTTTTTGAGGATTATTTTAGGATCTTTAAGAATTGTTTATGAATTTTAAATAATTTTAATTCTTTTTAAGTATTTTTTAAGGGTTTTTAGCGAGTTATAAGGATTTTTTAAGGATTTTATAAGGGTTTTTAAGGATATTTTAAAGATTTTTTAGGGATTTTTTAAGGATTTTAAAGAACTTTTTCGATATTCGTAAATTTTTTAAGAATTTTAAGGGATTTTCAAGGATATTGAAGGTTTCTAAGGATTATTAAAGATTTTTAAGGATTTTTAGGTATTTTTAAGGATTTTTAAGGATTCTTAGATAATTTTAAGAATTTTAAACCATTTTTAGGTATTTTAATGTTTTTTAAGGATTATTTTAGGATCTTTAAAAATTAAATAATTTTAAGTCTTTTTAAGTATTTTTAAGTATTTTTAGGGGATTTTCGTAACATTTTTTTAAGAATTTTAAGGGATTTTTAGATATTTTTAATAATTTTTAAAGATTTTTAAGAATTTTTAAGGATTATTAAGGATTTTAAGTCATTTTAAATATGTTTAAGGGTTTTTAGCGAGTTCTAAAGATTTTTTAAGGATTTTTCAAGCATTTTTTTAAGGATTTTTTAAGGATTTAAAAGTATTTTTTAGATTTTCGTAAGATTCTTTTAAGAATTTTAAGGGATTTTTAAAGATTATTAATAATTTTTAAGAACTTTTTAGGGTTTCTAAGGATTTTTAAATAAGGATTATTAAGGATTAAGGATCAAATAGTTTTAGATCATAACACATATAGCAATGATCTCATATATTAAAATTAATTGGTGAAATTGTAATTTTGTAAAAATAATTTTTTATATTTTAATATAAATTGATGTATGTTATGTCGTCAATTTTTTTTAAATATAAACGCATATTTATATTTTCGTCCTTCATATTTATTATTAAATTTATTAGTAACCATAACAATGGATTTTTATTCAATTCTTACTTTTTATGGCAATAAATACTTATTATTTTTTTAATGTTTACATAGCTTGTGCCTAATAAAAATTGTTTGAATTTATCGTTTTTAAATTACTAGTTATTTTTAAAAGTTATTATTACTTATTTAGGGGGAAAATACAGTGTTAGTGACAGATACTGATGATAAAGATGATGAAACTGAGGAAGTGTCACAAGGCAAAAATCCTGTCTTGGATTGTTTTATGGCAACGGTAAGTCTTGAATAAAATACTTAACTAAAATTTTATTTAGTCAGTGTCACTTTAAAATGGGGAAAAATGTGTTAAAAAATGTTTCCAGCGGCTGAAATCTATTTTACTGGGTATTAAAAAAATATCTACTTGTAAAATAAATCTAAAAATCGTTCTTTATAGCGATAATTCATAAGAAATCCATTAAATTAATTCGATTACTAGTCTAAAAACGGAACCACATGCCGACAAGTCCAATTTGCACAGATTCTCTTGACCTTTTTTTTGTCGATGACTTTGCATCGCCAATAGTTAATTATGGGGGTTGGGGGAGACGAGAGGAGTTCAAAAGGAATCGATACCATCTATGTCTGATGCATAAATAATTATCTATAGTTACGTGCATACATTAAATTAATTGATTAATTTTTCTTGCTATAGTTCATTCGCGATAGTTTAAGAGTAATTTATTTGTGGCATTTAAAATATATCAAATATTTTGCCAATCTTTTTATTTTTATACTTTTCCTAGGAATCTACAAATTTCCCGCTATATACTCTTAATAGTTATTTCTCTTCTTGGAGGGGAAAATTTAATTTTGTTTAAAAAACTTCATAAAGAAATAGTTTTCTACCTAAAAAAAAATAAATAATTAAATTAATGTGATTAAAATAATGAAGGAATTAAAATTTAGTAAAGCGTTTGTGGTTTTTGTATTAAAAATAAATAGATACGTTTAAGGAATTTTAAAACACCATGTATATTATAGTGTTTTTACATTTATTTGACAATGTTATCCATCTGGCGATAACAAATATTATTTTATTATCAGCTGTAGAGCGGTCAGTGAAACCTCCATTATTGTTTTCATTTATTTCAAGATCACAGTTTATGTACCAGTAATACAGAAATAAATAAAAGAAAAAAGGTATGTACATATATATATATATACCTAGAATATTTTTTTTGCTTTTATACTTTTAGAATATTCGATTAAAAAAATAAAAATTGTCCCAATCAAAATTTAATATATTTTTTTCTAATTTTTCTTGTTTAAATTTAATATTTTTTAATACATTCTAGAAATTAAAAAAATATTAAAAATTCAGAAAAATGTTCCTCATTATACTTATAAATTATAATTGTATGTTTATGTAATAAGTTAATTGATTTAAGTACCTTTTTTTGCTTTAAACGATTTACACTTGTTATTAGAAATAAATCATATATTAAAGTCATTAAAAATTATTGACCATGTTAATATGCGACTGTAAATGAATTATTGATAAGAAAAAATTAAACTATACAAATCGGTACACCTTGAGTACGATAAAGCGTTCAATACTTTTTATATTCATGTTATACATTTTAATGAGGTTAGTCGTATAAAATTATTCGGTAAAAGAAAACTATTTTTCTACCTAATTTTAGATTAAAAAAAAAAATAATTTTCACAAAAAGAAGTCTATAAATAGAAATGATTTCTTGTACCATTTTTTTTTATCATTTTTAAATTTACAAATCTGGTGTGAATATTATTTAACGGAAATTCATGCCTCGGATATTAACAAATTATACAAAGGAACTATAAAATTAAATTTAGATATGGGCTAGCGATAAAATATATTTTATCAATTTACGTACTTATTTCTACTCGACTGAAATAATTTCTTCCGTGCCACTTAATTAACAAGATTAAAAGTTCTAAGCGTAGCAGAAAATTTTAATTTTCAAAAAAAAAAATGTAAGTAAACTTGATTTATTTTAAATAAAATGTTCGTCTTAGCCTGTCACATTTAAAAATATTTAGCGTATTTATCCCTTATGCCTGCTAAAGAAATCAATAGTAAAATGTGTAGTCCTTTTACCACTTATGTGTAAAAATATTTGGTCCTTTTAATTCTTAAGTTTAATTTTTTTACATGTTTGGGCTCGTTACCCCTGAAGCCTGTCCATGTAAATATATTTGGCCACTTTACCCCTTCATCTAAAAATATGTAGTCTATCACTTACTCCTGCCTATGTAACAATATTTGGTCCTTTTACCTCTTAAGTTTAATTTTTTTAAATATTTGGGCTTATTACCCCTGAAGCCTGTCCATGTAAATATTTTAGGCCGCTTTAATCTTCGTGTAAAAATATTTGGTCCTTTTAACTCTTATTTTTGATATTTTTTTCCAACCATTGTTAAAAATTTTATTTGACAAACTAAAACTTATTTTTAACAGATATCAAATTTTCTTTGACAATTGTCAAGCTCATTTTTGACAGATAAAATTTTCTCTGACAAATGTCAATTTTATTTTTAGCAAATATCAAATTTTCTTTGATATGTCAAGCCTATTTTTGACAGATATCAAATTTTCGTCCAGCTTATTTTTGACAGATATCAAATTTTCTTTGACAATTGTCAAGCTCATTTTTGACAGATAAAATTTTCTCTGACAAATGTCAATTTTATTTCTAGCAAATATCAAATTTTCTTTGACATGTCAAAATTATTTTTGATTGATATCAAATTTTTGTCAAGCTCATTTTTGACAGATATAAAATTTTCTCTGACAAAAGTCAATTTTATTTTTAGCAGATATCAAATTGTCTTTGATATGTCAAGCCTATTTTCGACAGATATTAAATTTTAGTCAAGATTATTTTTAACAAATATCAAATTTTATTTGACAATTGTCAAGCTCATTTTTGACGGATATAAAATTTTCTCTGACAAATGTCAATCTTATTTTTAATAGATTTCAAATTTTCTTTGATATGTCAAGTCTATTTTTGACAGATATCAAATTTTTCTTTTACAGATATCAAGTTTTTTTTAACAATATTGAATTTTCTTTGACAAACGTCAATTTTATTTTTAACAGATATTAAATTTTCTTTGACATATGTCAAGCTTATTTTTAACAGATATCAAATTTTCTTTAACGAGCTTGTTATTTACAGATATCAAACTTAAGGGGTGAAAGGCCCAAAAATATTTTTATATGGACAGGCTTGAGAGATAAAGGGGCTAAATATTTTTACATGACGTAGGCAGGCTTAAGGAGTAATGAGGCCAAATATTTTTACATGGGACAAGACATACAAAGAGGTGAAATAGCCCAAATATTTTTTTACATGACATTTCAAAAATTTGAAAATCCCAAAAATATGATAAAAATTTATAAAACATGAGAATTTAAAAAAAAAATACATATTTTACGATTAAAAGTCCAAAAAAATGTCAAAAAATGTTAAAAAAATTTTCAAAAACTCAAAATATTGATGGGTTTTTACTTGATCACAATACTTTCTCTTCATATATACTATACTTATGGTAAATTAAAGTATTTTTTTTAGCAACAATTAACGATGATTTTTATTTTTTGAAAACAAATTTATTTTACCACTATAGTGGTTCTTTTTACTATTGTAATTTATTTTCAGATGAATAACAAACCCTATATAATATTCTTAGCTTTAGTTAGCATATCTGCCAGCCAATCACCAAATTCTACATCCACATTGAAGCCAAACAACGGAACAACGAACAACCTACAAAAAACAATGGTTTGTTTTACAGAAAAAACTAAAAAATTCCGTACATTTCCTACCTTACAAGACTATCAAGGTACCCATGAGAGTTTTGATCCACAACATTCCACATACAAAGGAAATTTAGTCAACTTTAGTTTTAGTACAATTTCTAGTCTATCTAACAATGATTTTGTTAGTTTTGGATCGAATAGTATCATGGAGATAGATTTGCACCAAAAACAAATAAATACTATAGGTGATGGAGCCTTTAAAGGATTATTTTGTCTTAATAAACTAGATCTAAGTTTCAATAAACTTGCTAATTTAACAGAAGGTAGCTTCGAAGGACTAGAAAATCTTAAAGAACTAGATTTAAGCCATAATCAATTAGTAGATATTCCTGATACTGGAATGGCATTTTTAACACTAAAAAACCTCCAAGTACTAAATTTATCTTACAACAAAATAAAAGCTTTAACCAAACTTTCTTTTATGATGATGTATAAGTTAGAAATATTAAATTTGGGCCATAATAAAATCAGAACAATAGACGATAGAGTTTTTAATTATTTAACTGCATTAAAAGAATTACGTCTTAATGATAACTTTTTAGTTGAATCGTTTGCAGATAAATGGAAGGGATTGGAAAATATGACAAGTTTAGATTTATCAAATAATTATCTCACTTCATTCGATACTAGTGCTAATTTTAGTTTTTATAAATTAGAACGGTTAAATTTGAGCGGAAATAATTTACAATTTTTAAATGTTTATTGGATTAGGAAAAATTTTGGTAATTTAAAAAATTTAGATCTTGCTAATAATAGTTGGTTTTGTGAAGATTTGGAAGCTATAAAGCACGGTATTATAGATCTAAGAATTACTATTCCTCGTCAAGTATCTTGTAGCGAAATTAAAACTACTTCTACTAAACGTATTCCTATAGATAGTACTACTACTAGTACTACTACTACTACTACTAGGCCTTCTAGTAATGAAGTGAATTATGGATCGCAACTTTTGGAACAAAATAATAATATCTTATTATCGAATAAAGAATTAGCAGTAGCTATGGATAGTTTAAGGACTTTAGTTATATTTGTTTTTCTTTTAGTAGCAGTGGGGATAACTGTTGAAGTTAGTGTTAGAATGGGATTTTTTAAATACTGCAATAATGGAAGAAGTAATAGGGGTTATTTAGATAGTAACGATGTTGAAAGTGTCGGATTAATTAGTCGTTAAAAAACGATACACAGCTGTATGATTTTTTCCAATTTTTAACTATTTTTTCCGATTTTTTTAATTTTTCCGCACCGAAGAATCATATTATAGTAATTTGAATAACGCACGTTCTGCTACATTCACAAAATTAAAGTAATAATAATAATAAGTATATAGTTTCAGTTTGCTTTGAGTACTTAATTTTTTTGGTCTAATATAAAAGAAAACAAGATTTATTATTCAATGCAAACCAACAAACTGAATACTCTAGTGTATAATTTTATTTTGTATTTATTGAAAAATAATTAAAATTTTTATAAACACAGACTGAATATTTTTAAATGTTAATATAATTGTTTTTATGTAATAAATTGTTTCATTATTTTGTTTTTTTTTTAAAAATTATTTAAAGAAATATGTTTTAGTATTATTATATTATTTATATTTATTTATTTTTTCTTTTATGTTAATAATTTTTTACAGTTTCTATCTGGCGATCGAAAAAATCGAAAAAAAACAGAGTTAACAGATAATAAAAAGGTAATAAATTTTTAATTAAAAAAAAATATATATAGAAATCATGCATGCCAGTACATTTGTTCGTAAATAATTATGCACATAATTCTAAGAATTGCACGAATTAATTGTAAAATTTTATTTTTGGCTGAAATATTTGAAATTTTTAAATAAATGTCTACGTCACTGATCATTTAGATTTACGAAACAATTTTTTAAATTTTTATACAATTAAAAATATCTTATGTTAGAAAATACAGGGAATTATTCATATCCCACGCCATTGGTTATTTCCTATTTATTTCTGTATGAAAAATGAATAATTTTTAATTGGACCAAAATGGGCGTGGTTATTTAATACTTTGGATCTAGAACACTTTTCAAATTTTCATATAATTAAAATATCTTATGTTAGAAAATACTTGAATTATCCATATCCTACGCCACTGGTTATTTGGTTTCTAAGTAAAAATCATCTGCCACAATATGAGTTAATTTTTTATTTATTTGTGTATGAAAAATGAATAATTTTTAATTGGACCAAAATGGGCGTGGTTATTTAATACTTTGGATCTAGAACACTTTTTAAATTTTCATATAATTAAAAATATCTTATGTTAGAAAATACTTGGATTATTCATATCCTACGTCACTGGCCATTTGGTTACTATGAAAAAAGCAGCTGCTAGAATATGATTACTAACATCATATCAGTTGATTTTTTTATTTATTTGTGTCTGAATAATGAAAAATTTAAAATTGGACTAAAGAGGGCGTGGTTTTCATCGAAAACAATTTAAATTTTTTTGGAATTAAAAATATCTTCTACGTCACTGGTAATTTGGTTGGTGAGTAAAATATCATCTCCCAGAATACGGTTGCTAACTTCATATCACTTGTTTTTTTGAAATGAAAATTTTTGAATTGAACCAAAGGGGGCGTGGTTTTTTACACTTTGAATCGAAATCACTTTCAGAAAATTATAAATGGAATTAATTAATATTTTTTGTCGACACCAATGACTGTTTATGTATTAAAAAAATTGCATCAAAATATTTACAAAAGAAATTAAAGGTATCTTTTATTTTCTTCGGTTAATCTTGTCTTAACTAAATTGCTTTTAACGATTTGTTTACTAATTGAATTGCTTTTAAACAATAGATATCTTGGCAGTTATTCTAATTGCGTATTTATATTGATATAACAATAGATATTGTTTGTTATTTACTAGGTAGGGTACAGGATTTAAGTATTTTTAAGTATTTTTAAGGATTTTCAAGGATTTTTAAGGATTTTTTAGGATTTTAAAAATTCTTTAAGGATTTTTAAGGACTTTTATGGATTTATTATTAACCAAGAGCAGAGGAAACATAATTTATAATCCAGAAAGGGTTGATTGAACTAAAATACCTAATTGAGGTAATAAGTCTTTGTTATTTTTGATGCAGTTACATTTTTCTTGTTTCTTCTTTATTGTACTATATTTTTCTCCAAGGTACTATAATAATTTAAGTACCCGTACTATAACAGCTTCCAATACAGTTGGCAACGTTGCACCCGATATACTTTTTAGACTACGTCAGCACTGTAAAGGTCGCAGTCCATCTCTTTTCGAACTATGTGGGTGCTTCCGACGTTGAATTCACAGGTCGGTGCTATATTCACCTTAACATTGAGAAATAAAAAAATAAATAAATTTATAATATTTTATTTACAAATTTATGGGAATGTTAAATTGTAGCTGATAACACCATTTTATTATTAATACTTTATAAAACAAATCACTGCGGCATATCACATAACAGCCATTGTGAAAAATTTGGCACAAAGAGAAAAGCTTAATTTAAACAATTTTGGTATTTTCAGTTATGGTGTTTTATGTTTATTAAAATAATTAATAAAATGTTTTATCATAATGATAAAGTATGAGGATAATATACGAGATATCACAATCACCAGAAGATTCTAGCTTTTAAAATTAGCTGGATACTTTAATTATGAACAGGCATTGAAACAGATGGCTTAGATTCAGCTTCTCCTCTTCTCCATAAAGAAGTAACAGTTTTCGTTTGCGTGTAAAAGTTCAATCCTTGTTTACCATAGAAATGTAAATCTCCATGAAAACTACCTCTCGAACCAGTAAAACTAAACATCGGGAGAGGAACTGGAATAGGAACATTAACACCTACTTGACCCACATCAATTTCATTAACAAATTGTCTAGCGTAGCTTCCATTTGAAGTAAATACTGCTGTTCCATTTCCATAGGGATTAGAATTAATTATATTTATAGCATCTTCTAAAGTATCTGCTGTCATTACACAAAGAACCGGACCAAAAATTTCTTCCTTGTAACAAGTGTGATTTGGAGAAACGTCAGTTAAAATCGTTGGTCCTACAAAATTACCATTGGGATATTTATCTACTTTGATGTTTCTTCCGTCCAATGGACATTTTGCACCCTGTAAAAAATTAATAATAATTAACCTCCCCACAAGAAAAAATACACTTTTTTGTTTATAAATACATAATTAAAAAATATATATTACCTGTTTAATACCAGCTTCAACAAGTTCTAAAACCCGTTGTTTCGACTGTTTGGAAATAACTGGTCCGACATCCGTACCAGGTTCATGTCCAGCATTAACTTTCAACTTTCTAGTTTTCTCTACTAAATCGGGAATCCAATTTCGTGCCTCTCCAACTAAAACAGCCACACTTAGAGCCATACACCTCTGACCTGCTGCACCAAATGCAGCTCCGATTATTTGATCCAGCGTCGCATCTTTATTAGCATCTGGGAGAACCACAGCATGATTTTTAGCTGCCATATTGGATTGGACTCGTTTTCCGTTTGCTGCTCCTCTAGAATATATATGCTTTCCAGCTTGATCGGAACCAACGAAACTTATAGCTCTAATGTCTTTATTATCACATATAAAGTTTACTGCATCATGCGTTCCGTGAAGGACCTATAAAAAATTCCGTTTTAATTCTCATTAGTCTACGTTTATTCTACCTCAACTGTAGGGAATTCAACGTGTTAGAAAGAGAGGTATAGGAAATTCAGCGTGTCAGAAAGAGACAGCGCTATGATGTCACTGGTTCGTCTGGTCTAGTCTTCAGCTCTATCAGGTACGTCTGCTATTGGACCAGATGGGGCTGAAGTACCTGAAAACTAGAGCTGACGGAACTGAAGTACCTGAAGATCAGTGACGTCATAGCGCTCTCTCTTTCTAACACGCTGAATTTCCTATACCTCTCTCTCTCTAACATGTAGAACAAACGTAGACTATTTACTCATTAATAAAAATATGTATGGAAATATGAATTTCGCTTTAAACTGTTTCTTTTGAAAATATTATTTTAAATAATCTAACTTACATTTACAACTCCTGGGGGACAACCAACTTCATTTAAAAGTTCCATTAACATCAAAGTAGCGCCGGGGTCTTTTTCGGATGGTTTGATTATCATTGTGTTTCCGGCAATGAGTGCTAATGGAAACATCCAAAGTGGAATCATTGCTGGAAAGTTAAATGGACAAATTCCAGCTGTAACTCCTAATGGTAATTTGTACGATGTGATATCCATATCTTTTGAAATGTTTTGCAGAGTTTCGCCCATCAAAAGGGTTCCAGCTGCACAACTGTGTTCAACAACCTCTGTAACAATTAAATATATATAAATCGAATTAATGTTTATAATGTTAAGAAAACTTATTAAAAGTATTATAATTTCTTCCTCTTTAAGATTTTTTTTTCAAAACGCTTTAATTTTTGAAATATTTGCAAAAAACTTTTTTTGGAATCTTCATTTCTTTACAATTATTTATGTGGACGTTTGAAACTGTCGTACATTTTTTTAGATATCATTCCGAATTGAATGGGCCCTTTAAATTATTTTTAACTTTAATTAACGCGTGAACTAGACTGTAGTACTATAGTAGGTTATTTTTCTTTCGTTTCAATCGTTATTTTTTATTATTTTATTTTGCTGCTTCCCACCTCTATACTTCAAATAACTTCGTTATTGCGATTTATGATTTTTAAATGCAACTCCTGAAAATTTGATAAAAAATATTTTTCCTATTTCGGTAATTGTAGCTCTTAAAATATTTATTAAAAATTATTAATAAAAATAAAAATTCTTACGTAATCCCCTCATTACATCTCCTTCAGCATCCGGCAACGTTTTTCCTTGCTCTAATGTAATATTTTGAGCAATTTTTTTAATATCTCGTCTAATTACAGCTTGTAATTTTAACATTAATTGTTGCCTAGTCAACACCGAAGTTTTACTCCATGATTGAAATGCATTTTTGGATGATTCTACAACAGATTCCATTTCTTTTTTGGTACATTTTGGAACTTTTGTAACTAAGTTATTTGTAGCTGGATCGTATAATTCAACCCATTCTGTAGTTTGGGAATCCAAAAATTGACCATCTAAAAAAATTTTAGTAGTGGGTGCTACATTGGAGTAATTTCTACGTAGTAATTGCAGAGTAACAGGTAGTAGCTGTAAAAGAAAAAAAATGTAAAGTTAATTAATGGGTTATCAATTTATTAATATCTAGTTTTGTATACTGTAAAACTTCAACATTACAATGGTGAGAATTTTTGTTTAAAATAGAATTGTTTAAATTATAACCGATAAAGTTCAAGTTTAAATAAATATTTATAAGTTGATCCGATCAAACTGATTGTCTCTGCTTTCTTTTGCTATCAAATAGAATATCTAAAGAAAAAAGTTGAAGATATTATTGACGTGATGAAAAGCTATAAAATAAAGAATACAAGAGAATAATGAAAGAAGGAAGAGAAGAAAAATGAACGAAAGGAACAAAAAAAGAGAAGACAAGAACATAAGAAAAAACGCCTGAACAAGGACAGAAAAGACATACTATTTACCTTTGCTAATTCATTCTAGGCATTTCTAGCAATTTTTAATATCCATTATTGAATAGAAAATAGCAAAATGAATTGTTGTGTTACTCTGCTTATTTGAATATTAATTTAAGTCAGAGGTTATGTGTATTGATTATTAGCAATGCTAATTTTTTTTGTCATGGGAAATAATGGATGTAGAATGGACTCATCCAGTGATTTTTTTTTTATAATTTTGGCCTACCATAACACATTGCACCGGGTCCAGCCCTTCTGAGACCGATCCTGCGGCTGTAATTAATTCTTAAAATTTGAATATCGGGGCTATAGTGGCTTGTGACGTGTCCCAATTGAAACAGATTATATTTGGCTATGTTGTAATATAAATAAAACTGGCAACTCTCGTTTTCTCATTTGTTATGATTAAAAGAAGGAAAGAAAGTATGTCAAATATTTCTATAAACGAACAAAGCTAGAATCTTGGCAATGTTGTAGAAAGTAAAACGTTAATTATTGGTCAACAAGAAGCGCCACTTTCAAAATATATTAATTACTTTTTATTGATTTTTATTAATTAATGAATATTATAAGAACAATGAAAATCAACATAAGCAACTAGATTCTATTAGATTTACTGGATCAAAAATAAATGGTAGTGGTAAAGATTATTACCATACTTTTACACATTGTTGTATAAAGTAGAGTATAGATTCATCCCTCAATAGGTTATGGGCCCAGGGGTTTTACTCACTGCAATTAATTAGTAAACATTAAAAGTGAAATCATCAGATTAAGATGCCATTAACAGACAGCGAATCAAACACAGCAAGCTCTGTTTATATGGGTCCTGCAGGTGTTCCAGGAATAGAAAAGCTAGAAGGACATAAGAATTATGACAACTGGAAGTTCCAGATGCGTATGGTTTTAATATACTATGGAAATGTGTGCTCGGGAGTGAAAATGACCCTGATAAGGATCAGAGAGCACTTGCCAAAATAAGTTTATCAGTAAAACCAGTGTGTGTTAGTCATATTTGTAGTGCCATCTCCGCAAAGCAAGCGTGGGACAATTTGGAAAAAGCTTTTCAAAGTGCTGGTCTAAGCAGACAACTTTTTCTTAAAAGAAAGTTACACCGAACTCGTTGCGAGGATTTTTCATCAATGAATGAGTATGTAAGTGGTATGCTATCTCTTGTTCATCAGTTAGCAGACATTAAAATAAACATTGATGATAATGAAGTTGGAATGTTACTCTTAAGTGGACTACCTGATTCTTATGAAACAATGTTAAGTGATTATGGTGCAACTCATACTATAATAACTAGTGAAGATGTTATAAAAACCCTTTTAGAAGAGGATGCTCGCCGTGGTCTGTGAGAAGAAGTATGTGCTTCAGCTTTGGTTACAAAGAATTCTAAGAAAAAACTAATAGTGTGCCATGAATGTGGAGTCATATCAGACCGAAATGTCCCAAACTTAAGAAAAATAAATCTAACAATTTTTTATGTAAATCTGCTGATGAAAATTATTTTCCCCTTCTGCATTAGCAACTGGTAATTTTGATACTAATGCGTGGTATGTTGATAGTTGTGCTAGTCATCATGTCAGCCCTAAAAGAGACTGGTTAGAAAATTTTAATCCAGATGCTGAAACTTTTTTTTGTACTGCCGATAGTAGTAATCTTTCAAGTAACGGCTCCGGTGATGTTAAAACTGTCTTGGTTGATTTAATAAATCAAAAAACTATGAAAAGTACTATTACTAATGTGAGATATGCTCCAAATGCAGCTGCAAATTTATTATCCGTTGGTGAAATTACAGATAAAGGTATTGTGTTAATTTTCAAAGAAAATGGTTTTGAAGCTTATCGGAAAGATGATATTTCTGTTAAAGGAACTATTAGATTTACTGGATCAAAAATAAATGGTATTTATAAATTAGAGTGACATGTGTCGCTATATTACCGCCTTTTGTAAGATCTGGTATTATTGTTAAAATAAAGATTATTACCATACTTTTACACATTGTTGTATAAAGTAGAGTATAGATTCCCCCTCAATAGATTCTTTAAGCTAGTCATTCATTAATATAAAACCAATAAATTCGTTCCTACTGGACTACAAATACAAATAAAAATATACACGATATCGACAATTATAAATGATCACTTATTTAATATTCATAAAGAACAGTATATTTTGATTATTTTTCATCAAAATTATTATTTTTTTTAAATCCATATATACATATTAAGCAATATGATAATATTTTCGTTAGATATTGTTTGCTACTTACACAATTACACAATTATATTTTGACAACGAATTTATTGTCGTCATACAAATAAAATTGGATAAAATTATCTTGTTGTCAATTACTTTAAAATATAATTTATTGAAAAAAAAATTATTCAAAAGATTCAAATAAATTTTATTCTTATACAATATGATTTTTTTTTAATAAACAGGTTGAGGTGAAACTAATAACCAAAAAAAATATATGATGGTACTAATTCTGGTTCTTTACAATAATTTAAATACGAGATAATGTCTACAAAACGAATTTTACCATTAATTTTTTTTTCCAAATTATACAAACTTTATAGAACTCACTGTATATTTACAATATTTTTTTTTAAATCTGGATTAAAATAATGTTTTTTTTAATTTAGAACCTGTTATGTCCGTATTATAATTAAAATTTAACAAATAAAAATATATCTAGTTTCTTAAATATTTCTGATTTATTAGTTTTGATTATTAAATTACATGCAGCCATCAATTTATATAATTGGGTACTGGTTCCTGTTATTTTTAATCTTTATGGCGGTTTAATAAAGTAATAATAATAAAATAATATAGTTAATAATTTTGTTTTATTTAAATATTACTAGAACAATTTTATTAATTTTATTAACTTACTGTTGACCTTATCATCGTGTATATCCACTATGTTTCACAAACCCACGGCAACTAAATTAAAATAAGAATACGGAATATAAATGAAACCTTGAAAACTCGTCACACATGCGCGTTGAAGATAAGAATAAAATTCTAAATTTCTTTCACATTTTGGATTATCAAAAATAAAAAATACGCATAGTAAATTATTTTTTAAATCTATTTGATAAAGCAAATATTTCCATACACATACAGGATGTTCCAAGACTTATGTCAAAATAATTTTAAACTGTAAAAAAATGCACTTTTTAAAATGAGAATTTAAACTTTTCAATATTTACAGTGTTGCTTATTCCAATTTATGCATTGTTGATTTTGTTTAAATTCGAGAAATGAAAAATGCAGCGTTTATTTTTCTTCAACTCGTGTTGCTTCTAATTATTTTAATTACTTTCCAATATGCATCAAAATTAGAAAAATAATTTTAAGAAAATTTACTTCAATTTTTAAAACGGAATAATTTATATTGAGTTTATATCTTAATATTTTCAGGTAGTCCTTAAAACACATTTTCGGTATAAAAATAATCAAAAACCTATTTTGAAAATTGACAATTTTATATTAAAAAAATCGTCTGTGTCACCCCACCAAAACTTTCCTGTAGAGAATAGGATTATTTTAATAAGTAGGCGCATGCGCACTATATATAGCACACTGGAAAAAATTTAAAACAAAAGTTGTAGAGAATTTTATGCTCTACAACTTTGCACTAGAACATTTTGCACTAAAGCCTATTGTTTGTCTTGAAAATAAAAAAAAAAGGCAAAAGCCTAAATGTGTATATTTTTCGGCCTCTAGCGGCGAAACTATGGGAAATTCGAAAAAATGTTAAAAATAAAAGTTAAAAGGAAATTTGGTTCTCTACAACTTTGCATAAGAAAATTTTGCACTAAAGAACATTGTTTGTCCTCAAAATTTGAAAAAGTACGGAAACTTACATAAAAAGTTTTTGCGCGCCCTCTAGTGACGCAACTATTGAAAATTTCGGAAAAAGTGTGATACAAAAATTGTAGGAAATTTTATCCTCTAAAACTTTGCACTACAACGTTTTGCACCAAAGTGTATTGGTATTGTTTGTCCATAAAATTTAAAAAAAGGCAAAAAATCTTACATCTGTATTCAATCAATGTCGGTCTTGAGGACCTTCTACTGTACCAATTTAAACCAAAAATTAATCGTCGCATTCCAGGTATACACCAACCCTTCATACAAAATTTCAGCTTGATTGGTCAAACGGTTCGGCAGTTATCGTGGAAGATTACACACAGACACACAGACACACAGACAGATCAAAATGGATATTTTCATCGATATCTCTATTTTTTTTTGCTCGTTCACAATACTTTCCCTTTGATGGGTCCGGGAAAGTAAAATATCGAAGCTTATATTTTTCTGTATTTCTAATAAAGGCACAATAGCTCTTAACCTGTGTTAAAAAAGTTGGCTATGTTTTATATTATATTACATTTATCATTTTTCGCCTAAATCTCAGACTTAAACCAAATCAAATCAAGTTTTTAAAATTAAATTATAATTAATCCGGACCTGGTTTGTTACAAAACACTGATTTACTATTTTACGCTACATCTACCCCCTACCAATTCCATCATGGCTTCTTCATTCATAACTTTGTGATCCCCGCTTGGCAAACGAAATATTTCCTAGGGAATTTAATGATTTATGTTGGTAATACCAAGAATCATTCTAACCCTAAATATCTGACAGTTAAGATCAAAAATTTTAAATTTTTATCATTTTGCTTATTGTGTAAAAGTTTTTCAGACTCTGAATCATATATTAATTGGTGGTTGATTTTACTATAAATCATGCAAAAGCTGTGATAAATGGAAAAAGTGTGTTTGAATTGTGCAGTGTATTTTAAATTGAAGAGTTTTGGCTGTGGCAGACAAGGTATGTTTATTTTTTGAAATTATGCGTTATTTTAAATTAGATTTAGATTATTAGACTGGTATATCCATCAGAAAATATTAAATTCTAACCTATAACTTGCTGTAAAAGTAAGTTTACACTAAAATTAATCAACATTAATAACATAGTCTGTTTAACACTATATAATTTAAAACTTCACAATTTATTATCAAAAATTTAAGTTGCAGTATTTTATTTCACTTATTATTTCGATTATAATCTTTCAGACACTAAAACTAAACAACAAATGTGTATGTTTTTCTAAAAAAAACATCATAGATATATGTCTGGAGTCACCATCAGCTATTCCTATGATTATAAACAAAATACAGGGTATCTATTATATCTTCATTAATAATAGTTAAACTAATATTGTTTTGTTCAATTTAAGATTTCAAAAGATTAAGTCAATTATCCTCCAAACTAGAAATTATTTTATAAAGATCTGGTATCAATTTTCATGATTAAAATAAGTTTTATTACGGAAAATGCAACATTGTTATATTATTAAATATCAGAGAATCATTAAATAATATTTGAGCAGGTAATAAGAAATTTTAAGTGTCTTTTCGATAAGAGTTTCCAGAATACGTAGTAAAAATATACTAACTTGATATGAAATTGATTAATTTAAATTATATATTGAATTTAATAATGTTATTACTGATTCACAAAAATAGTACATAAATATACAAATCAATTATATTCATATTACTCGGTAAATATCTAATAGAACAAATCTGTCTAAAATCACTACTTCGTAGATTCATACCATTGTAAAATTTGTATGTATAATTTTAGTTGTAATGCATAATGCTATCTCTAGTTAATCATAGGATATAAAATTATATTAGAAATTATAAGTTTCTAAAAAAATAAAATAAAAAATTGGTATTTACCGAAGAACTTGTTTTGTACAAGATACACAATAAGCCAGTAAGTTACAATGTTAGAAAAGAAAACAGTATATAGATTTAAAAAACGTCTTAAAACATGGATATTTCAGTAGCCAAGAGCACTAATTGAAAATATAATAAATCAAAAATAAATACATATAACATTGTTATCGAACACTAATATCTGAATATGAAACTTACCCGATTAGACTAATTACCTGTTTGTGACAAATTTTCTTGATATACGACATACATAATTGTACCAAAATGTGACACTTAAACCTGATTAGACTTAAATCTAGATTTAGCATTTTTTGTAAGATACTATATGGCTTTCTCCCTGTTTATTAGCAAGTAAGTTATTTTTTTGTAAAAGTTCCTTTGTAAGATTTTTCTTTTGTACTAATAAACACAATAATATTATTTTTATTATTACCGTAGACAAAAAAACTTATAAAGTTGATGACATTTAAAACCTTGACATATAAACTAAATCCAAAATTGTAGATCTGTAGGAATAAGAAATAAAATGCCAAGAACTATAAAAAATATATTGAAAAAGTATAAAAAAGGTAATACTTCAATTATCATCAGTTCTATTTATATTCCAGAATTATATCTATTCTATAAATGCAGTTTTTGTCATTTTTATACATACTATATATACATATCATCAAATTTAAAGCAATAGCAGTTAGCACACAAAATTTTTTTTTTGTTTTTTAAAAATAAAGCACAAAGTCAGGTACCACAACAATTTAATTTTTATCAAGAAAGGCAACTAGTTTCGGTAACAGACCATTATCAGGCATATAGTGTTATGTTATTTACACTATCTCAATTGTGGTTGGGTTCTATAGGCAAATAATAGGATAAACAAAAGTTATATAGATTGATTCTTCCAAATTTAAATTCATCAGGAATAAATTGGTAAGATTCTTTTACTTCTACTAAAATTTGTTGCCAATAGTAAATTTAAAAGGAAATTAATAGTTTGATTAAATAATAAATTTTGGTAATATAATTTGACATTATTTGACAAATACAAAGAAATGACATAATAGATTACGTAAATAGTGATATTTGTGAGGTAACTAAAAAGATACAGATTTTTCTAATAAAATTTAATTATTATTGATACAAGTGAAGTGTAAATTAAAACAAAATGGATCTAAGAGATGGTAAGAAAGTGAGGAAGTTGGAGGAAGAAAAAGAAGAATTGGAAATAGGTCAAGGTGATAGTGAAGAAATGCAGGAACAAAATGTAGAAGAAATTGAAGAAAGAAGTGAAGAATCAAGATGGGAAGAACACAAACAAGATAAACTATAGAGATTATGATGCAAATGATGCTGCAGCTGAATGAAAATAGAAAAAATTTGAGAAAGTGATGGAAGATAATAGAAAGGAAGATAAAAAAGAACGATTAAAAGAAATATAAGAAATGGGAAAACAAATCAGTAAGAAAATGGATAACAAATTGGATGACAATACTAAGAAAATTGAATAAATAGGAAAAGATATAAAAATGGATAGTAAACAATTAAGTAATTAAAGAGAATAAAATTGAAATGATACAGAAAATTGAAGAGTTGAGAGTACCTATACACTGGTAATAAAATAGAACAAACAAAAACGGAGGTAAGAATAGAAATGATAGGACGAATAATAGAAGTAGAAAAAATACAAGATGAAAAATTTTCTATACTAAAAGAAAAAGAAAGAAAATCTAAAGAAGAAATTAGAAAAAGTTAAACTGGAAGTACAAAAGATACAAGTGAAAGAATGTCAAATTTTGAAAAAAAATATAGAAATAGATGGACAAATGAAACAAGATATAAATGAGGAAGAAGAAAAAATTATGGAAAATACTGAACAAAAGATAGGGGAAAAATTAGGAAAAGGCAAGAAAAATAATAAACAGGTCAATTTTTTTGAAATTTAAAAAAAAAGTTTGGTCAATGTAAGTTTTATTAAAAGTTGTGAAGAAATGTCGAAGGAATATTATATAATAATTAAATAATTAAATGGATTTCAATTCTTTTGAATAAAAATTAGAAAATTTAATATACTGGTGAAGAAATTTTTGTTAAGATTGTTATTAGAAGAAATTGAGTTATATATTTGAGAAGTAATAAATGGAGGAAAATATTTGGTTAATAAAAAAATTTTGATTTTTGGAAGTTTTAGATCCGGGTTGAGAAGTAAAGAAAAGGGAACAAGAAGCAAATAACAGGATAAACAAAATTTATATGTTTTTTTATAATTTTGTAATGTTTCTATAGAACCCAACCAAAATTGAGATAGTGTAAATAATAATATAATAGATACAAAACGTTTAAAATTTGTATCTATAGGCCTGGATGGTCTGTACCTTTCTTAATCAAAATTAAATTTTTGTAGTACCTGACTTTGTGCTTTATTTCTTGTAAACTTTGGACCACATTTGAAATATGGATTTCCATGAAAAGTCCCATGAAAACCCTTCCCAAGGTGGAATGTATAAATTTAAATTCAATGAACGGATTATTTTTAAATTTGTTGTGATCATACTAGACATAAATTCGAATTAAGTGACAAAAAAAATTAAAGTGCTCATTTACATCAGTCCAAATATTTTTTTTCATAAACTGCTATTGTTTTAATTGATTTTACTAAAGTTTAAAGAATTGGCAGCAACGTTTTATAAAAATTTGTAAAATTTAAATTAAACAATTAAATTCGTTTTCATATTCTTAATTAAAATAATTTAACAATTTTATTTGTAGTAAATAAATCACATTGGTAATAAATGTTATTCTTTGGTTATTAATCACGCCTTACTAGGCGCCTGAACAATATTTTTCAAAAATGAAATAGTCATATGACTTTTACTAGGTTCCGGTTGCGTTTGTTGCGAATCTAGATTACTATTATATTTACACCTTAGCGTATCTAAGTACGCTACTCTATATTGTTTATTCATAGTAACATAAACTACAGGATTTACACAACTAGATAAATAAATAAGTAAATAACCTAATATATGGAGCGGCGCATGTTCTACTTCCGCATCGAAAATTTTAACTAAAGTAATTGGCAAATAACAGACTATAAAACAAATAAATATCACTAAAACCATTTTGGTTATTTTCATTTCGCTACGTTTGTATTTGTTTCCCATCGAAGTGTGCTGTTGGATCTTTTTGTGGGATTGACGAACTACCCAATAAATGTTAGCGTAGCATATAACAATGATTACACAAGGAAGAGCAAAACCTATGACAAATAATGCAGTTTTTGAACTATGACCGTGTTTATCGGGATTTATTGAGCAAGTTCCAAGTTTTTTATCCATACCGTAAACTCCCCACACGCCAAGGAGAGTCGGTATTTGTAAACCATAACTAAAAATCCAAATAGCACTAACGTACATTACAACTTTTACTTTTGTGTACACTGACTGATACAAGTGTGGCCAGGCGATTAGGATATATCGATTTATCGATATGGATCCGATACTAAGTAGTGATACTCCAACGCAACCATATCTTAATGCAGGAATCATTTTACACAATACTTCTCCATGGACCCACGTACCTTGGAAAAACTGACTCGCTGAGAATGGTAACACCAGAAAGCAGAATATCAAATCGGAAATGCATAAGCTACAAAGAAAGAAAAAACATTATAATGTATGTGGGTAAACAATATTAGACCAGAGAAAGGTGTGACGAGGGAAAAATTTTCTATTGAGCAAATATTTTGTTTGTATAAATTTTACTGCAACTCACGCACTATTTAGAACTAATTGCTTTGTTGTAAATTTACCGGCGTTGCCAACATTAAATTTCCAGATTTAATACTATGAATTTTTTCCAAATTTAAATAATTTAAAAAGAGAATATAGAAAAGTAAAAATGTACATTCAACGTCGTTTAAAATAATACTAAAGGTTTTGGTAAAACACGGTTATAAAAAATAGTTATTTATGCAACAAGTGCGGAAAGTGATACTTTTTCACAAATGTGCCTTTAGCTCATACGATAATCACATGAGTGAAAAAAGGCACTTTACACACTAGTTGCATACAATATTTTTTCTATACTATCAAAAAATATGTAGCTATTAAGTAAAAAATAAGCAATTTACTTTACGCATTAGTGCGTAAAATACTAGTATTTCATTTTACGCACTAGTTTGTAAAGTTAAACTTTACGCACGACAAAGTATGTGTAAAGTTAGAAAAAAATGTTTTTTTGAAATTTCTTCCTCTTTAAGATTTTTTTATAATTTTCTCTAGCGCTTTCGTTTTTGAGAAATATGCAAAAACTGGACCTCTTTTTTCAAAGTCTTTATTTTTTTCATAAATTAAAGTGCCAATAAGTAAAAAAAAAATAAAAAAAAATTAGTGAAAGATCATATTTATCCTATTTCATTATGGATTATGCGGTTTTTAAATCTTTTGACAGATTACAATATCCTGTTCCTGTTTCGTTTATATATACGCAAACAAGAAAAAAATTCGAACAGGAAAATAATATTACCTAAAAAGTTATTTTTAGTGTAAATACCCACATGAAATTTTCTATGAAAACTGAATGACGTAAAAATAATTTAAATATTAAGAAATATATTTCAGATTGATAAACATTTTAATATACGTTTATGAAACCACTACAAAGAATGGATTATTTTAATTAATCATAAAAAAATTTGTTGGAAAATTCCCACAATTACGTGAACAGAAGAAATTTTATTAGAGATCCCTTAAAGATTTTTTTAGCATCATAATTCTACCTCTACCAAGAAGTCAATAAAAAATTAATATTACATTTAGTCTATTATAAATCTTGAAATCTCTACGTAGGGACGTACCTAAACTCGTCCCCTTTAAATGTATTACCTAAACTCGTATTGGAGTAGCGCAAAAAAAAACAAAAAACAAAATTTAGTACTCAATGCAAACTGAAACTATATTTAACTGAATTATATTCCACTGCAATATATTGCTTTAAATACTCTATGCAACAATTTCTAAAAAATTACTTATATATACAGTGTGTTTTAAAAAGTTTGCATCTTATTGAAAAATATTTTTACATAAACATTATTTTTTGGTAAAGTAAAAAAAAATAAGAATTTAGTTTAATAGATAAAAAATATTAAAATGAATTTAGGGTTGTTCTAAAAAAATTAATTATATAAATATTTACCTTGCAATAAAAGCAGCTGCAACAGTGCGAAGTTTCGTATGTCTTATTAGAGCCCCAATTGTCAATAAGTTACCCATTATTCCAACTATCATTATGATAATAGTAAAAACTCCTGCCGTGGTTAACATTGAGCCTGAATACCTAAAAAAAAAAATTTTTTTTCAAATCTAGAGGAATAGAAGTAAGTAAAAACCATTGAAAATGTATACATTCCTACCATTACCTGTTTCATTTTTATAGAAATCATCAGTGGTACTTTATCGGAATGTATATTTTCAATAATTAACTCTTTATATGAAAAATTATATATTTTAACACCATCTATTTTTGGATAATAGGAACTACGAATAACCATTAAAGGAAACTACAATCCATCTATAAAGAGAAACACCAATCAATCAAAATTTTTTACTTTATTTTATTTCATTTAAAAAATAACAATAAATTTAGAATAGAATAGATTTCAATTTTAAGAAAAATTGTTTTTTATCCCCAAGAGATTAAAAAATTTAAAAATCTATAAAAATTTTTTGATGTGGGCCAAATACTTGGCATTGTTTTTCTATTATTGTTGGAAAAATTGAATTGAAATCAACTTTGTTGAATATAAGAATTCAGAGTGCAGTAATATACTGATTTAGATTTATTATTAAAACACCTAAGATGGTTTAGTCATGTGTTAATTAGTGCTACGCCAGGTGAGGTAAATCTAATTTAACTTCCATGTAATCATTTCCTTTTCTTTACTGATGATTTATTCAAATGATCTAAACATGTGATAACACACACAGTGTTTTTATTTAAACAATAATAAAACATAATTGTATTTTTTTCATCGTAAAAATTCATAAGTTCGATTATAATTTTTTCAAATTTTAAATTTATCTCTTGGAAATACCTCTGCTGGAAGTTTCAGCTATAATATTTAGTCTTTAATTTAAAATTTAACTTAATTATGGGGAAATTATTGTCATTGTAAATCGCGTTTTCTAACACAGAAATAACAGTTTTATTTCCTAAAATATTAAACAATTAATATAATTATTAAATATCACAATTAGTTAATTTATTAATATCGTTAATGTCACTTTCTACAACAGATAAAGTTATTAATTGTTGGAGCTTTATATGTTTTGTAAAGGGATTGTAAAGTTGAAGTAAATTAAATTTAAAAAACGTAACCAATTTTTATTAAATTTAATTCTTCACAAATAAAAATACAGTCCACTTTTTGAATATCCACAAACAAATTGTATAACCGAAAATTTTGTAATAGGACAAACAAAAATTGATAAAAAATATACCATATACCTACCACAAATATAATAAAAAAACATGGTTTACCTGCCAGTATCAGACCATATACATGGATTCTACGAAATAAAAAAATAATGAACATTACAATTTTCAATAAAAAAAAATTATAAATCTAGTTATTAAACTTTCTTCAATCTCTTCTGTTCTTCTGCGACTCCTACGATTATTTGACTTTTATCTTAAAAATTATCTGTATATACTTAATTTCTTCCTTAATTTTCTATTGTAATCCATTATTTTTTTTATTCCTTCTATAATTGTATGTTCACCAGAGTTGGGATAGTTACTTTTAAAAAGTAACTAGTTACTTTTATAAAAGTAACTAAAGTTAATTCTAGTAACTAGTTACTTTATGAAGAAAGTAACTATAGTTACAGTTACTAGTAACTAAGTTACTTTTAAAGTAGTTACTTTTTATAGTTACTTTAAATAAACAGTAAAAAATAAACATACTCACTTGAATTGAAACTTGATTTGTGCAAGAGCGGCGATTGAGTCATTTTCGTTAATCCACGATTTAATAAAAATATAGGCGCCTGTGACAATAACTGTCATTTACTGTTGATTATGACTCTCAGAGCAAAATGGTCATTTTTTTGGACTTTCTGTATTAAAATACCTCGAGATAAGAATTTTTAAAAAATATAAATTTTCTAAAATTTTCAATAAAAATCGTTAAGCTTTGCTATATTTGAAACTAATAATTTAGCATTATTTCGTTGATTATGGTTCTGGAGCAAAATGGACAATTTTTTTGGAATTTCTGTATTTGAATACAACGAGAAAAGTATTTCTCAAAATATAAATTTTACAAAATTTCCAATAAAAGTCGTTAAGGGACGGGCTTTGCTATATTTGAAACTAATAATTTAGCATTATTTCATTGATTATGGTTCTTAGAGCAAAATGGTCATTTTTTTTGGACTTTCTGTATTAAAATACCCCGAGAAAAGTATTTTTCAAAAATATAAATTTTCCAAAATTTTGAAATAAAATCGTTAAGGGGCGGGCTTTGCTATATTTGAAACTAATAATTTAGCATTATTTCATTAATTATAATAATTGTAATAATAATTAATATTTAACAAGACTTCGAAAAAATGTAATATGCACCTCGGCGATAAACTATCGATTGTATCGCTTGCTTGCTAGCCTCGGCTGCACCTCGGATATCAATTTGCAGGCTTGACTATAATAGACAATTTTTCGTCCTTCGTACAATAATATCTATTGTATTAGTCTAATAATTTGATTTATTGTTTAGAACATTTTTTTGTTTCTTTTAAATAAAACCAAAGGAGGGTATGATTTTGATAGAAAAATTGGGGCGGTTCCTGGAAAAAAAAATCTTCTAAATGCTTAAAAATGAGTAATGTAGTAGTACATTTTTATTTTTTTAGGTAGATTTCCACATATGGAATCTACCTATTGTAATCGATTCAATGACGGGACCCAGAACCGGGAATAGGGGCGCTACGCCGTTTGTGACCTTCTGAATAAGAATCAGTAAAAAAAAAAATTTATCGGTATATACCTATATATATGTATGTGTAGACATTCCGTTTCGGCACGATAGAGGTCGCAATTTTTGTCCAATCGACACGAAATTTGGTACAAAAATTCTTTGGGACAGTAATTCGTTGCGTATTGCAAATGGGCATTCTACCTGTAAGGGGGTGAGAATTTGAGGGGGTTGAAATCTCAAAAAATTCAGATCGCCATTTTTGAAAATATTAAAAAATACCATTAGACTTTTTTTATGCTCAAATTATTATAAAATTAATTTATCTAAAACTTTTTTTATCCTACCCACGGGGTGGACTTGGAGGGGGTTGAAATTTCAAGAAAAATTATATCTCCGTCATTTTCAAAAATATTAAAACAGGTCATAAGACTTTTTTTATGTTCTAGTTATTATAAAACTAATTTGTCTGAAACTTTTTTTAATCCGACCCACGGGGATTTAACTGAAGGGGGTTAAAATTTCAAAAAATGTATATCTCCGCCATTTTTAAAAATATTGAAACAGGTTATAAGACTTTTTTTATGTTCTAGTTATTATAAAACTAATTTGTCTGAAACTTTTTTTCATCCGACCCACGGGGATGGAACTGAAGGGGGTTGAAATTACAAAAAATTTATATCTTCGCCATTTTCAAAAATATTAAAACAGGTCATAAAACTCTTTTTATGTTCTAATTATTATAAAATTAATTTGTCTGAAACTTTTTTTAATCGGACCCATGGGGATGAAACTAAAGGGGGTTGAAATTTCAAAAAATTTATATTTTCGCCATTTTCAAAAATATTAAAACAGGTCATAAAACTCTTTTTATGTTCTAATTATTATGAAATTAATTTGTCTGAAACTTTTTTTAATCGGACCTATGGGGATGGAACTGGATGGGGTTGAAATTTCAAAAAATTCATATCTCCGCTCTTTTTAAAAATATTGAAACAGGTCATTAGACTTTTTTTATCAAATAATTATTATTAAATTTATTTGTTTGAAACTTTTTTCGATCTGACCATATCGTGGAGTGGGGAAGGATGAAAGTCTCAAATTTAGACAATAGAAATCTACCTCCCCTGTCGACCCTACCGACAGGAATTTTTTTAATTTAGAATAAGTTAACTTTATACATATAATAAAAGAACTTATTTGAAGATGTTCAGGAATGGTTTGGAAGATAATATTTTGCTAATATTGCTAATCACGCTCACACTGGTATGTTGAAAATCGTCTGAAAAGTTTGGTTATGCATATCAAAATTTACGATTTAATTTTTTTTTTTTTTTTCGAGAATTACTGGCGACCGCCGTTTTTTTTTTTGCACAATAATTTTTTTTAGATTTGCGAATTCTTCCTAAATTGCATTTTTTCCAAAAAGTTATATAATCTTGAGCCCTTTTCATGTTTATAGATGTCATATAAAAGATAAAATGATTATTTCAAAAATTATTATATAGTAGTATATAATAACTATTATAAATACATTTTTGTTACTAGGAGTTGCTGTTGAGTAGAACTTTAGTTAGTTAAGAATAGTAATTTAAGTTAGTTGTAAGTTGCTGATTGATTTTAGTTCAGATTGAAATGTGTAACGAGAAAAAAAAAGAAAAAAAAATCACCAAGCATTTTTTGAAAATTTAAATAATTAGAGTGAATTTGAAATAGGACTAATACAATTTAAAGTTCCATCCATATACAAAAATGTGTAATCATATATTCAAACACAAAAAAATAGTGCCAACTTATTCAATCTCTTAAAAAAATTAAAGCTTTAGTACAATAAATTTTGGAAAGGGTGCACCCTATATACTAATAAGAATATAAAATTTATACTCCCATATTACGAATTAATTATTAACTAATATTTTTTTTATAAGATAAATTTGACTTACATTTTTAAATTCGTTACACTAATATTTAAGTAGGTAATATAATCACTGATTACTATAAAAATTATTTTATCGGTACATAATATAAATAACACAAACAAATAATTAAAATTGCTAGAATTAAAGAAGTGCCCGCAACACATGCTCGCCACATGACGAACACATTCCCGACTGCATAAGTTTTCGTTAAGATTTAAAAAATAAATAAAAAAAAAAGTTATATATATATATTTACTTACCGTAACAGTTCAGAAAATTGGGATCGTGTCACTTCA
This sequence comes from Neocrepidodera transversa, assembly GCA_963243735.1. Taxonomy (NCBI): domain Eukaryota; kingdom Metazoa; phylum Arthropoda; class Insecta; order Coleoptera; family Chrysomelidae; genus Neocrepidodera; species Neocrepidodera transversa. The sequence continues at coordinate 1,989,833 of OY725341.1, read as the reverse complement.
TCCATTTTCGTTGCTTTAACTTACACATCACAAGTATAAATTACACATCAGTTTTAAAAACATCACAAAGGGAGCGGAGGGTCCCTTCTGGCAGGATGGTTAAAAATTAATTTTAATTGAAACTAATAAAGTAGAAGCGCTTAGTCTCTGTTTAACCTAAACACAATGAATGAGTATAGTTTGGTCAAAAACCCGCACCGAGTGTGTTAGTCATTTTATTAATCATAATGTTTTCATTGGAAATTACTTAACTAACTGAAGTTCCTATTTTATAGTACTAGATTATGACTAATAAGTACCACTTACCTATATTTTTACTAAATAATATTTCAAAATATTGTTAACGTAATCAATTTATCGATTAGAATAAAATAATATTAAATTTAAAGGTAGGAATCCATTTGCCGTGAATTTCTTACGCTTCCTGTTTCGTAAAGATTAATCCACTATCTTATCTCTAAAAGTATCCTGTTTAAAATATTTTTATTTTTGTAAATAATAGGGACAGTGTATTGTATACCTATTAGTAATAAATTTATCATTCGCATATAATTTATGTATATAGTTTTTTATTCAAGGATAAATAATTATGACTCTAACGCGCATTATCTGTTATATTTATTTTTACGAATATATTCAATTGAAACCAGTTAAGCAAGCCAACATTGCCAAGACGAACTCTTACACAAATATAAAAAAATTAACAAATAAAAGGAGGATATCGTTTTAAATGGGTGTTTTGGGTTTCTCATAAAAAAAATTTATGTTTCAAAATCTAAGAGAGAAAAACGAAAATTTATTTTTATATTAAATCTATAAACCTAAAATGAATTTCCATTAGCTCCGTGAAATTAACCCCCAAAGTGCCAATTTTTTTCTTCCCATTTGGTAGTGCTTACTATTTTCATTAGTGCTTTTTCCGTTTTCTGCATATTAAGGATTTTTTAATTTCAAGGTTAGCCCTGACAATCCCAAAATGGGCTAAATTTGGTACTAGTGCTTCTTAGTGTTTCAAATAATTTCGGAAGTGCTTGTCTATTTTACTTTCCCGGACCCATCAAAGGGAAAGTATAGTGAACGAGCAAAAAAAAATCGAGATATCGATGGAAATATCCATTTTGAGGTCCCCCAAGAAGATTGAAACCATTTTCAGTGTATGGTCTGTCTGTGTGTCTGTGTGTAATCTTCCACGATAACTGCCGAACCGTTTGACCAATCAAGCTGAAATTTGGTATGCAGGTTCGGTGTGTGCCTGGAATGCGACCATTAGTTTTTGGTTTAAATTGGTACAGTAGAAGGTCCTCAAGACCGACATTGATTAAATATACATGTAACAATTTTTTACTTTTTTAAATTTTAAGTACAAACAATACACTTTAGTGCAAAATATTGTAGTACAAAGTTTTAGAGCATAAAATTCATTATAACTTTTGTTTTAAACTTTTTCCAAAATTTCCAATAGTTGCGCCACTAGAGGGCGCGTAAAAATGTGCATGTAGGTTTTCTCTAGTTTTTCTTGATTTTGGAGACAAAAAATATACTTTAGTGCAAAATTTTGAGGTACACTGTTTTAGAGCATAAAATTCTCTATAACTTTTGTCTCAAACTTTTTCTAAAATCTCCAATAGTTGCGCCACTAGAGGGCGCGTAAAAAATGTGCATGTTTGTTTTCTATAGTTTTTCTTGATTTTGGGGACAAACAATACACTTTAGTGCAAAATACTGTAGTACAAATTTTTTAGACCATAAAATTCCCTATGACTTTTGTTTCAAACTTTTTCCAGAATTTCCAATAGTTGCGCCACTAGAGGGCGCGTAAAAAATGTGCATATATGTTTTTTCTAGTTTTTCTTGATTTTGGAGACAAAAAATACACACTGGTGCAAAATACTGTAGTACAAATTTTTTAGACCATAAAATTCCCTATAACTTTTGTTTCAAACTTTTTCCAGAATTTCCGATAGTTGCGCCACCAGAGGACTCGGAAAAAATGTGCATGTAGGTTTTCTATAGTTTTTCTAGATTTTGAGGACAATGCATTTTAGAGCTAAATTTTCTTGTGCATAGTTGTAAAGCATCAAATTTTCTTTAACTTCTGTCTTTAACTTTTTATCAAATTCCTCATAGTTTCGCCGCTAAATGACGAGAAAAATACACATTTAGGATTTTCCATTTTTTTAAAATTGGAGGTTAATTATGCTCTTTAGTGCAAAATGTTTCAGTGCAAAGTTGTAAAGCATAAAATTCCCTACAACTATTGTATGAAAATTTTTCCCGAATTCCCAATAGTTTTCACACATGATTTTAGGAGATCATAATTGTAGCAGTGTAATATACAATGTGCGCATGCGCAGCTTATGTCATTATCAACATTGAAATATCAATCACCATCGGCTCGCTATTTCTAATGTGTTCCACAAATTAATGTAATGCACAGTATTTTGTAATTAAAATAATCCTATTCTCTACGGTCGAGCCGGGAATGTTCTGGGGTGACACAGCCAATTTTTTTTAGATATTTTAGATTTTAATTTCAAGGTCAACTCCAAAATATTTTCCTATTGACTCAATTTTTCCGAGTCTTTCCTTTTCGAGATATTTAACTTTTAATTTTCAATGTCAGCCCTCAAATCATATGGGATCGACTTAAATCTAGATTCGTTTCTTGACGCATCGTTAATGCTTTTTAGTGCTTTAGATAGTTTTCTTAATGATTTTTCCATTTCCTGATTATTCAGTATTTTTTGTTTCCAAATTTGCAACTTTTTGAAGCACTAACGAATCACTTAAAACTGATTCCAAAATTGAGTCAATAGAAAAATGTTTTGGATTTGATGTTGTAGTTAAAATCTAAAATATCTAAAAAAAATTAACAAGCATTTTCGAAACTATTTGAAGCACTAACTAAACACTAAAACCAAATTTCGTCCATTTTGGTAGATTGTTGGGGCTGACCTTGAAATTAAAAAGTGCTTAATATGAAGAAAACGGAAAAACTACTAACGAAAATAGTTAAAGCACTAATGAAGCCCTAACAGACGGGAAATTTCCGGAAAAAATTGTATAAAACTGTAAAATGACTAATAAAAATATTAAAAAAGTGACCTTACGCCACTGGAACAGTTCAAAATTTTAAGTATTTTCTTGATATTGTTATTTAAGGTGATTTATTACATAAAAAATTAGTTTCCATATAAAAAATTTAAATAATACTATTAAAAATAATTTTGCTCTAATGTTATAAATAAATAAATAAATATAATAAATTTTTTAATATTTTTAAGGTTAGACAAAATAAAAACTGATTATAAAAACATAATTCTACATTTTATTAATAATTAATATTTGCACATGGGCGTACATATAACGTTCTTCAAAAGACGAGAAAACAATTACAATAAAAATATATTTTATATCCGATAACAAGAAAAATAAAAAATATTTCAAATTGAGTTTAATATCATTAAAAAGAGAATAAAAAATACTATGAGTGGAAATTTTTTCAAAATTTTTAAGCAAAAATTGCGAATTTGAAAATAGGAAGAGACGAAAGTGAGGAAAATTAAAATATTCTTATAGTTATGGTCTCTCCCTACTCTCACAACTACAATTTTTTGTTTAAAATTTTGAAAAAAATTACGTATATAGTACATATTTTTCTCTTTCTATCCACGATTAGCAAGTTTTGATAACATCGATAGATTTTTTGTTACAGGGGTTAAACAATATGAAAACTAGAATTTTAATCAAAATATTATTTCTAAAGAGGAGAAAACAATTTGAATAAAAATATCTTTTATATCCGATAACAATAAAAATAAAAAATATTTCAAAATGAATTTAATACCATTAAAAAGAGAATAGAAAATACTAGAAGTGAAAAGTTTTTCAAAATTTTTAAGCAAAAATTGCGAATTTGAAAAAAGGAAGAGACAAAAGTGAAAAAAATTAAATAATCTTTATAGTTGTGATCTCTCCCTATTCTCACAATCACAATTTTTTATCTAAAATTTTGAAAAAATTCACATATATAGTATATTCTTTTCTCTTTTCATCTATACTCGACACATTTTGATAACGTCGATAGACTTTTTTTACAGGGGTTAAACAATATGAATCCTAAAAATTAAATTCAAATATTGCTTCTAATACTAGAAAAAATATAAATTATCACAATTCTTATATTATTGATCATTTATTACAAGTCCACATGAACGTACATACAAATTTTTTCATTGGGTATGTATTTTAATTAAAAATTTTTATCCAAACACTGTAAAATGACTAATACAAATATTAAAAAAGCTTATTTAGGTCACTAAATGCTACATTTTAAAAATATTTTGAAATATATAGGGTGCTCAAATATAGAGTAGCATAATCATATTTTTGTACTGTACGTAATTTTTGAAATGAAACTTTTTCGTTGTAAAGTATAACGTGATGTAATGAAAAATGCAACGCTTAAGAAATTTCTATACTCATCAGATCCAAATTTTGGAAGAAATCGGAACAAATTAATCTTGAAAAAAATCCTGTAATTAAATTAATAATTATATTTTAAAAATGTATATTAAATCATGCGTACGCCACTGAAGTTAATGTAGGTCATGTTGAACTTAACCTGAATTAGCCTACTGGTTATGTATTCAATAAAAATTATTAAAATAAAAATAGTCCAAATATTGTAATTATTTATTAATTTTAATTATTAATGAACATAAAATTTGTTATTATTGTGGATTCATATTTTTATGGTAGTAATTTAATGTTACATTCTTTCTCCCATGTATCAGAATCAACAGAAACTGATTCTAAAATTTCTAAATATTGACTATAATTACATTGTTGCGAGCAATTTGTTATCTGTAATTCTTCTAAACCATCAGAGTTTTTTTTATAAATTTTTAAATAAACACCATTTCCTGCACTTTTATATAATTCCCAAATGACTGTTTCGCAAAATTCTGGAGGAAGATAATCATAAACCCCATATGTATTTAGAATACCAGCTATAGTTCCGTCGTGTCCAGAGAGCATTAAAAATTTTGGATTTGTTCCATTAATGATTCCATCAAAGTAATTATGTAAAAAATTGAAAAATGGACCAACTTTATAACGTTGTAGATCAATTGTAAAAGTTTCAGTAGAATATGAAATTCCTGCTAAATGCTTTAAATCAGTTAAATTCATTCCGTATGCCCATTCTGGTATATAAGAAACATTATGCTCTGAATAAACATAAAATACCGAATAGAGGCCTTGAAAGCTAGTAATATCTTTGATATCCCAACCTGTATTTATTTCTACAAATGATTTAAGTTCATTATATTTTTTTAATAGATTTTCAAAATATGTAGAATATAATGTTGAATTATATAGTGTATCAAAATTTGGACAATTTTTAGACATTGATATTATGTTATCGTTACTTTGAGATTCAGTATGAATAGGAATTGGATCCCAAGCTAAATTGTCTTGCCAATGCGATGATTTGTTTGTTGGATAATAAAGGCCTGCTAAATTCGAAGCAGCCGACATCAATGTTCGATCTACATCACTTGATTTCACCAATATATCTTGATAATTATATTGTTCAGGAAGGAACGAATTGTAACGGGATCGGAACCATTTTCCTAAATTGAACTGACGTTGCTTTCCTTTCTGAAAAAATAAATACAATAAAGCACACATTCGGTTAGTCCTAATTCCATAATAGTCCACGACGGAGGTAAACTTGCCACCAATAATCCTGCTACGAATTTAGAATTATAAAATTGTACAGGTAAACATGCCACCAGAGAAAATGGCAAAGATTACAAAAGTCTGCAAAAATCGAGGACGGTTCTTTTATTTTTGACAGGTGACAGTTAGTGAAACAATTTTGACTGTTCTGAATAGAATTTTTCAAGTCCTTTCAAATGACATATTGCAAGTCAAATTCCATAACATGGAGGAAGAATACAGACAGAGAGACACACAGACAGATACACAGACAGACAAACTTGTATCTGTAAATGATCTTAATTATCTTAGAGGACCTTAAAATGGATATTTCCATCTTTACCTCGAAATTTTTTTTAGCCCGTTCACAAAACTTTCTCTTCTCGGAGGTGGATCAGGACAGTACAATAGGAAAAAAAACAGGAAAAAATAGGAAAAAATAAAAAAAAGTAAACAAAAATGTAAAAAGGTTGCTAAAGAAATTGCAAACGAAGCGCAAAAAAATTCCAAAAAAAATCTCACATAAAAAAACACAAAAAATATCGGAAAAATGGCAAAAATCGGAAAATAATCTGAAAAAAATCGCAAAAAACAACCTAAAAACCTAAAACAATTGTAACCACCTAAAAATTAAAAAAAAATAATAAATTTCGAAAGAATTTAAATAAATCTCGAAAACAATCAGAGGAATAAGAAAAAAATCGGAAAACACAAGAAATAGAAAAAAAAACAGAACAATGAGAAAAAATGGAGGAAATATTAGAAAAAAAATAACAAAAAATCAGAACAAAACAAAGAAAATTGTCAAAAATGGGAGAAAAAAAACGCGAAGAAATCGAAAAAAAAATTGGTAACGGTTAAAAAAACCAGAAAATATTCTAGAAGAATGAAAAACAAAATTGTAAAATACGAATAAAATGAGAAAATGAAAAAAAATTGTAGAAAACTGAAAGAAAGGCAAAAAAACCCAATAAAAACGCTGAAATCGCAAAAAATTGCAAAAAAAACTTAAGAAATCGAAGAAAATAGCAAAAAAAATTGCAAATTCCAATAATCGGAAAAAATTGCTAAAATGACAAAAAAACAGAAAAGAATCGCAAAAAACAACCAAAAACCGAAAACAATTGCAACCATCTAAATATAAAAATTAATAAAAAAATTCGAAAGAATTGAAATAAATCGAAAACAATTGGATTAATACGAAAAAAATGAAAAAAAAAATAGAAAAAAACAAAACAATGAGGGAAAAAATGAGGAAAAACCAGAAAAAAAATTTAAATAAAAAAGTGGAATATGAGAAAAAAAAACGGAGAAAAATCGGAAGAAATCGAAAAAAAAAGAAAATATTGGTAACAGTTGAAAAAATCAGAAAATATTGGAGAAAAATGAAAAACAAAATTGTAAAAAAATATCGCAAAAAAATCCCAAAAAAAATAAATCTAAAAAAGAACCTAAGAAATCGCAGAAAATAGCAAAAAAAATTAAAAATCACAAAAAATTGCAAATGCCAATAATCTGAAAAAAACGCAAAAATGGCAAAAAAAACAGAAAAAATCGGAAAAACAACCAAAAAATCGAAAACAATCGTAACTATCTAAAAATTAAAAAAAACCGAAAGAATTGAAATAAATCGAAAACAATTAGAGTAAAAAGAAAAAAAAAACAGAACAGAAAATGAATAGAAAAGAAAACAAAATAGTGAGAATAAAAATAAGGAAAAACTAGAAAAAAATTAAAAAAAAAACAAAAAATCAGAACAAAACAGAAAAAAAGTGAAAAATGAGAGAAAAAACGAGAAAAAATTGAAAAAAAAAGAAAATACTGGTTTTTGGAAACCCGCTGTATATATATCCATTTTAATTAGCATTAATTATTTTAATTACTCACATCTAAGAGCTGTCCAAATCCATTTGGCCAATATTTAATATCATGAAAAGGATCATCTGGATATGAACCTAAGGGTCCTCTATCTCCATGTCTATATAACTAAAATTAAATTATTTATAATAATAAAAACTTTCAAGTAAATAAATCTTAATTGTACTTACTACTGCCACTCCAATTAGTTCATCTCCTTCATTTTTAAGGATTCCAAGACATGAACCATATCGATAAATGAAAAAAATAATAAAAATTATACATGAAGAGAAATTCATTTTAAATTTTATTTAATGAATCTATCGAATAATAATCAATTAATTTATAATAAAGTTTGATAATTCAAGTATCGAATTTGATAAAAAAAACTTAACCTGCGCCGTTAATTTATTATTTATTATTTCCAAATATTGTATTGTATTATAAATCAATTCAAGGTTAATAATAATAATGTTAAAATATTCAAATTTGGTCATGGGGTTTAAGGAGGCATGGAAAAACCTGGAAAACTCTTTTTTACCATCCAGAAAGTAAATAATATAAGTTTGAGATTTTTTCCAACCAATTTATTGGCTAGAGAAAAATTTTTACAAAATGTATATAAAAGTGAAAACAAGAATATTATTAAAAAATTAAATTATTTTACTTATCTTGATACAAGGGCGTAGATATTGGGAGGGTAAAGGGGGTAATCACCCCCCAGGATACCAAAAAATAGCACAAAAAGATGAAATAAAACATATGAAATATAGAAACGGACAAACATATTTGTCTAGACATTTGATTATCGCCCCCCCAGGAAAAAAGTTATCTACGTTCTTGTCTCTACAGAAATTCAAAGTTCATAGCGCATTGAGTAAAGTGGACAAATTTTAACTGGCTTAATTTTAGCAAAAAAATTCTAAATTTCTATCCCCTGTCAAATTGTTTTCGTTTTTCAATAGATCTTATATTTGAGTATTTCGTTGGTACGACTAATTGTTAACAAAGATTTAATTAATCTTATTAAATTCTTCAATATTAATTATTTGCTGTATTTGCAACAAAAAATTCTCAAGTAGGGTAGAAACATTTTTTATTTCATCAATAACAAAAAAAAAATATATCCAGTAACTCTTGCATAGGAAACTAATGCTGATAATATGTTTTATTAAATCGATTGAGAAATAGGTAATAATTTTTTTTCTTCCAAAAATATTTTTTTGTCATTGTAATAGATACAGAAACAATTAACGAATTTCCAAAATTTATATGGAAACTTAGGTACGAATATTATCGTCTAGTTTGCCCAAAATAAGTCGGTTTGGGTAAAACGAGTAAATATAGTAAATTTATTTTGTTGCGCCAGTCTTCGGAGGAATAGTATATTACACACCGAGGTGGGAAGTGTTTGATTACTGTCGTGAGATAAGTTAGTTAACCGAGACGTGTAGCGTCGAGGTTAGCTATAATCTCTAGACAGGAGGTTTGTATACTATTTTATTTACAACTATCATATTTCGATCAAAATTAATAAATCTCTGTTTCGTTCTGAACATAATTACAATATTATATTTAACGACAAATTACCAAGCATGCGGTTTTCTAAAAATAATCAAGTAAATATATTGTTACCGTGACTACGGGGTAAAGAATTATTATCAATATAAATAAATGTAAATCGAAGAGGTTATCCATATCTCAAATGTGGTCCAAGTATTTTTTCAAATAAATAAAACACGAAGTCAGTACCACAAAGTATATATTGAATGGGATGATAACAGGCAACTAGTTTCGGCTAAAAAGCAATCATCAGGCCTACAATGTTCAGATCAATGATTAATTTTACCATTTTAAACAATTATTAAAGTATAACTTACCGAATAAAAATATTGGAATTACGAAGTAAAAAACATGTAAAAATTTTGTTACAACCGCGCGGTTGTTATGTCAACATAATTAATAATTATTTAGGTGGTACATTAATAAACTACAAACTAGTAACTTAAACGAAGTAATACAGGGGGTGAAAATACCGTATTATGGACAAAAGGGCAACAAATAGTTGTTACCATAAAGCAACATAATGCCGTGAATGAAATCCAGCCCTTCCAAAAAGGGCAGAGAAGTAAAGACAGGAAGACGTAGTGGTTTCTCAGACCACATATTAATCTTAAATTTGAATTTGCCGAAAGCAACTGAACGAGTACCATGAGGTAACACGACCATGACAAGATGGGAGTCACCAATGACATTGACAATTGACATGACAGTGACAAAGGACACTGACAATGACAATTGTTTGCTAATTGTCACCACAATAATATCATTGTCAATTGTCATTGTCAGTGTCCTTTGTCACTGTCATGTCAATTGTTAATGTCATTGGTGACTCCCATCATGAGGGAAGTAGAGGTGTGTAATGTGACACTTACAACCTTCAATGATGTTAGGAATGACAACATTACATATATGGTTGTAAATAAACTTATTTCTGTTTCCCCCTCGCCCTCTTTTATCACTTTTAAATATTTGAAGACTTTGTCCTAAAACGTGTTAATACATGATCATCTTCTATTGGCTGTTTCTCTAACTTATTTAGAACTAGATCTTTTCGGTCATCAATTTCGTATTCATCTGAAGTATCTTCATTATTATTACTTCATTCTTCACTAGAATCTTCTGAAGTATTATTATTGCATTTATTTTTTTATGTTCTGAGGTGTTTTTTTTGCCTGACTGTTTCGGGTAGTTGCATTTTGCTTTTGTAACTTTTTCTGTCTTTCTAAAAAGTTTTCTTCGATTTAGTTTTTCTCTGGGATCATACACTTTCCTTTTTTCTTTATTTTCTTATCTTGCCTTTGTCGACAGTTTTCTTTGGATATGCTCTAAATATATCGGAAGAAATAAATTTAAGTTGAATTTGAAAGGCATTCTTACAAATAGGACAACGTCAACTGATACAGAAGATGCGAATGAGTTAAAATTAGTCACCAGAACGAGGTGAAGTCAGAAATGGCCAATATTCAGTCAGGTCAATCCCATACACCACATTTATAATGTTGGAAAGTTCTCTATCGTATTGCTAGGACAAAAATAAATAGATATCACGCCACTATATCTGATTGATGATCCTGATTTAATAAGAATGATCATATATTCCAGAATTTTGAATTTTACCAAATATTGTCACGTCGTGAGGGTCAGTTTGGGGTTTTTCGGGGATTTGTAACTCAGATTTTTATATGACTACGCGACGACGAGCTGTAGCTCGCCACGCTGTATTTGTAGTATATATAGCTTGGACTCCCTCAGGATTTGAATAAAGTTCGCTCGACCCAAAATACAACCTGGTGAGGATTATTTATTAAATCACTGTACGTTAAGTACTGCTTGTTTGAACAAGAAATAAAATTACTAAATAAAAAATATACATTTATTTACACTCGCAATATTTACAATTTTACAGAATAATCCGACAAACTTTTATGTTGTATACTCCAAGCCCAGAAAATTTTAAATATCCAAAAAAAAATTATTAAAAAAAAAAAGGTTTATTCTTACCACATAGTTGACCATATCACTGTGCACGTTCACAAATTCTTTTCTTTTTTCTTATTTAATATTTATTTTTTGTTGTATGGTATCTAAATAAACATTATTTTTTAAAACGCCTTTTTCAGCGGAGGTCTTAGCGCACCTCCTCGCTGTCGCTCAGGACTTTCCGGAATGAATCTTTTTTATTATTGTCAGAATTTGTCACCTTTACAACTTATTTGCTACGATCTGCATAATTTTCGAATTAATTCAACTGCTTACAGGAAGTATGGAAATAATATTATGAAATACTAAATAAAAATTATTTATAGTTAATTTGAATGTGAACTACTTTATTGCCAAATTTGATATTATTATTAAATAGGATATTAGAATTAAATATGGAACTTGGAAATTTTTTATTAATTAGAATTTGTGACAATATCAATTATGGATAGCATTCAATAATGAAATACAACTGGCTGAAGATGTCCATTTTGGATTGATTCAATCGATGGGTATTATTTAACATACAAGCAAGGTTCAAAGAATAGGGATTATGTGCACACGTAGCTAGTATGTTGTGGTTCCTTGGATATGCTAGATATGAGGATATGAAGATAACATAAAATCTCTTAGTTGATAGAATTCATTAAAAATCATATTTTTTTATAGTGGTGACTTCCACCAGATCTACCAGAGTGCAATATGGATTATTATCAATTATAATTATGAATAGTGTTCCATACTATAATATAACTCCATCTATTATTTGAAAAATCCTTTATCCACAATTATATTCTATTTTCATCGATGCACGTTCGTCCTGAACGGTCGCCATCGATGGACTAAATAAATTAACTCAATATATTAGGTAAATTCATTTGTATTCTCTGAAAATAAATATTATGTTGACCACCCTGTAAAAACTCTATTGCATTTTTTCTTGAATCTACAATCTATTAACTCTGTAAAAATAATATTCCATTTTTTAGTGTTCTTGAAACGAATTTTTCTCCAATCTAATAAAGCTCCAACACCACTTTTGGGGTAATGGAGAGTTCAACTTGAAATATTAGCCCACCTTTTTTTACATTATTTGAGAAAAAAATCAATTTAAATAAAAATCGTTTTTTTTGTTTTTTCTTTACTATAACATGAAAAAATTGATATTTAAATATTACTGTATCTATGGAACTTGTAGTGCGCCTACGTCACGTATGAGCAATAGCTATATCATGATATTAACGTAGGCCAGTTTCTCTAAATAAAATCGAAGATTTAAAATATAGGTGACGTTTGTTTATAAGGCGTCGTTTGGTCAATGTGTTTTTAATTTTGTTTACGTATCTTCTGGGTCGTGTTGATGACATAAATTTAGTTGCTATAGTAAAAAACGTTGGAAATACCCAAAAAATATATTAGTTTACCCAAAAGTTGGCATCCGAGTGTAGTAAATTTGCTATGTAACCAATATATTTTATTATGTTTAATGAAACACGGAAAATTACCTACAGCATCCAGCTCTATAGAATACAAACTATCAGCAGTGACAATGAACTATGCAGTAAGCAGACGCGGACGCGACGCTTTCACTTAATCAGGAACACTTGTATATTGCACTTATGTACCAAACAGCAAATTATTACCTGATCTCGTTAAAATAGTCATTATCTTTATCTACCAGCGGAATCTAGTATCTATTTTTCTCTCTCGATTTTAAATGCGAATTCACAGTGGATTTATCAGAATTTTCATCTTTATCCAATTATCATATAATGGTGTTCTCCGTCGTTAAGTGAGACTTAGCAACTGTTTTTCATTCATATTCTCTTCTTTACACATTTTCAGTTAATGGCTTGATGATAATTTCATTGTTCATATATAACGTCACGATCGTAATGGTGACATATTCAAATAATTAGAAATTTCAATTTTTAAATTAATTTATTCAAAATGTAGATACGGTAGATAATTAAACTCAAAGGCTTTTATTTTATTAATTCTAACTGTTAATAAAGAAACAACCTGAGGTTATATTTTTGTTGAACTTCCCATTGCAATTCATTCCGAAAAATACACGGAATTCATCACTTCTCGCGCCGAATTTAGTCATACGATTGAATTGGGCCAATGGAGACTTTTACTTGGGATGACTCCAACTACAATATATTAAAAATTCAGTCATTTTCACCGAAAGACTTTTTTCCATAAGATGTGTGCCTGGTCCTTTGTTTTCGTGACTTGAAAACTGGAAAAAGTGTGGCAAATAGTTGCCGTTTTTAGCTTTTTTAATAAAATTACAGCTTTGTTCAAGATTTAAAAAAAAGTGTACAATTATTTTTTCCAATTTTTTTATTTAGGTATTACATTAGAAGCTTAAAAATATTGATCATCGAGTAAATTTGTAATAGTTAGAGAATCGTATAATTCAGTTTCAGACACATTTTCTTCGGTTCTAAACATAACAGTCTTGTATGAGTCGACAAGCAAAAATCCATTTTCCAAAAATCTTCCTTTTATATTTGTTTCCAACCAAACAAATGCAGCAACGTTATCAGTTGTTACAGTGATGTCATAAATATCTGGAAAATTGTTGTTTTTCGATACTGCCGTAATCTAAAAATATCGACCAATTAAAATTTTAATACATTTTTTAATTTAGTTATGTAACATTAATTTCCGTTTAGTTATATTTTTCTTACCTTAACATTTGGCACCATTAAATTACTATTTTTGAGTGGAGATGGAAAAACATAATTATTTGGAGCGGCGTTATTATCGCCAATTTTTACTGACAAATAAAAGAAACAATTATTTTTTGCAGTTTCTATGTTTCCACAATTTAGTTGAGATAAAAATTCGTCAGTTGCCAAAGATTTTATAAGATTGGACTGGCCTGATTCCTATAAAAAAAATAAAATCATAATGTCTAAAACCCAGGTTATATAAACTCAGGTGACAGTCAGTCCCATTATTAATTGATATGCAAAAATTATAAAAAAATTAATGTTACGTACCATAGCGACTGGTAATTCTTCTGTATATACAATTTCTAAAGAATTCCAATTATATACTTGTATTAAAGCTGTCATATTAAGTGGCACAATAACGTCCGATACAACGTAGACTTCAAGAGTACGTTCGTTATTTATATGTCCTGTTATAATAATTGGTGCAAAAAATTCGCTAACGAAATATTGTAACATTTTCCAATTACCAGCAAAATCTAAAAATGTAAAATAATTACTTATTTTGCCAACGCTGTATATATACATATAAAACCATTCTCAATGCAGCGTTGCCAGAAAAAAAATATTCTTTTCTATATATTCTGGCATTTTTTGTATTTTTATTATGACTATAGTGGTGCCCATTTTCTTCATTTTTCCTATTTTTTTCTATTTTTAGTTAATTTGGGTCACTGTGAATAGGAGATGGGCCAACCTAACCGACCAACTATCGATTGCCGAAAACAGAGTTCCAAAATTCGAAACTTATTGCTAAGACAGACAGACAAATAGACAGACGGACATTTTATAGACGATATGTAAAATCTTTACGAAGTAATAACTAAATATCTACCGACCGTCGGCGACTTCTTTGTAAAGCATGGGCGGCGTAATATAATTTAGTTTCATAATTAATTTTATTTTTCATATATCTAAGTGGATATTTTTTTATTAGTAATGCCAAAAAACATACCAAAAGTTAAGATTCATTATCTGAATTTTCAGAGCTTGAATCTGAATTTGGGGTTATAATAATGGGGTCAATGAAAGGTAAAATACAATACAATATGTATTCTCCTTTTCTATTACATTCTGGACACATTTCATCCATTTGCCACTGTCGTTTACATCATTAATAACCGTTAATAACATCAAGAAAAGGTATCCACAACGCCATCTTGATTAAATAATAAAAACAATGTAGAATAAACTAATTTTTTAAATCCTAACCCAAGCCGCACCACTGACAATTCACTCGAAAATGCAAACACAGGTGTTCACAGTGAATTAGGCATTTTTTGACAGCGGGCCGACTTTGAGTGAGTGATAAGAAATGTATACGAGGTCTAATCATTAATTTTATGTGGGAGGTTAGTAAAGGAGCTGCAAGAGTTCAAGTCCCGTCCATATGGGAAATATCATGGGTAAATCGCTAAGGGCCATTATGGCAGTTTTCAAGGTCACGCTACATCGCTTAGAGATAACGCCAAAGCTACTTATCAGACGGAGCTGACAGAGCAGAAGACTAGAGTTGAAGATCATACCTGACGTATCTGCCTAACCTGAAGATCGGTTCGAATGCGTCTGGTCTATTCAGCAGGTTTAGTCCTCTGATCTGTCAGCTCCTTCTGCGCCGTCTGATAAGTAGAGTCGGCCCGTTTAGAAAAGAACCCAATACGTCACACTTTACGCATTGACAACGCCTCCCTTCTTGGCAGGATACCAGCAACCAGTGGCGTGTACGTTTTAGAATGAAATTAAAACCTGTATTAAAAAGTAAATTATGTATGAATGTCAACTAAACACACTAAAATTTCCAATTTCGTCAGTGAGTATTATGACTCAATGGGTTCTTCTCTAAATGGGTCGACTCTAGCTTTGGCGTTATCTCTAAGCGATGTAGTACAACCTTGAAAATTGCCAGAATCGACATTAGCGATTTTCCCATGTTATTTCTCATAAGGACGGGGCTTGATCTCTTTCAGCTCCTTTACTGAGGTTTGAAATGTTATTATCTAGTAAATTTATCAGACCCGGTACACGAGTCTTTTTTTTTAACTGTTCGGATTATCGTCGTATAGACTATACCTTCGCTTTGCTTCGTTTCTTAATAAAACGTTTTTTCAAGAATAATTACACGAGTAATATTTTTTTGTCATAATATCAATTTTTTCAAAATAGTTAAAATAGTAATTATTTTGTTTCCAAATTATACACTAATATTTACTAGGGTGAGTTAAAAAATATTCACAAAAGGGCGTAGTGCTTGGTTCGTGAGCCTTTTTGAGTGCTCGGCTCGGGAGCCTTTTCGAGTGCTCTCGAGCCTTTTGGTGTGCTCGCGAGCACTTTTGACGAGTTCCTAGTACTAAGCCCATTGGTAAACTGTTTTGCTCATAAGCACTGTGCTCCCGAGCACAAAAGTACTTAGAATGCTTAGCAAAGCACTAAGCACAGTGCTTAGAGACACCTCTGCCTCCCGTAGAATGAGCACTTTTTTGGGGTTATGATTTCATGGATGTCACATTATTTTTGTCATTTTGTCGAAATTTCCTGTAGCCGTGTAAGTACCGGCAATGCCGTATACCTTGGGCTACGTTTATGCAATATTTAACCAAATTAACTTCCATATTACATATTATTACCACACAATATACTTTTAACTTACCAATACCAGACCATGTGGGAGCTAACCATACATCATTTAATTGCCAATACAATGCGCCCATAGTGTTACCTTGTCCAGCACTATTCAAAATGCTTCTATAACGACGATAATGCTCGGTTTCTATTTTAATTCCGACTGCTTGTGCTATCTAAAATAATTTTTTTTAATAGAAATACAAAAATTTTCAGAATTTTTTGAATAATTTTAATTTGTTTATTATTGAAAATCAGAGAGACAGAAAAAATTTAAAAAAAATCAGAAAAATTGGAAAAAAAATCAGAAGAAAATTTAAAAAAAGGAAAATGTAAAAAATTTAAAAAAAATCAGAAAAAATATCCTGCCCAGGATCAAGGATTAAAAAAGTTTTAGGTTATACATGTGACGTTTTATAAATTTTTAATCTATTTAAAAAAAAATGAGAAAAAATTAGAAAAAAAATATCAGAAGAAAATTAAAAGTCGAAAAATATAAAAAATTAGAAAAAAAATAGGACAAATATCCCGCCCAGGATCAAGGATTAAAAAAAGTTTCAGTTTATTCATATGACGATTTATAAATTTTTAATCTAATTGAAAAAAATAGAAAAAAATCAGAAAAAAATTAAAAAAATCGGAAAATATAAAAAATTAGAAAATAAAACAGAAAAAATATCCTGCCCATAATCAAGGATTAAAAAAGTTTCTGATTATACATATGACGTTTTATAAATTTTTAATCTATGAGAAAAAATTAGAAAAAAAATCAGAAAAAAATTAAAAAAATCGGAAAATATAAAAAACTAGAAAAAAAAACAGACAAAATGTCCTGCCCAGGATCAAGGATTAAAAAAGTTTCAGGTTATACATATGACGTTGTATAAATGTTTATTCTAATTAAAAAAAAATGAGAAAAAATTAGAAAAAAAAATCAGAAAAAAATTGAAAAAATCGGAAAATGTAAAAAAAAATAAAAAAAATCTAAATAAGAAAATTTCCGAATTAAAATTTCGATAAATAGAAAAAATTATACTGAATTAAAAAAAAGTTTTATTTGAATTTCGAAAGAAAAAAAAATAATTTTTTACTTAGTTCACATTATTACAAAAGAGTGTTTTTTATAGTATTTTTTTTTAATTTGATTTAATTTTTCTTGATTTTTACATTTTCTTATTGTTTACAAAAATTGTTATAAACAAATTCGTTGTTTATGAGAAAAATTACTTTTTTGGAAACATAATCTTTGATGCAAACTATGGTTTTTTACAAAAAAAAAAATCCAAAAAAATCGGAAAAGAAAACAAATTTAAAAAATTGGAAAAAATAAGAAAAAACCGAAAAGTCATAAATTTTAAAAAATAATCGAGAAAAATTGAGTAAAACTGAAAAAAATCGAAGAAAATTGAAAAATCGAATAAATCGAACACATCGAACTATTGAAAAAGTCATAATATTTCAAAAATAATCAAGAAAAATCGAAAAAATCGAATAAAATTATGATAAATTGAAGAAAATTGAAAACAATCGAAACAAATCAATCAAAAATCAAAATAACCGACAAAATTGAAAAAAAAAAGGAAAAAACACAACAAATAAAAAAAATCGAACGAAACCGAAAAAAAATCGGAAAAATTAAAAAAATTATCGAGAATTATTGAGTTAAATTGAAAAAATAAAATAAATCGAACAACTGAAAATTTCAAAAATAATCGAGAAATATCGAATAAAATTAAAATAAAATGAAGAAAATTTAATGAAATCGAAACAAATCAACCCAAAATCAAAATAATGAAAAAAAAACCACAAAAATCGAAACAAATAAAAAGAATAAAATCGAACGAACCCGAAAAAATCCAAAAAAATCGGAAAAGAAATCAAATGTTAAAAAAATTGGAAAAAATAAGAAAAAACGGAAAAAGTCATAAAATTTAAAAAAGTATCGAGATAAATTGAGTAAAACTTAAAAAAATCGAAGAAAATTGAAAAAATCCAACCATTGAAAAAGTCATAAAATTTCAAAAATGATCGAGAAAAATCGAAAAAATTGAATAAAAAGAAAATAAAATGAAGAAAATTGAAAACAATCGAAACAAAACCAAAAATAAAAAAAAATCGACAAAATTGAAAAAAAAAACGACAAAAATCGAAACAAAATCGAACGAAACCAAAAAAATAAAAAAAACGGAAAAATTTTAAAACAAATTTAAAAAAAAATTGGAAAAAATAAAAAAAAAATGGAAATAGTCATAAAATTTAAAAAACAATCGAGAAAAATTGAGTAAAACTGAAAAAAATCGAAGAAAATTGAAAAAATCGAACCATTGAAAAAGTCATAAAATTTCAAAAATAATCGAGAAAAATCGAAAAAATTGAATTAAAAGAAAATAAAATGAAGAAAATTGAAAACAATCGAAACAAAACCAAAAATAAAAAAAATCGACAAAATTGATAAAAAACGACAAAAATCGAAACAAAATCGAACGAAACCGAAAAAATAAAAAAAAACGGAAAAATTTTAAAACAAATTTAAAAAAAAATTGGAAAATATAAAAAAAAAATGGAAAAAGTCATAAAATTTAAAAAACAATGGAGAAAAATTAAGTAAAACTGAAAAAAATCCAAGAAAATTCATTTTTTTTTTTTAATTAGATTTAATTTTTCATGATTTAAAGCTCACCTGTAAATAATAAATAAAAGCTTTCGTATAATTAGGATGCGTTTCTTGTGGTAATCTTAAATTAAATTCTATTAAAGTTTTCATTTGATTATTTCCATCCGGATGATGTTGTCTATGATCCATAAAATCACTTTTAATATTCAAATCATCAATATTAGAAGTTGCTTGCAATAATGAATTCATACTTGGTAACGATTGATAACCGTATTCTGATGTAAATCTTGAAACTGGATATATATTAGAATCCCATGGATTTAATTCGTAATTGTAAAAGTGTACTGAAATAAAAAATTATTAATTTCAATTAAAAAAATTATCCATTAATTCAATTAAATGTTATCTATTGATGAAGTAAGTTGAGTACCATAAATTTTATTAAAATTGAAAAGGGGCTTGGCAACTAGTTTCGGCGAACTGCCATCATCAGACTAAAAAATTAATTATAATGTATTGAAATTGTAATATTTATTTAAAAATGGTGGGTATATGGTTGGTTATATAGAAGTGGGAAGTTAAAGGGAGGAAAGTTGTGGTATTCCCTCCTTTTCCTGTACAACCAAACATGTACCCCCCCCCCCTCATTTTTTTAAATAAATATATTAATTTTATAAATTTAGAATTTCAATACATTATAATTAATTTTTTGGCCTGAAGATGGCAGTTATCCGAAACTAGTTGCCATCCACCTTCATTTACAACTTTAATAAAATTTGTGGTAGTCAACTTTGAGTTTTATTACTTGAATTATTAATTTCAATTGCGAAATAAAACTCTCTAGTTTCTTCTAATAGAGAAAATTTGGAAAAATGGGGCAAAATATAGAACAATAGGAACAAATAGGGAAAAATAAAGAAAACAGGAAAATAAAACAATGAAAAATAGGAAATAATAAAAAGAAATAGGATGAAAAGGAAAAAAATAGAAAAAACAGTGAAAATAGAGAAAAATAGTTTCAAAATAGTGAAAATGGGAAAATAGGGACAAATGGGGAAAAATAGAAAAAAGTAGGAAAAAACAGGAAAAATAAGAAAAGTACGGAAATTAGAGAAAAATGTGAAAAAAATGAGCAAACATATGGAAAAATCGGAAAAACAATAAAAAATAGAAAAAAAAAGAAAGCAGGAAAAATAGAGAATAATAGGAACAAATACGGAAAAACAAGAAAAACCAATGAAAAACAAGAAATTAGGAAAAAATAGTTAAAAACAGGGAAAAGGGAAAATAGGAAAAAATGGGGCAAAATAGGGACAAATAACCAAAAATTTCTTAACACACAAATTGCATTAAAAACACACAAATTGCATTTTTTTACTTTCTAATTTTGAAAATAAGCAACAACTTTTGTTAAATTGTTAAAACAATCAATGATGCATTTTTTCACTCTCGAGTTTAAAATTAATTCGTATTTTCTCTATCGAATTACGAAATTTTTATACTAGACTTCGAAAAAAATATGAAAATTTAAGCACTTGAGTAAAGAAAAAAAGCAATAATGCATTTTTCCATTCGGTTTAAGAAAACAAAGAAACGATTTATAATGTTTAAAAATAAAATATATTAACAACAACTTTAGTTAAATTGTTAAAAAAATCACTGATACGTTTTTTCACTCTCGAATTTAAAATTAATTCGTATTAAAAATGGGGCAAAATAGGGACAAATAATCAAAAATTTCTTAACACACTAATTGCATTTTTTTACTTTCTAATTTGGAAAATAAGCAACTACTTTTGTAAAATTGTTAAAACAATCAACTCTCGAGTTTAAAATTAATTCGTATTTTCTCAATAAAATTACAAAATTTTTATACTAGACTTCGAAAAAAAAAATGAAAATTTAAGCACTTGAGTAAAGAAAAAAAGCAATTATCTATTTTTCCATTCGGTTTAGGAAAACAGGATCTATTTTTTTTCTCGTGATTTTAAAAAACAAAAGTAACAATGCATATATAAATAAAAATAAAACACGAATGTATTTTTCAACATCAGATTCTAAAAAAAAGAAGTAAGAATGGATTTTGCCATACTCAATAAAAAAAAAAGTAGCAATGCATTTTTTCACACTCGAATTTAAAAAATCTGATGTGGCCAGCACATGACCTCTCGCCATTTTTGAATCAAAAATTTACAGGTTGACACAAAAAAGTATGAAAAAAAATTATATTTTTGTAAATCTGGCAACAATGGCAAAAGTTTAGAAAATTTTAATGAGATGAAAATAAACTGTAGGGTATACAAAATATATGTGTAAAACTTTATTGCCGTTTTGTATAATAATGGCGTCATCACCCATAGCAACTGCCACTTCCGGTTGTGCGATTGGCACCAAAATCTAATCAGATCTAATCTAGGGTATCAGAATCCTGTATGCAAAATTTCAAATTTTTTTATTCAGTAGTTTTTGAGTTATCGTTACTACAACATCCATCCAAACACACACACTAACACACACACACACACACTAACACACACACACACACACACACACACACACACACACACACACACACACACACACACACACACACACACACACACACACACACACACACACACACACACACACACACACACACACACACACACACACACACACACACACACACACACACACACACACACACACACACACACACACACACACACACACACACACACACACACACACACACACACACACACACACACACACACACACACACACACACACACACACACACACACACACACACACACACACACACACACACACACACACACACACACACACACACACACACACACACACACACACACACACACACACACACACACACACACACACACACACACACACACACACACACACACACACACACACACACACACACACACACACACACACACACACACACACACACACACACACACACACACACACACACACACACACACACACACACACACACACACACACACACACACACACACACACACACACACACACACACACACACACACACACACACACACACACACACACACACACACACACACACACACACACACACACACACACACACACACACACACACACACACACACACACACACACACACACACACACACACACACACACACACACACACACACACACACACACACACACACACACACACACACACACACACACACACACACACACACACACACACACACACACACACACAGACATCATCGCGAAAATATTAAAATCGTATTCTAGGGACCCTAAAACGTGTTTATTCATTGAAAACTCACTACCCAATTTTTAGCATGATTCCTATACCTCTCTTACCTGAAGGGCGAGAGGTAAAAAATGAAGCAAGAATGAATTTAATAGGGAAAAATAGGAAAAAACAGATAATAATAGAGACAAATTGAGAAAAACAGGAAAAAATAATGATAAACAAGAAAAATAGAAAACTAGGAAAAATATAAAAAAATTGGGAAACACAGAAAAAAATATTTGAATAAGGAATTTAGAACCTTTCGTTTTCAACATAGGAAAAAATATGGAAAAATAGGGAAAAATAGGAAAAATAGGGAAGAAACAAGCAAATCTCGATAGTCTAGCTACTAATTTTAAAGAGATTCCATATTCAGCTAGTAAATTTATAATACTTTGTTCAATATCACGGACATCCCATTATAGCTTTTAAGTCTGAAGATGGCTATAAGCCGAAACTAGTCACCGCCCTATTAATTGGTTTACTCACCATCTCCATAGTTGTAATCTCCAGGATTTTGAGCTACATATCCTTCACTAATTGATTCTTTTCCGTTTGATGGACTGGAACTTAAATAAATTCGTTTTTTCTGTGTAATACGCTCAACTTCTGTTTGTATGGTATTTATATATAATTTTACATAATCTTCATAATATACTGTGAAATTATTTTGTGTTCCATACCTGGAAAAAACCAAAAAAAAATAGACCAACATATCAATTTTTTGTTTAAGAGAAGTCAAGAATAAAAGATCAGCAGGTAAGGGAACCTAAAACATTGAAATAATAATAAAAAATATCAGTCTAATTGCAGCGGCGACCGCAAGGTTGAGACCGAAAAAACGTTAATTTTAATTACTGATTGTAATAAACTTTCTACCCTTAACCACATTTAACAATGGCTTATAAGTACGGCCATAAATTCAACCTCGGTTCAAAGCTTAGACAGCTATATGGTCCGTATTACGAGTTTTGTTTTTAAAATAATATTATATTAACTATTACAGTAAGGAGAATAGATATTTGCACATTTAGTAATATTTTATAGGTACCGTAATAAATTATTATCAACCGTCCATAGTGGAGTTTTTAAATTTTAAATTTTTCGATATACTTTTGAAATTATCGAAATTTTTGAATTTCTACACATTTTTTTTATTTTCGAAATTGTTGAATTTCTTAAAACTCGGTTTTCGAAAATTATTACAATTAAGTTTATTGATGTTTTATTTAAATTGACTCAATATTTTTGTTCGGCGCTACAAAATTTTGCAATAAAATAATGTTTAAAAATAAAATATATTAAAATATTGTCAACACGAACTTCACTCACTTGTAGTTTCAGTTGTTGCGCTACTGAGCATATATTTTACATATAAAAGATCCGAGTTCGATTCTCTAGGAAATATTTTTTTTTTATTTTTTTTAATACACAGGCTAGATTAGATAGTTAAGACTTCTTTTAATAAAAAAAATAAATGCAGTTTTTTATTAATGTTAAACCCCGGCTAGATTCTGATAGTAGTTTTTGTTTTTATTTTTATTCTAAATAATCAGATAGCCAAGACTTCTTTTAATAAAAAAAATATTTTTTTTTAATACGATTTTAATACTATAATTTATAAATACCATTTACATTTGGCAGTTTTGACATTAAAACGCAGCGACAACTGAATGACAGATGACAGAAATCAAAGTAAAATTTCTGTCTCTAGACTTTAGTTAAGTAGGCGGCGCACCAAAATCAAGTTCGATTTTAGGGTTCTGCGCAATATCATTATAAGTGGCGAATCCTGTAAAAAGAATTAATAAAACAACAGAAAATTTTTCTAAATACGGTCCATGTTTAAATCTTAAAAGCGATACAGGGTACTTTAAATGATTTATAACAGTTGCACTGTAAAGCAGTAAAACCCTCGTAAAAGATAAAAGTCCTGCATAAGTCAATCCCAAATATCTGTTTTTCTCACTATGTTAGCTATAAAGCATAATGAAATAGAAAATGTATTTATTGAATAAAGGACTATGTACTTTTCTTATGGCGGTTGGGTCAAGGGCCTATTTTTTTAAAAGGTACATTTTTTCTCATTGCACCATGACTGTAAAAATACACAATATATTTAGTTAGATTTCAATTTTTAGTTACACCACGTGACTTTTGTGTTTGCCGGTTAGAGAATTACACAAAGAAAATGTGCTTGTATTGTAATGAATTGGATGTAAAAAAATTTTTTTAGTATTTTCCGGTTAATATTAAATAATCCTACCCTCTAGTCTTAAATTTTTTCTGCGCATATCAGGGTAGAGCGCCATAAAACATAATTATTCGTATTTTGACGAGTACTCGCCTAATATAGCAACTAAAAATATGCGATTTTTTTCGTGTTAATTAAAATATTTATGAGAAGAGCGCGTCTGTACTACATTTTTCAAATTTGTCTAGAGTTGATAGTCGTATCACCTTTACTAAAATTATTTTTAAAAAAAGTGCCACAGACGCGCTATAAAGAATTAACTACAGATTCGATTGGTGAAAACCGCAGCTTCCTATCTTTAATATTAACGGAGCGCTCGTCCAAGAACGATTTCAGGCAAGATAACATATGGTATTGGCATTAAGGTATTGTAATTTATGTAAAAGTTTTTATTAAATGTTATATTTGATTATTTAATTAATAAACAAATTAATTATTAAACAGTAAATCATACAAAAATATTCTCAAAATTTATATACAGTTATTTCTATTTATATTATCATATATTGATAAAATAATTTAAAAAAATTATAAAATTAATATAAAAAGACCCAGCTCAGAGAGAGAGAGTCAATGTTCAATTAAAAAAAAAAAAATATAGCCGAGGTAAGTTTTTTTTTAATTCGAATAATAAACATAAATTTATTTTGTTCAGCAGTTAGAAAATATTCAATAGGGGAATATTATAACAATATATTTCATAAAAAGGTAACTAGTTTCGGTTATACACCATCATCAGGCCATTGTTTTATACTATGTAAAGAAGGGTAAGGAAGGTTAAAAAGACATATAGTACGTGAAAATATTATATAATATTAAAACTGGATGAGAAAAATGTGAATATATAAAAAAATTTTAGAGTGGTAACTCAATAGGGGCTGGCAGCACTCATAAGCGTCATTATTTGAATACCACCCAGAATAGGGGCCCATTAAATTTTTTATAATTATTTGTTTTTCTATGTTTTTTATACACTTTGTATATTTATTAAGAAACAATTCTTATCAAAAAATGACTATATAGAAAAATACTAATTGAATTAGGGGAGTAAAGCACAGCTAATGTATTGAAAGTCATTTTTTTGAGCCACCCTGTATTTTTATAGTCATGGTGCAAGAAGCAAAAATGGTCCATATAACTCAAATAATATGTGTACCAAATTTTAATAAAATCGGCCTAGGGCTCAACCGCCATAAGAAAAGTGTACGGTACTTTGGTTTTTAGAGTTTTCGAAGAAAAAAAACTCTTATAAAACGGTTTTGTCCGTCCGTCTGTCTGTTAGCCTGATTCAACTCTAGAACGGTGAGAGATAGAGACAAACGGACAACGGCAATCGATTCAGCATTATTAAAAACCCAAAAAATAATATTAATCTTTAAATTATTTTTACTTTCCCGCTACTTATACCAAATACCGGATGACACAGTGATATGGATCACACCCTTAACTTTTTATTTATTGGCCGATGTTTATGAAATTTTAACTGGGTATAATAGGAGTAATTACTGATTTTTTTACTTGTACATTCAAGATGGCCGACTTCCGGTTTCGCCGGAAATGGACCCAAATTATGATTTTTAAATAGAACACTCTATATATTTTGATAAATTTGGATTCTACAGATCAAAATACATTAGTCACATGTCAATTTGACAAGACTTTCAATTTTTGAAAAATAAAATATTTTTCTCAATGTAGTTTGCTAAAATTTTACAATAAAGATAAAAAAAGTTCACAAAAAATGTTTTTTCCTTAAAAAAACAGTTTTTGTCTGATTTATTATATATAATTTTATTAGAATAGCAACCTAACCTTAACTCATTTTATTTTAATATATATCGTGTACACCCACTTTCTGGAATGCATTTTTTTTTGTTTTTTTTTTTTATTAAAAGAAACTGAAAGTTCCAGCTGTTTTACTTTCCCGGACCCAACAAAGGGCAAGTAATGTGAACGAGCAAAAAAAAAATCGAGATATCGATGGATTTATCCATTTTGAGGTCCCCCAAGAAGATTGAAACCATTTTCAGCGTATGGTCTGTCTGTGTGTAATCTTCCACGATAACTGCCGAACCGTTTGACCAATCAAGCTGAAATTTGGTATGGAGGGTCGGTGTGTGCCTAGAATGCGACCATTATATTTTGGTTTAAATTGGTACAGTGGAGGGTCCTCAAGACCGACATTGGTTAAATATACATGTAACAATTTTTTGCTTTATTTAAAGTTTAAGGATAAACAATACATTTTAGTGCAAAATGTTGTAGTAGAAAGTTTTAGAGCATAAAATTACCTACAATTTTTGTCTTAAGCTTTTTAAAAAATTTCCACTAGAGGGCGCGTATAAAATGTGCATGTATGTTTTCTATAGTTTTTCTTGATTTTGAGGACAAACAATACATTTTAGTGCAAAATGTTGTAGTGCAAAGTTTTAGAGCATAAAATTATCTGTAATTTTTGTTTTAAACTTTTTCCAGAATTTTCAACAGTTGCGCCACTAGAGGGCGCGTAAAAAATGTGCAAGTATGTTTTCTCTAATTTTTCTTGATTTTGAGGACAAACAATGTATTTAGTGCAAAATTTTCTTGTGCAAAGTTGTAAAGCATCAAATTTTCTTTAACTTTTATGTTTAACTTTTATCGAATTCCTCATAGTTTCGCCGCTAGATGGCGAGAAAAATACACATTTAAAATTCCCTACAACTATTGTATGAAAAATTCCCAATAGTTTTCACACATGATTTTAGGAGATCCTAATTGTAGCAGTATGATATATAACGTGCGCATGCGCAGCTTATGTCATTACCAACATTGAAATATTAATTCACCATCAGCTCGCTATTTTTAATGTGTTCCATAAATTAATGTAATGCTTAGTATTTTGTAATTAAAATAATAATAATAAATAACATATTCTCTACGGTCGAGCCGGGAAAGTTCTGGGGTGACACAGCCGATTTTTTTTTTCAGTGTAGGTGACTGGTATTAATGGTATTAAAGAAATCTACCTACCAGCGGATTGCATGTATTTTGATCCGTAGAATTCAAATTTATAAAAATATTTAAATATCAAAATTTGAATCCATTTCCGGCGAAACCGGAAGTTAGTCATCTTGAATGTACACGTCAGAAAATCAGAAATTACTATTACTATACCCATTTAAAATTTCATAAAAATCTGTTAATAAATAAAAAAGTTAAAGGGATGATCCATACCCCTATGTCTCCCGATATAGAAATTTATTTTCGTAACTTTAAATTTTTGAAAACTCGAAATTACGGCAAAAATATTGCCGTTTTTCACTTGTTTGATTTAGAGTCTCATCATTTCCTGTCACCCTTTGGAATAAATATTTAACGTTGGTAAAACAACAAGATTCATTCTAACTGTTATAATAGGGAAATTTTGTTTTTGAATAAGAATTTGTGACGCACTAGGTTCGAGATTTACATAAATGTATAACCTAGATTCCATTTTTTATTTTATTTATTTTTTGTAAGTCACTAGATTTGATACAATTCCAGTGGGTAATCTAACGAGTCTTCTTCGATACTTATATACCGAAAAATTTACTTTACTGACAAAGAATACCTTATTATAAATATAGAAATTCAGAACTTACCAACTTTGTCGTAAAGCTGCTTCATTTTCGTTATTTCCAGCAAACAATGCAATACTGGCGTGATGACGTAATCTATTTACTTGGTGTCTTATTTCTTCCACAACGTTTCTAAAAAAAATAGAAAAATTATCACTTAAAAGCAACTATACATTCCAACCATTGATTGTTTCATCCTTATAGGAATCATCAGTGGAATGCATAGTTGGATTCGAACCACAGACAAATTAAAAATTGTGCTAGAAAAATTCTGTCTCAGAAACATTTTTAAAGAGGGGCTTACCATAAACACTGCAATTTTTTTTAATTTTTCCACAATTAACTTGTATTATTATTGACCTTTGATTTGTATTTACCCTTCAGGTTTATGTTTTTGAAGTTGGCTTCCCCCCATTCACATCATGGCTAGTTTTTGTTTGTCAGTTGTTACACTATCACACACCATTTTGTGTAGTTGACTTAGTTGACGTGTTACAAATGATGCCCTTATTTGGGCCATATTAGATTAATATTTCTTATCAAAAACTTTCGAGCTGCCCTTGTGGGTACGCTCCCCTATTGTAGGTGTTCTTTTCTACCCCTACGTGGGATTTTCGACCGGCCCCCGTGCCTTAAAGTTAATATTTAAATGCCATTTTTGGCTTGTTTTTCGTTAGATTTTTCCTGTTAAATCAGGCACTATCAATGAGACACATCTTGTTTGTGTTAATTTTATATTATAACTAGTTTAATTTAGTCCATAATCTCAAATGTGGTCCAACGATGAAGAAATAAAAATTCAATGTCTAGTACCTGTTAGATCGCGGGCGTTCTATTTTATTTTCTGCTATTTATTATTAGGTATTATTTATTATTGATTTTAGTGTGATTTGGTGCTAATTGACTGTAGGCCGAGCGAGGCATACGTGGATTCTGTAAGATGAGATCGCGAGACAGAAGTAATTCGACGTGAACACAGAGAATTTCTATATCTAATAAAAATACATTTCACCTATCTGTTTCTGACGAATAATCTTCAACTCGTAGTCATAAGAGAGGAGGTCGTAGCCACTATTTTTCACACATTTTTAGGTTACGGGAGTATAATTATTTTCATTGATTGAAACACGAGATAAATACTAATTAATTTTTTTGGCGAGAGATGTCTATATGTATGACCATAAGTTGGTCCAAATTACTAAAGAAACCATTATGAGAGAATTAGTTTACAAGTTATTTAAAAAAATGAATTTGAATATCTAAAACAACTGCTTATTGGAAGAAGAACCGATCCCGATCGAAGTTGGAAATTAGTGTCATATAGCGAAAGGCTTCCGGATTGGTTCGAGCCCCGTAAACTTCCCGGTACCACCCTTAATCTTACTGTAATCTAACAAGTCAGAAATGAGAACATTTTACCAAGCGAACTAAGAAGGGCGTATCCCTTTTTATTACAAATTTGACTTCCAGTAAGTGCTGCCCTCTGGGTAAATTTGAAAGAGTTTACTTGAATTTAATTATGCGATATATCAGCGACTAGCTATGTAACTAGAATTCGCGCCATATAATATTAAGTCTGATCTTTCGAGACAGGTAAAGGTCGGGTTACAAATAATCATGAATTTTGGACTTTACAGGAATGGAAAAACCCGCCAAAAAACCATCATCCAAAGCCATGTCCTGTCTTAGAATTTCTTATCAAATAACATAATTTGACTAAACTGAATACGTTGTTTTATATTTTTGAAAGAAGGTTTTATGTACTACATATGTTGTGAGCGCGTTATCTTTTTTCCTTTTGCAGGCCCTTCTGAGAAGGACAGCCTTTGTCCTATTGATTTATATATCCTGGTAAATATTTCTAAAGTGAATGTCTAAAATGTATTGAATTCTAACGTCTATTTTTCTGAAGTGTTTGTACATAAATTGTATTGAAGATAGAGGTTGACAACTAATTTCGGCATACTAATGCCATCATCAGGAAAAATGATTAAAATATCATAGGAATTAAATGTTTAAAAATTGTACCAAGTACTCGTGACAATTTAAACGCGCACTTAAAGAAAGTTCAAAAAACATTAAAACTAAGAATAACTATGTGATGTAATAATAAAAATAGTTACAAATTTTTCCTTCCTTTTTTAAAAAATTTTATTATTACATCGTTACGTTATCATGTACCACACAGTTATTCTTCAATTTTAAATTTAATGTTACTAAATTTTACCCCTAACCAAAATTTTATTTCACCGATTGCTCCATGATGTTTATGGTAAGTTCCTCTTTAAAAATGTTTTATTTGTACCTGTTATTTATTAGGCCCGATGATGGCAGAAGTCGAAACTAGTTGCCAATTTCATAACTAAACTGTTACAACAAATATATTTCTGTGGTACTGGACTTTGTGTGTTTCATTACTCTTTATTTAATTGGTACTTACTGTAAATAACTATCATATGTAGGATACATGGCACATGCGAACATGAAATCTTGCCAAATAAGAATACCGTATTCATCTGCTAAATCATAAAAATAATCAGATTCATAGACTCCTCCTCCCCAAACACGTAACATATTCATGTGAGAACTCTGAACTGTTTGAAGTATGTTTCTTATTAATTCTTTATCTTGGCCTCTTTCTGGAAGTATATCCAGAGGAATTTCATTGGATCCTTTCATAAAAATCGGCATTCCATTTACTTTAAAATAATATGAAAGACCGCTACCTACAATATAAAATATCTATCCTAAAAAAATATTTATATATTCCCTAATTCAGTATTGAGTAATTAATAATTGTGCGAGCATTAATGTAAAAAAATTGCACGCCATTTTGACTCTGTTCTCTATACCAGCGGCTAAAATATAACCTCGCCATTAAGTCATTAATAAATCGCATCGGAATGCCAGAGCAAATACAGCATAACATAAGTAAGAATAAAGTTTATTACAGGTACGAGTTTTGGCTTCTTGGATTCACTCTTAAGGAAGTAATTTATCTCCACTGATGCTGCCCAGTGCAAGTACCCATCACACCTGTATTACAGACCTGAACCAAAACGTCAAAGTGACTCGTAACGACCAAAGACCGTTACAATTATGTTTTTAACTTACCAAGTGTTTCTTGAACGAGTTCTACAGTCCTGAAGCCTACTCTAATTGTATTCAAATTCTCAACGTTATTATTTTTTAAAAAGGAGACAGATAAATTATAAAGATTATGACCTCCATATCCATTTGGCCACCAAGTGATTACGTCAGTCTAAAAAAAAAATAGAGGAAAAGGTGGAACAAAAGTTTGATACATTAAGAGAACTGTAAAAACGTAGAGAAAAAAATGGAAGGGAAGTGGAAAAATTTTTGTAAAAAAGGACGGGGCAGAGGAAAATACTATTATACTAACCTTAGGAACAATCAATCGTATACTTTGAAGAATTTCTTCATACTTATTTGGAGTCAACTGAATATTTAACTCATCCTCAATACGTTCAGATTCAGTAGTTAAAGAAAAATGTAAAGTACCTTCAACTTTTCCTCTAATATTATTTGCTAAATAAACATCGATATCTAAATACCAATTATTTTCATCATCTTCAATCTCTGTTGCGATGTACCTAATTGTTGATTCGTTATAGGTTTCAATGTACGTATCTTTCCTTAAAAAATAATACATTGTATAGATATTTAAATCAGGATATGAAAATATTTAAAGTATAGAGATGGGAGACAATAAAATAAAATTACAGTTGGGACTGACTCAGAAAAATATACCTTTAACTATTTAACTGCGGCTGTCGTATATAAATGATTTGTAAAAACTTTGCTGTGATGTGGGCATCGTAAATAAATAGTTTTTAATATTTTGTTATTTCTTTACAAATTTTTACATATTTTACAATCTATTACAAATTCTTACAATTTTTACAATTTCTGAAATTTTTTAAATTCCTGACATTTTTGAAATGTTTGTCATAAAATTTTCGAAATTTTTTAAATTTTCGGATTTTTGGATTTTTTTTAATTTTTGAAAATTTCTGATAATTTATTAAATGTTTTTTGAAAGTTTTCAAATATAAATTTATTAAAATTCATTTTTTTATTAAATTTTTGATTTTTTTTTTTAAATGTTTGACAAATTTTTGAAGTTCTTCAAACATTTAATATTTTTGTACTTCTTAAAATTCATAAAAATTTTCGGAATTTTTAAATTTCTAAAATTTTCGGAATTTTTTTAATATGACATTAATATATTTTGAACATTCCGTCAAAATTATTAAAATTTTTGAATTTCTATACATTTTTATTTATTTATTTGTAAATTTTAGAATTTTTTCATATATTTTTGAAATTACAAATTTCTTAAAATTTGGTTTTTTTTCCAATTTTTAAAAATTATTAGAATCACGTTTATTGATGTTTTATTTAAATTGGCTCAAAATTCAACTAAACAAAATTTTACCCGCAGTTAAAGGGTTAAAACGCTTTTATTTCGTATCTTGACTATTTATTAACTTACCATATTCCTACAGAAGCAAAAGCAGGTCCCCAATCCCAAGAATAGGATGCTTGCATTTTCCTAATCATATTAACGTGACACTCTCCTCTATATTCATCTGGTGGACATGTTGGTGGTATCACGTATTGTTTTTCTTGTTCTTCTGCTAGTGCTAATGCTACTTCTATAGGTGAAGAAAATTGTACTTCTAAAGTGTTTATTCCAACCTACAAAAATATTTATATATTAAAGAAAAAGATCCATATATATATATATATATAATTAAGACTTGCCTTTAACTGTTTTTTAACATCGTAAATATATCTAACAAACATATTTTGACTTTTTCCAACTTCTACGTCATTTACTAATATCAGTGCGAAAGTATCAAGACCTTCGAATACCAAGTTAATATTGTCATTGTTTAAATCGGTTTCCTTAACTAAAAAATAGAAAATATAGTTTTTGACTCTGAAATTAGAAAAAAAATACATTCAAAGGTCCAAAAATTATAAATTTTCAATTTATAAATTGCGTATATACTTTAAAAATTTCCCAAAAACAAAATTGCTCTTTCTCTTTGTTAAACAAAATAAATTAAATTGTCATATTATATTACCAACTGATGGTTTCAGCAGCAGAGAATCACCCTATATATGTTATTTTTTTACTTACTCTGTAGTTCGGACAGAGAATAGCCGTTAATTTTTTTTTAATTTTTTACTCATTTATTTTATTACAATAAAAAGCTCGCTTCTTTTTTTAGTTTTTCGTACCTTTTTTTATTTTCAATTTTTTTTTTTTAGGTTTTTTATTTATAATATAACTATATTTCAATATGCAATTTTTTTTATTTTTCTACGTTTTTGTTTTAACTTTTATAACATTGCACTAAGTTATTAAAAATACCTGAAAAGTTCCTGTAATAAGTCCAATTACGTCTTGGTACCCATTTGGTCTCCGTATCATTATTACCATAGTAAATATCTCCAATTATATTATTGTTCATCAGATCGCTATAAATACCTCCTGGAACCATAACCCCAATGTTTGTGTACTCTAAAAAATATTTGTATTAGAAGAAATATAGCTGTTTTAATTACATAAGAAAAAGAATGTTTATAACAGAGAAAATAGTTAAAAAGTAGGAGAAAAAAGGGTGGGGTAAAATTCAAAAATAAGTTTAAAACTTACAGAAATTTGTATAAAAGTAAGAGGGGGAAAAGTGGAAAAATAAAGTTTGAAACATAAAGAAAAGTAGAGGAAAATTTAAATTTAATTGTTATAAAATTTGGAATCTATATAAATTAGGATCAAGAATATAATAATTTTTCTATAGTTGGCACTTGCATAAATCCCCTCTTCTTCTTTAGACCACAGTACTTCGCTCCATAGAGAAGATAGTTTTTGGTGTGATAGGAATAATCGAATACTTTAAAGAATCGAGAAATCATTCTCAAATACTGATAAGAATCGAGAACTCAACCGAGAACCGAGTACCGAATATATTCAACTCATTATTCGGTTGTAATGGGAAGAATCGAATACTTTAAAGAATCGAAAAATCATTTTGGAATACTAATAAGAATCGAGATCTCAACCGAGTACCGAATATATTCAACTCAGTTTTCCGTAGTAATGGGAAGAATCGAATACTTTACAGAATCGAAAAATCATTCTGGAATACTAATAAGAATCGAGATCTCAACCGAGCACCGAATATATTCAACTCAGTATTCGGGAGTAATGGAAAGAATCGAGTACTTTAAAGAATCGAAAAATCATTCTGGAATACTGATAAGAATCGAGATCTCAACCGAGCACCGAATATATTATTCAACTCAGTATTCGGTAGTAATGGGAAGAATCGAATAATTTAAAGAATCGAAAAATCATTCTGGAATACTAATAAGAATCGAGATCTCAACCGAGTACCGAATATATTCAACTCAGTTTTCCGTAGTAATGGGAAGAATCGAATACTTTAAAGAATCGAAAAATCAGTTCTCGAATACTGATAAGAATCGAGAAATCAGTTCTCGAATACTGATAAGAATCAAGAACTCGACCGAGAACCGAGCACCGAATATATTCAACTCAGTTTTCGGTAGTAATGGGAAGAATCGAATACTTTAAAGAATCGAGTAATCATTCTGGAATACTGATAAGAATCGAGAACTCGACCCAAAACCGAGTACCGAATATATTCAACTCAGTATTCGGTAGTAATGGAAAGAATCGAATACTTTAAAGAATCGAAAAATCATTCTGGAATACTAATAAGAATCGAGATCTCAACCGAGCACCGAATATATTCAACTCAGTATTCGGTAGTAATGAAAAGAATCGAATACTTTAAAGAATCGAAAAATCATTCTGGAATACTAATAAGAATCGAGATCTCAACCGAGCACCGAATATATTCAACTCAGTTTTCGGTGGTAATGGGAAGAATCGAATACTTTAAAGAATCGAAAAATCAGTTCTCGAATACTGATAAGAATCGAGAAATCAGTTCTCGAATACTGATAAGAATCAAGAACTCGGCCGAGAACCGAGCACCGAATATATTCAACTCAGTTTTCGGTAGTAATGGGAAGAATCGAATACTTTAAAGAATCGAGTAATCATTCTGGAATACTGATAAGAATCGAGAACTCGACCCAAAACCGAGTACCGAATATATTCAACTCAGTTTTCCGTAGTAATGGGAAGAATCGAATACTTTAAAGAATCGAAAAATCATTCTGGAATACTAATAAGAATCGAGATCTCAACCGAGTACCGAATATATTCAACTCAGTATTCGGTAGTAATGGGAAGAATCGAATACTTTAAAGAATAGAGGAATCATTCTGGAATACTGATAAGAATCGAGAAATCAGGTCTCGAATACTAATAAGAATCTAGAATTCGACCGAGAACCGAGCACCGAATATATTCAACTCATTATTCGGTCGGATTAATTTGATTAGAAAGTGTCAGTTCTCGATTCATGGTCGGCTCGGTGTTCGAATTTTCTTATTATCGACACTTGGAATTCTTAAATTATAAAGTTTATGTATTGTATTACTCATTTCGTTTTATGTAGGTACTTTTTTTCCTACATAACCCGAGCTCTAATCAAAAATTGAGAACTAGAACAGATATCGGTCGAAAACTCCGAGCACCGGCATCGATTCTCGAGAACTTCAAGAACTTTAAGGAATCGAATAATTTTTGATTTTTGATATTCGAGAACCCCATAACTAGTTTTTGAACTAGTGTAATTTCTGAGTTGCTTCGCCACGCATGGTTGCAAAAAACAAGATGACCGCTTCTAAATATCTGTTCACTACATTTTCCTGCTTATTTAGCAATTTTCCTGCTGGTCTAAGAAATAATAAACCATATTGACACCCAACGGCATTTTTGCCGTAAAGCCAATACATACAAATTCGGTGAAAAGATAGAAATTAGATAAAGATGCAAAATGTTCAGAACAATTGAACTTATAAGGGATCTTTAAGCCTACTGACTGATTTTGTAAGACGCTTAGAAAAAATGTGGTAGAAATTATATTAATATATTACTAAAAAATTGAAGCTGCATAAATATTTTTGTACTTACGTCCTGATGATTCTTTTAGAACCCATTGTCCATTTAAGTCTATCAAACTATTAGATTTGCAAGTAGCTATAAATAATGGTAACAACAAAAATTTCCATTTGCTGTCCATTTTGTATTTGATATTAGAAAAGTAATATTATAAAATTCTTATTTTATAAATAATATATCTACGTACTTGATCTTTGACTCGTGCTACTTATTACCCAAAATATTCCACCTATAAAGTTTAATCTAAACAAAAATACAAGACCAAACCATAATACTATTTCTAAGTTTACAAAAAAATATGACTATAATTTTAAGAAGGCCAATTGATCCTCGAATCACTAATGTCCTAAATTATCCTTTAAGCATAAGTATTATTTTATTGGACAGCAGAGTTGGGTCGGATACAGAAAAAAGTATCCGAGTACCGGTGTATCCGGATACTTTTTAAAAAAGTATGGATACTTTCACATAGAAATGTTTTTTTGTCTGCCACTCAGCATACAGTTTAGTTAACAACTCAGTAATTATTTCCAATAATTTTTAATCATGAGGCCACTTTGTTGCAGTCTGCGGGCCCTTTCTCTTTCACGAAATCGTCTGCCAATAATTTTCCGCCTTTTGCAATAAAAAATACTTAATATTTATATAATTTTTAATTAAATTTATTATTTTTGATCGCGCGCCCCTGCTTTAATCTTCGTGAACGCCTTGGCAGATTGGCTACTCAATGTTCGGGAGAGCTAATAAAACTTTTCTAGCTATAAATATTGCATGTACCTTATACCTTATATTTTTATGTATCCTGGCGCTGGTACCCTGTTCGTTATGCATTGCAGTACTGTTACTGTCTGCTTGATGATCTTGGGAATCGCTAAAATCAAAAAAATCGTCCAAATGTTGGTCCTCACTTTAGTTTAAATTTATGAAAAAGAAATAACTGCTGCTATAATTGGATCCTCCCATTCCAAATTTAAAATCTCAGCAAAACGAGTATTTAAACTTTTGATGCATATATTTCAGTTTTGTTTTTGCAATAAGTTTTTCATATTAATTAATATTACCGAAATTAAGCTAGGTAACAAATATTCAAAAAATACATTATCTTCACCATCTTTAACAAATCTAACGTTAAAGCCAAAGGTTCCGTCTAAGCGGTATTTTAAGTTTTATAGAGTCCACCAAAACAAATGAATTCTCTTGTACTATTTTTTTATTAAATATTGAAATTGGATACTAAATATTGTAATATTCAAAAAATATGTATTCTAATCCCAGTTATACAGGGTTGAGGGTTTGTAACGCTCTTTTGGCGTCTTAGTCCAGGTTTCGGATTGCCTCGGGCACCACCTTTAGTTTATCGTGTGAAGGCTACTTGCACGGGCAGCTTCAGTGGAGAAATAGTCCAGGGATCGTTATGGCATCGACAAGACGTTAATGGCCAGAAGGGCAGTCTTTACTTCACTACTGGGATTGAGTACTTGGGTATTAGCTGCGTGGATAAAGTAAAACCAAAAATTCCAATAAATAATAACTTTGATTTATTCCAAGACACGGTTCTTTATTGGATGGTACAGGCATGTATTACGGGCTGGCGTGATGGTCGGATAACGGTTCTGGACTCCGGTACAATTAGTATTGGCTTCACTCCCTTTAGCGTGTAATTACAAAAAGGGCCACAAATGTATGAAAATAGGGCGGTGTGATGCTGTATATTACCGGACTCATTCGCCGAATAATTTATAAGTATTCTAATACCGAAAAAAGTATCCGGATACTTACAAATTTGGTCACGGATACGGATACCGGATACAAAATTTGAAAAATATCCGGATACTCCAAACACTGTTGGGTGTGTTAAATAAATCAACCCAAGGGACATTAAAATTCTCCTGAATCACATGATTTAATATTTAAGCGATTTGTATGTGAATTTACTAATACTAAAAACAGGTAATTCCATTTGTCCATTAATTTCTTTTCTAATAACTATTTTTAATTATAATCATTTTTGTTTTTATATTTTAATACTGTAATCCCAATTATTGTTTTTTTGTTTTTTCATCATGGATATATAGAGATTTCTCCATGATGTTGAACATATTATTATTATTTTAATACGTTTTTAACTTAAATATAGAAAAAAACATATCTAGCTCAGTTTAAATAATATTTTTAAGATAATAAAATTAAACCTAAAAAATATTAATATTTAAAAAAAAATGTTTTAGTACTGACAAAAAAATAAAATCCTTATTTTATCTTTATATCTCCCATTCAAGAGGTCTGTTTTCTCATCATATCAATTATTGATATTATTTGTTTTAATTTTATCTTTAAAACTCTTAAAATATTATAGATAAACATTTGTATATTTTATAATTCCACCACGATAAAAATTTTCATGCATTATTAAATTTAGTTAATTTTAAAAGAAAAATTAATAAAATATAAATAAATATTCAAAAAATGTGTCAAAACAAACCCAGAGTTTTTTATAAATTATTTTATTATTATATATATGTATATATATATATATATATATATTGTATTAACATTGCCAAATAAAATAGGTAATTTTTGACAGTTTAGTATCCAACAAATATAGATCAGATCCTTAAAATAGTGTTGATAACATATCAAAAATGATGTCATCAATTAAGAAAATATCTGTAAGTGAAAATAAATTTAAAAAATATTAAAACCATGGAAAATTATTGGTACTTATACAAAGTGTTAGCTAATTAATAAGTTAATATTTCCAGACTTTCGAAACCCTCAGTTGCCAAATTTAAAAAAAAATGATGTTTTAAAATAAATAAAATAACCTAACTTTTCGAACACTCCTAGTAAATTAATTATTTAATCAATTATTCTTCTGATAAAAGAACTTTTTTAATCCACCGTATTTCTTTTTTTCATTATTTTTATTCAAAAAAATTTTTAATAGTAAATATTAACATATAACATTTAAATACCGTTAAATTGTAACAAAGTGACAATTTTCTCTTCTCTTGTATTCTTAATAATGACCTGATAATGGTTTTTTAACCGAAACTATAGTGGCCTAAAAAAATTTCTATATATACCTATGACTTTGTTTTATTTCTATTGTTGTAAATTTGGACTACATTTAAGATATTGGATTATATAAATAAATATTAACTTTTGACTAAAATTAA
The DNA here is from genome assembly GCA_963243735.1 of Neocrepidodera transversa. Taxonomy (NCBI): domain Eukaryota; kingdom Metazoa; phylum Arthropoda; class Insecta; order Coleoptera; family Chrysomelidae; genus Neocrepidodera; species Neocrepidodera transversa. The sequence goes on along the minus strand of OY725341.1, from coordinate 1,950,298 downwards.
TAACAAAATTTTGACATTTATAAATAAATTTTAAAAAATTATTTTATAGTTTCGAACCACACCCCATATATGAAATGTATTTATTTCTTCTATTAAAATGATTCATTTCGTTTATATAAGATTTTAGAATAAAAATGTAAGTAGATTTAGTCATTAATAATTCGTCGATAAAAGAAGTTGTCTACTATATTTTTAAAAAGGAAATGTTTATTTGTATTATCTGATTTTCTCTGGTAAGTTAAAACTTAATAATTAATTTCTATTATTATTTTTCTGGTTATAAAAAAGTGGATGAAATATTTTTATTTAATTATTATTACGAAAAAGCCACATAATAAGTTAATTAATGCAATACAGAGGTAGATTTATTCAGACAACGCTAAAATATACAACAACAAAACCATCGAATTACGCTATAAATGACGGCTATTATTACCAAAACTATCGACGTGAGTATTAGTAAAGTGAAAGCATATCTTATTCCATTACAATAATCAGTATCACATGTAATGCAATCAAGTTCTTCAGTGTAAACGTACTTGAAACCAGCTGCCTTGGCTATAATTCTGCAGGCTTCTAATTTTATCACCCCACGAAGGCAACCCCTCTCAATTATCGTATCTCCGTTTGAATCTGAAAATAAAAATTGGAAATGAAATTTTAGATTCCTAATAACTGCTTAATCTTCAATAAAATTAATTTTACATGATGTATCTTGAATAATTTACAAAAAGTTTTTAAATTTTTTATTTCAGGTATTTTTACACTATAGCCAATTAATAAAATCGTCTTATTTCTTAGGTAAATATATATTTTTATTTTTTAAATTCTCTTTAAACCAGGTTCATCTGTTTCATATCTTTTTATTTAGTTAATTTAAAGTGATACCACGATTTTTACCTCTCGCCCTTCAGATAAGAGAGGTATAGGAATCATGCTAAAAATTGGGTAGTGAGTTTTCAATGGATAAACACGTTTTGGGGTCCCTAGAATACGATTTTAATATTTTCGCGATGATGTCTGTGTGTGTGTTAGTGTGTGTGTGTGTGTGTTAGTGTGTGTGTGTGTGTGTGTTAGTGTGTGTGTGTGTTTGGATGGATGTTGTAGTAACGATAACTCAAAAACTACTGAATTAAAAAACCTGAAATTTTGCATACAGGATTCTGATACCCTAGATTAGATCTGATTAGATTTTGGTGTCAATCGGACAACCGGAAGAGGCACTTGCTATGGGTGATGACGCCATTATTATAGAAAACGGCAATAAAGTTTTACACATATATTTTGTATACCCTATAGTTTATTTTCATAGCATTAAAATTTTAGAAACTTTTGCCATTGTTGCCAGATTTACAAAAAAGTAAATTTTTTTCATACTTTTTTGAGCCATCGTGTAAATTTTTGATTCAAACATGGCGAGAGGTCATGTGGTGGCCACATCAGATTTTTTTATTTTAATTTAATTTATTCAACCTCTTTTTTTCTTTCGACTGGCCGATTTTTGACAGTAAAAATGAAATCTATTGTTTTTTTTTATTTTCCAGTAGCGTTTATTTTTTAATAGTTATTTTACAAAAAATATCATACCCTATGAAAAAAAATATATGTACGTCCATGTGTAAACACGAAATAGTAATAAATGATCAATAATATTAGAATTGTAATAATTTATATTTTTTCTAGTATTAGAAACAATATTTGAATTTAATTTTTAGTTTTCATATTGTTTAGCCCCTCTGTAACAAAAAATCTATCGACGTTCACTATAGATGAAAAGAGAAAACAATATACTATATATGTGAATTTTTTCAAAATTTTAAATAAAAAATTGTGATTGGGACAATAGGGAGAGACCATAACTATAAGAATATTTTAATTTTCCTCACTTTGGTCTCTCCCTTTTCTCAAATTCGCAATTTTTGCTTAAATATTTTGAAAAACTTTCCACTTATAGTATTTTTTATTCTCTTTTTAATGGTATTAAATTCATTTTAATATTTTTTTTAGTTTTCTTGTTATTTGCTATAAAAGGTATTTTTATTCAAATTGACTCGTCAAAAATATCTCGATAGTAGTGAAAAAAAATCAGTTACTCTAAAAAGGAACTATTAATGTTTTAATTATATGTATTAGTCAAATTTGCTTACTTACTTTGACCAGATAACTTGTAGCATCCCAATTCAGAGCATTCGTCCGTCTCAAAAGTCAAACCAATGCGACACAACATATCGGAGCTACATTTAACACATTTTAATCCGTAAGCTAAAAAAAATATATTATAAAAAAATATGACTATAAGGAGCGTTCAAATGTGAGTTATTTATTCATGTAGCCAATGTGTTAAACCTGGACAATCCAAAAAAATATTAGAATTAGATTAGGGAATACAATACAAATTGTAACATACTTACCAATTTCAAGAACCATTAAGTATACGAACAAAATGATCACTTTATTCATTTTTACCTCGTTAATAAATGGGGCAAGAAATATAATAGAAATTTTAAATTGAAAAGATTCATTCTCTTACTCGTAAATAATATTTAAAAAAAAACAAGTAGAATATTAAATTTGCCACTTCCTTTGAAATAAGATTGGGAAAACCATAAACTGAAGTGATAAAGTATAAAATAATTAAAATATTCTTTTTTAACTATTTTAATGATACGTTTTTTCCATTTATTGTATAAAGCAAAACAAACCTAACTACCTATAAGAAGTATTATTTTGCGGTCAATTTGTGAGTTAAAAAAATGTGCTGTGAAACTGGAAAAATATTTTTAAATTAAAAATATATATTTAAGACACTATATATATTTTGGTTTATTTGTACATGTAAATAAAAATAATCATTTTGCCTAATTTAGAAGATTTAATCTTTTCGTTGCAATTTCTCTTCTATTATATTCATCTAACATAGAAGAAACTTCCATCCTTTCCTCTGCTATATGTTGAATATTAGCTAGTAAATCTGGGTATGGATTAATTGCTTTAACAAAATCTTTTTGATCTAATCTATAAATCTCCGACACTTCGACCGCTATCACTGACGCAATCCGAAACGTGTCTTTGATTAGAAGTGCAATTTCTCCGAAATGGGCCCCATCTTCTAAATGGCAAACCTGCAAAATTAAAGACAATATTAAAGAAAAGAAGAAGATATTGACAGAGTTGTCAAAAGACCGCATAACCTAACTTATCAAATTTAAAATGTTTATTTCAAAAAGGAAATTAAGAAAACAAGATGTAGATTTGGTTTGACTAATATATATGAGATGTATCGACCGATACAAGTACCTCATATGGCGAAATCAAAACTGTATCGACAAATGTTAATAATAACGAAGACAAGTGAAAAGAAGAAGATATTGACATTGTAGTCAAAAGACAACATAACCTAAATTATGAAATTTAAAATGTTTATTTTATTATGAAAATTAAGAAAACGAAACACATAGATTTGGTTTGATTAATAAGTATTAGTAGCAGATAAATATATCGACTAATACCGATGCCCAACATAGTGAAATCAAAACATTTTCATGATGAATCAACAAGTGTTCATTTTAGTTGCTATTAGCGTTTATCAGATTAAAACCCAAGAAATGGTACCGAAATAGGTTAGTAGTACGTTCTTTATTATACACATATCAACTATTTTAACGCAACACTAAATTGATGCGTGAAAAACGTATAAAAACGACTCAAAATGATAAAATGCGGATGCTAAATCAACATTTATCGTTATTTTTTTTTTTACCAACAATATTGAAGAACTCCATAGTGAATTTACTACTCCCCAATAATATTTCATCTAATTTATTGTCCGTTATTTCTTGTAGAATCAGATATAATAACCCTTAATGAATTACTTTATATATTAATTTATGTTTTTACTTCTTAATTAAATTAGTTTTAATATAGTAATTATAGTAATAAATTGAGAAAATTACCTCTTTACCAGATTTTGTAAATATTGCAACGGTTCCAGTTGAAATGAAATACATACTCGCACCTGGTGTATTTGCTCTGATTATTACGTCATTTACAAGAAAAACTTCTATTCTCAAGCAGGATATTATTCGTACTAACAAATTTAGGGGTAGATTTCGGAAGAAAATTACATTTTCAACCAATTTCTTACAGGCATGCATATTCATTTCCTAAAATTTATAATTTTTACTTTTCTGTTACATATTATCTAATATTTATTTAAGACGTACTAACATTTATTTTTTATAAAAAAGTACTTGCCTGTCTTAATTGTTCCGATATAGTGGCTAAAATTTCATTTTCTCGAAAATATCTTTTCTGAAATTTAAATTCGTAATACGTTAATATTCTGCTCCTCATATGGGTGGGTAGTTGTTTATGTCGCATGTATTCTTTAAGCTGCCTTTCCATCGCATCATATTTATGTGCCGATGAAGTTTTTCCCGTGTTGATTTCCATTATCATTGCTTAAAATAATAAAATAGTTACGTTTTGAATTTTTTTAGAAAGGTTCCAAACTCATATTTTTCTTACAAACCGTTCACAAGTTTTTTAGTCAGATAAGGGGATTTTGCTGAGGTGATCTTTAAAATCAAGTTAAATTCACGATAAAATAATTTTATTAAAGGACAAAAATTGGAAAATTCATGAAAAAAGTTTTGCGATAAATTGAAAATTTTAGGACAAGTTGGAAAATTAGAAGAGTAGAGTTGATCCTAATCTCAAATTAACATAATATATAGAGTGACCTATTAAAAAAATGTTTGTTTAGTTTGTCCTAATAAAAATAATTTTAAAATGTGTAATTTAATGATTTAATCAATGAATTACCCTGTATGTTAAAGTAGTTGTTTATTTAAAAAAATGTATGACCACTCTAGAGTCATGGTGTGAACTCGTAGAAATTTGTGTGAATCAGTCATAGAGCAGCCATATTTAACTTAAAATACTAACACACTTTTTTAGGGTATTCTCGGGCTTGTATTAAATAAAATCAACGAAAAATGAATATTTACAAACTAGAAATTTTACCTTATACTGAAAACATTAAAATAGCTTACCTCAAAACTTATTTAAACCTGAGGGCTGGATACGAAAATAATTTGGTGGGCCAAAATGGCAGAGACACATTCAAAGTGCCTGTGCTCATCTCTCTTCTTGGAAGATATTTTTCCATATCTCCATTTCAATGGCCTGGTTTGATTTAGCCCAAGAATACCCCTAAAAAATAATTTAAAAAAATACTAAAATTAGATATCACAAAAAAAAAAATTGTTAAATCAATTCCCTGTCACAGGCTCTGTTGAATGAAGAAATGGTATAACAAAATTATAATAAATGTTTTATTTGTTTTATCTTAATATTAATGAACTTCATTTCGTCAACCTGGATTATAAATAATATCCTTTAAACTAATATTTAAATATAGTTATTACCTAAAATATAGATGCAAAAAAGGCTTGATCCATACCAAACGATGTAAATCAGAACAATTTCTAATTCAGTTTTGGGTATAGCTTTACCGTAGCCGGAATTGTAAAGCAAGAGCGATTTGTGATGAAGGGCATTTATGTATTTAATCCATAATTCATTGGAAATTGAGTATCTGAAATATAAAAAAAAATAAAAATAACTATCAAACCAGTGCCGTAGTAACAGCTTGCCCCTATAGAGTTAAAAAGGACCCTCAGAATGTTCAATAAATACATTTTACTCAATTATTATTATTATTATTATGAATAGTAGTAAAAAAAACAGACCAATGTGTTATTTTAACGCCGATTATTTTTTTTGCATTTTGAAAAATGCATTAATAATTATAATAAACTTACCCTTCAAGAGATGTATCATTAAAAGCTTCAAATCTCTTATAATATATAATATTTGCTCTTATAAATTCCACAATACAACACATAATATGCCAAAAAAGCACAGTATTTATAATAACCATTGTAGTCATGTAATTGAAATGATTAATATGAAAATACTAAAAAAGTAAAATTTGGTTAATAAAAATATAGACGCCTACTTTTTCTTAAAATTTATTATTAATATTTTGTATCAGAACAACGAAATTTACGTATTCTTTAAAGAAAATTTAAATAAATAAATCTTAAGAAAAAGGACGACGAATTTCCAAAAATGATATAAAAACGAAAATTGACGAGCACAAGACACTTAAATTCATTTATAAAGTGAAAGGCCAGTATAACTGAGTGCCGTTAAATGACTGCGTCGCATTTTTCGTCTTTATAAAAATATTCCGGAATGTATATAGTTTTCAAAAATTATTTATTAAAGATATACTTACGTTTGCTACAATTTTAGAATAAATAGTAAATGATCTGACCAACAAAAATCTGAATAGTGTTAGCCATAAAAGAATTGCCATTTGTGCAATACTTAATTGAATAAAAATATCAAGGTAGGTTGGAAATGCTGATAAAATATCAGGTACCATATTCGTTTTTGAATAATGCCTATAAAAAAATAACTATTTTTTCCTTCTCAAATTACACAATTATAAAAGATTTATTTTTAGCTTAAGTCAGATAATTAAAAATTAAATATATTGAATGAATTAAATATAGAGTGTTTCATTTAAAATAAACAAAATCCTACAAATAAAATATATTAAGCAATGATTTCAAAAAATGCAACCTAATCTTTTATGGGGCATCCTGTATATTTAAAATTTGAATAATAGAATTAAAACTCATTTCATATATCTAAATAAATTGTAAAAAAATTAAATGTTTTGAAAGTGAAAACAAATATTAATTATTTGGAAGCGTATGTACCTTTGTTTGTCTATGAAACATCCCATATATTTATTGTTTAAAATGCACTTACTTTATAATAGATTTGAAATCCAACACAACTTTTTGCATTGGTTCATCATAGTATCCTGTTAAACAGTTAATCACTACATTGAGTATTAAAAAAGTATCAAATATTAATCTAAATACGTTGAGTATAGGATGGAATGAGTAATTTTTATTTCTAAAATCGAAGAAAAGGTACAAAAATGGTGTCACAATAAATTGACACAATATAGCAATAACCATAATTACAGCCCAGACTATTCTGAAAACATAAAGAAATATATCATCTTCCTGAAATATGTTCTAATTATTAATACCTTCCTAAACTAAATGGATGGATTGCATGAGGGTGATCATTCAAATGTCTTTTCCTTTCCGCTGAAATAGCTCCGAAGCTTCTTAAATGATGTGTATAAAATTTACTACTTTCTGAGACAACCCTCAATCGAACACACCATCTCTTAATTTTAGCACCGAACGAATGACCGGGAGCATAATCCCAGTCGTAATTATCTGCTATATCTTCAAGAGTACAATCATGACCATAATTAATGAACTAAAAAATTACTAAAGTAGTTACTCAAAAAAAAAAACATTAATTAAACGTATTCAAAAAAAATTAACTACGTGAATATTTAGACCATTAATTAAGTACTAGAATATTCATTTAAAAATTTAGGGGCAGCAAAATCGCTCAATACATTCCTAAAAAACTCACCCATAAACTTCTGAGTGAATCAACCCTTTGTCGTTAAAAATCTACCGACGTTAGTGATACGAAAATTGTTTTTTTTTTTGTATTTTCTATAAATAAAATCAATTCAAACCAAAAAAAAAAATTCTGGTGGCAAGCAACTGCCAAAACGCGTTTAGGCAAAAACATTTTATGTACCAAGGTACTAAAATGCCAATTTAAATCCCTAATATGAAGAGGGATTAAAACGCAATTTAGTCTCATGGTATATACGTTATTTTTAGCACCGCAGTGACTAAAATTCATACTTAATCGTAATAAAGTTACTAAAAAAAAAGAAAAGTCCACCTGACATAAGTATTGAGATTATCAAATATTTTAGTCCTAAAGTGACACTAAAATGAAGGAGTAAAATACATGTTTTAGTCCCTGATGTGCAAAAAAACTTGTGACCTGCAATCGTAGCCGCGATTATTAAACTGACTTCCTATATTTTCACAATGTTCTACTTTTAATTAATTTCTGATATATGTTTGTGATCCTTGAGATTTTTTCTGTGCTAGCGGAAAATTGGTATTCTTATGAAATTGCTATATTTGCGTTTTTACACCAGTTTGGTTTTTGTATTACTTTAATTAATAAAAAGAGTTATAAAATTTAGTCTATTTTAATAATATATGAATAATTTGCGATTTTTATTTTTTTTAAGTAGAATTATAGTAATTTTATTCTATCACTTAGGGTTTTTTCGGTCTTTCCAGTTGCTTTTTATTAATTATAAAAAAAAATATTTCATATAATCTACCTAATTGGTATTTTAATATTATTTATATCTATTACCAAATTTTATTGGCATTTTTTAATAAAAGCTACTAATATTAATTTACCATTCGTTGGGCATCGGATCTGCCTTCCCTGAAAATTATACCTAATGACTTTCTCGTTCGTAACGATCTTCTTGAGTTCTTCGCGCGAAGTAATGACTTTCTGGTACTTGATTTATTGTTTCTTCGTAACATTAAGATTGGTACTTAAACAATTCAATAGTTTAAAATATTCTCAAAATAACATTTAACAAGAAAAAAAAATTAACATTCTATCCAAACTCCAGAAATGTCAACTTTGATAAAGAAATGGCATAAATGTGACTTTAGTGTGAATGATGCCATCTGGCAACCAATTAAATTATTTGTTTTATTTTTTTCACCAATTAAATGGCGTTATGACAATTGAGCAAATAAATGTCAATGCAATTATATATATATATATATATATATATATATATATATATATATATATATATATATATATATATATTGATAACTTTGACATATACATGGTGGATAACTAAAAACTTTTATTCGTTCTAGGGAATGGGAATATTTTTACAAAAACGATGATTTTAGCTCTATGTTAAATGTACTTGTTAAAAAAATATAATATACGATTCTAGACTTGACGACCAAATGTATATTACTGATTTACTATAAAAAATATTATTAAATTTTTAAAAAAGAATTACAAAGGGGTTTTGAGTTAATTGCATAATATTAAAAGAAAAGTTCAATTTTTTAACATTCTATTTATAAAAATATACATTATTAATTGGACCGCCTTTTTTTAAATGTTCCTTTCTTAGAAAATTTCCTCTTTCTTTTATTGGAATTTTGAGTTCGTCTTCCAAAGTCCGTTATCTCGTCTCCTAAACTACCTAATGTTGTCAGTTGACGGCTTTTGTGTTTTTCTGATTTGCTAACCGGTAATCGCGTCATATATTCCTCTTCGTACTCCTGTCTTTCTTGTTGTTGCTTACTTAATACCTTAAAACAAAAAATAGATTTTCTAGATAACGTCAAATTGTTGGTGTAGAAAATCATTAAAATACCTGTTGAGCTTTACTGCTTTGAGAGACTTCCAAAGGAATATCGAGGTATTCTTCACGAAGATCCTGCATGATAGATTTCGAAAGTGCTAATTTCTTTGAACGTTCTTGCAAAAGTTTCTTCCTTTCTTTGGCAGTTTCATCCCCTTAAATTATGATTGGGTCGATAAAATTTTATAGTTTATTTTTAAATAATCAATACAAACCTGTATAATGTAAGGCAGATAATTTAGGGGCAACATAAACATCCCGTTTTTTTCCACCCATCTCAGTTGCCACATCTTCATCACTATCACCAGAATCAATATTTTCTGGATTTGCTTTAAACCCAGTAGGATCATCTAATGCTGATTCTGCTACAGCACTTTTCACCAATTTATCAATCTGATATTTGAGCTTCTGATCGATTGGTTTAATTTTTTCTAATACTGTTCTTATTTCTATTAATCGATCTATACATGGGTCTCCCATTATTTTTTCTCCAGAACATTTTCTCAAAACTACATAAGTCAGGTTGATAAGGTAACTAAGGAGCATGTTATACTTCATTTCTAAGAAACTGAGACCCTGATCTGTAGTTAATTCACCTTTTCTTACTCTTTGGATCATATTATCTACTAATGTTGCTACGTGTTGAGCACTGACGTTCATTTCATTTAATAAAATTAAAGCTTGCGGTAAATCTTTGTGTTTCATTTTTGCAATATCTGGTACCTATACATAATTAAATTATATTTAATAACGTTTAGTTTTAACTGATAAATATTGAGTCCTTAATAAATTGAAAATATTAAAATATCTTTATTAGTATGACTGTCGGATCTAAAGTATTCATGCTAGAATTCCATAGTAAAAAATATATCGTTTTTATTTAAATTTAAATCAAATTATTTGTAAAAAATATATAACCGCCATCTTATACCCTAACGTCAGAAAAAAATAAGATATTTTTGGTTTTTAAAAATTTAGTGGCTTAATAGTTAATACTCAAAAAAATAAATATACTAACCTGCACCATATTTTTTGTACTAATTTGATAACTAAATTGGCATATTATGTGAAATTGTAACAATAAACAAGATACACGTGCAAAAACTTTCTACGTCAAAAAACACTCTTCTTTTTCTGTCTTTATTTAGTTAGATCAGTGTTGTCAACACAAGAAACTAATTTCCCGAAATTGTGCGAAAATTCCCCCATTATATTTTTATTATTTTGTCGTTTTCAAGATTAATTTAACAAGTAGTTTGATTCCAACTAATGATAAAATTCAAAAGTATATTTTAATCGTTTGTTTTATTCGTCATTTATTCGAAAATTCGCTAGTTTACATCAATATTTTGGATACACCGAATACCCCCGTATCTGACGCCTTAAAATCCTTAAAAGAAGAATATGTTAATTTTGACAGGTATTATGTATGTTACGTCATATGACATTCAAAAATATTTATTTTTTGGGTTTACTCAACATAGTATAAAAAAACATTTCTTTTTATAAAATTCAGTGTTAATACGTGCCGATAATATAAAACTATAAAACTTAAGTGTTGTGTTTTTACCAAGTTACCAACATGTGCTTAACATTACTAAGTAATGTTATGCTATGTATTTTTGCAAATATGATGGTAAAATCTGAAATTTGTGAACAAAGAACTATCAAAAACGTGTATCTGTGACAAAAGTTTTTATCAAGTAGTAAATGGCAAATTCATTAAAACGAAGCCATTCACGAAGGAGGATTGCCGCTCTTTCGTTTCTTTCAAATATAACCCTCGATGGGAGCTACAGAGATACAAAATTAGCTCTTCTCTCCAGAAATGGGGCCATCAATAAAACCCCATTTATATGTGCTGACCAAACTCTTCCCGAAGAAGCAGAAGATAATTGTTTTCTCGATTTGCAACTAGACAATGTCAGAGAGCAGTTCGACCGGACCCCTGTTAGTGATAAAAAAGGAGTTAAGAAGTACAAACCCAGTAATAGTGATTCGGACACAGAAAGTATTATTACTCCTATTAAATCACATATTGAAGAATTTCCATTTAAAAACAGATCCAACAAAGACAAGTATGTTTTATTATATGTATAGTAGTACTTTATTAAATATAAAAATATGTTTACATTCAAAAAAACCTTGGCTGAGTTTCTTTAACCTAAACAATCAGTTTACAATACTACAAATAATTATTATAAAACTAGTTAGCCCGACAGACATTGTCCTGTTCAAATTTCAATAGATTTGTGTTCATTTTGTGAAGTGTTCATTCTGTAAGTTATGGTCTTCAGTTCTTACAAATATCCCATAGAAAACAACCACTCAGTTTTTCCCAAATTCAATTTGCTAGGCAAATTTCAATTTTTCTTTCCCTAAAATCCTTATTCAAAAATGATCAGCATTTCATTGTGATTGTGAAATTCTTTTTTCTCGTTTAAGCATCATTTTCTAATTTATAGTGTTTGAAATTTCTTATGTTTTAGATTTGATGGTATAGACCGTGAAGCCAAAATAATACCAAAACTTTTAAAAAAGTTGCCACATCAGGTTTCAATATGCAGTGAATATATAGAAAAGAAAATTAACAGTAGTTCTGAAAGTTTGGGATCAGTCACATTTAGAAGTAAAACTGGAACAGAAGATAAAAATGATAAAAAAGTTTCAATCTTCAAGCCTACAAAAGATCACAAATTTTTTGGAGAAAGAATCGTTTTTGTTACTGACAAACATTCTCCATTTATGGTGTGTTCTTTTATACCATATAAGAAAAATTTTAGGTATGTAGAATTAAATCTTTTATAAATTTTACTAAATTGGCATTAATTTTAGACCAGATTTAAAAAGAGAAGGACAAAGAAAACGAACAGCTTCTGGAAACAGGCCTTTATCATCTACTGGTGATGGTGTTGATCCATTTGATTCTTTGGGAATAGAGAGACCAAGAGATGGCCAGGTATGAAGTTTAAAGACAGTATAAATAAAAATATATAAACAATTTTGAATTGTCAATAGTAATCAATTTTCTTTAATGTATTTTTTTTTAGGAACAATCTTATGAATATTTGTTGGAACCTTCAAAATACCACAAGGATGTTTTGAAAAGAAATACGGTAGATGATCCCACCGATCAGCATGATCCTAGCAAAAGAAATGTCCGCCATATTGTATCAAGGTAATGAAATTTTTTGATCTTATCAAAAATATTACATTTTATTCGTTATAATTCTAAATATTTATTTTCAGGTGTTTGTCTTATGAAACTGCAGCAGCCCAACGATCAAGTTCGCACTTACTGACCCCACCTATCCAAAGTGAAATTAAAGAAGAAACGGCGATAAAAGGTTATATTTATCATCCCGATCTACTTGATGATCCAGAATTAATAGTGGGAAAACACAGAACCGTTTTAACATTTACGTCATACGTTACGTCTGTTATAGACTATGTTAAACCATCGGATTTGAAGAGAGAGATTAATGAAAAGTTTAAATGTAAATTTCCCCATGTGGATTTGACGTTGAGTAAATTGAGAAGGTATGTAAAATCTTATATTACTGATTTTTTCCTATCAATTAGATTTAAGATTTGCTTTAATAAGATATATAGATGGAACAAGTAATGTTTTATTTTACTTCTTTATTTCACAGTTTAGCTTTATACATTTTCTCTTTTTTAGTATAAAAAGAGAAATGCGAAAAATAGCTAAACAAGACTGCAACATTGACTTATTGACTGTGGCACAGGCTTACGTTTACTTTGAAAAACTGATCCTAAGAGGTGTAATTCACAAACAAAACCGCAAATTGTGTGCGGGTGCCAGTTTAATCCTGTCTGCGAAGCTGAACGACGTTAAAGGAGACACTTTGAAATTATTGATGGAAAAAACTGAAACCAACTTTAGATTGAACCGAAAAGAGATGGTAGCATCGGAATTTGCAGTTCTCGTTGCTTTAGAATTTGGACTGCACGTTCCTACTTTCGAGGTTTATCCGCATTATCAGAGGTTATTGTATGAGTCTTAAAATAATATTTTTATTGTTGGTTAGTTAGTAGTGAAATTTTATCTAAATTAATGGGTTTTTTACTATAATTTTTATTTTTGGACCATAATATGGTAGTAATTAAAAATATTTAGCATAACAGGGTTCTTCACAATATTCATAAAATACTTATTTTTAATGAAGTTCTGAAATTCAGTTTTTTAATAACCTTGGATATAAATATCGTAATTTATCTGGCTGATTTCAAGATAATTTTGTTTTAATTTAAAATTTCTGTGAAAACAATTGCAGCGATATTCTCATCGCTCTCTTGGGATAGAATACTAGGCCCCTAAGAGGTTTCGCTTTGTTTTAAATCGTCAATTTCCTGACAGCTTTTTGTTCTTTTGTAGCTTCCCTCTTCTTCCACTTTGACAAGTTGATGTCGCTCTTCTTTTTTGCTTCTGTAATTCTTATAACTTATCTTTTTCTTTTAGAACCAGCAAGTCTCGTTGTTACCTTTAATTAAAACGTGGTTAAGATTTCATGGAAAGCGCACTGTAATTGTATTGAAAAGCTTTTTTATTATCCGGGAAAAGTAGTTTGTGGGCCATTTTTGTTGTGTTGAAGCTTTTCGGTTGGAACTTATTAAGTGGAGTAAAATGTTTCTTTGTTGATCCTGTGCCATTATCTTCTCCATAGAATAGTGCTATCTTACAAAAATAATAAAAAATATTGTAATAAAGACAATAATAAGATACGTTTGTTTAGAACTGCCAAATTTCTCAATGCTTTAAACTTTTTCTTTACAGCATTCTTTTTATATAGACTGAAAATCTCTTCGATTTGTTGTTTTTTAGGTTTGGCGCTAGGAGTGGTTTATAATATTGACTTCTTTTAGATTCTTTATTTTTTACTATTTTATGTTTCTCTACAAGTATTGTAGCAATGACAATAACAAAATTATTTGGTTTTTAGATGTAATCCTAAGAGTTTAATGATATTGACCATTTTTCATTTCAGCAATATCTACATTTGAAATATCATCGTTATATTCAGTCTGTTCAGTCTTATTTTTTCTCATTGCATTAGAAGAAGAATTACTTACTGATACATAATTTGTTAAAAAAAAATCTTAGAATGAGAGACATGTTGGCTCCAAAAAGGGACAAACTATATAATAATATGAACAAATTGGCATCAGTTTCTCTAGTTTATTAAAAACATCTAACAAAAAGTTGAGATCAATGATAATATACCAGGCAACAAAAAGAACCTTGTTATTAAAATAATTAAGGGTGTTTTTGTAATTTCATTATGCTTTATTCCCATACAGTAGAAAAAAATTTCTTTTTTCATGCTACTTTATTTTTCGGAATGTTTTGGATTAATTCTTTTTAATAAACTTGCCATTTACTTATTGTATAGACTTTGTTATTTGTTAAGTTTGGTGTACTAGTAAAATTATTTTTTAGATGTATAATACTTTAAGCGAGTTTTTTTTGTACATAACATGTCCTAGTCAATTTGTGAAGGTTTTTTTGTTTAATAAGTAGTTAAGAACTATTTGTTTTATCTAATTAATATTGTACTCCAAGTATAAAAAGTAGGTACAAAATATTTGTGTTAAAAAATGTGTTAAATTCTCAAAATAAAAGTTTATTGTACATAATTTTTTTTAAGTATAAATGGGATTATTGTAGATCTTATTAGAAAGAAGGATAAAATAAGTATAATATAGATAATTTATTTTTACCAGTACTTAAATCATACACATATTTTGATATAGCTTAAACTTAAAAACAAATATCACATTTCACTTGTAAGCATTTAAAGAAGAAAAAAAGTGATATACTTTTGTAATTTAATATTTTTAGAAACTTATTAACCACAGTATGTTTTCACAATGACAAATATTTAAAATTGAATCAATAATACCAAGTTTAGTTTTATTATCAGCTATATAAAATTTTATAAATACAATTAACTTTGATACAAAACTATGGACACTGCTGTTAAAGAAAAAAAAATAATTACTATCCTATATACTTTCATTCCTGAAGAATAGTTAATTTATTTTACAATAATTTAATTTTTGAAAAAGACTGACATAGCCAGAAGTACAATAGGCAACTGGGGCATCTTTTGACCCTTTATTTATTATATATGAATAATGTAAGTAATGTGCATTTTATTTCGCATCAAAATCTGGCCTTGAAGATTGATATTGTTGTGAACGCATACTTATAGTTGCTTAGCCTAAAGAAATACATAAATGCACTTTGATTCATAATTAATGTCATTTATCCCCATGCTTGTGTTTTACAGTAGTGAAGCACTAACTTTCCTTCAGTACTATAACAATCATATAAATTTTTAACTATTTGATCCGGGGCTGGAGCAAATGTTTGATTAACGTATAAAAACAGTTTTTCATTGGCTTCCAACTTTAAATATTTTCTAATGAATTCTATAATCCAGCCAATTTTTTTATCACTGTCTACGGTCCACTTTTTCTTCTTCATAATGGGCGCGTTTCCAGTAGGTTTTAATAAAATATCAACTTTTTGCTTTTCTTCAGGTGATGAATCTTGTGCAACATTCATTGATTGTAGAGAGTCGCCTATTTCTTGAATATCACCATCTCCTGGTCCATCCTCACTCATCTTTTTCTAATATAGTTACTATTTGGCTTAAAAAGAAACTACTTTTATTTATTTTTGCAGTCTTAATTTGATAATGACTTAAAACATAACCTGTTTTACATTTTTTTGAAGTATCCACCAAGTTGGTTATTTAGCTACTTCAAAAGACAATAGTCGCCTATTAAGTATAAATTCTTTAGCCAACAAAAATAACTGCCGAATGAGGAAGGCCAATAAAAGAAGAAGCTAATATCGTAGTAGAAAGTAGAACCTGGAGGGCGATTCTCATTCATCATTTCGGGACGTTACGTATCGAGTTGGCGTTTTGAGCGATTCGCATGCTAAATCGCACTCGAAAGCTCTCGACTATAACTGTCAAATTTACTCGGGACATCTGTAGGTACCGAATTCAGTGAAAGCGCCGAAAGAGAGAAAGTGAATAGTAAGTAATAAATAACTTTGTAGCATATTTGAAAAAATGTCTTTTAAAACCAAACAAGAGCCATGTTATTTTGAATTTTATGTGGCAATAGGTGGTTTATTTTTATAATTTATCTAAAGAAAAATATTTTTTCATTTTTGACCTGAAAATTAATTTTTTTTTTAGACTTGGTCACTTATAAAAGCAATCTTAAATTAAAAAAAAGGAATGAACTAGGGACTAGGTAGTCCACCAATTGATAAAAAATTATCCGAGTTAGAGATTGATGTGTTAAATCTGGTGGGTAAAACATTTTTTATCTTGATGCCTCAAAATTTCATTTAAAATTGTTAATATTATAACGATTCCCGAAACTTTTAAAATATCAAAATAATTATTGTTTAGGTATTCGTCAATCGTCAACACAAACTCGACAGATGACAGAATGATACTCGTGAAATCGTAGTAAACCGTAGTATTTCGTAGCTCCAAGTCGAGAGATGACAAGAATCGCATTTTACTCGGTATCGAAATGGGTCCCGAGCGTGAGGTATCGAGACGGGACGAAACGTATCGAGTAAAGAGAATCGCACTGCTAGTATCACGACTCTTCTGACGCCAAGGTTCGCGTTTTTCTTCGCGCATGCATCGTCGCCATCTCGGCAGTACTCTCCAATAATGTGACCGGGCACAGTCAGAATAGTCAGATGCTTTTAGACTTTAGAGAAGCGTCTAGATCCCAAATGCAACTCGAGTGCCCACCGCTGTTGCCTTTGTTTTGTATGTTAACTTGAAAGTTTGATTATATATTATTGTGATACGAAGTGGTCCAGTGCTAGAGTGTATGCTTTACACATAAAACTTCCTGGTTCGAATCCCGAGGAATTTTTTTTATTGATTTTTTTTTTAATACCCAGGTAGATTTAGATAGTCAAGACTTCTTTTAATAAAATAAATATTTTTCTTTTCGTCAATGAAACACTTAAACCTGACAACAGCGGTGGGCACTCGAGTTGCAATTGGGATCTAGACGCTAGTTGCTTTTAGTTGATCAAGAAATATGTTTAATAACAAAACTTTATAGATCTAAAGAATGCTCGTTTTTATCTTTTTCTCTGGTGCTACTTTTCACACAATTGTGCTACATTTGACAACACTGTGAAGTAGTATTCGCAAAATGGCTTCAAGGTTAAATTTTGTGGTGCCCTTTGAGAATGAAACCATACTGATGGAATATATGTACTGTGATATTAGCTCTCTGACGTTAGTGACGTTTGTAATTTATATCTGTAACACACGTCAGTCATCACATCTCACATCATTAGAATTTATGTAAAGAAATGTTCATTTCAGTTATCTCTGTTTCTACGATATTCCTAGCATTTTTAGATACAATAAATGCACAATCCCAATGGAACACAAAAGATTATATGAAAAGGGAACACTCTTTAATAAAACCTTATTATGGTAAGTATTTTGAGGTTATGTATATTTAACTCCAACTTATAGTTTTTATTTTTTATTAGGTTCGGGAATAGACATACCTTTTTGGCATTTTACAGGCACGACAATAGTTACTCCTAATTATATTCGACTTACAGTTGATTCTCAAAGTAAAAGGGGTACTTTATGGAATACTATGGTATGATTTTACACAATCTCATTTTATACAAGCTATATTATATTGTTAAATTTTAGCCTGTTACTAGTAGAAATTGGAATGTACAAGTGCACTTTAAAGTACATGGTAAAGGTAAAGACTTGTTCGGAGATGGTTTTGCTATATGGTATGCAAAAGATAATTTCGTAGATGGACCTGTTTTTGGCAGTAAGGATTTATTCGAAGGTTTAGCAGTTATTTTAGATACATACAGTAACCATAATGGTCCTCATAATGTAAGTGATAATATAGATGAATGTAATAATATTGAAATATATTTATTTTTAGCATCAACATCCCTATATCTCGGCTATGATAAATAATGGTTCTCTATCTTACGATCATGATAGAGATGGAACACATACACAGTTAGCCGGATGTGAAGCTAAATTTAGAAATTTTGATCATGACACTCATATTTCTATTCAATATGAAAATGATGTTTTAACAGGTATAATATCCTATTTTTTTCATTATCGAATTTAATTTAATTGAATTTTTTGACAGTTTCCACTGACTTGGAAAACAAAGCAGCTTGGAAAGAATGCCTTCAAGTCAAAGGAGTACGATTACCCACAGGCTATTATATCGGAGTGTCTGCTACGACGGGTGACCTCTCAGACAATCATGACATTATGTCTATTAGATTCTTTGAATTGGATTTAGAACCTGATGTAAGTAAAAAATTATTTTTAAAACTTATATTTATCTTAATAAAATAACACTATAAATAAAATGCGGATCTATATATACTAATAATTAATAGGATACATCCTTGTTTTATCTCTAAATGATAAATAAAAATACATTTTTTTTTCTGTTACTACTGAATTTTTAAATTCTGTTCTATTGTCTAATTATTTTTCTGCGTATGTTGTAGTTTCTTTGGTGTAAATTTCAACTTGCGATAAAGTATTAGCTTTGCTTTTTTAATTAATAATTTAATAATTGTAGTAATTAAATTCGCTAATGTAAAAATGTTGAATTAAGGTCTTTTAACAAAAAAAATAGGGTAAGGGTTTATGATTAACTATTATATTAAATTTACAATCATATATATATGAGTGAAAGTATATTTAACTTGAAAATAATTAAAATTTGTATTGATATATTGAACTCCACTGTAAATCTTGCCCTACTATACTTTGTAATATTGATTATTTTTCTCTTTGTTCTAAGTTGTCTAATGTTTTATTTTTAATAGAATCAAAATTTTGAATATTTTCCTTGTAAACTTTCTCTACTATGGTAGGTTCCAAAAAATGTAAGACACCTCATTGTTACAATTATCTATAATTGTTGTGAGTGCAATAAATATTCTGAATTCTTTAAAAACCTCTATTTAACAGTGAAATTTATATCTTAATTATTTGTGTATCAATTATCTTTTTTATGAGACAATTAAATATCTACTATGAAAATTAATGCTGCCTTATAATAATTTCAGATTAACTATTTTAATTTTTGAGTGTTAAAAAAATTGCACGTCTCCTAAAGTGATAGTTATTTTGAATGTGTTTAAAGTTTTGACCCTATTTACGACTGTTATTAATTTTAGGATGGCACAGGTGAAGATAGATCTAAAATAATTCCATCTGCGACTTACGCAGAGGCTCCCAGAGAGCACATGGATGATCCTAAACCTTCAAGTATCTCCGGTGTTAAATTATTCTTTCTGATGCTACTTGCTAGCATTGTAATTGTAATTTGCATCGTTTTAGGTATTATGTTCTATCAAAAACAACAGGAAAAAAACAGAAAAAGATTCTATTAGTAATTTACGTATTGGTGGTTGGATTTTGTCATCCTTGTAAGGGTTTTTTCTGTGAATATAGGTTTGTTAATTGTATAACTTCATCTTCAACTTGGGATACATTTAGGTTTTGGTGGGAGTTTATTCATTTTTTCTATTTTTCTAAGATGGCTCTTTTGTGATTTATAAGAAATTAGGGTGACAATTTTTTTACGTATAACATTTCGACTGATATTGTTTATATTAATGTGGCTTGAAAAATGAGTAAAATTTAATAATTAATTTTCTCGCCACTCTATATATTTAGTTTTGGTTTTAAAATGATCCTTGGTTTGATCAACATTTAGTTTTTAATTCGATTTTTTTTTTGATTATAAAGAAAACAGAGTTACACATTGATATAATGTAATGTTTATTTTTAAAAACAGTACGTTTATAAAAAAAAATATTTAATATTCTTATATTCAATAATAATAATAAGTGACTGAAATGCAAAAGCCAAAATAAAATTTTTGGCACACTGGTTCAAGTGGATTTTTACTTATCGTGAAATTCTACATGTTATTGAGATACTTTATTATTCGAGTATGTTATAAAAAATATCTTTCTTAATATTACTTTTTGGTGTTTAATATTTAGAGTATTTGATTAAAGTAGTTTTTGAGCTCGTTTAAGAAAATTTCACGATAGTAATCCACAATCCAAAAATCTTAAAACACTATAAATTTAAAGTTTGTCCAAATTTTGTATGTATATATCAACAACAAATAAAATGTGATTTGTAAATAAAAATAAACTCTTTTAAGTATACTTGACTAGTACATTCATTTTATAATAATGTTTAATTCCGAGTTAGGAATTACTTTTATTATAAGTACTAAAAAAAATATGCCGTACATACACATAACATTTTACATATCTAAATATCAATAAGGGAACACTAAAACATTTAACATATAGGGTGTCCGCAACAAAAAAACAGTCTATTTTAAATGCATTTTTGGTAAAACACCCTACCACCTTGTTAAATTTAATTGTATACCGTGCGTTATTATTTTTTACAGTACATTGTAAATTTTTTGGTAAGAACACCCCATTATACACAAAACATTTATAAAATATCTATTAAAATACTCTTAAAGGAAAACAGATATGAACTAGGAACATAATAATAATAATGGCATAGTTGTTTAAAGCACCGTTTAAATTTCAAATAGAAAAATAATTATAGATTAAAAATAACTCATCATAAAGAATTAAATTAGTTAATTTTTTAATATGACTCAAACTCTTCAATATCAACTAGAAATGAAGCAATTGTCGTTTAAAATTACCCAGTAGCTTAATAATTTTTTCTTCACTAAAAAAATTGCGTTAACCAGAAACGTTTTGAGAGAATATATTTATTTATTATTTTGCATCCTTCAATTATTTAAGTGTAGGTACTTATTTTTAGGTATAACTCCTCTTGTTACCCGCAACTAAGAAAATTGTTAAATTACCAAATCTTTTCAGAAAATAAGGAATATTTATCTTCAATATTATAAATTATTTCTTTATGTGAAAAAATTTTAGAATTCAAATTGAATCAAGAGTGGATTGTAAAATTTTGTTAAATGGTTTTTCCAATCTTGATTTATCTCTAAACGTCAGTTTGTTTATATTTTTGAAACATAAAACTAAGCCTTTCATAATTATATTTATATTAAATATCCTTCAGTCAGTCGTCTTTTATATTGTTAAGTAAATATCGTTCTTATTAAAAAAGACTGGATATGAACAATTTTGCCAGACTTTGTACTTTGAGAGACACGTTTTATAAAAATTAACACCGGCACAAATAAATTATCCACCAAAAATCAATTAATAAGATTATACTTTTCCAAACAAAACAATAGTCACACTTAAAAAAAAAATATATGTATAAATATTAAAACAGAATTAATAAAATATTTTCGTACATGAAATTGATATTAATTAAATCAATTATCAAGATTTGAAAATATTTTGTAATTCTACATTATCTTTAAACGGCGGTTTCCCTAAATATCTTAACAGGTTTATCAACGTTTTGTATGTAAATATATCGGGTCACTGTAGCGGGGTCCATGATGTCGCCGATGTTCTTGACATCTGCCACCTTGACATTTTCCAATACTCGCAGTCCTATTTTGGATCAAACATGAAAAATATTTTAGTCAAGACTAATCATTTTCGACTACACAGTGCACAACAAACTCTACAGAGAAACACAAAAAAATAGGAAAATAATGTACAAAATAAAAAAAATAGTTAACAACATGTGAGGAAAGGCAAACAGAATTTAATCGAAAATATGTAACCATTATAATTAATAATAAAAAAGGACGTATTCACAAATGCCCTCAAAGTTAATTATAGAGTTCTGTCATCTTCGAATTGAGGAAAAATGATAAAAAAAAATCATTAATATATTGTTTTATACAAATACTTAAATATTGTGATGTATGTTGAAATTAGTGTTTAATAGAGGGTTAATGAACAATATTTTGTTTAAATTGTCGCACGTCTGGAGTAACTTTGAGAACACATCCAAAGAAATGTCACTTTTTTCGTATCATCAGTGTTACCAATTAGTCACAATCTGTTTGTAGATATTGTCTTAAGCCTATAACACAAAACATTTATTTCCTGTCCCAGTAATAAAGTGCAAACAACTCGCATTTGCCACTTGAATAATAAAACTAAGTGATATATAATCAAAGAAACCAGATTTTGGCGAATTTTGTGAATAAAACTAATTTATATTTTATAATACTTTCTTTTCCCTGATAACTAACAACAGGTACTGTGATTAATATCCATAAGCGCCCTTTACATATAAATCCTACTAAAAACTTGTCATATTTATTTTTGTTTACATTTTAGAGGAACTCATTTATTTAAAAAAGAACAATTTTAACAAACGATTGAACAATGCAAAAAGCATACAGAATCATTACATACTGCTACAAACACAATAAAAGAACAAGAAAATATTAGAACACGAAAAATTTCGATCTAAATGGTTGGAAAACCAATCAGAAAAATTACAGGAAGCCCAACAATTACTAAGTGTGACCAAAACCCTTCACAATGAAAAAGAAATTTTATTGGTTAAATTAGAAAAGCAGTTCCACATCAACATTTCAAACGAAACTGTCACTCAAACAGCTGTAAATAATGTAACAAATATGATAGTTAAGTTTGAAAATGAAGAATCCAAAAAATTAAAATTGATTCAAGCTAACGTTCAAGAAGAATTAAAAAATAATGCCGTAGATTTACATAGAACTTTATCAGTTTCATCTGGGTAACATCAGAACAATATAAATCTACAGTTAAAAAAGAAAAGAATGGGTTTTCTGTCAAACACATGATTATGACCAAAATGAATGAGTACTGTGCAATTAGAAACAAAGCTGTTGGATTTGAAAATGTATTGTCCCAGTATGAAGAGCAACTAAACATTTTGGAAGTGGAAGTTCCTAAAATGGTCATATCATATACAAACGAACTCTTCACTTAAACAGCTGTAACCAAAGTAGCAAATATGATAGATACGTTTGGAAATTTACAGATTTTGGGTGATCTGTGAAAATTGGCAACACTGAGTCATAGTTACATATTTTGTAGTATAATAAAGCGATGGCTGCACCATTGGTCAATATAATGGTGTACTTTAAGCAAAAACCTACAAACGTCGCATTTCTGTAAGGTCTTTCCTCGCTTTCTCCTACTGTGCAACAGTGCAAGCGTCAAAATTCTACAGCAGTCGCAAAAAACCTTCAACAAATCTACAAAAAAAAATCACACTATAGCACAACAATTGACTTTAGGCCGCGTTTTTAGGGTTTTAAACCTACACCGCTTCTTTTTCGGCTTATTTTCTATGATAATAGGAACATCTAAGGGATCGTTTTCCGCAACTGAAACTTCCTCGAAGCATTCTTCGAGTTTGGTAGGCGATCCGTTTTCGTACTCGAACCATTCTTCGTCCGAGGAACTGTGATGGCTCTGTAGTCGGTTCAAGGATCCCGCCTTAGGCGTGGAAATTAGTCTGACGCGTATATTTTTCGGAATTTCGGACATCGCACGCGTCCGGAACATAAATTGTTTCGGTTTATCGACGCCAACGTTCTCTGAAGCCGATCGTTTCATTTGGTGTTTCGGTGATCTATTCAGTTCCATGCGGATTATATTCTCTAATCTTGATTTCAGTTGCAATGGAGATACAGGACTTTTTATATCTTCCCCATCCAGTATGGATGAACGTATTGGTGAGTGGGAATGTGAGTCTACGGATTCCGGAGTGTAAGGCTCGTGCGATAACATTGCTCGAGTGATCGGTTCGTGTAAGAGTTGCGAATTTACAATGGGTAATTTTTGGAAACTAGCTTTGCTATAATCGCTCATGTCTATGACATTTATTTTTATTGAAGCGTATATGTGGCAACATTGGCATTTGTCAGGCAAGCAAGCGAAAGGTGCGTGTTCACAACAAACGTCTGTACCTGCGTTTTCCTTTAGATTTATCCTTAGATAGACTGGCTGCAAATTAAAAAACAACAATTTAAATATACAAATAAAAAAAAACAATGTCGAGAGATATCTTGTAATCATACAAAATATCATATCGACTCAATTGTTAATGTATCAGAAAAATCTAATTTCTATGACGATCACAATGAAAATTAGTCTGCCTCTCTTGATTTTAAACCTGACGAATATTAAGCAAAATTATATCTACTGTAATGATGATTATCTTACTCTAATGATGATACATGGGTCTACTATGATGGGTTTAATTCAGATCAAAATTAATTCTGTGATCTAGCTATAAAAGGAAATATTCGATACCTTAAAAATCGCCAGGAACTCTCATGTGAAAGTCCAAATAAACTGGCTGCATAGAATAAATAGAAAATTAACTTTTTCATACAGGATGTTTCAATATTCGCAAAGTAATGAAGTGTAGAGATTTTGAGATTAAATAAAAAAACTGATATAATTGTTTGGAAATTCTCTATTTGTGACTCATTGATCTGAAAAAAAAATATTTACAGGTATATTTAACAGTGATGGATAGTGTACCGGATGTTGTCTAAGAGTTTGTACAATAAATTAGTTTTAAAATACACGAAACGCAAACAATTACTTGATCTGAGAAGATTCATAACTAAAATGAGAAGGGAAAAAGAGAAAATACAAACTTAAATCACCTTGGAGAAGATCAAGGATCACTTAATAGAAAAGTATGTAATTGAGGCTAATAGAGGTCTTTCGAAATAACGACAAAGAACAAGAGTAAATGGTTTAAATATTAAAATTAAATATCAATATTAGAATTTTATCAAATTCCACCAAATCGAATACTGAAACATTGTATATATAACACACGTACATTTTACTAGAAAAAACCTTAATTTACAATTTTTCTTTTTACTAAAAGTTGGCAACTCTGTTAGTATCACTGAAAGAGATTATAATTAAGCATTAAAATAACGCGTTAAATGCCATGATTTATTTATAATAATATTTTTGAATCTCCAACAAATTTTTAATTATCCAAAAGATTTTGGGAATACTTTAATAATAATTTATATACCGAGTCCCAGACAATTTTCCCCATTTGCAGCATTTAACGTGTTTATATATTTTTATGATTAAAGCAATTTTTTCTTCACCTTATGATCGCCCATACAAGTCTTTAATCCCATAAGGCCGTATTCCACTTCGGATTCTTTGTCGACTAGTTGCTTGGCGTGTTTGCTGAGCAACACCCTGTCGCACCAACCCGGACACCTCGTCTGCATGTAGCTAGTGGCGTGAGAGATCTTTTCTTCGAAGGGATAAGAAGGCGGGAACGTAACGGGATACTCAGTCAAAGTCTCCTCGAAGGCTTCCATCTCTTTATCGAAAGATTTTAGCTAAAGAATATAAAATTGAGAGGAAAAAATTATAGATAGAGGCTAGAGAATACAAAGAAAGAAATAACAGTTAATTATAAGTATTGACGGATGAAAATCAAATTTTTTAAAAATTGCTAAAAACTGCAAAAAACAAAAAACATTCAAATTTACCAAGATTTTTAAAAAATGCCAAAAATTTGCTATAAATTCTAGAAAACAATCGGTTTTTGGAGAAAATTTATTAAAAACCTATATATTTTTGCAAATCCTCTATGCTAATTGTTTTATTTTCCATATTAACTAAAATATTACAAGTCGTATTTAAAAAAACAATTAGTGACCTTTTTATCGCTTTATCATCAATGAATAGTATCAAACAATTTTACGGGAAACTTCTTATCGCTTGTAATTTCCTTTAGAGAAACCGATAAGATGATTTGTTTTTTAATAACATACGATAATTTAAAAAACGATATGGAAACCGTGTTTAAACATTTTCATTGTATTATTGATTGGAAATATTTTTAATAAGCAATTAAAAAGGGCGGTTTTTCTTTTAAAATAATGAGGCAAGTTAAAAAAAACAAGGACGAATATAGTGTTTATTATTAATTATTAAAAGTTTCAATATCATGTACTTCTTTGTGAGAAAAAAAAACGTTCACATTCATAATCATATTTCTAATTAAAATTAACGAACGTCTAAAATGACATATCAGGAAACAAACATAAATATAAGGAGATAATTATTCTAAACAATGTTTTAAACAAAAAATGTAAATTTTGAAATATCGAAATTAGATGGAATTTTTTGTGGCTTAATTTGGGCTCATCATCTTCAAACAGGTTTTATCTAATCACCAATGCGTGGAATTCACAAAACATTTTAATTCACATAGAAAATTGAATGACGGAAGTACCAGTCGAGCCGAGCGTAAAAAACTGTTATTTCATAATTTCAATTATTAATAATAATAGTATTTGTTTTTTAATATCATAAATAAAATATTTTTGCTCAATTTATACCTAATCAAATAATAATTATTTTATAATAAATTACCAAGTAAAAAAATACGCATATGACGCATTTTGAGAATAATTTTTAAAACGAAAAAATTATTAATGTTAATGTTCAACAAACCAATATAGAATTTATTATAATTAGAAGTCATCACACAATGACGTATTCACAATTTTTTTAATGCCACTCCCTTGCACATTATTGTGAGTATATATTTGTTTTCTTATTAACATATTTAAATAATGCGAGTACACGTAACTACTAATTGTGAGTAAAGAAGTCAAACAAAACATATTTAAATATAACACAATTCAATGTGTTTTGGATAATATAAGCAAAATTTTATCTTTTACATTTGTTTTCGTAACTTCAAAGTTTATCTACAATTTTGTAGTAATTACAGTACTTGTGCGGTAATAGGAGGCCATAATGTAATTGAAGAATATCGCTGGGCAAAATGTAAAGTAGAAATTTTCACGAATTCCAGAATGAATGAATTTAAATATATCTGTGTTTTTTAATTTTTTGTTATTTGTTTTAAACAAGAAAATGGAAATTAAAATGAATGATTAAGTTTTTTATTCAAATAAATTTTATAGAAGAAAATGTAACGTTAAATAATAAATTACAATATAAACGATATTTGTAGATATTTTATATTTTTATTCAATTAATCTATAATTAAATATGTGTGCAAAATTACGGTTAACTAATTTCCAATTCCAGTGAAAAAATAGACTTATGTTAAAAGAAACTAGTTTCTCAGTTCCATTATTTTTAGAAACAGGAATACGAATGTAAATGTTTTGATTTGTTTTAATTTAATGTAAATAATACCGTTGAAACTTTTATATTTCAATTTAGTTCTGTTGCTGAAAGTGTTATTTAGATTTGAACAAAGTTGCGTAAAATAAAAATAAATTCCGTGCTATTTCAAATTCGTGGAAAACGAGACTTTTTAAATAGAAATAAGATCATAAATAAAAAGGCGTTTTTTTATTTAGAAATTTAAATCTTACAGCAATTAAAATAGAAAAATAAATGTGTGTCTGAATATTTATCTGAAACGAAAAGCCGGGGCTTTTCTTGGTAAAATAAATTGATGATTGAATGAAAAATATTTTTATTATTAAAACATGATAATTAGTATTTTAAAATCCCCTTACTCTGGTGCATGTTATAAATAGAAATATAATTTATAAATTAGTTTACATCGTGGCGCAGTTAGTAAGATACTGATTTCGAAAAAAGAAAAAATCTTTTTAACATTATTACAAGCTTTAACAAATATATATTGTGTCAAAAATTTAAATATTTGTGTGCTTACCCATTCTGATGGAGGGTTAAAAAACACTGTTTGATGATCCGAATGGTTAAATTCCTTTTTTCCCACTGTTAGAACTAATTTACTATCTTCAGTGGTGAATTGCAACTTGGTGAAATCGGTATTTTTATTATTCTGTACCCGCGTGGTTTTCAGTCCATCAGTCAGTTTCTAAAAAGTGTCATAATTGATTTTAAAATTTTACAAAAGAAGAAAATAAATAAAATTTCTTTTTTGTGATATTTTAGTTTTTAATATTAATTTTTTTTGTGTACATACCTTAACAACACCGTCGGTATCAGTCCTAAAATTAAAATCCCCGAATAAAAAATAAGGTGCATTGTCATATTGGTCATTGTGGAACTTTTGCAAAGTATGCTGCAAGGCCCTCCTCCTATTTTTACAATAGACCGATGGGTACGATTCCATAGCAATGAAATTAGAAGCATCATGGAATAAGTGTATATTTACCATATCAACTACAGACCCATTCAAAGACCATCTGGTACGCATAAAACCTTTTCTAGACCATTTGCACTTAAAAAAAACATTTATTATTAAAACAAAGATATCAACAGAAACATGGGAAACAATAAAAATAAATCCAAATAAAAAAACAAGGTGAAATAAGAATTAAAGTAAAAGAATTAGTCAATACAGCAAAATAAAAATAATAAAAGTGAAAAACAGTAGAAAAGTAATATACATAGACGAAGATATTATGGCAAAGGGAATAGATTTCAAATATGCTCAAGATAGAGCAAGAATATGAACAGATAAATGAAGATTCACAGCAAGAAATTATAATAGAGGGAATACAACTATAACAGAAAAGCAGCAGACCAAAATGGTATAACAAAATATATAAAATTGCACTTACCTCTGGGAAGAAATCTTGTGGAAATTTTGCTTTTTCTTTAGTAACAACAGTCTCAATATTGCCTGAATGTATCTCTTTACTCTTAACAGGAATAAATGTACAATCCTTAAAATCCCAAATCAGAACATCTTCTAAGGATTGATGTACAAAATACAAATTTCCTAATGCCTAAAAACATTAAAATTAAATTCCTCAACAAAAACAATTATATATTTCTGTATTGATAAAAATAATTACAGTGAAATTTTCAGCAGAACTGTAATCCTCATCCAAAAACACTCTAATTTTATCAAATAAGCGTAATTCATTGCTAGACATGAGTAACTTGACAAAATGTTCAACATGTTTCATGCTGAGTTCGTAATTTTTTCCTCCAACTTCTTGACAATGTAAACCTATGAATTTTGGGTCTAGCTTGGAAACAGTTGATAAAAATTCTTCAGTCCATATTTTAAGCATTTCATTTGGCTGTAAAAAATATTTATCTAGGTAAAATAACAAAAATAATAATTAATTTTTGCAAGTATGAAACATTTGTAGATTTATTGGTAAGGTATTATAAAAATATTAAAGTATTAAGGTAATATTATTTTAATCGAGGTCAAAAAAATAGTAAAGATTAAAACAAGAAACTAGTTTCTCCCAGCCACAGAAAATAATCTTATTGGTAAATAAATTAATAGTGATTAAGTATTCTATGGTTTATAAATAAAGTAATTACTGTAATTATTCAAATAAAAGCTAGCAACATTATAAAACGTATTACTTACATCTTCAAATATAGATCCAACATTTGCAGTGACTAGTAAAACAGGTATTACTGTTGAACCCATAATTCTTACTAAACTATGTAAGTAATTAAAAAAGACTAGTTTGACGATATATCGTTAAAAGTTGTCTACTTAAAAATAACAAGCAGTTTTAAACAGAATCATAAACTTTTCTCTTTAAAAAAACACACCTCATTTTAGGTTATTTTAAATATAATCAATTTTATTTTTATTGTGAATAAAATTTTTAGTGGAAACTGAATTGCGCACGCATTTCTATAAGATTTTATTGATTTCTTCTTCGGCTTTTTCGAAAGCCCTTTCTTCTCCGTACAATCACATCGTTAAAACTACCTATTTATAGAAATTAATCGAGACTGAGAATTTAATTACATCATTGACCATTTATTTACGTCAATGCTTTCATTATTTCCGTCAATTATACTAAATGAATTTCAGTAATCTTCCTATTTCAATTTAAGGTATTTTTTTTATATTTTATCAATGACGTCTTTTATTTTATTTTATATCACCATTCAAGTATCCAAAATTATATTCGATAGACGTCTAGTCTCATAGTACTTTTCACTCAACTCATCAAACCGAAATTCAAACTCAAACAAAATAAAAAAATATTAAAAAACATTTCATTATTTTCTAAAAAATTGACAGATATGACGTACGATTTTAGTCGTGACTACTACTCCATCCTCCGTGTTTTAAACTAAAAAAAAAGCCAAGTGTAATACCAACTTAAATGTGACGATCAATTATTATCATTTTTGGTGGCTTACTACTTTCGTTAAAAAAGTCACTTGAAAAAGAAGAAATTATTTTTCATTATCTGTCAAATGTTTTATCTTTAAATGACAGTTAAAAACAATTTTCTCATTATTGATTTATTAAATATTTTAAATAATGAGTAAAAAACATGTGATATTATTTGTTAATGGAAAAAGTAGAAGTGATCTGGTACGTGACCCTCAAAAATGATTAAAGAATAAAATTCATTTGCTATTTTTGTAGGTATCAGTTGTGCCAGATAACTTTGTCGATCTCTTGAAAACTGCATTTGAAAAGTTAAATATTACAGCTCAGAGAGTGTTTCTTGAAGATGGAACAGAAATTAAAGATATTTCATTAATCCGTAACAAAGATAAATTATATTTTTCAGAAGGAGACGAGTTTAAACCTCCTCCTGCTGTTTTTGATTGTACTTCTGAGTGGGTAACTTTAAACGTAGGTGGAAAATATTTTACCACTTCCAAGCGCACTTTAACTACAAATGAGCCTTCAAGCATGTTAGCAAGGATGTTTTCAGATGACACAGGAGGATATCTTACACCCAGTACTTTAGACAAAAATGGGGCTTATTTAATAGATCGCACCCCTACATACTTTGAACCGTTACTCAATTACCTAAGATGCGGTCAATTAGTTTATGACAAACATGTTAATCCTGAAGGAATATTAGAGGAAGCGAAATTTTTTGGTATAGAATCCGTAATACCTTTATTAGAACAACTTATTTCGAAACAGAAATTAAATAGGGATAGTTTGCCTTTAACTCGTAGAGATGTTATTGAAGCGTTAATAAAGAGTCCCCATTCGGCTGAGTTACGGTTTCAAGGTGTTAATTTATCTGGAGCAGATTTAAGCAGATTAGATTTAAGGAACATTAATTTTAAATATGCTAATTTACAAGGGTGTAATTTGATGGGGTCTAATTTGAGTTGGTGTTGTTTGGAACGGGCTGATTTGTCTCATGCAGTATTGGATACTGCCCAACTATTAGGTAAATAATGCTATAAATTTAAATGAATTCCGACAAATTTGATTTCAGGTTGAAAAATTTTGTTATTAAATCATTAATTATTTAAATGTGATGATAAATTTTTAGTCATTTGATCTTAGTCCTGTCATATAAAATAAATACTTTTTTTTTCAAAAATTTTTGGAATCTACACTAGATATAAAATTTTATAGAAAACCAAATATCTTGTCTTAAAAATTCTCTATTTAACTGAATTTATATATTTTACAGTATCTAAAATACCAACAAAGTTTGTTTATTTTTTTTTAGGCGTTAAATCTTTGTGCGCAAATTTTGAAGGAGTTACAATGAGAAATTGCAATTTTAAGGATCCTGCAGGTAGTAGGGCAAATATGGAAGGGGTTAATCTTAAGGGAGCAATTCTAGAAGGGAGCGATATGGGATGTGTTAACCTACGAGTAGCCACTTTGAAGCATGCTAATTTAAAAAACTGTGATTTGAGAGCTGCTGTCTTAGCTGGTGCTGATTTAGAGGTAAATATTTAAAGTTTTCAAAATTTGTAATTTTTTTGTACAGGTTTCAATTATGTTTATTTTGGTGGTGAAAATTTTCGGAAAATGAAATTTGTACTTTCTAGTATCTAAAATTTTGCTATATTTTTTATTTTTGATGTACTTTGATCAAATAAATATTATTTTTCAGAACTGTGATTTATCGGGAAGCGACTTACACGAGGCTAATTTGAGGGGGGCTAATCTAAAGGATGCTGCATTTGAATTGATGCTGACTCCACTGCATATGTCTCAAACGATCCGGTAGTTGGAGTTCGTCAGGAGAATTGAGAACTTGTGATTCCCAGGAGTATTATAATCCGCACCATAGTAATGTATCCCAGACACACAATAATTGTTAAAATTATATCTTTTGCCAGTATTTTGTATTTTTCTATACCTTATTCTTTTCCTTTCCATGTGCGTATTGTAGTTTATTTTACCTAGAATCCGTATAAGTTCATGGGCTATAATACATTTTGATGATTTTGACTATTTTTTTAAATGGGAATAAAAATGGCGTAAATAAATTCCATACTCCATCTATGGAGAAGTAGCACAATTAAAAATGAAATGGGATCAAATATGGCGGTCTATTTAAACAGCGCCCTCTGTGAATAGTTAGGCGACTTAAATTAATTCAGCTCCTACAAAATAGATGGCCTGTTGAACATGTTGACTTTGACAGTTTTTTGTCAAATTTTAGAGCAGTTTATAAAAATAAGAGAATACCTTTTGGACGTTTTCTGCTGAATTGGTAGAAAGAAAAATTGCAAAACTGAAATTTTAATAGGATTAAAACTGTCGGGTCCTAATATGGGGAAGTTAAAGCACCTTATTTTATAGAGGTAGTCTAGGGTGTATAGATTTAAAAAAAATCATTCATTCTTTTACAGCTCTTATATAGTTTCACAGGAGTTTTTTAAATAATGATGAGAGCGCAACTTCTACATAATTCGACAAAAAAAATGTTTACAAAGTAGAGAGAAACCAGCAGTATCCTTTATTCGCATATAATTATCACTATATATATATAACTCAAATTTCATTACAATCGAAGAGAAAAAGTTACCCTACTTCGTTTCTGCTCTCCTGGTAGGATTAAAAATTGAAAAATTGATTTTAAATCTCTTCGGCAAATAAAATTAAAAAGTTACCCTACTTCGTTTTTGCTCTCCTGGTAGAAATAAAAATTTAAAAATTGATTTTAAACTCTCTTTTCGACAAATGACATTTAAAAAGTTACCCTTACTTATCGCTCTGAAATTCTAATTGTCATCTGAAAAATTATATCGATTATCGAAGTTATCGATTTTTTAAAATGCGTGATAGCGCTCTCGCCATTTTTTTAAATTTTTAATAACTCCTAAACTATGAGGAATTAAGAAGCGAAACTCCACACGTTTATATTATTCGAACTATACTATAAGATGCATAACACAGGGAGAAGATTAAACCTATGGTAACGAGAAAATTCAAAGTATTTTTCAAAAAAAAAAGATGAACAGAAACACGTATCGCTCTGATATTCTAATTGTCATTCTGTATACATTCCTCTAATTTCTTCAAAATCAAAGACAAAAAAAAATTTGGCTCGAAAAAACGGAAATTTTTCAAAAATACGATCTCTTCGATTTGAATGAAAATTTGTACAAAAGTAGAAAAAAGTGCGTGGATTTCGAAAAACAAGGTAGTTTTTCTCTAAAAAATTTATTGAGGGAGTTATCGATTTTTTAAAAATGCGTGATCACGCTTTCGCCATTTTTTAAATTTTTAGTAACCCTAATTCTCTATATAGGTACATTCCTCTAAATTCATCAAAATCAAAGACAAAAAAAAAATGTTGCCCAAAAAGAGTGCAAGGCTATAGCTCAATTAGTTTCAGAGATTAGTAAATTTTTTCAAATTTTCCAAATTAAAAATTGTATAGATGTGAAATTATTAAAATTTTAACGGATCAAATATGGCGATAGAATTCAAAGTGCCATCTGCGCATTCATCTGCAACTTAAATAAGTCAAATTATTAAAAACCAGATGGCCTTTTAAAATGGCCTCTTGCATATACATATTTTGGCTACCATAAACAGCCTATTTCATTGACTCCAAGGAGCAAACTTCAATTGATTTATAATATCAAAAACAAATTGAGTTGATGAGATCTATCAAAGTGCCAAACAAACAAAAAATACATTGGTTCAAAGTTTTACAATCAGAATTAATTGTGGTGTACCTAGACGATCATTATAAGTGCTAACAGACTTATTACTCGTTAGCCACAAAAAAGAAGTAGTAATAGTATTTACAATGAATTATGACATGACTCGCATGATAAATAATATAGCAAACAATTATTGATAACTAAATAAGTTTTTGATTTGTGATTGAATTTAAATTACTCATATAATTTATAATGAATCAAAATTGTAAAGATTTAATTCTAAAGCACTTCGTTACTTTAATGAAGAAATGCGATGTCGAAAAACTGAAAAAACCATTAATAGACAAAGGAATATTCACACAAAAAGAGATTAATCAAATTTTCTCTGTAAGTATTTAGAATATTTTTATGCATTATAATAATTATTTTTATTGTAGACAAACGACGCAAGACATAATAAAAGAGTATTCTTATTTACCATCCAAAAAAAAGACAAAGCTTGGGTTCCCCTATTAGAAGCACTAAGAGAGACCAACCAGTCTAATCTTGCCGATATGTTCTTAAGAAGAGGACCTACAGTTATCAATCTTCAAACACCTGATGAGGAACCAGAAGAAATACACTTATCAGATTTAAATAACCTTCCAGTAAATGACTCAGTTACTCCTCTGACGATCCATGTAACGCTATCTGATAAATTTTATGATACATATGAACATAACGTTAGCGTAGATTTTTATAAATCAAGATCAATGCATAGAGGCAGAGTGTTGATTATTAATAATTATGAATTTATTCATCATAAAGCTTACCCACACCGGAATGGAGCTTTAGTCGATGATGCTAATTTGAAAAAATTATTCGAACAAATGGGCGGCTGGGATGTGGATCATCATATCAATAAGACTGCTTTGGTAAGTTTTATTTTTAAATATTTATATTAAACTTCAAAATCACAAGAGATGCAAAAAACAAGGCCGTGGATAAACATCCGACAGTCGGATGTTTATCTCAATTACTAAAAACGTCCGACAGTTCTGAAATCTAAAATAAAAAAATATATATTTTATTAAAAGAAGTCTGTGTATTAAAAAAATATTTACTTTATTAAAAAAAAAAGATTTGGACTATGACTGTGTTAAAAAAAAATTGGGCCATGAGGGATTCAATCAACGGACCCACTGCACCACTAGCGAGCATTATACCATGAAGCTACTGAAGCTCTTGCTTACATATGTTAAAAACTTACTATTAAAGAACTCCGACTGTCGGACATTTATCCACAGCCAAAAAACAATGTAGTAAAATAGAACATTCCCCTTTATATTATATCATCAGTAAAAGTTTTGTTTTTACTTATTTGTTTTAGGAAATGGATATGATTATAAAAAACTTTGCACATTACCAATGCAATTATTTATATGATATTTGTTTTATTATTATAATGAGTCATGGTGGAGAGAAAGGTAGTGATACTATAATATATGGAATAGATGCTATTGATGATAGTAACTACGTAACTGTTTCTCATATTCAAAAATTGTTTTCCAATGAACATTGTAAAAGCTGGAGGTCTAAACCTAAAATAATGATATTCCCAGTATGCAGGTAAATAAAAATAGACCAATTTAGTTCAAATTTAATATTTTAATAATTTTTTTTTTAGAGGAAAAGATCAGCAATTTCCAATAACACCTGAATTAAGAACAGAGACTGATTCTACTTTTACTAATTGCCAAGCTACAAATATTTCTTTAACTGCAACCATGAGACCTTTGGAAGACATGCTGATTGCTTATTCAACTTTATTTGGTAAGATAAATAAATCATCCTGCAAAATTATATATTTTATTGATTTTTTTTTTAGGTTACAAGGCACACAGAGATTTTAATCGAGGATCATGGTATATAGAAATTTTGTGTCAAACTTTTATGAATTATGCACATAATACATCTGTAGAAAGTCTAATGATGTTGATAGATCAGGTTTTGAGAAGAAGATTGTCGGAAAATCATACAATGCAAACTGCAGAATATAGAAATAAAGGTTTCAAAAAATTATATTTAAATCCAGGGATGTATATGGAACAGACGATTGTTAAGAAATATAGAGATAATAATAATGTTTAATTTTATTGATTTAATTAAGTTGTAGCATAAATTACCTTATTGCTTGTATTCATTAATTCACAAACTACTTTTTGTGTTTGATTTATAGGAATAAATAAATAATGTTAAAAATACACAGTAAGATCATTTTTATTAACAAATAGAAAAAATATGTTGTATATGTATGTACAAATTTGTTTTACAAAGCTATAATGTACTATTTACTCGTATATTTTTGTTTACAAAATATATAAATACAGATTTTATACTAGAAGTAAATGATTCATTAATAAAATGAATGAATCTGTAAAAAAACACATCAAAAACAGAATATTTTTGAGCATTAAACGTGATCATTTACTTTGTATAAATCTAGAACACTCGGTATATTTTTAAAATTCACAAATATAAGGCACTAAATGTATCTTTGTAAATCATAAATATTTTTTGTTAAAAATGGAATGAAATATTTTTTGAAAAATTTAATATTAAAATAATTTAATTAATACTTCGAGCTGCTCGTTATAAAAATGGAAGATCCGTTTTTTACAAATATCTCAGTAAAACTCTTAGAAAAATAATAAATTCTCCATATTTACACATAAACGATATTTACAAATTGTATACCAAATAAAAAATGCTTCCAATACGAATTTTATCACAAATACAATCTCCAAAATTTTGTTTTATATTTTTCAAAATGATTATTATAAAAAAAAAGAATTCAAGCTGTGAAGTATATCTTTGGTCATTCTTAGTCACGTTAAAAAACGACAGCATTTTTATCAAGTCGTCAATTTACCAGTTTTTGGAATAATTTATTTCGTAAAATAGAATTTCAATTATATAATTTCTGTTGGATAAGATAATGGCTCATTTATTATGACGTTGATGCAGATGTTGGTATATTTATCTTTACTAGATGCCATTTCAAAAGAAAAAAGTAAATAATAAAAATGATAAGAGATAAATCTTACGCAATTTTAATGCAAATAAAATAATTCCAAACAAATATCGAGAAACCTCATAAGTCCTAACTTTTGACTTATTTTTTCTTTCATTAAGCAAAAAAAATTATGTCAACAGATAAAATATTTTATGTAAAAAGTGACATTTACCTGTCAATTAGCCTCTCAATTCAACCAAATACTAAAAGATACTGAGTCAGTCTTCGATAAATCTATTTTTGTGTTTGGGACACAGCCTATTGAATGTGAACACATTTCAATTTCCTTGCTTCCATTTAGCTCACTGGAGCATTAAAATCTCCAAATTTCTATGTAAAATGGTGTCTTTAACCGAATTAAATACTACTTTAATATTTTCTGTATCTACAGCAGTGGTAAAATGGTGGTAGAGTGGCTTTTTGGGATCGCGCTTAATGCCAGTAAACATGGCAAGAATGAATGCTTGAACGTCTTGCATCGAATGCGAATTTCCTGAGAATTGGGGGAAGTACCAACGTATGTCAGTTTCAGGATTTGCTACCTACAAAAAAAATAATATTTACAAACAATGGTACTATTTTTACTATTTGTTGTTGTGATATTTAAAAAAATTGTTATCTACGATTAAACAAGAAATAATCACGTTTGTTTTGCATTTCATTATTCACCTTTCTAGAAAAAATTTCAAATATGCTGTAATCATTTTCATTAAAGGATTTTTTTTGTTTATGACTTATAAAAAACATAAATGTCTGTTTTTAGTTATAAAGTACAATTTCTGCAATTTTTAAATTATACCACTGGAATTTTGTACAATATTTTTAAAAA
This sequence comes from Neocrepidodera transversa, assembly GCA_963243735.1. Lineage (NCBI taxonomy): Eukaryota > Metazoa > Arthropoda > Insecta > Coleoptera > Chrysomelidae > Neocrepidodera > Neocrepidodera transversa. The sequence goes on along the minus strand of OY725341.1, from coordinate 1,912,155 downwards.
TATTTTAATGGATTTATTTTTCTTACCTTTTTTTCTAACAAGTCGTACTTATTCAAAAACAATATAATCGATACGCCCCCGAAAATAACGTTATTGACTATCGTATCGAAAATATCCCTGGCTTCCTCCAGTCTATTCGTCTTCCTGTCTTCTAATAAAACTTGATCGAATTCAGATGAAGAAACTAAGAAGAGAATCGATGTGACGGAATCGAAGCACTGGAACCACTTTTGCCTTTGAGATCGTTGACCGCCGACGTCAACAAAAAGAAAGGGAATACCTATAAAAAAGAAAAAAAATTTGTTGATTTCTTCAAGAGATTAAATAATTTGAAGGGTTTATACAAATATTAAAATTTTGAAATTTACATACCATTTATAGGGACAACACACTCAGTGATACCCTTTGTGGCTTTTCGACAATGTAGAATGTCTCTATTGGTCGGTGTGTAGTCTGGTCGAGATATTCTATCAAGGTTATTCAAAAAGTATTCCACTGAATCACTCTGAAAAATAAATTACAAAATCATTAGTCGAAAATGGGACGTTTCGGTGCGAAATAATATCTAAATCCTAAGTTATAAGGACAAAATTTTAACATATTCTAGTCAGTCTTAAGGCCCATGTTTTGAAATTAATTACATTTGTACAATGTGTTCCAAAACGCCTTGCCAGATCGAAGTTACATTTTTTTAAATGATACATTTGATCGTACTTTCTGCTTGACTTCGTCAAGCAGCGTTAAGATAAAGACATGTAAGCCGTTTTATCCGATTTTATGTTGTTTGGCGATTTTCAATTGTCTATAACTTCAAAACTAATAAGTTTACATTATAAGAGTAATAGGTTTTTGAAATCAGCTTCTCAGGACAAATCTAAAAAATATAGGGTTGTCCATTTATAAAAAAAATATGACCTTGTTTGATTGTTGTCTTTTCTGATATAAATCTCACTGTGAAAACAGATTGTAAAAAAAGTGTTTAGTTTTTGCTCTACAGACCGAGGCGTTACTGGCGGACCACCCTGTATATACATTATAATTTTTTTGTACTCTTATTTTGTTTTAATAAAAGATTTGAATTGAAAGCATCAAATGAAGTTGTTTTATTTAATTAAAATTTATACGATGTATATTGAAAGATTATTTCGCGCTAAAACGGGCTCGTTATAACAAAGAAAGAAAAAATATTAAAATGCCACTCAACGATTTGGCATTATTTCTGTAAATAGTCTTTATTATTGACTACAAAATATTTAATACCGCCCTGTGCCGATTGTAATTTTAACCTGGTGTAAAGTTCTTAAAAAGAAAACAAAAGTGTGATTCTGAGAATAATTATTAAAGATTATTATAAGTACCGGCAGGTATAAACTGCTTTCATTCACAAAATAAAATATGGAAAATCCAATTGTCACAGCCGGTAAATATTAATTTTAACGTCAATTTTTATAAAAATATATTTTAATCAAATTTGTTTTATTTAATTTATTTAGTGATTTTTAATATTTATTTATATAAAACAAAACTATATTGATTTATTTTAATTTTTGTTCGGTTCAAGGTATCTGCCGGTCATTTGCATTGTAAAAAATGCACACTTCTACCTGTTCCATTTTAGATTTCCCCGTTATAAAAAAAAAGGTTTAAGTGTTTAATGAATCACTTAAGTGCGTTTATCTATTAATTAGTCATTCTCTCAACCAAACAATTATAAATTGTCACTTTGGGTACCCACTTACTTACATATACTTAATTTACAGGACCAATCCAAATTTTCAGCTAAAATGAAATTTTAAAATCATGAAAAGAATATTTTTTTAATAACATGGTGAGCAGAAGTGAAATATTTAGATTATAGTTAAATTTAGTTTGGAGTTATGTTCCAAGAAGACAAACCTGGCATATTTTTTCCCGGTATTTGTGGTAAACAAAAGATGGTTGTATACATGTACCCACGTAGGAAAAATATAGCGTACTATGTACATTTCTAAATTTAAAACTATGATAACGTTTGTAGAATCATTAATTAAAATATTGACATCATTGCGGTTTTTTTAAACTGGATATAATTATCAGACAAAAATATAAATTACTTGATTAATCCATCTTTATTTTAAAATCCCCGATTTTTCCAATAAACAATATTTAACATAAACTATTTATTTATTGCAACTTGAGCCTACAAAGAAATTTCTTATACTTAAAAATGCTGATAATAAAAATGATACCTTTACATAGAATAAATTGTCATCTTGGTCATGGTGAATGAATAACTCGGGCCAATAAACTTTTAAACATTACAGACACGATTAAAATATATGAAAAATAATAATATTTTATTCAGAAATTTCCTCCTACCGATTAGAGAAAAAATAATTAAGAACATTTTCCAAATCTTAATGTCTCAAAAATGAATGCACAAATATATTTTTAAATATTAATTTTGGGGTTTGGATAAATTTTTTAAAGAATTTCAAATTTCCAGGTATTTGAAAATACATTTATTTTGTGTTTTTCAATAATACTAATTTCCTGTTTTTTAGTGAGAACACAGCTTTAAAAATATTCCTATAAATTCATAATTTAAGACTTAATCTCCATTGCCTGTTATGCAAGATCATGTTTATAATGAAAATTCTTAAGTACATAAATTAAGATAAATTGAAACTTCCTTTCAACTTTTATTACACTCTATGTACTTACTTACCTACTGACAAATTTTTAAGCCAGAATTTATGTGGGCAGATAAATTATGTCAAATTATTTGTCTAGGAACATCTGCAACTGTTTTTTAATAAATGTATAAATAAATCAAAAGGGCCAGAATAAAATTGTGTTTGCTTCTCCAGAAATTCACAATAAATGGTAACAATTTGTACTTACCTTACTAAAAAAAAACATTTAAACCCATTCATTTTTTATTTGTTTAATTTATATATAAGTATAATGTCAATATTTATTTTATAACATATAAGTTTAATTTTTATTAAACAGAAATTTAATGATCTATAAGTAATCTATAGATTTCATTTTCCTTTATTAGTAGATAAAATATATGCAATTAAAATTTTAGGATTTGATATATAAAATCATACATTTATGTTACAAATTAATAAATGAACAGCCTTGGAAACAATTTTAAATTTATTAAACATGAATGGCAATTATTTAATATAGAGAAGCCTTATTCATGAAAAATGAGAATAAATTTATTTTACTAAAATGAATTCTAACTTCTTCATAAGTATAAAAGAAAATAATACATGGAATATATTTGTAAACTACAAATATGTTAAAATAAAAAGAAAAATCTAGATTATGATTCGAGGAAATAAAAAAAAGTAAACGTTTAAAGTACGCAAGTAATTGTTTTGCTCAACGTATTATATGAGGTATATGATCTATATAATCTTTTTCATTATGAGGTAATTTACTATCGATAAAAGCCAGAAATGGAAGGGTGTTGAAATACTATTTTACAGAGCTCTAATCAAGCTCCAAGTGGAATTTATTTAATTCTTTTCTGCCTGATATGAAGACTCCACTTCTTTCGCTCAAGAAGATATCGTAGATTCTTTCGTTGAATATTTCACAATTATGCAAATAGCTTACCATAATTTTTATCTATGCACTTCTACATGATATGAATAGAAAAAAACAATAATTAAATTCAATTAAAACCATTGTAACATATATATTGTTATTGTAGCAATATATATTTGAAAAAAATTGCAGAAAATAAAAGTGACTACGCCTATGTAAGTCTTGTGATATACTTATAGTTGGGTATTGTTGTTTTTAATCCTGACACATTTATATTAGGTACTAACATAATTTTGGTAATGATCTATTTTGAATGGGACAATATAGAAATTAATTGGTACTTACCAGTTGAAACTCTCGTCGTCTTTCATAAGCTCTTTTAATACCAGAGTCTTTCCACAATTTGTACAACAAAGGAGTAAACTGACTAAAGTTCCTGGCATCCAGCACCAAACTATTATCAAACTCTAGCAACTTTTTGCCGTATTCCCCATTACTACTGTCTCCCCACTGTATACCCAATTTGTCTCTAGCGTCAGCTAGAACCCGCATACCCTTCACTAAATTTTGGTAAATAACTTGTTGGTACTCTTTAATAAGGTAATTTTCGAATTTTATACCGTGAATTATCCTCATTTGTTTAAGAAAAGTGCTCTTCCCACTCTCACCAGCACCCAACAAGAGGAGTTTGACCTGTCTTTTCATAGCTTGTCTGTCTTTTTCAATAATTTTGTCGATTTCGTGACTCTTGTAGCGCTGCTCCAACTCTTCAGGACTAAATTTAAATCGTAAACAACATGGACAAGACCACATTAATGTGGACATTTTTGATAAACTCGTAATCTAATCAAAAACTCATCGGCACTACATACTTCCTCGATTTTAGCTATAGTTTACTAATTTAGAAATAGAGGGCGCATGCGCTGTCAGATTAAGCTTGACATTGACAGTTCCACGATTAGTTCGATTAGTTTACTCCGTGTAACTAGTAAGATTAATAGACAGGACCGGCACTAGTCTTAAGTTTCAAAAAAAAATCTAAAATAATATAAATTATGATTAGTTTTATTGTTTACAATTCAGCACAAATGACGAGTGGATTTTTAAAACACTTCAAAATAAGATACAATCATACTCCTTATAAGTTCTTAACCCTTTGATATAAAATGAATACATTAAATATTACTCTTTTTTATTGACAGAAACATGATTAATTTTAGGATCAAGTTTTTTCGACTTGTTTCTCGTTCTTATGCCAGTTTGAATTTTGGCTTTTATTTTTTTAACCTTTTTACCAACTTTCTTGGTAATCTCTTTTTTAGCCTCCGGACCAGTACCAGCAACACTTGCAGACGCAAAAAATTTGGTATTTACATCATCTGTAATCGTACTTTGGTGACGCTCTATCTCTTCTTTTCTGGCTCTTTCAATGGCTCGTTTTATAGATTCCATAGTTGGTGGACGAGGTTCATAAACCTAGGAATCAAAATTGTATTATACGTTAATTGCATCAGGACCCGTCAAGAATATCTGAATTTTTAAGGTTATGTACACACCAGAGTATAACAGAAGAACGCTGATGACTAGGGTATTTAATGATTAATGATCTTATAATGTAAATTTCTATTACCGGTTTATCAGGTTCTGTTTGAGAAAGGTTAACCAATTGTTGGTGCAATGTTTTTAATTCTTTTAACTTTGCTTCAGAAGTTTGCAAACCTATGGATGGTGATAAATCAGCATTACTCTAAAAGAAAATATAAACTAAAATGTGCATAATAATTGTAAGACTGAAAGTAAAGAGTTCGTACAAGCTAACTTCAAGCCATTTACGTTTGATGACCGACTAACGAACATCGAATAGAGATGTCTATATACTTCTATCTCTATTCTTCATATTCAGTTTTCCGCTACTTTATTACCTTTTGGTAAAAAGATAAAACAATAAATATAAATACGGGTCCAATTCAAAATTGAGTGTGTAACTGTACGAAAATAGTATAACTTTTAATATAATTACAGTTTTGGTACTTGATATCTTATCCAGATCAAACTTCGGGTTTATACTGGCTGAAAGGTATATGTGATCCCCGGACAACGTCTGCATGTGATTATCCAACGTTAGAACCTAAAATATTTAAAAAACATAAACAAAAAGTAAATACATCTAGTATAATAACTAACACTGTTTCGGCGAACTGTTGAATTGGGAATTGTGGCACAAGTCTTAATTGTTTGCTCTGCGGTTGTAGATTCTAAATCCGGTTTTGGAGCAAACATTCTCAAGGTCTGAAACAACAAAAAATTACTTTTAAAAGCCATTTTATGGCCAATACTTGTGGTTACCAACTTCAGCACTAGTTTGCTTATCAAATTTTTGCTTAGAATTCAATCGGGTGGTGAGTGCATGGAATTTATCTGTTTCGAATGTATTTATGATCGGCATTTTTAATGATTTTGATTCATGTATTCATTTTTTTAAGCGAAGTGTCTTATTGTCAAGAAACTGTCACTGAATTACTCCAATTTTAGAATAATGTGTCTCAAAGAAAATGTCAACCGTAAGGTAAGCCAGACAAATATTATTCGAAAGGCATGCCAGACGAATTATATTTTATTAAAAGAAGTCTAAATCTACCATGTGTATTAAAAAAAAATATTTCTGGGGAATCGCACCAGGAACTTCTATGTGTCAAGCATGCACGGTTCCATTGTACACACTCCTCATATAATCAAACTTTCAAGTTAAACAATAACTATAACACGAGTGACGTCATCGCCTGGTATATAATATTCGTCTGGCTTACCTTACGGAAAGCCACAGCGTTTAGTAAAACCCCGTTAACTGTCAAAAATGACCGCCAGTTCCCATCATTGGATGGAGCTTTAAAGTGCGTTCCGAAATAGTCTACCTCATATTAGATACGTTAGGTCAACTGTCAACTTCCAAAAAAGAAGAATTTTAAAAATTTTGACAACAAATGCTACCAACTCTCAAATCTTAAACTTGTTTATGTTTTATTGTGAAAAATAAATTTTGTAAATATTAAAGAAAAAACGTAAAATGCTTTTAATATATCATATATTATAATATTGAAGAATTTATTTAATGATGGCTACTCAGGAAAAACTACAAAAATCGCTGGAAGCACTTAAGAATTTGTCAAACTTGAATCCAAATTCTGCAGAAATTTCAAGGTATAATACACCCATTTACTTTATAATATCGTTCTAGAACAAGATATTTTAGGAAAAAAGAGAAAATACAATACTGTTACACCATAACAGAAGCTATATCAAATTCGGCTATAAGAGTATCATCAAATTTCCATAGTTTATTGGGAACTACCGTAGAAGTATTTTTACTACTTTGCGATGATGAAGACGCTGATATTAGAATGACAAGCGAGGAATGTCTTAATAGAGTTATTCGAGTATATAATAATAAACCTCTAAAAACATCACAATTTGTTAACAACAATTTGTTCTAGGCTGCCAACGGGTATGTAGGTAAGATTCAGATAGAACTACATAGAGAAATAAAAAAGAATGGTTCAGCTCGATCTCTAAGAATTGCATTATGGCTTTTTTCTCTATTGGCACACCGTATCAGACCTCATAAGGGAAAACCGTATGTTGCTAATATGTTCCCAAGTTTAATTAAAATTGTAGAAAGAAATGAGGAGGCTATACATGAGACTTTATCTAATAGTTTACCCAAAATTATGAATGCATTGGGATGTTTTACTACAGAAAATGAAATTAAGGTTAATATGAATAATTACAAAAAACAAAATTTTATTATTTGATATTTTTAGGTTCTGTTAAAAGCATTTTTAGTAAATGTTTGTAACGAGTCTACAGTTATTAGAAGAACTACAACAAACTGTATACTTACAATTTGTATAAATTGCAAAAATCCTTACGTATTTATATTATATTGCCTGAACAATCTTCTAGGTAAATATTACAAGCTATTTGTTTTTTAATCAACTACTCATTATATTTTGTAGATATTCTTATTCCAGTAAATGCAGAACACTCGACGTTTCAAATTTTGGGAATAATATCTTGTATAAAAACATTAATTCCAAATATATTTTCTTTTAACAACGAAACTAATTATCAAAATACATGCACTCTTACAGAAAGGTTGCTTCAAATTTTTGAAATATGCTTACATTATTTATCCCACAAAGATCACAATGTAACAAACATATGCTTGGAAACTTTAAAAGTACTTCTAGAATGTCCTTCAGAGAATTTTAGAAATAGTTTATTAAATGCAAAAGGTTTTGGAACTCACAGGATATATTCTATGGAAAAATTAAAGATTTTAAACAACAGATCACCAAGTAAGTTATTTTAAATAATTATTATTTATAATATATAAATAATTTTTAGGTCAACTTAGTGTAGCTACAACAGTTAATACCGACGACAATTTATTTTCTGACTCCGAATTAACAGAAACGTTACATTCGGATATTGAAAAATGGATAGACGAGTCGAAATTATCTGTGATGAACATAACATTTGCTAAAACCAAAGATAAATCTCAATCACTCGATAAAATTAATAGATTTGATCCTGAGACAACGAAAAATGTTGATTTTAATTTTGGAGAAATAAATAAGTTGAATAGAGATAATTTTATAAGCAAAAGAAAGGCTCACAGCATAGAAAATACCTTAGATATAATGAGTTTTAGTGAGAATTCTTCGGAAAAAAGTTACAATGAAGGTGAAGAAAGAATTTTAAAGGTTGATACTGTCCAGGTAAAAAAAAACTTATTTTTTTTACAAAACTATTATACATATTGTTTTTAGGAAATAGATGTAGGGAATGTACTAGATACAACTATTCCACTTCAATATTGTACTCGAATAATAACAAAACTTTTTCTACTTAACGGTGTACCTGGTAATTACATTTCAGACAAACAGATACGAGTATCGGTTAAATATTTAGCCCTTTCGTGCCTTTCTTCTCTTTTTGAACTCTACCCGCAGGGCATTTTTATGTATTTAGACAGGAATTATCACCCGAATTCTAAAAATATTAGCAGTCAAAAAATTTCGGATATCTTATTGTTTCGGACTCACTCAGATCCGCAGTTACGAGGAGTAATTAGAAATTTGTTGGCCGATTTTTTGAAAATTGTGACTAATTTATGCGAAGAAACATATGATGGTTGGGTGGAAAAAAATAGTGAGGAAGAAGATGGAAGTTCATTGAAAATTCAGAGTATTATTGATATTTTTGTACAAGTAAGTAGAAGAAATGGTTATTATTTGGAGTTGTTTTTTTATAATATTTTAGGGTTTAAATGATGAATCAGCGACTTGTATAAGACAAACATTGGTATCTTTAAGTACTAACTTGAAATATTTACTAGAATCTCCTCAAAGTACCGCTGTTTTACCACTTTTAAATATTCTACCTGGATTATCAGCGAATCCTTATTGGCTCATAAAGGTAATTATTAATTTTATTTGTTTCATTACATTTTATTTATTTTTTTAATATTGATTTTGGTTTTAGGTATCTTTATGTGAATTAGTATCAAAATTAGATTATACCACCATCTATTATGTGACGAAAAATAATGATTTTCAAGAAAAAGTGTTGTTTAATGTTTTATTTGAGTTTTTGAATCATGGTGATCAAAGAGTGAGAACATCAGCAGCTTCAGGAATTGTAGAGTAAGAATTATCATACTTTTTTGATTTGTAGCAACTTATAAAACATTTTTTAGGATAATACCTCATCTATTTTACATAGAACATCTAAATGAAGATATACCAATTTCAAAAGCTGTTTTAGATGTAAAAAAGTTTTCAGAAAGTCTTAAAAACGTCGAATTAGATACGAGTGTTAACAAAAAACATTTTGTTAACCAAATGCCGTTTCCTTTTAATAAATTGATGGAAGAACCTTCTAACAAAGTCGATTTTTCTTTATCAAAAATTATTTTTAAATTATCAAATATTGTTTTAACGACAACATCCAAGAATTTATTAGTAAGTAAATCGTAAATTTAGTTTTTATTTCTCCAAATTTTATTATATTTTCATACAAAACACTTTTTTTTAGAGTGGTTGTATGGAAACGTTATCTTTGCTTTCCAATCAATATCCCTGTACTATTTACAAAAATAGCTGGTCGACGACCGATTTTCATATTTGCGAAGAACTAAAAACACCGGATTTATTAAAACTTTGTCTTAGTTTGCTAACAAATTCTACATTAGCGTACGGACTCCAAAATCATATCGATATTTTACATTTGACAACTAATTTATACGCAGGTAAACATGATGAATATTTTGTATTTATAGCTACTATAAAACTAATTTTAAGGTCATGCATTACCACTTCTAAAACCAATTGATTTAGAAGCAACTCTTCCCTCTTGGAGCATGTTCAGCAACGAATCATTTGCTGACATTTCAGAACAGTATTTAAATCATATTATCAAACTATTATGCATATTTCATCATGTGTTAAATGATTTAATGCCTGTACACCCTCAAGCAAAGCCCGTACTTCCGAATTTACCGAACACAGCAAATTTATCACCTTTAAAACGCAGAAAAAGTGATTTGGATAAAAAAACTTTAACTTTGAAACTAGAAAAAGAAGATAAAAGTGAAAAAAGAGATATTAAAATTAATTATTTAGGATTGTTTGTCCAATCTGGACATTATATGAGAATATTTGAAACAGTTAAAGCTTCGTTTGTTAATTATAAGGTTTTTAATAATTAATAGATTAAATTTCTGTTTTTATGTATATATTTTTTAGATATCTTTGGATTCTGCGGCGTCAAAAACTTTTCTTGAATTTTTAAATTCGACTTTGAAGTCAGTTTCTATAATTTTGGAAGTGGGATCTTTGACTGAATTTGGAAAATTATCTGAAGAAATTTTAGGGTATTTTAGATCTACTTTTGTAGTTGATGCTCCTGCTACTGTTCAAAATGTTCAACAGTTACTAAAATGTCTTTTTGGGACTAATTTAACTGCTAATATAAATGAGTTTTTAACACCAAAAAATCAACAAAAAGTACTTGCGGTATTATCTTAATAATTAAGTGTATTTATTTATAGTTTTTTAGAATTCTGATAATGGTTTTTATCATAATATTTTCCAAAAACCGTACAGTCATGTTTCGTGGTTTTTACATTCTTTAAATAATACTGGTAGACATAATTTTGAAGATGATAGTACAGTAATGGGATATTTACATCGGAAAGATGCTAAAAGAAGATCCGTTATTTTAACAAGGACAACTGATAAGACTTTAGCCAATTATATACGAATTTTTGAACCGATGGTCATTAAATCTTTAAAAGTAAGTAAAAATATATCAATTCTTGATATCAGAATTTTTAAAATTAAAACATTTTAGCAATATACTTTAACAAGCAATGTCGAACTGCAATGTCAAGTGTTGCAGCTGTTGAGTCAATTGGTACAACTTAGAGTCAACTACTGTCTTTTAGATTCGGAACAAGTATTCATTGGCTTCGTTTTGAAACAATTTGAATTCATAGAAGAAGGTCAAATACCGTAAGTAAATCAAAAATTACTTTCACTGTATTTATGATGTTTTTATCGTTTTTATTAGGTCAGTGGAAAACTTGATACCGAAGATATTCCAATTTTTGGTCCATCTTTCGTACAGCAAACAACATTCCAAATTAATAATACGAGTTCCGAAAATTATACAACTATGCGACGGTTTAATGGCCAGTGGTCAACCGGCTGCCACTCATTGTATACCGGCTTTGGAGCCTATAGTAGAAGACATTTTTCTTACCAGGAACAAGTCTAATACCTCCGATTTTAAAGAGTTGGAAACTACCAGAGAAGTAATGGATGATTTTAATTCCTACTTTTTTTGTCATGTTAATTATATATGCTAAAATATAAATTTATTCTAGGTCATCTTAAGTATGTTACTGAGACTCTGTGACAATAAACAAGTTCTCGATCTAATTACTTTGATACTAGAAGATAGCAAATACTGCACTCATAATGTTGAAAAATGGTACGAGTGGTCAAAGATGGTATTCCAAGTTGTTTTACCGATGTTTAAACAAAATAAGTTAAAACTTGACGATTCAGAAGCACTTGTAGCTATAAGGAGATTTATTTTAGCTATAAATCCAGAAGTTTTCAAACCATTTGATGACATTATCGTGATGTTCTTTCAAGAATTACCACCGATTGTAAGTAAAATTTAGTTATAATTGAATATAAAATTTTTGGCATCGAAAAAAGAATTAAAAAAAAATCTTATTTATCTTTGTCACTCTTGACTTTTATTGATATTTCTAAACTTCCATTTGAGCAACGGGATTTTTATACCCAAAAATACTATAAAATGGAATTAGAGATTAAAATCCTTCTGGTCTTATAAAATATACAATTGTGGATCAAAATTATTTTACTGGGAACAAAAATACAATGTCTACTAATTGGGCCAGTTTTTTTAGTGTAATTTAAAGAGATTCTTAAGAACCGTTAATTCTTTTTCTCTTTTGTCCCAATGGACACTTTCAACATTTTTTTTATTTTATTTTAGAAATCGAAAGTAGAACATTTTTTAAGTCAATTTCCAACTTTTTTGATTTTTATTCGGACGTTTAAATAAAATACTAAAGTTGGACCGCGCGAAAACGGTTCCTGAGCTTCAAACGTCACTTTGAATATGCTTGTCGGGCGACAGTCGAGATAAAAATGTATTACAAAGATGTTATTATTACCTTAGTCCAAAATTCTATGACCTAATCCCAAATGAGCTAAAAAAGTATTTAAAAAAAATTAAAAGCCCGAATGAAATCAATTCCAAGATATCAAATTCATACTTACGTTGAATCCTACCGGTAATTCACATTACTTTATGCACTCCTTTCTTTTTTCGACTCTTGTTGTCCCTGACTACACACGCTACTGCCATTTTTAATTTATGTACCTTAAATATTTTAATAATTTGTTTTTTTTTTCTATTTCTTTATTAATATTTACATATTAAATATTATTATACCCATGCACAGGCTTGACCCATTGTTTAACACATTTATTAATTATGTGTTTTACTAAAAGAAAATTATTAACTAATATATGCTGTAAACCTTCTCTAATTAATAAATATTATTATTTTTATTGAATACCATTAAAAAAATAACGAAAAAATAATATGGGTATAATTCAGATGTATTTATAATTTTTTAGGATACAGATTCAACTACATTCCACAATTGGTTCTCTAAAACTATTATTCTGCTTCTACTAATTACGCCGCTAAAAGAAGAAGCGCTTTTAGCGAAAATTAATAGATTAAAATCGGAATTTTCACCGGCTAGTATATTTGAGCATGTCAAAACCAAAGCGGATCCTTTAAATGTGTACAATAATGCTGATACTTTTCAAAATATTTCTGCAGAATTGATTTTCGTTAGGTTTTTGTTTAGAGCGGTACATTTAGGATCTAATAGATGTTTGTTGGAGATCAGGAAAGTTGAGAATGGGTTTGGTATTGAGCAGCTTTTTGCATTTTTGGTGCAATGCCTTTATATTTTTCAGTCAGGTAAAATATTTTAATTTATATTAAATTTAGAATTATTTGTCATTTTTTTGTAGGAGGTCATCCAAAAATTTTGAAAATGGCAGTAACTAATTTAAATGCGAATATTCCATTCAACGAAGACGACATAGTGGAATTGAAAAATATTAATGAAAATTTTCTAAAATTGGGTACTTTTTATCCAATTTTGAGCTCTCTTTGGTGTAATTTACTTACTTTACTCAATTATAAAAATAGGAATTTTTGGGAGAACGCTTTTAACCAAAAAATAGAAAATAAGTAAGTAAAATAAATACATGAATTATAAAAAAAATATTAATTGATTTTTAGGTTTAAAAATCCTGTGATTAATTTAGAAATTGTAAAAATTGGAGTTACCATTTCTTTCTGTGATTATTTGGTAAAAAAATTGATATTTAAATAAATTGTAATTATATATAAATATTTTTTAGACTGATAATATGCCTGATATCGAAAATCTGAATTGGTTTTTAGAAAAAAATTCCAAAATTTTAATAAATCTTTACAGCGAACCACCAGTAGCAGAATTTATTGCGTTTCTTCATCGTTCTTCAGAATTAAGTCAAAAATTTATTGAAAATATTTCAGAAGTTACCAAAAATACACGCTCTGTAAGAACCATCAAAAGTATTACTATATTTAGAAAATTTAAATTTGAATCAAAATTATATTAAAAATATTTTTTTCTTTTTATACTTTTCAGTCTGTTTACAAAGTGAAAGTCTTACAATGCCTAGAAAATTGCCACCAAAGTCAAATCGGCACTGTTTTAAATTTGCTTATACCCGATTTATTAAAATTCCATCAATCTGCTGTATCTAGAAGAGCTGCTAATTTAGCTAGCAGAAAAATCGAAATATTACTGACATTATCAATGGAAGACGTCAACAATCAACTATCGAAAGAAAAATTAAACAAAATACAAAGTGACTTAGTGGAGTTTAATCTTGTTAAAAAGTAAGTTAGTCACAGTAACAAAGTTTTTTTTATTCATTTATTTATTTATTTATTTATAGAAATGAAACTCTGGTCAGTCTTCTCAATAAACTTTCAGTCCAATTTTACGATCTAAGTCCTATGAAACTAGAACAACGTCGACTAGTCAATCCGGAATACATAAAAAAATTAACAGTAGACAGAAAATGGTATTTAACCCAAATACAAACGAAGTACAATGATTCCAGCATAGGTAGATTTCTGGCTGAACTTTTAAATAAACTGGAATATAATGAAATAATTAGTTTCATGTTGAGTAGCGGATTCAATAAGCAACTGTTGAAAGACTGTTTTAGATTAGGTTTGGCTGATTCCAAGTCTAATGAAAGTTGCGATCTTCTTAGAGCTAGTATAGATTGTCTGCTTAAAGATGTTGCTAGTATTATTTCGAAAATAGCTGAGCCCCACCAGGTAAAATATTCACAGTATCCAAGCAATAATAATTATAATTATTACATTTAATTTTTAAGCGTAGTAAAAGTAGAATAGAAAAAAATATATAAAGAAGAATAAATAATTGTTAAAATATAATTTGTTTATACGAAGCAGTAAAATTAGCCAATAATTAACTTAAGTTTTCCATTTTACTAATTACTCTGGTTGAATCTATTCTCAGATGTGGTATAATAATTTGGGGTGGATTATATGACCCCTTAATATAATCCAAACATTGGGCACATATTCAAGGTATGCTGAGTACATTGCCGTTGTCCCTTTGTTGTGGTTCCTGAGTTATCGCGCGGACGGACAGACGGACAGATTCGTATCATAAGACTTTTTAGAAGTCTAAAATGGGCAATATACATCTCTTTTATATAACAAACAAGTGCTAAGTATAAGAACATTATATTATCATTCTTGCTGCACTTTTATTTATCGAAAGCCCGAATTAAAATATATTAAAAACCATATTGGACAACACAAGAGCTAGAGTAAATGAGAATTTGAGAACTCTAGCAGTGCAACTCAAAGATTTGTATCTTATGTTACTTCCAAAGTTTTTAACACTCTGTCTACCAATGTGAGGAACATAAAAAATCTAAATTTATTTTGGAAGAAATATCACTTCTAATATTGATGCATATAAAGATGTACTTTAGACATATTTTTTTATTTGTTTTCTCGAATCTAATCCATGTATATACTGTATGTGTGTATAATATCAAGTATAATTTTTCTTTTAACACATACTAGTGCTTAATTTCCTTTTTGTTACACTAATATCTGATTATTGTAATACTCTTTGCCATTGTTAATAATAATAATATGTCATTTTCGTGTTTTGTTTTCAGGTTTATTCACCGTTTGGACGCCAATCCACTACAGCAGAATCATTATATATCCAAAAAATGACAGACCTATTTGACAGTCAAGAAATATCCAACCTCTTATACTGTATAGCAAAATGTGTCCCCCTATTTTCCGAAAACATTCTCTCGAATACATCTTACAAATTATCCGCTACAAATTTAGAAGAATTAATAAAGTTCAGTGTCGTATGTTTAGAGTATGTTCATTATTTGGAATATCAAAACAGAGATTTTAGAGTGCACTTAACAGATATATGTTTAACAGCTAGTGATTGCATTTTAAAAAACATTAGCACGTGCACGTGCAACTTCCTAGAATTAGACTCTAACGTGATTTGGTTGTGTTCTAGCATAAATAGTTTATATAGTTTTGTAAATACATTATTAAGAAGCGACCGACCATTACTAGCAGTACCCAAATATAATCTAAAAGAAGATTCCAGTCCTGTAATAGCCACACACTATTTGTATACTTTAACTTGTTGGTTGTTTGAATTGAAATCGATTAATTCCACACATATTCCTGATTTCTTATTCGACAGGATAAAAAGTATAATAGTTTGTTTAGCGAGGTTGCCGCTTGGTAATTCTTACGCTTTAATACCGTATCAAGCATGGAAAACAGGTTGGCAACCTGATAAAATGGAAGGTGAATTTGGGACTGTTGTAGCTGCGTTACCTATTCAAATGTTGCAGGATATTAAAGTATTACAAGAATATATTTATAGGTAAGAAAATAGAGATGTCTTTCGGAAAGTGATATTTCATTATTGAAATTTCATTTTCAGGGTAAATCTGTTAGGTTGGACTTCAAGGCAGCAATTCGAGGAAACGTGGATGTGTCTATTAAGCGTACTTTGTGCTCCAACTGATAATTTAGACCCATTAGAACTAAGCGAAGTTTTGTATGCATCTAGTGTAGCTATGAAGTCTATAACAACTCTATTATTGGAAACTTTAATGTATCCAGTAGTTGGAAATCCAAATTTATCAAAATTAATGCATATTTCCAGGAATTTATCTATAGAAGATAGTTCAGTGGGGTAATTATATTAAATCAAGTATCATACTTTAGACTAATTATTTTCTTTTAGTGTACAAAAATTAAAAAGGATTCAAAAATGTTTACAATCGAGTTACCAAAATTCCTCACATAATTCAGACATTTATAAAATCAGTAATGTATTTGATTTACGTAATCTTGAAAAATCTTCGGATAATTATACTTGCGGCCAAGTATCTGTTAGATACATGCTTGTAGCTACAAATTCTATTGAAGAAACGCAAGAAAATTTGTATGTAGTAGATATATTCAGATATAGAATGAAAAGATTAGAAATTATGGGGTTAGATGTGAATTCTTGTTTACAATTTTTAATTGATTACTACACTCAACTTATGAAACCACAAGTTAGTTATAAATGTTATAAATAATTTATCTTTTTTAATTTTGATTAATTTTAGTCTCGTACTCATATAAGAGTTCTTCATGAAGCTGTTAAATCTACAGTTATGATTTCTGATCTTTTTACTGATAAAGCGCAATTTTTTTGGATGCTTGAAGTGTTTTTAGAACTATCAAAATTACACCATTCAGAAGATGAATTTTTACATCAGTATTTAATTTTGGGTATATGTAAAGCAGTAGCTGTACTGTCTCCGGTAGGTGTAAAATCAATATTGTTATTAAATAATTATTTATTTTTATATTTAGGATTTAGAAACGTATGAGCAAGTAAAGAAAATGTTGGTGCAGTATTTAAAAAGCCCTTACTTGACTTCTAGAATAGCTTGTTTATACGGAATCTTATATATTTTGGAAGGATGTAAATTGACAAATATCAAAATAGGTGGAATATCTGAAGAAATTCAGTTAATCCTTCCCTCTGCTGTGGAGTATGTTCAGTATAATTTAAGTCCATCCAATAAGTAAGTAGCTTTAGTGTACTTTTAATAAAATCTGTATTGAGATTTTGCAAATTTTAGACTAAATAAAAAATATTGAAATATTTGAAAGATTTTTCGTTACTGTAGTTATTTATTTTTAGTGTTTTGAAGAAATCCCAAGAACACACAAGCGTAGTTTGGTCTTTGGCGTTTTATTTAATTGAAAATATTGATGAGATTCATATGGAACAAAATTTTGTATCCACAGTGATTTCTACTGCTTTTTCTAATCTTAAATTAAAAAATCCTACGTGGTTTCACGTATTATTAACAAAGGTAATTGTATCATATTTATAAAGTTCAATGTTATTTTTTTTAAACTTTTAGGGATTAGAAAGGTTATTAATTGTTAAAAAAGTAGCCTTAATGGAAATTTTTGGTAAACACTTTCTAAAATTATCTTTAGAAAAGATGAAAAGTGACAATCCAACTGTAGCTATTTTAGGAACGCAGCTACTTTTAAGTTATATGTATACAAGTAAGTTTCTTTAATAATTAACAATAAATTAATAAAAAAAAAATGTTTTATTTATTTAGATTGTATCAGCCACCTTCAGAGTGTACAAACTTCGTCAAACATTCCAACCAGTCCTGATGATTTGGTTCAAACTATCGAAACTTTATCTGCAATTTTTGAAAGGATCAAAAAAGGTTACGTCTACGAAGTCGAAATATTGTGTACAGTTCTTCCGAGCGTCATCGACGATTTTTTTTCTCCCGCAGACATTTTGACTAAAGTTATTGGCGAATTTTTGTCCGCCCAACAACCGCATCCGAAATTGTTGAGCAAAGTTGTGTTTCAGGTAAACATATTAATTTAAATTTTTGATTAGAAAGAAATTTATTGTTTTAAAAGCTTCAATTTATCCTAACGATTATAAAATAGTTTCTATTTTTATTTTTTGACGATTTATTTTTTTTACTGACATATTTGATGAAAAATTCGGTAAAGACTCATTATAATAGTCAGTCAACTATATATTTTAAACTGTCGTTGGAAATTCGCCAGAATGTTGATGTTTTCTCGGTATTTTCCATTAATTTAAGGTATATTGAATTTCTAAGGAACAAAATCATTATTTTATGTTTATTTATCTTTATATATTACGTTAAATAAAAAGACTTCAAATACTAATGATTACTGTATGTTTACTCTAAATATTAAATAAAAAAATACTAATTTAAAATATTTTATAGTTAAATAAAAAAGGTTATCCATAATACAAAAGTGGTCCAATGTTTATTAATGAAATGAAATTCAAAATCATGTACCACAAAAATTTTAAACGGTAACTAGTTTCGGCTACTTAGCCATCTTCAGGCTTAAAAAGTTAACATATTGTTCGAAAAACTAAGAAAATTACAAAACAACAAATACTGTATAATTATAGGTTAAAAAAATTGATGGAAAAATGTCAATTTTTTAAACCTATAATTCAGTTTGTTCTTTTGTAATTTTCTTAGTTTAACTTTTTAGGTCTGAATAGCCGAAACTACAATTTTATTAAAATTTTTGTGATACATGATTGTTGAGTTTCATTTCATTATAATTTTATAGTTGTTAATAATTATTTTTTTGTAGGTATTTCAAAGTGCAATTCAACAAAACCAGCTGCCTCTGCTGCAAGATTGGGTAGTTTTTAGTTTATCAAATTTCACGCAATCTTTTTCTATTGGCATGGCAACGTGGTGCTTGACTTGCTTCTTTGTAAGCGCTAGTACTAACGACTGGTTGCGCTCTTATTTCTCTTATATCCAAACTAGAGTCGGCAGATACGAATACGAAGATAAAAAGATACTGTGTATTGCTGGAGCGGATTTTTACAATAATTTGACGAATGATAAGCAACGTCAAACGTTCGTAGATAATTTTACGAAGGTTAAGGACCAACCTGATACTCCTTTTAACGATTTACTGTTGTCTTTGTAGTTAAAATGATTTAAAAAGAATCTTTATTGTTGTTAAATATTTAAAAGATATAATTATTATTGTAAGATGAAAATTTGTAATAAATATCTAACTGTTTTCAAATTACTTACCCTTGTATTATATTTTTCACGATTTTTAGTAGGACTAGAAAGAACATACATGAGATAAAGCAGAAAAGAAAAAAAATTGCAAATTATTTATCTTCCATAAGACCCAGCATTATATTTTTATATTTTAACTAATTTAAAAAAATATATAAAAACTTGACAATTTTATTAACAATTAAGGTGACAAAGTTTCATTTTTACTTTCCGAACAACAGTCGTATAGAAGGAAAGTATTGCGATCATGATATGTAGTTGAAAAAAAAGAAATAGAAAAAAAAACGAAACAATGACAAAAAAGAGGAAAGCATCGAAAAAATTAGAAAAAAAAAAACAAAAAAAAATCTGAAAAAGTCTCTTTCTACAAAATAGTTATAAAATTATAAAAAAATTTGAAAACGGAAGAAAAAGAAATAAAAAACGGAACAATGAGAAAAGATTGGAAAAAAATCTAAAAAAAAACGAAAAAAAAACAAAACATCAGAATAATGAGAAAACAGGAAAAATGTGAATGAAAAAAAAATGAAAAATTAGAAGGAACAATGAAAATTATCAAAAAAATTGTAAAAAAGGAGAAAAAAATCGTTGAAATCAAACAATGTGTCAACAATTTTTCCATGCAAACCACTTTAATTTGTAATTTGTATGATGGGTACCGGAACTAACTAGGTAAAGTGAAAACCGGAACTCGATCGGAGCTTTCGTTTTAAAGTTACAGTGGTTACATCCAGACAAGATTTTTTTTACATTTTCAGACTCGGGGAACTCTAAAACGTCGATAATAAAAGTGGGGGTAAGAATTGTTTTTCTCCATCACCAAACTAAAACTGAGGCTTTTGGGCCTCAGTAATATTAACATGGTATTTGTAAATAAAACAACAATGCATTTTTTCACACCCGAATTTTGATTAAAAAGAATCAACAAAGCATTTTTTCACACTCGAATTTGAAAAAAAAGCAAGAATGCATTTTTCGTACAAAAAAATTAAAAAAAAAGTTAAAACGCATTTTTCCACACTCGAATTTGGAAAAAAAAGCAAGAATGCATTTTTCCTCACAAAAAAAAAATAGAAAATTAAAATTCATTTATCCAAACCCGAATTTGAAAAAAAATGAGGAAAAAATTGAAAAAAAAACAGAAAAATGACGAAAAACGAAGAGAAAAAAATAAAAGATTCGAAAAAATCGGAGAAAAATCAGAAAACATTAAAAAAAAAGACAAATCAGAAACTTTTGAAAAAAAATGAAAAATACGGAAAATAACGAAAAAACCTACTGTTTTTATCTATTTTGTTCTATTTTCCAAATTTTTCACTAGTTTTTCCCATGTTTCCCTATTATTTTCCCATTTTTTCTATTTGTTCTTTTTCTATTATTTTATCCCATTATACTTTCATTTTTCCTTATTTTTTTTTCTCTATCTCTATTTGGACCTTTTTTCCCAATTTATTCATAGTATTTTCTATTATTAAATATTTTTATCTGTGTCTTCTATTTTTTCCTATTTTCCATATTTTTCATCATTTCTTCTTGTTTTTTCCTATTTTTGCTAATTTTTTCCTGCTTTTTCATATTTTATCTTGTTTTTTCTCTATTTTTCTCTAATTTCCCTATTTCCCCCATTTTTTCCTACTTATCCGTATATATGTCCCTAGTATTATCTACTTTTTCTTATTTTTCCTTATTTCTCCTGTTTCACTATTTTCAGATATTTTTCCCTATTTTTCTGTATTTATCTCTAATTTCCCTATTGTATCTCTTTTTTTAATTTCTTCCATTTGTTTCTATTTTCCATGGTTTTTCCTATTCTTCCCTCTTTTACCATGTTTCTCATATTTATTCCCCAATTTTTTGATGTTTTTTCTATTTTTTATTATTTTCCAATTTTTCCCTACTTTTCCCAAATTTCTCGATTTTTCACAATTTTTTACAACTTTTCTCTTTTTTCTATATTTTTCACTATTTTCTCTATATCTTTCTATTTTTTTTTTGATTTCCATTAGTTTATTTTCTTTATTTTTGCATATTTTTCCTTACTTGTCCTTATTTGTAGTTATTTTGACCTAGTTTCCTCATTTTCTCTACTGTTTCGTTATTTTCACCTATTTTTCCCAAATTTTCAATATTTTTTCCAAATTTTCCTATTTTGCTTATTTTTTCCCAATTTTTCTGTTTTTTCCCTATTTTTCAATTAACTTATAGAAAAAAAAAATGTAAAAGTTAAAACATTTCAATGGTAATTATGAATTTTTGACAAAAAATTTGAATTTTTTTTCTTTTTTAAACTAACTTTATTAATATAAATAATACATCCGAAAGGGATCGAAAAGTACATTATGTATGAAATTTTTCATAATTTTAAAATAATACTTGTAGAAATTATACAAAATGATAAAAAGTTAAAAATTAAATTTTTTTTGTAATTTTTGTAAACTAATTTTATTAATGTATTTTGATGCAGAAAAACTATAATAATCGATTAAACAATTACTTTACGAGGAGTGTTCGGAAAGTTGGGTGGGATTACCCCCTCATTTTTTCTTATGAGAATAAAAAGTTACATAAGAACAAAATAATTATAGACAAAATCATATTTGACTTTTGTTTAGTACAACATTTAATAAGTTTCTCTATTACACCGATTATGTAGAATTACAATAGCATTATAAATTTTTTTATTCTAAATTTATTATCTTATAATTTAGCCGTGGGTTTAGACAGATTGACGTACGCCCACTGGTTCTTTCTATTTTTTTTTACTTAGATCCATTAGTTATTTAATTTTCTACCAGACATTTCAAGTTCAAGGCTCGTCATCGCAGATTAATATGAGCATCAATAATAATCTAATTTAATAGTTTTGTTAGTACACGTGAATTCGAAAAAATAATCATGGTTCTATTAAAAATATTGAATTTCGTCAACTTAGAATTGTGATGTTCGCTAAAGAACGCCTATCCGGGATTGTCATTTATGTCACTTGTCATTATTGTCAGATATTGAAGGACAATAAAGGGTCTGTTAGAAAAGCAATAAGTTATTGAATTAATCCTAACGTATTTAAATCATCCCCAACATTAAAGCTCAAATACAATAGTGGCGACGAGGACGGGATACTATTGTATTTGAGCTTTAATGTTGGGGATGATTTAAATACGTTATTAATAATAACAATAACTTATTGCTTTTCTAACAGACCCTTTATTGTCCTTCAATATCTGACAATGACAAGTGACATAAATGACAATCCCGGATAGGCGTTCTTTAGCGAACATCACAAGAATAAAAACTCGTTCAATAAAATTTAAAAATGGGATACTAAATTTTCACGTTTTAATTTTGTTTAATATTTATGTTAATTATATAAATAAATAGATTTTTTTGTCTACTTCTAGAATCTAGGTTATTAGATTTTTAAGTCATTGCTAAGGTGTAAAGTTGCCAATTTTTTGTTCAAGTTCATTAATAGTGAGTAAGCTGGTTCTATATTTGAGTAGGTATGAAATTATAACAGACGACCACTATATTAATTAGCCTAAAAATATATCTAACTATATTTTATTTCTTGAAAGTCTTGTTTCTTAATTAAAAAATTTCTTTATCAAGAAAATAATTAATGAAAGAAAGAATTTATTTAATCAAAATATTTTATTAAAATTAATTTATATTTTTATGGTGTTAGATTTAGCATAAAAAATAAATTAAATGGTATTTAAGGCAGTTAATTTTAGACCACATTTATACCCCAGATTTACGACCGATTTTCAATAAACTCGTTTTATGCTCGCTAATTATAACAAACCGCAGAAATTAATTCGAAAATAGCTTGTCATAAATTTTGCAGTGACTAACTATTTTTTTCTGTCAATTATATCGAACTTAAATTATCGAAGTTGGCTGAGAAATAGAGCCACAATTCATTAACCAAAATTTGGCTCAAATTTTTAATGTATATAAATTTATAATCCAAGATTTTTTACTGTACAGGGTATCGTAATCCTGATTTTTGTAAGTTTTTATGGCGATTACAAAAAAATAAAAACTTGTAGGTCAGAATTCATGTTATTTTATAATTTATTGTAAAGCAACAATTAATATTTTTTGGTTTATTCAATAATAAAAACAGCTAAAATCTATATATAATAATAAGCAAAGAGAAAACTTCGGACCCCTTTTCAAGCATATAATGTGCGAATGAAAGAGTGTGAGATTTTATATAGTTAAAGTTTATACACAAATAAAAGTAAATTAAATATAATATAACATTAATTATTTATCTCAAACATTATTTTTACCTCTGTACCTTCAGAGAAGAGGTAATCATGCTAAAAATTGAGGAGTGAGTTTTCAATGGATAAAGATAAACACGTTTTAAGGTTCCTAGAATACGATTTTGAAAGTTACAACTTTCCGCACTAGTGCGGAAAAGTACAACTTTCCGCACGCTTGTAGAAAAATTTATTTTCGTATCATTATAATTTTTAAAAATTTTGCCATTGTTGCCAGGTTTAGAAAAAGTCAATTTTTTATAGTCAAAAATGGCAAGAAGTGTATTCCAATCCTAATCCTGTCAACTTTTCTTTTATTTTTTTTTATACAAGTTTTACTATTCTTTATTGAAATGTTATTACTGAAGTAAAAAACTTCTTTGGGCGCGTTGTACGAATTTTAGATAGGTTAAAATGCGAAAATATAGAAAAAATAGAAAAAAATGGTAAAAAAACAAGAAAAGAGGAAACAATAGAAAAATGGGAAATAAACAGGGAAAATGAATAAAAAAAATACTAAATTAAAGACAAAAATTGGAAAAAAGTGGAAAAAATAGGTAAATATAGTTAAAAATAGGCAAAACAGGAAAAAATAGAAAAGATAATAAAAAACAGGAAAAAGAATAAGGAAAAATAATGATGAAGATAAAAAAATAGGGAAAAAGGGAAATCAGAAAAACAGAGAAAGTAAGAAAAATAGGAAAAAAAAAGAAAAAAATTGTAAAAAACAGGAAACATTAGAAAAATGAGAAATATATTGAAAAAGGGGAAAAATAGGAAATAATAGGAAAATGCTAAAAAATAGGAAAGAAAAAAACAGGAAAAAATAGGGGAAATGGCAAAAACGTGGAAAAAATATTAAAACTGGAAAAAAATAGTAAAACAATTGGACAAAAAAGAGAAACACGAAAAACGGGAAAAAAATTGGAAAAAACAGGAAAAAAAATAGACAAAAATAATAAAAAACAGAAAAAAGAATAGGGAAAAAATAGGGTAAAATAATGATGAAGATAAAAAATAGGGGAAATGGCAAAAATGTGGAAATAATTCAAAACTGCAAAAAAATAGTAAAACAATAGGACAAAAAAGAGGAATACGAAAAACGGGAAAAAACAGGAAAAAAATAGAGAAAAATGAGAAAAAAATGAAAAAAATAGTAAAAAACAGGAAAAAGAATAAGGAAAAATCGGGGAAAATAATGAAGTATATAGAAAAATAGGGAAAATGGGAAATTAGAAAAACAGAGAAAGTAAAATAGGAAAACAACAGAAAATGGTATTAAACAGGAAACATTAGGAAAATGATAAAATATGCAAAATGGGGAAAAATAGGAAATAATAGGAAAATGGTACAAAGTAAGAAATAATAGTAAAAATAGGAAAAAACAGGAAAAAATAGGGGAAATAGAAAAAATGTGGAAAAAATAGCAAAAACTGGAAAAACCAGTAAAACAATAGGACAAAAACAAGAAATACGAAAAACGGAAAAAAATACGAAAAACGGAAAAAACAGGAAAAAATTATAAAAAACAGGAAAAAGAATAGGGAAAATAATGAAGAATATAGAAAAACAGGGAAAATGGGAAATTAGAAAAACAAAGAGAGTAAGAAAAATAGGAAAAAATGGTAAAAAACAGGAAACATTGGGAAAATGAGAAAATATCTTGAAAATGGGGAAATAATAATAGGAAAAAAAAACAGGAAAAAATAGGAGAAATGGGAAAATACAGCAAAAACTGGAAAAAAATAGTAAAACAATGGGACTAAAAAGGGAAACACGAAAAATGGGAAAAAATATGAAAAAACTGGAAATAATATAGAAAAAAGTTGGAAAAGATAGATAAAATAGAGAAATTAGAAAAATCAGGAAAATAGGCAAAAATATATGTGAAAATAGTGATAAATATGGGAAAATAATGAAAAATAGTATAAAAATGGGACAAATAGAAAAAGATGCAAATATAGGTAAAAAAAATAAAAGTGAGGAAAAACAAAAAAAAAGTAAAAAATGCGAAAAAATAAATAAAAATATAGGTATAGACATAATCTTTAAATATTAATGAATTACTGTCGAATGTTGACCATTGGACGACCACTATATTAATTATAATAATTATTAGAAAAATAAAAATAAATAAATATTTAAAAATTTAATTTTCAAATATTTCTTTGTAATTATGATTTTTTGACCAATTTTTACATATATTATCCATAAATCATTATGCTTTTAAAAAATCTAAATTTAGATCAAAAAACAAAAAGCATTGTTGGTTACGCGATTGCTTTAAAATTTCGTAATGGTGCTAAATTTGGATTGTCTGTAGCAGAGCTATTCGATGCTTCCGCAAATATCTTGAAAGACCGTGAATCGTTCGTCGTTTGTAATGTCGTAGGCCACAAACCTTGGCTACTATCGCGAACTAGCTACAGAACCGTACTTCAATTATTTAAGCCTTAATAAGTGTTATTAACAATTTTACTTTGAGTAAATCCAAAAAGCAAAATCATGTGATTAAATCCCTCGTTTTTTCACACAAGTTACGAAGAGATCTGCATCGGAGTCTGATCTTAACTTTGTTTCTTTACTTAACTTTTAAGAGGCGCCAATATGTTATCTTGACTGAAATCGTGTTTGGACGGGCGCTTCGAATATTTTTAGTTACTATATTAGGTGAGATCTCGTCCAAATACGATAATCATGTTTTATGACGTTCTATGATGTTCTGTGCAGAAAAAATTGAACTAGAGGGTATGATTACTTATCATTAAGCGAAATATACTAAAAAAACAATTTTTACACCCAATTTATTAGAATACAAACACATTTTTCAGCATTAATAAATAATATGGGTTACAAATAAAATAAAAATAAATTCGAGGCTGATATTAAAATGCAAGACTGAACTTTTTTTCTTGTTTTTACTTCTTTTTCTTGTAATTTTATTTTTAAAGTTAAAACTTCTCGAGGCCCCTTGGACGATTCTTGGATAAGAAAAAAAATTGGAAAAAATAGAAAAAATGGGTAAAATAGAAAAAAGTTTAAAAAACATGGAAAAATAGGAAAAAATAAGAACAACTAGAGAAAAGCAGTGGAAATGGTAAAAAACAGGAAAAAATAGGAAACAATAGGAAAATGGGAAAATATAAGGAAAATAAGGAAAAAACAGAAAATAATTGGAAAAAGTAGAAATTTTAGAGAAAAATGGGAAAAAATATTCAAAAGTAGAAAAAATAAGTATAATAGAAAAATTAGGAAAAATGGGAAAAAATAATTTAAAAAAATAGGGAAAATGGAGAAAACTAGGAAAAGGTAAATAAAAATGGGGGAATAGAGAAAATGGGGAAAAATAGGTAAAATACAAAAAACCCAAAAAAAAAGAAATGGGTAAATATAGAAAATTAGTAAAAAATTGTTAGAAACAGAAAAAAAAATAGGAAAAAATAGTATAAAATCGGAAAATATTGGAAGAAATAGTAAAAAATAAAAAAAATGGGAAAACTAACAATAAGTAGGAAAACGTAAAAAAATAGACGAAAATAAGACAACGTATAAAAAAAAGGGAAAATAGAGAAAACTGGGAAAAAATTGAAAAAAACAGGGAAGTATATAGAAATCTAGGCAAAATGGTTAAAAATATAAAAAAAGTAAAATATAGGAAAAAATAGAAAAAATAGGAACAAGTAGGCAAAAACTATGGAAAAATAAAGAAATATAGTCAAAAAGGGAAATTGGGAAAAGTGGAAAAAACAGGAAAAAAAGGAAAAAACACGAAATATAGAGAAAAATTGGAATATACAGTGTGTCAACTTAACTTCGCACCATATGAGACACTTTTTTATTATTAATTTTACCAAAAAATGTTATTCTTCATAAAAAGTTCTGCATTGTCTAAAACCTAAAATACAACCATCAAATAATAAATTTCTTGACCCGTATACGAGGTGAGTCAAAAAATATAAATTTTGCTCAAGAGTATAAAGTACGCTTATTTAAAAAAATATAGAAAAATGTTACTGCTAAATAAATTAAAAAAATAAAAAATTAAAATTGTTTATCCGGGCTGTTATGCCAAGCGTGGTCTTCTGTGGGTTTACCTCCAAACGTTTCGACTGCAGCTGCAGCAACCATCTTCAGCTGAGACTGAAAACTCCTTCGCTGTTGATAAGTCGTGAATAGTACTTCTTCCACGCCACTGAAGATGGATGTCGCAATTATTGTCGAAACGTTTTAAAGTGATATCCAAAGAAGACCACGGCATATAATAGTCCGGAAATTAACAAATTCTACATTCTTACAAAATAAAAAGTTGTATGCATATAGTCCTTTATCACTTCCAAACGTTTCGACTATAACTGCGACATCCATCTTCAGTGGTGTGAACGAAATACTATCTGCGACTTATCAACAGCGAAGGAGTTTTTAGCCTCAGGTGAAGATGGTTGCAGTCGAAACGTTTAGAAGTAAAGCCACAGAAGACCACGCATGGCATAACAGCCCGGATAAACAATTTCAACTTTTTAATTTTTAAATTTATTTAGTAGTAACATTTTTCTATATTTTTTTAAATAAGCGTACTTTACTCTTGAGCAAAATTTATATTTTTTGACGCACCCCGTATACGGGTCAAAAAATTTATTATTTGATGGTTGTATTTTGGGTTTTAGGCAATGCAAAACTTCTTATGAAGAATAACATTTTTTTGTAAAATTAATAATAAAAAAGTTTCTCATATGGTGCGAACTTAAATAGACACTGTATATGCAATTATAAGAAAATTGGGGAGAAATAGCAAAAAACATGAAAAAATAGAATAGAATAGGATAAAATGGCAAAAATAAAAAAACAGCAAAAAATAGTAAAAAACAGGAAAAAAGAGGAAAATAGGAAAAAATAGGTATAGGCGTAAACTTTAAAATTTAATGAAATACAGTCGAATTTCGACCACTGGGAAACCAAAACTTGGGGTTAGGTAGTTGTAAATTTGTTAAAATATCCCAATAACAATAAAATTGTAGTTTTCAGTGCCGCTTGAGAATTTAAGCGGTGTTGTCATGTGTAAACGATTATAGTCGATGGAAGAGATATTTGAAACTCATTATAAAGGTCAATTGTAATAAACTACCTACCCTTACCGTATTTAACAACAGTTTATTGATACGGCCATAAATTCAGCCTTGGTCCAAAGCTTGTACAGTTCTATGGTCCGTATTACGAGTTTTGTTGTTAAAATAATAGATATTAACCTATATTTAAATCCTATTATATTAACTATTATAGTGAGAAGAATAGATATTTGGAACTCATTATAAAAGTCGATTGTAATAAACTAACTGCCCTTAGCACATTAACAATATTTTATGGTTACGGTCATAAATTATACGTTAATATCGACTATCCGTACTGGAGATTTTATTTTTCAAATAATTTTGACTTAGATACACTCAAATCATATTGTATTAAAAATAAACAATTTTGTATAGTTTGTTATTTCCCAGAAAATATATGCAAATTTTTGAAATATTTTTAATTAGATAAACAATTTTATGTTTTTTGAAATTTTTGATATATTTTAGAATGTTTTGATATTTTTGCTTTTTGATATATTCGGAAAAAAAGTGCAAAATTTAAAATTTTTCAATATATTTTTGAAAATTTCGATATATACTCTTGAAATTATCGAAAATTTTTAATTTATACACATTTTTATTTATTTTTTTGAAATTTTGGAATTTTTTGATATATTTTCGAAATTTGTAAAAAGAATTAATAAACAACAGAAAAAAATTCTGAAATAAATCTTAAAAGTGATACAGGGTCTCTGATTGATTTATAACAGTTACCTGCAAAGCAGTAAAACCCTCGTAAAAGATAATAGTACTGCATAAGTCAATCCCAAATATCTGTTCTTCTCACTATATCCTACTACAAAATTTTAGATACCAACTCGGTGTGACCTGAAGTGGTAGGAAGCGGGAGGGAAGTTAATGACGCGCTTCCCATGCCTCTTAAAATATGCCCTTTTACATTTAAAACAAACCTGCCTTTCAAATCAATATATTCATTTAGTTTAAAGTACCTTATTTTATTATTATTATTATTTTTCACAATCAGTATATTATCAATACGGCTCACGACATGAAAGAAAAATTTAAAAAACTGAAATCCGTCTCCAAGTAAAAATTAAACTTTACTAAATAAATCATGACCATAAACAAAAAAATAGTTTCTCTTCTTTCTTTTATGCTCATTTGCTTTGCAGATGTTTTAAAAGTTTATGGAAATGTAAGTAGGCAAATAAAACTAATAGATCTTTTCTATTTTTCAAAATTGTTTAAAATACCCGTTTCATGATATCGTTGCTAATTTTTACATAATAAAATTTCACCGACGGTTTTGGTAGATAATTTTTTGCCCATATGGACTGCTTAATAGGTAACAAGCCCAATAGGGGCGGTCAAAATATTTTAACTAAGAGGTAAAAGGACTTTTTAAAAAATTTCAAATTTTTAATATCTTTGTCGTTTTTTCAGTTAATTAGAACAGTACATAATGTGTTTTTTTTTCATAAATAACAACACAATTTCCTTTGAAGTGTTCTGTTTAAAAGTATATACAAGGGTTATTTTTAAATTGAAAAAAATCATAAATGAAGGTCAAATTTTAAAATAAATATATAACATGTTTCTTATTTCATAAATAAAGAAAATTTTAGTTAAACAAATATTTAAAATGAATGTAATTTAATCCAAATTTTGATACAATGTAATATTTGAGGTCGATATAACATATCCCATATGTTATATCCAGACAATAACCAAAAAAATGGTGACAAATTGATTTTGGATGGACTACAAAACTTGTCAAAATATAACAGTGTACTATTTCGAAAAATATTATTTTTATTAAAACAAGTTTGCAATTCCTAAACCAAAAATAACTTGGCGAAGGTTGGATGTCTAAAAAAAAAATTCTCGTACATTTTTGGTTCATGTCAACCGTGACCAACAATTTATTTTAACGTCTCCTGGACATTTGACGTTCTTTATCACTTTTAAATTGGTCGCATGTGCTACGTACATTAAAAAATAATTTTTTTATATATATAAAAAAACAAAACATAAAACCAATTAAATTATATAAAATTATGAATATATAGTTGAGTTCATAATATTTTAGATAATTAAAAAAACTGATTGGCCTGAATAAAATAAAATTTATATGGATCATATTTTAAGATACAAATTCATTATAAATCGATAAATGTACTAAAAAGTTGATAATATAGAATATAACAAATATAACGGCTCAACAGTTAGTTGAACCTAGAACGTTATAGAGAAAAATATTTTTCGCGGGATTTTTTTGTGCACGAAGGAAAATAAAATTAAAACTATATAAAAAATTTTATTTTGCACTTAAATTTAAATATAAAAGTTATTTTCTTAGAACATTTTTTGTTACCCAGATCAATAGTAGTCCTGATACTGTTATGCTACTTCTGGAATAATAAAAAAATTACTTTTATTTCAATGTTGTTCTAAATATTACTAATAAGTTTTTTTATATGGTCTATATATGTAATTGTTATACTTACAAAAGACAGGCTCTAACTATTGGTGAATGTTTTAAAGCACTATATTGTCGAATTTTATAGTCGTTATGTCCTTTAAAATTATTTAAGATCCTTCTGGCACTATAAAGAAGACAAGAAATATGTTTTTAGAGACAAAAAAAGTAATTTAATCCATTTGTATAATAAGATACAATTTGCAAAAATTTATTAAAAAACGTGTAAGATTTTTGAATAAATTAATCAAAATAAAAAAAATGTAATCGTTATTTAAGAATTTTATTAAGTGAATTATCATTATTTATTTTAAATTGTGAATTAATAAAAAAGTACACGCTATAGTATGCGATACTATTTGAGAAATTAAAAAATAACGATAAAATATCATGTTTTTTTTTTAAATGTGGGTTTGAAATCAAAAATATTTAATTTTCGAAATTATTTTCCTATTGAAATCAGAAAGAAGCGAGTCCTTCTAATGAATAAAAACAATACTTTTTGTTGAATCCTCTTACGAATTATTTTTTGGGTATATATAAAAATAAACAAATTTAGAATGAAAATTATTGTCGAATCTTCTTTTTTGGGTTTGTAATAATATCAAATTTCCAGACTCATTTACTAAACAATCATTTATCAAACTTCACGGTTATAAAACCTATCATACTATCCATCCTGACAATGATGCAAAAGGAATAAGTGCAGAAGTGTAGGAAGGAAGGAAGGAAGAAAGAAGAAAAATATCCACTTTGGTTCTAAGCTAACTACAACAAAAGGGAGAGAGCTTTTAAAAGCTACCAATGAATATGGAGCTAATACCTTGTCAACCTGAAAGCCAACTTTTTGGCCAACAGACCTAATTGACTTTATCATAACCAAAAATATATCATCAAATTATCTCCAAATAGATGAATGCCATGAATTATGTTCCGGCCACTCAGCAATAAAACTAATATTAAAAGAAAACATCTCTGCACTAAAGAATAAGTTACACTGATTGGTTAAGCTTCAGACAAATGCTAAAAGAAACAATTTAAACATACTATAACATCTAAAAGCCAATATTTTCAACTTCATCCGCATTTATCAAATATAATTCCTCATATTGCCGTTTTCTAATACAATAAAAAACTGCACGTCTATTCTTTCTCGCCTAAAACTTAATCATGGACGATTTCCCTATAATATTCATAAGATAGATTTAATAAATTCACAGTAGTGTGTGTGCAATAATAATATAATAACAGATTTCCAATGTTTTCAGTAGAAATTTCAAAGTTATACAAGTCAATAATTTCATAAAATATTCCACTGCCCGTAAATTCAGCTACAGTTCTTTTAAGTAACAGCAAATGTATTCTTGATAGTTTAATTAAGTTCATTCTGGATACTAAAATAGATATCTAAATGATCTGTTCTTCTTACTATAACAGTTATACCTACATAGATATATAAGGCTATTGCCCACACACACACACACACACACACACACACACACACACACACACACACACACACACGACATACCACATTAAAAGGGTGTAATTATCCTGAAGAAATTAGAATACTGGTTTATGAATAAATAAAAGCAAGAAGAAAATGGTTCCAAAGTAGAACCCCTCAAGATAAAAGAATTGTGAATAAGCTCGCCCAAGAACTAAAAAGAGAAATAAAAGAATTTAAAGAAAAATCCATCAAATCATACTTGAACAAGTTGACGAATGATAGTGCCCCGGAGTACTCTCTATGGAAAGCAACTAAAAGGTTAAAAAGACCAATAATGCAAATACCAACCATTAAAAAAGAAGACAGCACGTGGGCTAAAAGTAGCGAAAAAAAGCAGAATGCTTTGCTAATCGACTGGTGAAAACATTCTAATTGCATAATCCTCAACAGGAAGAAGAGAATATAATACTAATAACTACAGAGGAAGTCAAAAAAGAAATTATGTATAACATAAACCTGAGAAAAGCTCCTTATGATATCAAAACCAAGTAAATCACCACATGTAACCTTCTCCTATAGGCCAATATCACTGCTACCTATGATGTCCATATTCTCCGAAAAGCTGCTTCTCAAAAGAATACAACAAATTATAGGAAAAAAAAAATTCATCCCAAATCATCAGTTTGGCTTTAGATAAAAACACTCCACCATAGACCAGCTCCATAGAGTCACAAATATTATAGAAAATACTTTAGAAGAAAGAACAGTTTGTTCAGCTATATTTTTAGATGTTGCTCAAGCATTTGACAAGGTCTGGCATCGGTAATTTTATTTTTTCTTTTATTATTTTTGAGGTAGGTAATAAATGATTCAAAACAATATGTTTTGGTTGTTTTTTGTCAGTAGCTATGTTTTAGGTAGATAAAATAATACAAAAAACCTTCAATCCTGTTTAATGTGTTGTCTGAGCTGTATAAATGATGTTTAAGAGATTAAGTTAGTTTGGAATTCCCCAATTCAGTTACCGAAATGGTTTCATTTAAATAGATAAATAAAAGCTCATAAAATAATCTCTACTTAAAATTTTTGAAAAACTCCTATTTCAAAATACCAAAATCTTAAGATTCTATTTAATAATATTTATTCCCGATAATTTAATCTTTTATTTAATTCAAATAAATTGTAAAAGCTCTATTTTTTGAAGTAATAATAAGCTTTTTAAAAATATTGTGTTAGCACACATGGTACTTTCCCTCAAGATTAATATTTTAATATCGCCTGAGACAAAAAAAGGCCCTTTATTTTATTTATTTGCATAATTTTAATTTTATTTAAAGTTCGCAAATGAGTAATATTTAAAAAAATAAAAATAGTTGATCTTCTAAATATTTTGGTAAAATTTGGTTTCGAGTCTGCCATTTCTTTCTTTTTTAACGATTTTTAAAATGTTACCACCTAAAAACCGCCTTCCTACGTTCTGATTTCTACCAAAAACTAATTAGCTCTAAATTTTCAAATGTTTCTGTTATTGATGAAAATGTCGTGAAAATCAATTTAGCCGTTTTTTTTTTCAAAAAAAGAAAAAACATTCAAAAGTAGATTTTTTCATTCATAATTATCTAGCTAAAAAAATAGTAATTTCTACCTAAAAAACAGTTTGTATTTTTTTACCAACTTTTGCCTAAAAAATAATAAATTAGATTCTGTCCTTCCAAAAACATTATTAAATCGTACTTAGGTAATAGATATTTTAGGATCAAACAGGATGATGACATAAAAGCCGGCGTCCCACAGGGTAGTGTCTTGGATCCGGTCCTATATCTCCTCTATACATGTGATCTACCACCGCCATATTAGCAGTGGGTAAAGATAATGCAGAAACAGTCAATAAACTACAAAATGCCATGAATAAATTCCAAAAATTGACTAGGAAATAAATTAAATAAGGGCAAATCAGTACGTATTCATGTCACTAATAAAAAAATTTATTACGTACCAATAAAAACTAATGATATCTCATATGCCAACAAAACCAAATACCTTGGCCTAACATTAGATATGAAGCTTCGCTGGAAAGGACACGTAAAAAAGAAACTATAAAGTATAAAGGAAGATGCTCGGGGTTAACAACACATAACAAGCTTCTCATCTACAGGCAAATTATAAAACCAATATGGATGTACGTTATATAATTATGGGGGTGTACCAAACAGACCAACAGGAAAATAATACAAACCTTCCAAAATGAAGTATTAACCCAAACAGCACAAACACTTTCCCAGGACATCCTCGGGACATCCGTTTTCGGATATCGGTACGTCCAATTCAGGACTTTGGACGTCTCCAGGACGTCCTCGTAACAGACTTTGTTAATAATTAAGGAGTCCCCAGGACGTTCGATATTGGTACCAAATTAGAAAATTTCCTTCCCAGGACAGATATAGGGCGTTTCTAGAACCGATTTAGGATCCTTTTAGGATCAGTATAAAATATTTCTGAGACCACTGAAAAGCGTCTTTAGACCTGCATGGGATCTTTCTGGGAGCGTTATGGTCAAATAAAAATTAATACCTAACGAGGATTTTATTGACAATTCAGTTCAAACTTTAAGACAGTGATTTTTTCATTTCACTTAAAATATTTTTCCAATATATCTATCAATTACATTAGTTTGCGCAGTTACTTTTAATTAATAATGATGAAAAATATAAAAATTGAAAATCGCTGCAATTCTCAAGAGTGGACTTAAATCGGACGTCCTGGAGACGTACAAGAAAGATGTCTCAGGGAAGTCCAAAATCAGTTGTCCTGAGGACGTCCTTAAAAAGCCTTCCGACCTGAATCGGATCTAAATTGGAGGTCCTAGGGACGGCTTGTGCTGTTTGGGTATAGATCTAATGCCGACGTTTCGACTTTTATAAAGTCATCATCATGGCAATATATAATAGGTTCCTTGTCTGGTATATCCGTAATGAAGACCTCCATAAGGATCTACAAATGAAGCTCGTTCCTAGAGAAATGAAAAAGTTTACAAAAAATCACGAAAGACTTCTTTATTATGAAAACATCGAGGTCATCCAGCTCCTAGATAACTCGAAAGAGAAGAGAAGACTGAAGAGGATCAAACCTCATGAATTGGTGTAGTATGTGTTAAAGTGACTAAGCAGAGCTTTGTTTGATTAGTGCATAAGCAAAAAAGTATTGAATTTCTTGGTATTAAAAGAAAAAACGTTGACAAGCTTTTTTTATTAGGTACATATATTTATTATATTTTTTTAACTTCAATATCTAACATCTATATTTTCTAACTGATCAAAAATACTACAGAGTATTAACAAAATAGTCGAAGGTAACGTTAATGAAGTTTCTTTCAATAAAAAATGCCCTATAGGGACAAGAAAAATAACTGAGAAGACATCAAAGGGCGAAGTTAGTATGTTAGAATAAAAAAAGTTACTTACTGGTCACTGACCAAATTATAGAATTATGGGAATTTTTTTTTTAAATAAATCTGAAATGATAGAATAATCTTTTTAAATTTTCCTGCGTGTACTGAATATCCGCAAATAAATTTCCCACGCGATCTTTCATTAATTTGAATTTTATTAACTGCACGGTTATATTTATTTGAAATCGAATTAACTCACTCTAAGACGGATTGAAAATAGAGATATTTAAATAAACATCAATACGTTTTACGACAGAGGTTAGTTTATTTTATTTAACCGTTCTTTATTTTTGCACACAAAACTACGAATTAATTAAAGAAAATTTATTATTTTATTGTTTTGTTCACAGAGGATTCTAAATTTTTCTTTATAAACAAAGTTCCCTTAATAATTATATCGATTTTGAAAATGATATGATTGGAAATATTTTCAAAATTTTAACCCAGTAGAAACGATTATCAAATGCATAAAAACAAATATTTAACTGCCTGCTTATTTTTAATATCGTCATAAAAACAATGTAATGGATTCAATGACATTTATTACAGTAAAAAATTGAAAACTTTAATGCAACGATGTGTGCTATTTTTAAAGCCAAAAAAAATTATGCAATAATATGATATTTCTTGTATAAAAGCTGTTTAAATCCGGATCGTACCTTAAAGTTATTTAAAATAAAACATAAATATATTAATAATGTTATTGCCAAAGATGCTTTTGTGCTTTAATGTCGGGTATATAAGTTAAATATAGATAAAATTGGCATTAGCCGTGGTCGAAATTAATTAAAAACAGGTGAAGTTTGGAACATTTTCTAGACAACGTACAATGTTCAGAACAGAAACGAAGCTCAAGGTTCTACTAAAATAATAATAATTATTTATTTGCTCTATTAATTATTTTTCGCGACGTTTTGGGATGTCATCGCTCCAAATCAAAGATTTAATCGCTCTAAATTGCCAGCAGATGCCAAGAAGGGAGAATTTTTAATTATTATATCACAGTAGAGGAGTTGTTTATTACTGGTAATTTTTTTCCTACTATCACAATATATATATTTTTTAATATGGAAATTTCGTATAATTTAGAAAATAATCAAGTAGATGTAAAAAAATGGAGATAAATGGTAATTGGGACACACTATATATCAAATTATGAATTGAATATGAGAAACGTGGTATATATTAAATAATAAAATTCGGAAGGTTAATTGAATAATTCTTTAAATGTGGAATTCCATTATCTTTATGATAATAACTCACTGAATTTAACTGTTCTGTTTGATAACAAATGCCATATGGACTTCAACCAGATACAAATGTGGTTTTGAGATCTAATTTTAAATTGTTGCAATTTATCGTTTTGGATTTTTTAATTTACGATTTTATACTAACAACGAACTGTGGTGCGTATTAGTATTATTAGACTATACAGGGTGATAGCTTTTTTTTCGTTAAAAAATATTTTAAGTTTCGACGTTTATTGATTAAATAATAATATAAATTTTTATAAAAAAATTTAAAAAGAATGTAACGGTGTGTTTCCGCACTAAAACACAATAAGCTAAAAGCAGACCTGTATTTTGTAAAATTATAAATGCTGGAAGTAACCTACCGAGTTATTTATTTCCAAAATTCAAGTAAAAGTGTCACCTTTAAAATTATTTCGCAAAATTCAAATATTCCAGTTAATTCCGAACTTTAAATAAAGTAAAATACCATAGCAGCACCCTATATAAAAACATTTACAACTTTTTCTCGCAAACAGGAGTATTTTGAGAGTTTTTTTATATATCGCGAAATCAACGAAAATAAGCAGCTGCGGAATTTTATCACGTATTATGAAACCGAAATTTGAATTACGAAAACAAATTTAAAAATAAAAAAAAAACATACCTTCCGAAATTATCCACAGCCACGAGAGCTCTTCTGCTTTGATACGGGAACTTTCTAATTTCTACAAAGCCGAACGAACTCAGAATTGAAGATACCTAAAAAAAAATAGTTAAAATGTATCCAATTATTATATTCCAAATCGAACCCTGAAGTAGGCAGAAAGAAAGGACGGAGTCGAATTCGCTCCCGATGCTAAGAATTCTACCTGAACTGAAAAAGGTACAGTCCGAATTGGCTCCCATAGACAAAATTGATTTACCCAAATATGTCGGAAAATACCACCCAGCGTTGTCACTTCATTCAAATTTTCTCTTTTTCGTAAGAAACATTTATCTCAGCATTTTAATTAATAAATTTCTACACACTTTACTAAAAATTTTAACAAATTAAGTACAAGATTGCGGGGCAATAAATAAGTAATGCGATAAACCAATTTATTTATTTTCAAGTCGAACACGATGTAATTCTGTAATTATCTATAAATTAGTGATGGGTCGTATTTGGAAATATTAAGATAATACTATTGCTTTGTATACAAATCATTATTTTAAAGGAAGAGAAATTCTTATAAATGTTATAATAATGACGGTAATTATTATGTCTTGAATTTGTTACCTGAAGAGAAGATTAAGTTAATGTGTTTATTAAAATCATCATTAGGGAAATTGTTTATCAGTTCTGCGATTTTATTTGTCTCTAATTAGCAAAACTTATTTTAGATTTGGCAACAATGTCTAATATTTCCCTGATTATATGGAGCCTACTCAAACTCATACGGGAGCCAATTCGTACCCTTCCAAAATATACCTGTAGGAAGCTAGACTTCTCCCGAAAGAAATGCACTAAATAAATCCAACGGTAATTATTTAGAATAGTTGTTTTATAATATAAAACTTTTTCTTATTTCTATTTTTTTATAGACATAGATAACAAATTATTTTTTGTTACAGAAATAATTTCTTAAACTCTCATTGATGGATCTATTACCTACTTTTCCAACTAAAATTCTTATTAAAAATATTAATCAGCTTCTTTTTTCTGTTTCATTTAAAAATCGAGAGACGTTTTTCCCGTTAAAATTTGACCAATAATAACGAGGTTAAAAGCTAGTGCTTTTTTGATAATTTTACTGCGCTTGCTTTTTTTTAAGTATTATATCTAAATTACTAATACAACACTGACATTCTTAATTGTGAAACGGAAATACTTAAAACGCTCTGGCGGCCTGTGTAACAGAGATACAGGGTGTTTTATCGATTTTGCTGATTTATTCCTGGGGCCATAACTGTCGAATCACCCCGTGTACATTGCTTTGATATTTGGTACACATGTTACTTATTCGGAAACCAAATGAGTCAGTTACTAATCACAAGAAAAATCCAGGTCCGGATTAACAAAAAAATAGAAAGCAGTTGTGACCTTGAAACAACACCCTGTATATTGAAATTTTCAAAATCTATTTCCATATTTGAAAAGAGCGTGAAAAATTAAATTAAAAAGTGCGCTTTAAATTTTTGTGCAGACAATTTAACTACTCAAATTTTGAACTTAAGTAAAGTTTTTAAGAACTTAGAGACCAAAAAGTGGTTATTATTAACTTTTAATAATAAATTATTAAAACTATTGAATCCATACTCAATTTAAAATTACTAAATAATTATTAACTACGTTAGTTTCCCTTTTTATAGCTGTAGATCAATCCAGTTTATATTTTCCAGGTACCTACTTGTCATTTTTGAACAGTGTTTTAAACGCCCTGTATGCATGTATTAAATTGGTATTGTGTTGTTTTTTTTAATGTTTTAGTAAAAGAATTGAGAAAAATTAAGTCGATTTCATTTCAGCTAAAATAATTTCATTGTTTTAAAATACAATAATTTAACAAAACTATTATACTAAATTAAAAAGATACAAACTATAAAAATTGCTCAAAATGTCCTCCATTTTGGTCTGTAGAAAAAGCATTCGGGAAATACAGAGAAAAAATCCAAATTTAATCCGAAAATCACTCCGAAATATTTTAATTTATTATCTTGGATTTGTTAAATTTCGATTTAATTCTTCTCATGCATACAGGGCGTTTAAAAAACTGTTCAAAAATGACAGTAGGGACCTGGAAAATACAAACTGGATTGATCTACAGATATAAAAAGGGAAACCAACGTAGTTAATAATTATTTAGCAATTTTAAAATGAGTATGGATTCAACAGTTTTAATAATTTATTATTAAAAGTTAATAATAACCACTTTTTAGTGTCAAGTTCTTAAAAACTTCACTTTAAGTTCAAAATTTAAGTAGTTAAATTGTCTGCGCAAAAATTTAAAGTGCACTTTTTAATTTAGTTTTTTGCGATTTCAATATACAGGGAGCTGTTTCAAGGTCACAATTGCTATCTATTTTTTTGTTAATTCGGACCTGGATTTTTCATGTGATTAGTAACTGGCTCATTCGTTTTCTGAATAAGTAACATGTGTACCAAATATCAAAGAAATGTACGGGGTAATTCGACAGCTATGGCCCCAGGAAGAAATTAGCAAAATCGATAAAACACCCTGTATCTCGGTTACAAAGGCCGCCAGAGCCAATAAATGTGGTATATCTAGAACCGTCTCGCGTTTTAAGTATATCCGTTTCTCAATGAAACACCCTATATATAATTGAAGTTATGTATATAAATTTGAAAAAAATTATGTATTGTACTCGTAGAAAATTTTAAATATAACTTTTGAAAAATCTCCGTGGGACGCTGCTATAATCTATTAATAGAGAAAATAATTTTGGAAGGCGACAACACTCAGTGACATCGTGACCTTCTTATTTTTGTATCCAATAAATTCCGTGAAAAAAATTGAATTTTGTAGTAGTAAAAATAAACATTCTATGAAGGATTTTTTGTTTTGGGATTTTGTTTTATGACCGTAACCTTGACTTTATCAAAAATTATAACAGGAGAAGGAAATATTTATTTATTAAAATTGGATTTTTAGAATTTAAGTTTTTCAAAATTTCTGAAAAAAACCGATTTTAAAAACATTATTTCTATCTACAGAAAGTTTTAATACATTAAAAACTTTGCTCCAGAAAAATATGTTATTTTACTGGAATAAGTACTTAGAAATTAGTAGTTTGTACAAAAAGTGCGCAAAACGTCACTTATCCCACGAGCTCAGAAGTTTGTGGCACGAGCCGTAAACGAGTGGGAAAAGAGCTACCATACAAGTTGTACACAATATTTTTTCTACAACCACATTTATTAATGAAAGAAAAAGAGTAACTTGTCAAAAAAAAGTTGGCAGGTCATAACTGTGTTTGACATTTCTATGGGGAAAAATACCCTTTTCGCACTCTAAATTATTTCTTTTCCAACAGATATCAAAAAAATTAAGAAAGGCCTGCTTTGTGTATAAAAATTTGTGTAGAAAAGCGTGCTTTGCATGGTGTTTGTAGAAAAAATACATTTTTCTCGATTTTTCTTTGATAATAATCAAA
The DNA here is from genome assembly GCA_963243735.1 of Neocrepidodera transversa. NCBI lineage: Eukaryota > Metazoa > Arthropoda > Insecta > Coleoptera > Chrysomelidae > Neocrepidodera > Neocrepidodera transversa. The sequence continues at coordinate 1,870,591 of OY725341.1, read as the reverse complement.
CTTTTAAAACGATAAAAAAATAAATCCGAATTTGAAATAAATTCTTATAGTCTGTCGAAAAAAACTAATTACCCCTACAAACGTTTTCAAGGATTTATCAAAATTTCCAAAAAATGGGCATACTTAATTTAATCCATTTTTATTAATTCAGTTTGATTTTTTTTACAATTACCTGTTGTATATTTAAGGGACCATTCCTAAGAGATTCTACAACCAAATAAGGGGGCCTAGTAGATATGGGATCGTCTCCATCAATTTTCTATGAAATCAAAATATGTAAAACTCTGTAAAATCAATAAAAAAAATATAGATATACATAAAAATAGAATTCTAAATCCTTTCTATTCCAGTAACTAGATTTTTTTTTATAAAGTTTACTTACAATCCAAGAAACAGCTCCTCTAATAACATTGACTCTATTTTGTAAATTTGATAGTCCAGCTATTAATTCACCGCTCATAAAATTCTTGGATTTAGGAAATTTCTGGAAAACATTCAAATAAGCCAATCTGATAAAAATATAACCGGCACAAAATGAGTCCCATCCGGCTTCATGAAACTTTCCGTAGTTATTGGAATTTTCAATTTCAATAGCTGGTGAGTTTAGAGCTAGATGTCTTCCTGTACCGTTTTTAAAATATTCAAAAATTGTGGCCAAACTTCTATCATTCCAACGTTTATCTTCAGGTACTAATGATTTTAGTTCATAAGAAATGGTTTTTGTGTCAAATATTTTAGGAAATAATTCTAATATAACATTTTTAAATTTTTTATAAGATTCTGGTAAAGAAGTTTCAAAACTTTCTGTTATTAATAAAATATCCTGCATAAGATTGTGTCCAATTATAGGTTTTTTTAAAGACGTTAAAAGGCGAAATATTTTAGTAAAACCTAAAAGATTGTTAATTAATTCTTCTTCTAAATTGTGCAGTTTTTCTAATTTTTTAAAATCACTAGGCGAAACTTTTATTAAAACAAATTCTTTATTTTCTATAATTGTCCAAATATCTTTAAAACGTCTTCTGAAATTTGTATGCAAAAAATAAAGTATTTGATAATTATATTTATATTTATCAAATATTTTTGGTATCATAATTTTATCTCCATTTTTAGCTTGTGCGTACCACTTTTTAACTGGTTCTCCTTCGTTAATTAAAATGTCTCCTATTTCATTACGAAAAAGACATTGCACATCTGTAATATCATTGTTTTTAAATCTCTGTCTCAACTCCTCTTCCTGGTCTCTATTAATAAAAGGAATCCCCGAATATGCAAACTAAAAATAATTCTTTAAATACCTAATTTAAAATGTAAATAAAGATTTCAATCTACCTTATTAAAATCAAATCCATAAAATTTCAAAAAGTCTACTGTATCAGACTGGAACAAAAAGTTTTTTTGAATATAAGGAAAAGATGCTGGAATTAAATAAAAATTGTAGATGGTACCCAAATAAGTATTTTTATTTGGATCAAACGAAAATGCTGTCAGACCAATCTGCAGTGGGGCTACAAGTTGTAAATTTTTCCGCACTTTTTGATACCTTTCATCGGAAGTATCAAACAAGCTAAAATTTCAAAAAAAAAAACCCAAAATGGTTATCAAATTATACAATTAAAAACACTTTCGTACCTAGGACACTCTTCTTTCAAAGGATATAAAGCACTGAATTCTAAATCTAGAGCTATGAATTTGGCTTCCTCTAAAGCTTTTTGAATTTCTGGAAATTTTTCTTCAAAATTTTGTATGTTTATTTCAGTCATTTTGAGGTTAAAACTGCAGTACAACCAACATAGAGAATGTATAAATATAAAATATTACCAACTTAAAAAAAAACATTTGACAACTGGAATGCGTTCCACATTCCAAAGATGGAAAAATACACAATACAAACGTCTCCCTCTTTTATATTAAATCCGTATAAGTTTATCACTCTCATTCTCACTCTAACTATACTAAGGTAAAAAAAAACCGATTCAGGAAACGTTAAAAATTAATATCAAGCGTAGGCTAAAAAATAAATGCAATTTTTTAATATTACATAATTTGTATAAAGAAAAATACACTTTATTTGTAATTATTCTATTAATTAATAAAAATTTATAGAATTATTTAAAATTTTCAGTTAAATTTAATGTCAAGTTTGTAATTGGGGATGTAGCTCAGTGGTAGAGCGTTCGCTTTGCATGTGAAAGGCCCCGGGTTCGATCCCCGGCATCTCCAAAACTTTTTTTTATTTTTAAATTATATGTTTTTACCAAGCTATTTTTTACTATCAAAGAAATTAGGTATTTATTTAAAAAAATAATGATAAATAATTCTACCTTATTAATCATAGTCATTATTGATTTAAATATTCTTTGAAGTAATTATATAGAAATTGTATTTTTTTATAATTATATTAATTATTTTAGATATGAGAACTATGTATTTAAATTTACCGCCATTTTTCCGTATAATAAATAAAAAATTATTATAATGCAGGTTATTTATTTATTTTATATAAAAAATACTAAATTTTTCAATTTTATTTGGTTGTGTTGTGCTTGAGTCAATAATTTTGAATTTTTTATAAAAAATAATTTGCGTTTAAGTAGAAGCGGTCCCGTATAGTCCCGGTTTGGCAGATTGCCCACGGACAGAGTCCCCGACAGGTAGCTATACCGAGTTTATAAAAGCTCTAACGAACTCGACTCGTTGCCCGTTTGTGCTAAAAACTTTTCAGTTACAACCTAGTGCTGCTCTTAAATGGGGGCCTAAACAAATCGTGTATAGTTTTAAAAATAATATTTTCAACCCTTAAAAAATTGAGTTTCGTCAAGTGGGACCATTTTTGTGTTAACAATCGGTAAGTTAAATTGACAGTGTAGTGCAGTGCAGGTGTTCAAAATTTTATAAAAAATTATAGTGTTTACTTAATTACAAAATTGGATAATCCACCCCTTATATTGGAGTAAGATTGAATGTTTATTGTTTTTAAACATAAATTTGATATTTTTATTAAATATTTGTGTTATATAATTTAAAAGAAAAATTAATTTTTTTTTGCGGAACCCACGTCTTAAGGCAGCAACACTTGCCAAAATTATGAAGACAAGTGTGCTATAACGGTAGCTGTGGATTGGCAAACGTCCCAATACCGGGCCATTCCTAAAATAAAACAACTTTGCACTAATGACGACGCATTCTAAAATAATATCCCGATTTATTTCTAATAATTATTATCATTGTAACCCCAGAGTTATTTTAAAAGTTTGCGCTACCAGGGTCACGTGACACCTGCCTTGGGTCGCGGTCCAATCGAATTCGTCCACATGCCACATGCGTACCTCAAAAATAGTTTTACATCTGGAAGGATAATTTGTACTTTTAAAGAATAATTTTTTACTTGTATATACACTTGATAATTGAAAATAGTTTTAAAATTTGAGAATAATGGAATAAATTTGATTATTAATTTGTAAAATAATACAGCGCATGCCAGGAACATTGAAGAACGTGGCGTTTGATAGGTACACATCTCGGGGATTCGGTAATCGTAATCAGAATAGAAAAGTAACGGGGAACGAATCGTGATCGGCTAGTGATTAGAATTTTTTTGAATCATCCAAGTTTTATTAAATCTAAAGTAAGAAAATGATTATAAAGTGTTCTCAGATAGTTGTTACCTATTCATTGATAATTTGAATAAAGCATCAATTTTCAGTTTCAAGACTGTGACAGTGCAACTTAAATTTTTAGGTTATAATTTAATAGTTATTCAAATACACGTTTTTAAACTTTATATACGGTGAGTGCAACGTGTAAATAAATTGTCCTGGAATTGGAATATTTAAACTTTGTAATTATACTGTTATAAAAATGATTAATAATTCCATTATACAATATTTACTCGGGAGTTGATAAAAAGTTTTTTTTTTTTTTATATATCAAATACGCATAATATTTGTGGTAATACTTATCACAGCTTTTTTCTTACAGAAAGTGACAGTTAGGCACCATGGAAGATGGTCATATGAAAACGGTGGATGAAGTACTCAGGTACTTTGACACTGACCCAGAACGAGGACTTTCCCTTGATCAATTCAGAAAGAACCAAGCTAAATATGGACCTAATGGTAAGTCAACACTTTTTTTGTTCCCAGTATATTAATATAGAAATATTATTTTCTTGATCCAGGGACTTTCTCTAACAATCTAAAATAAAATATTGCACAAACGTTGATCTACTTCCTTTAGTATTACTCACTTTGTATACATGCAATAATACACTGTCGAAAAGTACCTCATTTTCGTTAATTTTTTTTCATAAAAATGAGCACAAATGTGTATTAATAAATTATGCAATAATTCAGCATTTTAAGTCAAGGACATGTGATGAAAATAAACAATTTATTTGTATAAGAACACAAACGTGGAAGTTAAATAAAAATACCTAAAGTTCGTTGTTATTGTTTCTAATAGGGCATTATACACAATAAAAAAAACCCGATGTTGGGTTCTAATGAAGGGGTGCTCTTTATAGGGTTCTGTCCAATCAAATTCATAATAAATACTATAGATCATAAGAAACGGTAATAAAAAAATTAGATGAGAATTATCTCATGGTATTCCTATAATTCCAAGAAGAAACCTTCACTATTAAATTACTTTATTGGCAAAACGTTTCTTTGTTTTGTTCATAGTTAGTTCGTATATTTTTATAGTTTTCAAAAATAATTTTTCGCCTACCTTATATGAAAATGAATCATATCAACCCTAGAAATACGGATGAAAGTAATGTTTATTTTCCCTGGGGATGGTAAACTCATTTCATCAGGATTTTTTAATTGTTCACTATATCTAGACAGCATTAACTGCCACTCACGTATAATAAATGTCAGTATAAATTAAAATTCCAATACGTTCTGATTGAGAATAATTGTGATTGTGTGAATTGGTGAAAATGAATAGTAATTCAGGCAGTGAAGAAATATTTATGAATACTCCACCAGACCTACAAGAAGAAGCTAGCAATGTTTCTATAAATTTGTTACCTACAAAGTCAAGACATGGTACGAAAAGTACTATGAAATGTTTAACAACTGGAAAAAGAGTAAAAAAGTAAAAATGTAACAGAAAATGTATTACTTGCGTATCTATCGGAAATATTAAAAACTGTAAATGCAAGTACACTGTGGTCTGAATTTTTATTACGTTTCCATGTTTTTTGTTTTTTTTTTTTGATAGGCGAAAAACTGTTGTGTATCACACAAGCAGAAAAGGCTCATGTATCTAAAGCCCATTTTCTGCCCTTGTGACACAATATACTATTTGTTTAAAAAACAACTTTTGAACTCTCAACACTTATTTTAAGCCAATTTGACAGGGACTAAAAAAATGGATTGAAATATGAAGATTAGCGTAAGATCAGAATTCATGGAATTGGAAAATTAAAGAAAGGTTAATTTAACGGTACACGGGCATTAAAATTAAATATTTAGGCTGTCTTCTATTGCGTTATTGTTCTTAAAGTATAATATAAAAGCTTTTTTACAAATACTAATAAAGTGCCACTTTTACTCCCTTGGGACTAAAATTTTTTAGTCCCGCAAATAAAAAACAATTGAAACCAGCCACCTTGTTTATTCTAATTTAATTCAGAATGTCAAATACTTCCGCAAAGGAGTATAGGAAACAATTTTCGGTAGTATAGTCTTCAATTTACTTTTCCCCAACACCATTTTACGAGATCCTTGTAAGTTTTTTCATATATTTTTTACGATTTTATTCCAAAATATCTTAAATGAAAACTGGGAAAGTATTGGAAAAAATTCTCATCTGATAAAAACTATTTGTACAAATTCTCATCTGATAAAAACTATTTGTACACATTCGGGGAATCCGAAAAAAAATTTCCAGAACTTTTAGGTACACTTTTGGACATTCAAAGAGATTTTCCGAATTTTCTCGTAATTCTGAAAAAGGTCAGAAAGGGTCTATAAATGATTTTGAACAATTTTTTGGAAATTCAATTTTTTGACAAAAGTGACCATTTTGAATACAATAGTTCATTATTAACTAGAAATGATTATTTTTTTCTGATAAAAGTATGAATTCTAAGTGGATAGTCATGTAGGGTTTTCCAAGACGAGCATTTTTCCATAAAAAATCTCAATCTCGTGTTCCGTAGGGTCATTTTTGTGCGAAAAATCTAGTTTTTTCCATTCAAACCTATTTTTGGAATCATTCCGCGAAAATGAAGACCCTGAAGCAAAAATCGAGAAAGAGGGATCGATAGGGAATTTTATGACGAAAAAAATCTCCTCAAACGGCCTAACCCGACCACTGTGGCATCGGGAACCCCGTTTTTTTATAATTTTTTTAAGAGCCGGTATTTTATAAAAAAAAACAGAATTACGTTTAAATATTTACAAAATTGGCAGGTAAATAATTATTTGAATTTTAAGGGGGTTGGGGCACCGCGGTGTAAAAAATAGCGTGTATACCACAGGACTAAAGTGCCTTTTAATCCCTACGCTCGGGAAACAATCTTGACCCTCGGGAAACAATCTTCACTCTCGGGATTGAAATATGCACTTTAGTCCCTTGGTATATAATATACTATATGTGGACTCATCTTTTGTATTTCTGTCAGGTTTTAGACCACGTATTTTACAATTTTCTGCACTTTAATTAAACTTGTTTTTTTATGATCGAAATCAGTTCTACTTTCAATATAGTCCAAGTAGAAGGTATTTTTGGTTTATTCCAGCTGAGCGAGTTTCTAATGTTTTTAGTTTCAGCATAATTCTGTTTCTATAACTTGATATTATTTTTTCTGCTAATTTATTTATAATCATTCATTATTTAAATTTTGTAGTTATTGTACATAGAGATTAAACCTAGAGTTAAATCGTGCAATAATTGATTTATTTTATGAATTTTTAGTAAACACCAAAAAAATTACTAGACTTTTCGGGAGTTGCATAATTTTTTTTGCCTGGCTGACGGGAAATGACCCCATTTCAAAGGGAGGCATAGTTTAGGACGAGAAACGATCCCTTGTTTTTTGATTTTGATATAGTGACATTTTATTTTTTTGATACTGAAATTTTTTTTGTTTACATGATTTTTTATTCTATGACGTTACTCGAAATAAAGTTTTGCGTTGTTGTAATATTCAATATTCGTTATCGCTGTCATCCCGATAGGGCTAAACATTAAATAAACGAACCAGAGCTGTAATGAGCACTGACAAAAAGTGCTCGCGAGCACTAAGCAGGGACGCGCCAAGTACTTTTCAGCGCTGTCGTGCCAAATAATGATGGGCGCCTTTATATTTATTGAGTCAAAATTACCACCCAATCTCACACAGTTGAATTTGTGCGGATTTTACGTGAAAATTATTGAGCAATACAAAAAAAAATTAAAGTATCTTCAAATGTCAGTGGCGTAACAAATAGGAGGAGAAAGGTGACATATTCTTCCAAATGCATACCACTGGATAATTGGACAATTTTAGGCCATTTACTTTGAATAATTCTCTGATCAATTTAGGTAACTTTGGACCATTTTATTAATATTTTAGACCGTAATTGGACAATTTGAGACTATTTGGACAATTTTAGACCATTTTAGATTATATTGAACAATTTTCTGATCAATTCATGTAGTTTTGGACCGTTTTATTATTATTTTAATCCATTTTAAGACAATTCTAGACCATTTTGGATAATTTTAGATTATTTAAAAAAAATCTGATCAATTTAGGCAACTTTGGTGCATTATGGGGAATTTTAGACCATTTTGGACAATTTTAGGCCATTTTAGATTATTTTGGACAATTTTAGGTACTTTTAGACTATTTTGAACAATTCTTTGATCAATTTAGGTAACTTTGGACCGTTTTATTACCATTTTAGACCATTTATTACAATTTTAGACTATTTTAAACAATTTAGGTAATTTTCAATAATTCTTAAGTAATTTTAGACCGTTTTATTATTATTTTAGTCTGTTTTTGGACAACTTAAAACCATTTTAGATTATTTTGAACTATTCTTTGATCAATTTAGGCAACTTTAGGCCGTTTTATTTTGATTTTAGAAAATTTTTAGACCATTTTGGACAATTTTAGACCATTATAGATAGTTTAAGTAACTTCAGACCGTTTTAGACAATTTTGGACAATTTTAGATTAGTTTGAACAATTCTCTGATCCATTTTAGGTAACTATATACCGTTTTATTGTTAATTTCGACAATTTTTAGATTTTGGACAATTTTATATTATTTTGAACAATTCTCCAATCAATTTACGTAACGTTAGACCGTTTTTTATTATTTTAGACGATTTTTATAAGATGTTGGACAATTTTAGAGCATTTTAGATTATTTTGAAAAATTCTTTAATCAAGTTAAGTAACTTTAGAAGTTTTAATTATTAATTTAGAAAATTTTAGAGCATTTCAGATTATTTTGAACAATACAATTGATAGACAATTTGTAGAATATTTTGGACAATTTCAGATTCGTTTGAACAATCCTCAGATCCATTTTAGGGAACTTTGGACCGTTTTATTATTATTTTAGACGATTTTGAACAATTTTAGACCATTTTTTGAACAAATTTAAGTAACTTTAAACCATTTTATTATTAATTTAGACAATTTTTAGAAGATTTTGGACAGTTTAAGATTATTTTGAGCACTGATAATTCACACGAAAATGCAAGCAAACGCATATGTTCACAGTGGAACCGAAATTTTTGACCTTGTTCTTGTCTATTTTTCGAGATGATTTAAAATACGGGTTTCATGATATCGTTCCTAATTTTTATATAAAAAAAAATTTCACCGCCAGTATTAGTAGATATTTTTTTGGTTTTATGTAAATGCGCCTTTAAGGCCATATGGAGGGCTCGTCCCTGGCACTAATTACTCAAAAATGGGTTTAAAAATTACGAGCACCAAGCACTTTTTGAATATCTAAATTATTGAAATGGAAGTCTTTAGCTTATTTATAAAAATATAATACATCCATGGAATAAAACCAACAAAACTGCCTAGAATTGAAGTAGAGGAACCAATATCAAAAATTTAAATTTATTTTTGAACTTTTTAAATATAAAAACAAAACGATTTTTATTATTTTTGAATACATAAAAAAACCGTATAAAATACATGTAACCAACTTGTTTTCTAAATATTGGCACGTGGACTAAATTAACGTCTTATGAAATTTGTATTTTAATATACTAATAAATGCAGCAAGCTAATAGTATCCAAGTATCTCAGCCATGGACAGACGGACAGACAGACGGTTGTAGAGCTGATTTAGGCCACTGAAAAAAGTAGGTGGACAAGGTAAGGTGACAAGCTGTGGATTGTCAAAATTCGAAACCGTTCTCAAGTTATCCCTAAGACAGACAAGACAGACAGACGGACATTGTAAAGTCCTTCGATTTGTTTCGCTATTTACGAATTATGACACGAGATGTATATGTAATTTTTTTTGTCATAATATCAATTTTTTCAAAATAGTAAATATTTTTTTTTTAAATTATACTAATATTTTCTAGTGTGAATTAAAAAATGTTCATAAAAGGGTTTGGTGCTTAGTGTTTACGATACTTTTGGAGTCCTCGCTAGCCTTTTGGAGTGCTCGGGAACCTTTTCTAGTGCTCGGGAGCCTTTTCGACTGCTCGAGAGCCTTTTCGACTGCTCGAGAGCCTTTTGATGTGCTCGAAAGCCTTTTGAAGTGCTTGCGAGCACTTTTGACGAGAACCAAGCACCAAAGCCCTTTGGTAAAGTGCTTAGCAGAACATTAAGTACAAATGAACACACTCATTATTTTTCTAGTGTAGGGGAAGGAAATAAATAATCGTGATTTTTTTATATCATTTTCAGTTAAATAATTTAAATCTGCCAAAAAAATTTTCGATAAAAAAACGAAATTTCAATATCAATTTTGACATATGACTGCTCACGTTAGTCGAATTTTTCAGAAGTAAATTAAATTGGAATCAGATACTACTAATGTCTTGATTAAATATTTAATACTCAAGCTTATCTGAAAATAATTTTAATTAAATGTAATCCAACTCAGACCATAAACTAGTAGTAAAGTAAACATAAAATACCCAACGGATAATTTAATCAACATAATTTGTAATTCATATGCACAAATATAATTATCGTATTCAAGAATTTTGATTATTAAATGTTATTCAAAAGCACTTGAGATCTATTTGAAATTGATTTTCTCATAAGTAGAAATTTTTGTTAGTCATTTTCTCAAGAGTTTATTAAAATCAATAAAATAAAGGAAGTAAAATAATATAGATTGTGATTTTTATAATAATTAATATTATATCACTTTAGAAGATTAATTATTACAACATATTTAATGCTGTTATCAAAATTTCCCACATGCTTATCAGCATTTAATTAGAGGGGCTTTTAATTTAATAGTGTAGAAATAAAAAGATTTATCTTAAGGGATCAGTCTGTAAGATAAAATATTATCTTGGTACAATAAAATAAAAATTTCCAAATTATACAAAAATATTTTTATAAATTAAACATATATTTATTTTTCCTATTATTTCTTCAACACTTTGGTTTGTACTTGTAGTTAAAATTAACGACTAGTCTATTATGACGAAGTACCGCTTAAATGCGTCACATTTGGCACACTTAAATACATAATTACAGAACTGTTCCATAATCGACTAGAATAATCCATTTATCATTAGTTTCGCTAAGATAAGCTATTTCCAAAGATAATTTATAAAACTAGATCATATGAAAATAATATTTTTATAGTGCTTAAATATTTCTTATCTTAAGCCGTTCCTTTCCTCCACAAGCCTTAGCTTCTGGAATTCAAAAGGAAGTAAAATACATGGGGGAATATTATTATTATTAATATTATTTCTTATCCATATTCCCATAATTAGTTATTATAAAAATGATAGATGTACCACTGATGATTCCTATAAGGATGAAACATTTATAGTAATGGTTGAAGTGTATAGTTTAAAAAACTTACTCTCTTTGTTTTTGATTTTAAATTAGTTATTTTTTAAATTTAATCTATTTTTAATTCTAAATTTTTGTAGTTGTAAAATGTAATCAGCTACACATGGAGTAAAATAACTGTGTTCTATTTTTTTTTTTTGGGCCAATGAAATACCGAATACCAGACACTTGTCGATGATTTTTAAAATTTTTTGGCAACAGTAGTTTTAAAATTACATGAACTTGATTCATGCTGTCAGAACTGAAAAATTAAATTTATTTTTAACATACTTACTTAAAAAAATATAAATTGCAACGAATTTATTAATCCAAAAATAAAGACAAATTGGAATTGTAGAAAAAAATTTAAAAAGTCATTTTTTTTTACTGATTATTACCAATTATCACCCACTTGTGTCTTTTTTGGAACTAAGTTCCTTAATGAAGCTTGCTGTAGGATTTAATAATCAGAAATTGTAACGTAACGAAAAATAGAGATGTTGAACAAGTAACTATTCGTTATTTAGTAACGATTATTAATTTAAAATGTGGATAGTTACTTTGTTTACTATGGTTATTTTTGGATGGTCGGTAGAATCGTAGTTTTGATAATAATAATACTAATAATAATAATAATAATAATAATAATAATAATAATTGGATGAATATTGAAAACGACGTCGACGGTACAATGAAATTATTACAATTTTATAATAGAAAAATAAGAAAAAATAGGGATAAATGAGGAAAAATAGGGAAAAATAAAGTCAAATGGGGAAATAAAGCAAAATAGTGACAAATAGAGAGAAATAAAAAAAATCGGGAAAAATAATAAAAATAGGGAAAAAATGATCAGAAACAGGGAAAAATAGGAAAATAATGAAAAATAAAGAAAAAATGGTAAAAAAGAGGAAAATACGGGAAAAAATAGGAAAAAGAAGGGAAAAATAAAGTAAACTAGGAAAAAAGATGAGAAAATTCGAAAAAAAAGTAAAAAGTAGTAAAACATGGGGAAAATAGAGAAAAATATAGAAAAATAGTGAAAAATTAGAAAACTAGGAAGAGATAATAAATAAAAAATAAAGTGAAATAGGGAAAATAAAGCAAAATAGTGACAAATAGAGAAAAAAAATGAGGAAAAATAAAGGAAATAGGGAAAAAATAATGAAAAACGGAATAATAGGAAAATAATGAAAAATAAAGCAACAATGGTAAAAAATAGGAAAAAACGGGGAAATGGGAAAAACTAGGAAAAAGTAGGGAAAATAAAGTAAAATAGGAAAAAAGACGAGATAATTTAAAAAAAAAGTGAAAAGTAGTAAAAAATGGGGAAAATAGAGAAAAATAAAGAAGAATAGTGAAAAATTAGAAAACTAGGAAAAGATAATAAATAAAGATAATAAATAAAAAATACATACAAATAGGGACAAATAGTGAAAAATAGGGCAATATAAAAAAAATTAATGAAAAACATGGAAAATAAGAAAAAATAGGAGAAACAGAGAAAATTATGAAATATATGAAAAAGAAACAAATCGGGCAAAATAGGTTAACATAGGATAAAATAATGAAAAATAGAGAAGTGACAAAAATAGGCAAAAATGGGAAAATATAGGAAAATAGGAACAAATAAGGAATAATAGAAAATAGGAAAAAGTAAGGAAAAAGAGGAATGAATTATAAAAAAAAAACAGGAAAAAAGAAATTGCAAAAAAGAGAGGGAAACAGAGATTTTAAAACACGTTTAGAGATGAAAAATAGCGTCCCCCGACAGCACAATTTTATTTTTTTAATAATTTATTCAAAAACTATTAATGCCATATGAAAACAGTATATAAAGGATAATCAAAAAATAATTTTGAAATTAGTTTCCCAGGAAGAATCTAAAAATTCCAGAATATACAGGGTTGTTATCGAAAATTTACTGTATTACAAAGAATTGATTTCGGCCAATATTTTTAACTAAGGTTTATAAAGCTGCTGAAAGAAGTTTTTAGAAAATATACAGAAATTTAAAATCAAGAAAATTTTGAACCCACTCATTAAAAATTCCTAACTTATCTCAATAATAAACATTTCGCACAAATTTCATTCCAGATGAAATCTGCTTAATTTTAAGTCGACGTATTTCCCTAATAAATTACTTAGTTGTATAGTTTCTTTAAAAAAAAAAATCTATCTAGAAATATCTACGTTAATTGCCAATTATTTTTCTAAATTTTATGGGTTAATTTTAGATATAGTTATTTTGGTTGAGAAGCCGTTTTAAAATAAATTGACCTTTGTGATTTTTTTTTAAATCTTAAAATATAAACCTTTTTAAAATATTAATCAACGAAATAAATTATTTATAGAGATCAAAAAAATATCTAATTTATATAAATAATAATATAAAATTTATTTAAAATATAAAAGAATATATTTATAAGTAAATATTAATTTTTAAAATCGAAATAAATATTTTCATTTCATTTATTTACTTTAGCTACATTTAATAAAATTTTATTAGCTACGCATAGTACCTATGGATGTTAATCGATGAAGTTATATATTTTTTCTCATTCTGGACTATAAAATTTTTATTGTATTTACAAATCGGCATTTTTATTGCCTAATTATTATTCCGATATCATAGTAAGCAAAGCGATTTTTTTTCATTGTTTAATTTTTTTTTCTTATACAGGGTCCTCCATTTATTATTGTTCATGGAACAAAAAAAAAACGATATCTTTTATAAACAATTAAAATAAACAAGTTTCTATATCTACACGTTAAAACACACGTGGTTTCAGTTTACCATCAAGGTTACAATATTCATTTCAGTTCAGATATATATATAAAAAGAGCGTTGAAACACAGACGTCACCATTGACGTAGAAAGTCACGTCACCGTATAAGATTTCCAACATTTGTTCAATTGGAATTTCACAAACTAACCGCAAGATTTATTTGATTTTTCCTTTAAAAAAAAAAAATAGAAGGCAGGTTTGTTTACGCGAATGTCACGCATTGATTGATGTATCATTTACGTTTATTTTTAAATTTACTTTAAATAGGTGTTGAAAGAACAAAATATATATTAAAATAGTTATTTTTGCAACAAGTACAAAAAATGATCGTTTATGCAATTAGTGAAATTAAATAATGCAAGATTAGATTCATGTAACCGAGATATTTATTGAAATAAAAATATAGGGATATTAGCATTTCCGTTGATATTTATTTATAAGTGAAATTAAAATATATAGAGTATGTAATGTTTAAAAAATAAAACTTTATTGGGACACCCTATATAAATTTTAATTTTGAAAAAATACGTGGAAATTTAGAAAAAAATTAAGAAGAAGTGATGCATTACAAACAGAAAGATCTGCGGGGTGTCGGGTGAAGCGGAGGTATAATATTGGCTACTGATAGGCGTGGACTAAATACTACGAATACTACGAAATGAAAAGGAACTTTTTTTAAAACATATTAATTAATTAATCTTTTTTGTTATTAACTTTTAAACAATTGAAAATATTTTGACAGTTGTCAAAATAACTGCCAACTTCCCTAAAAATAATTAGATTTTATTGGCTAAAAAAGTATCTTTATTGATACAAATAAATAATTTGATTATTATTTTTTTTTTAGAATTATTATCATTTTTTAAATTATTTTTATTATTTTATTATTTACCCTACAAAACTATAATTATAACTTACAGAATAAACATTAAAGTGACGTACCGACGCATGGCTACTAGATGTAGTCTAATTATAAGGAACAGGCGTTTTTATGGCTGTCATAAGGACACATTTTATATAGGAGTTAATTTATCATAGTGAAAGAAAATCACTATCATAATAACATTTATGAAACAGAATTTAATCTTTTAATTAGCGTATCATTAAATAGGAGTATAAAATAGTTATTTATGCAACAAGTGCGTAATAGTGAATTTTGTTTGACAATCACATGAGCGAAAAAGGCACTTTATACACTAGTTGCATACAATATTTTTTCTTCTACCATAATATTTATGTACAAAAATGGATTGTTCATGAGAAAAAGTTATTTTGCAAATTTTTTAAGTTAACTAGTTTTAACTTTAACTAACATAAGGATATTGCAAAAAAATATCGTGTACATGCGCAGAGGCTATTTTTTAATTTTTCTTTTTCTTTAGGCATGAGGAGATTTTTAAATTAAACTCATATGTCACTTTTTATCTTTTATTCTGTCTTTTATTCAAAAGTAGGATAAAATATGGAAAATTAGTCAAAAGTAGGAAAATTACGGCAAAATCGGAAAAACAGGCAAAATAGAGAAAAAAAGGGGGAAAACATGAAGAAAAAATTGCGAAAAATATGAAGAAATACGGCAAAATAGGGAAAATGGGCAAATGTAGGAAAAATAGGGCAAAAGAGGGAAAAATGGAGAAAAATACTGAAAATAGGAAAATGAGGCAAAATGAGGAAAATAGTAAAAATTAAGACAAAACAGGAAAAAATAGTGAAAAATAAATTAATTTGGTAAAAAATAGGCAAAATAGGACAAAACGGGGAAACAGAGAAAAATTGGGAAAAATAGAGTAAATTGGGGTAAAATTGGAAAAAATACGAAAAAATGGAAAAAAATAAGAAAAATTAAAAAAAGAGGAGAAAAGCAAAAATAGAAAAAATGGGAAAAAAATAGGAACAAAATGGGAAAAAAATAGGAACAAAATGGAAAAAATGGGAAGAAATTGAAAAAAAAAACAGGAAAAATGAGAAAAAATAAGAAAAAGCGGAAAAATATGAAAAAAACAGATAAACATGGAGAGAAATAGGGAAAAATTGGGAAAAGGTTATAATATGGAAAATTACGGCAAAATGGAGAAAAATAGTAAAGAGTAGGGCGAAATTGAGACAAATGGGGAAAAATTAGGAAAGACAGGAAAAAATAGCGCAAAATAGGGAAAAACAAGAAAAAATAATAAAAAACAAATAAAATAAGGATAAAATAGGAAAAATAGGGGGAAAATGGGGACAAATTAGAAAAAACAGTCAAGATTAGAACAAAAAATAATGCAAAATAAAAAAAATACAAAAAAATAGAAAAGAACAGCTACTATTTAATATAAAACTCTTTTATTTTTCGACACAAGGAAAGTGGAATAGGCCACGTGACTTGTTTTGTTGCCATTTAGGGAATTACCCAACGAAAATATTTATCAGAAGAGCGCATCTGTTCTACTTTTTTCAAATTTATCTATAGAAAAGTTGATAGTCGTATCACTGTTACTAAAAATAATTCTAAAAAAATACCATAAACGTGCTCTAGTGCACAAAAGATTTACTTTTATGCACTAGTGCACAAAAGTTATACTTTTAACACGGTAGATAGTGCAAAAAGTGGTCACTTTTTGCACGATCGTAGAAAAAATTGTTTTCATCGGTTTCCAGCTGAATTCAAAAATAAATGTTTGGTCATGTATTTCAAGTCATGTACTTTTATTTTTATTATTTGAGTCTGCCTGATTTTTTTCATTCCTACGTACGATATGAAATAATAATAATTTAATTTAATTTCATCTCTATTCATAAATGATTAATTCCTTTGAATTCTGATAGAGGCGCCACTCTCCAGATATAAAATGTTGTAATGTAAGGGTTTCGTAGTCCCTGACTTTTAAAGTTTATTTTTTATTATTAACGGATGAAAAAATTTATACGTATTGGTAAAGATCTGATCTATGTTCCTTACCCCTCAATGTTTCGAAATTTGATTTGGATCTTTTCTAAAAAAAAATGTGAAAATAGTAAAAAAACATGGAATTTTGCAATTTTTTTTTTTTGAAAAAACCAAATCAAATTTCGAAAAGGTGAGGCGTAAGGAACATAGATCAGATCTTTACTAACACGTACAAATTTTTTAATCCACTAATAATAAAAATTAAACTTTAAAAGTTAGGGACTACGAAAAGTTTGCATCCACTGCTTTATAGTATAGTACAACTTCCTCTTAATTTCAAAATTACAAGACAAATATTCTTATTTTAGATTTTTTTTAAACACTATTAATTCTGTATTTTATTGTTAGGACACGGAAAATTTGGAAAAGTCATGGAATTTAAAATTCTAGAATTTGTATAATTAATATAATTAAGAGCAGTTCGAATTATTGTTAATTACAAATAGTAACTAGTATTTTATAGCCAGGATACAACATTCATATGAATATTAATAATACATTAAACAAATAATAACAGTGCACTCTCTTCATGGACTCATCCAGTGAATTTTTTTTATATTTTTATTTTATAATTTTGGCCTATCATAACACATTTGAGACCGATCCTGGGGCTGCAATTAATTCTTAAAATTTGAATATCGGGGCTATAGTGGCTTGTGACGTGTCCCAATTGAAACATATTATATTTGGCTATGCTGTCATATCGATAAAACTAGCAACTCTCGTTCTCTTTGGTTATGATTAAAAGAAGGAAAGAAGCATGTCAAATTTGTCTACAAACGAACAAAGCTAAAATCTTGGTAATGCTGTAGAAAGTAAAACGTTAATTATTGGTCAAGAAGCAGCGCCGCTTTCAAAATATATTAATTACTTTTTATTAATTAATGAAAATCAACATAAGCAACTAGATTCTTTAACCCTTAACTACTACCATGGGGTCAAATTGACCCATGCTCAATTGGTATTTTGTCAGTGCGCCATTCTAAGAAATTTCTATTGCTTGGGCGTTTCAGTATGCTCCAGACAGCCAGTGAGAATACTTGCGGAAGCGTTGGTAGTAAAAATTAATTGCAACAAATCTTTAAAACGAACATTTCGGGTCAGAGTGACCCAGTTATAGTGTAAGAGTGAGAATTCGATCAGGTAAGTAATTGTTCACTACCAAATAGTTGGCACTAAATGTATCTGGATTTCCTAACAACTGCTTTAATTTTTTAGTAAAATGAGTAACCGTCCTCTTACTGAAAATGAACTTTTCGAAATAGTCGATGAAAACCCTGAAGAAAATAATGAAAATGAACCTTTTTCAAACAGTGATAAACTAGATGCCTGTAAAAATATTCTGGACTGTAGAAATCAAAGCGATAAAGAGGAAGATGATGCAGAACTACAAAGCGAACATAACACTGACAGTGAAACGGAATGGGAACCTGATGGCAATGAAGAATTAGATAGTGACGGATCTATTGAAAATGATATGGTGATTGAAAGTAGTGAAAATATTGATATGACCCAAATGAAAAATATAGCGCTGGGAAAAAAACAAACACGAAAAAACTATTGGTACGGTAAAAAAGACAAAATGAAATGGTCAACGACAGCCCAAAAAAACAGGAAAAACACTTTCAAATAATTTGATTAAATTTTTGGCGGGCATCAAAGGTTTAGCACGTAAACATCCTCCTACAACTCCTCTAGAAAGTTGGAGATTATTTTTTGATGATTCAATGAAAGAAATAATTGTACAATTCACAAATCAACGAATTGACATAGTCGCGGCCAAATACAGTCGATGTAAAAGAAAGAAAAATGCGCGCAGCTCATTTTTTCCAACTTTTATCAAAAATACAGATCAAGTGGAAATTAAAGCGTTTATTGGTCTTCTGTATCTTCAAGGTTTGTTCAAGTCAGTTCACGAAGACTTAAAAAGTCTCTGGGCTACTGATGATACAGGAAGGGATCTATTTAGAGCTACTATGCCACTAGCTAGATTTTCTTTTCTATTATGCTGCATTCGTTTTGATGACGAGACTATTCAAGCGGAGAGAAGAAACGAAAATAAACTAGCACCTATTTCTGATTTTTTTTTTGATAAATTTGTCACAAACTCAAAACACAACTACACACCTGCTGATAGCATGACTGTGGATGAAATGTTAGTACCTTTCAGGGGACGTTCCGGATTTCGAATATATATACCCAACAAACCAGCAAAGTACAAATTCTTGCAGATTCTCAAACACATTATATGTTAAATGCTGAAATTTACGCCGGTAAAGATCCTAATCAGCAAAAAACCAACAACTTTTCTAATCTAACCGAAGTAGTACTTCGTTTGATTGAACCAATAAAAAATACTTCTAGAAACGTAACATCCGATAACTGGTATTCCTCGTTTGAACTAATGAGAGAAATAGAAAAACTAAAGTTGATATTTGATGGGACGGTGAAAAAATACAAAATGTTTATTCCTTTGGAATTTATGCCATCTACCAACAGATAATAAGAATCATCCATCAATGAGAGAAATAGAAAAACTAAAGTTGATATTTGATGGGACGGTGAAAAAAAACAAAACGTTTATTCCTTTGGAATTTATGCCATCTCCCAAGAGATAATTAGAATCATCCATCTTTGGATTTACTGCTCAGGAAACAATAGTTTCATACGTACACAAAAGAAATAAATCTGTTATTCTAATTTCAAGCACTCACCATGATGATAAAGTAGACGCAAAGACAAAAAAATCTGAAGTAGTATTATTTTACAATAGTACTAAAGTGGGAGTGGATGCGCTTGATCAAAAATGTGCAAATTACACAACTTCACGTAGAAGTCGAAGATGGCCAATGACCATTTTTCATGCTCTGTTGAATATTGGAGGGGTCAATAGTAGAGTAATTTTTCAATTTTCCACAGGTGAAAAAAAAATTTCGAGGTATAATTTTTTGAAACAACTCGGACGTAATTTATGTATATCGCAAATGCAAAAAAGATACCAAACTTCGTTGCCACGCAGTTTGAAAACTATACTTTTTAATATTATTGGAGATACCCTTCCACCACCCCCAGAACCTCAACAAAGAGTGGGCGCCTCTAAAAGGAAAAGATGCGCAATTTGTCCTGTCAAAAAAGATAGGAAAACCAGCACCTTCTGTCAAATGTGCAATATTCCAATATGTATTCAATGTGCAAAATCTGTTTGTCCAAACTGCATTTAAACTTTTTTTATTAAAAGCTATTGTTTTCATATCAATTTTTAAATAAATATGTCGAAATTTTTTTTTTTTATTTACGAAATAATTTTAAGATGGTAGTAGTTAAGGGTTAAGCTATTCATTCATTAATATAAAACCAATAAATTCGTCCCTACTGGATAAGTCCATTGGTGATTTAGTTATTTGACTAAATCGATTATTTTTTTAATAATCTTATTTTATAAAATCTAGTTTTCTAAATTTCCAATTTTCCTTCCGTACCAGTTTTCAATTTGTGGAGATTTAGCACAAAGCTAATGGAAGTTGGTTGGTTGTTTAAAATCTATTACGGTTGGATATGACAGAGCTTTGATGGTAAATCACCGGCGGTTTTGTCGTTATCGAACTTTAATTGGATTGTGGAAAATATTCATTAAATCATAATTTTATCAAGTATTAGTAATAAATCATTTTTTTTATGTAAAAAATTTTCCCTTTGTACAAATTTTTTTTATATAAAAAACTTGGTAAAGTCAAGAAATATGAAACATTTTCTAGAATCCGACCTTATTTTTTTATTACCGTTTAAATTTTTCACATTATTTTTAATCTAATTACGGTTTTTTCTTTGTTACAGAACTTCCTGCGGAAGAAGGTAAGTGCTTAGTTTTAATCACGTTAACCAGCTTAATAATTTTTTTTTAAATTTAGTCTAAAAACATTACGATCTTTAAAATTAAATTAATATATAAATATATTTCACTATCTTGATTAATTTCTTAAACACGTAGATAACAAATATTCAACTAGTATCTGAAATTCTAAAAGCAGGAAATATCATAGAAACGTGATTGTTTCAATTATCATTAAAACACCGATACACTTGACCCACTTTTAGCTCTAGAAACAAATTTATCGTCAAAGGGATGAGACCCAAGCACGATTGAAACGTTCAAGTTTGACAGGTGAATTAGAAAATCAGATAAAGGCTTCTATTCACAACAGAATAGATTTGCTTTACAAAGAAAATTAGAATAAACGTCCAATGTAAATTTTAATTTTATTCCAGTATGATGTATATTAAAAGAATTTTATTATATCTATAAATTTTTGTAAATAAAATATAGGAATATTTCGAAAGATTGAAAATAAATAGAAAAATGCATATAACTGATAAATATAAATATTCACGTCATCATTAATCGCTAATTAACATTCTAGATATTTTAATAATATTAATTTATTTCCTAGTGATAAAATTATTATTAAAAAAAGTGTTTGATGATAAATGATAAAGAGTTAGTTAAAAATTTGAAGCTGCCATAATGATTGTTTAACAAAATTTAATGAAAGTCGTAATTGTTTTCGGATTCTAAAAAGGTTGTATAATATTAATATTTTTTTTTTCAGGAAAGTCAATATGGCAATTAGTTTTAGAACAGTTCGATGATCTTCTAGTCAAGATTTTATTATTAGCCGCTATTATTTCATTTGTAAGTACCTATAAATAAGAATATAATGGAATTTTAAACAGAAATGGAAAAAATCTACACAAGTAATAAAAAAAATCGGTTGTACTCGTCCCGACGAGTATCCACGAATACTTTTTCAGATATTTAATGTTAAAGTTTCAACTTTTGACATTTTTTTATTTTTGACAGGTGACAGTTTGAGAAATAATTTTGACTGTTCTGAATAGAGTTTTTCTAGGGCTTTCAAATGACATATTGCATGTCCAATTCCGTGACATATTGCATCTGTCATTTTTTTATAGTGGTACTTCCGTTTGACAGATGTCGTACAAAAACTAATGGGTTCTTCCGACGGGTAACCCAAACCCATATACCAAATTTCAGCTCAATCGGATTAAACGTGTAGCCTCTATCGTGGAAGAATACACACACAGACCGACAGACAGACTTCCATCTGGAAATGGTCTTAATCATCTCAGGGGACCCGAAAATGGATATTTCTGTTTTTATCTCGAATTTTTTTTTAGCTCGTTCACAATTCTTTCCCTTCTAGAAGGTGGGTCGGGAAAGTAAAAATGATGTGAAAAATTTTAGCGGAACGAATGATACAAGTTTTTCCATATTTTTGAAAATCTTAAAATTGTTGATATTTTTTTAAATTTCTGAAATTTTCGATATTTTTGAAAATCTTAATTTTGTTTTTAGGAATTTTCAGCTGAAACTTGGAAATTTTTTAAATTTCTGAAATTTTCAGCTCAAAATTCAATATTATTGAAATTTGAAATTTTCGACTTAAATTTTGTGTTTTTTCCGATGTTTTTTGAATTAACCAATTTATTTTTCCCTTTTAACATTTTCTATCCCAGCTTCAATAAACGGGACTATTAAATTAAGCCTTTTCAATTTACTCGACCGTTAAAAAAGTGAATGGAATTATATCGAGAAATAATAAAATCTAACCGAAATAATTCGATAATAAATTTTCAATAAGAGTCAAAATAAACCATTGAATTTTACGACCAATAAAATATGCACACGTTAGTGCAGAAACTCAAATGTTATTATTAAAATCAAATACTTCATAATAGAAACACCTAAAATAAACAAATCTCGGTTTCTATTTTATTGGAAATTTTATAGTAACAATTTCAAATAATAATAAACCAACACATCAATCGTACGTTTCTAATATTTTTTGTAATCTATTATTGGTACAAATATTGTTATAAAACCCCTATAAATAGCATAAAGCACTTTATTATTTATTGTCATCATTCTAGCCTATTTGTTATTTTACTTATCTTATACACACAGGAACTGAACCCATGCCTTTTACTTCTAAGCCGGAAAGCATATTATACCAATCTCCCCTTATTACTTCCAACAAATCCTCAGTCCATCATTACTTACACTTACTTATCCTACCTGATGGGTTAGTTGATTTAATAAGTAATCTTCCGTTGCAGAAGAGAGCTGCACTTTGTCCTCTCGTAACGTAATAGTTTATAAAAAAAAATTGAACTAAAGCATCAGATCTTTTTTTTTTTATTTAGACTCTTATCTTAGGTCCGCTTGCCATTATGCTAATTTCAGAACTGATTTTAGTACTAAAAATATTGGGTTTACAAATTAGGTGCGCGCGACGATTTAGTACTGAAAATTAGAGCATGTTCTAATTTCTTGTACTAAAAACCATGAAATGTCAACTAAAAGTGAGGTTATGCTTTGGGATAAAAATAAAATACAAGTCTCATTTATCCGAAAATCGTATCCGAAAAAGGACCCATCATGACAATTGATAGTTGGTCTCCTAACATCTTTAAATGGTTGTGGGTTACTGTTTTTTTTTGTTTTGTTAAGTTTTTTATTTTTTGTGTGTTGGTATGTGAGGGATGAATGTTAGGGTAGAAGGTGTCTTAAGTTTACCTTCTTCTTCTTTCGCGTTATCCTCTGGTATCACTATATTTTTCATTTGTTACTTTCACTTCATTTCGTTTCACTTTTTTCACTTGCAAGCTTTAGTTCGGGTTTGTGCGTCTTCATTTTACTTATCTTATGACTCTTATAGGAAAAAACAAAATCCCAACATTTTAATAGACCAATCGCAGAGCTTTTTATCTCTAGTTTGATTCAGAAACTGCACGCATAGAATTGTAAATAAAATATAAAACGATAAATTCTCCACATAAAGTTCAACGCTTATAAAATTAATATCTCTTAGTTCGTTAAAGTAAACAAAAAATTCTAACCGCTATCCAAGATCAAAAAGTCAAAATTGCCTCTATGTACAAATTGGTTTGTAAAGTAAAACACTACATGGAACTCACCATTTAGTAAAAACTTTGAAGATAATCCCTTTATTTCATAAATTTTTCTGGAGGCGCTACTGAGTTATATTATTTTTTATTTATTTTATTCTTCTTACTATTGGATTGAAAATAAAAGTCAATAAAAGTACAAATTATTTTTGTGTAATGTAAATAAAAAATTCTGAAAAGAACTTTGACAATCTTTGATTTTCTTACTGACAGAGTACGACAAAAAAAATTGTTTCGGCAGTTAACCGTTTAGATTTTAGCGAAATCCCATTGTTTATACCAGAAAACTGTCGAAAACATTTATAAATTTTTCAGGTCTCTGATTTTTTCCACTATACAAAAATTCCTCTCTAAAGCTATTGAAAGAAATCATTTTTGGTATTTTTTTGTATCAATAACTTTTTTTCCAGGTATTAGCTTTATTTGAAGACCACGATGGCGCGTTTACAGCATTCGTAGAACCTTTTGTAATTCTATTAATTCTTATCGCTAACGCAGTAGTAGGTGTATGGCAGGTAAGTAAAGAATGTATACTAACTTTATTTTTTTAATACCTTATTCTCCCAGGAAAGAAATGCCGAATCAGCTATCGAAGCCCTTAAAGAATATGAACCCGAAATGGGTAAAGTCGTCCGGCAAGACAAATCCGGTATCCAAAAAATCAGGGCGAAAGAAATCGTTCCCGGAGATGTAGTAGAAATATCAGTAGGAGATAAAATTCCAGCTGATATTCGTTTAACTAAAATATTTTCGACTACTCTTCGAATTGATCAATCAATCTTGACCGGAGAGTCGATTTCTGTGATTAAACACACCGATGCCATCCCCGATCCCAGAGCCGTTAATCAGGACAAGAAAAACATTCTCTTCTCCGGAACAAATGTCGCCGCTGGTAAAGCTCGCGGTGTTGTTATCGGAACCGGTCTTAACACCGCTATCGGTAAAATCAGAACTGAGATGTCCGAAACTGAAGAAATTAAGACTCCTCTTCAACAAAAACTCGACGAATTCGGCGAACAATTATCTAAAGTAATCTCAGTTATCTGTGTTGCCGTATGGGCTATCAATATTGGTCACTTCAACGATCCTGCTCATGGTGGTTCTTGGATTAAAGGTGCTGTTTACTATTTCAAAATTGCTGTTGCTTTAGCTGTAGCTGCCATTCCTGAAGGTCTACCAGCTGTAATTACTACTTGTCTGGCTCTAGGTACCCGTCGTATGGCGAAAAAGAACGCTATTGTAAGATCGTTACCGTCAGTAGAAACTCTTGGTTGCACTTCTGTAATCTGTTCTGATAAAACCGGTACTTTAACTACTAACCAAATGTCCGTATCTCGTATGTTCATTTTTGATAAAATTGAAGGTAGTGATAGCAGTTTCCATGAATTCGAGATTACCGGTTCCACTTACGAACCCATTGGTGAAGTCTTCCTTAAAGGCCAAAAAATTAAAAGCAACGATTACGATGCTTTACAAGAACTTGGTACTATTTGCATAATGTGCAACGATTCTGCTATTGATTTTAACGAATTCAAACAAGCTTTCGAAAAAGTCGGTGAAGCAACTGAAACTGCTTTAATCGTATTATGCGAAAAGATGAATCCTTTCAATATTAACAAATCAGGTGACCGTCGTCAAGTAGCCATTTGCGTTCGACAAGAAATTGAGACTAAATGGAAGAAAGAATTTACTTTAGAATTTTCCCGTGATAGAAAATCCATGTCTTCCTACTGCACTCCTCTTAAGCCATCTCGTTTAGGTACCGGGCCGAAATTCTTCGTTAAAGGAGCTCCTGAAGGTGTATTGGAAAGGTGCACACATGCTCGCGTCGGTACTCAAAAGGTACCTCTTACCAGTTCTTTAAAGAAAAAGATTCAGGATCTTACCGCTCAATACGGTTGCGGACGTGATACTCTTCGTTGCTTGGCTCTCGCTACCGCTGACAATCCAATGAAACCCGAGGAAATGGATCTTGGAGATTCCACCAAATTTTACACATACGAAGTTAATCTTACTTTTGTCGGAGTCGTCGGTATGTTGGATCCTCCACGTAAAGAAGTTTTTGATTCTATTGTACAATGCCGCGCTGCTGGTATCCGTGTAATTGTCATTACTGGTGATAACAAAGCTACCGCTGAAGCTATTTGTAGGCGAATTGGTGTATTTACTGAAGAAGAAGATACAACCGGAAAGTCGTATTCTGGACGTGAATTCGATGATTTATCTACTTCTGAACAAAAAGCTGCATGCGCTAGAGCTAGATTATTCTCCAGAGTAGAACCTTCTCATAAATCCAAAATCGTTGAGTATTTACAATCCATGAATGAAATATCTGCTATGGTAAGTTTTTAATACTTAAAAATAAACACCAAGTACTAATTAATTTATTTTACAGACTGGTGATGGTGTTAATGACGCTCCAGCTTTAAAGAAAGCCGAAATCGGTATATCTATGGGTTCTGGAACAGCTGTAGCTAAATCAGCTTCTGAAATGGTGTTGGCCGACGACAACTTCTCTTCCATTGTCGCCGCTGTTGAAGAAGGTCGCGCTATTTACAACAACATGAAACAATTCATCCGTTACCTCATATCTTCAAATATCGGTGAAGTCGTTTCCATCTTTTTAACCGCTGCTCTTGGTCTTCCCGAAGCTCTGATTCCAGTACAACTTTTGTGGGTCAATTTAGTAACTGATGGTCTCCCAGCTACTGCTTTAGGTTTCAATCCTCCCGATTTGGATATTATGAAAAAACCTCCTCGCAAAGCTGATGAATCTTTGATTTCTGGATGGTTGTTCTTCAGGTATATGGCTATTGGTGGATACGTAGGTGCTGCTACCGTTGGAGCAGCAGCTTGGTGGTTTATGTACAGTCCAGAAGGACCACAATTGAATTATTACCAATTGGTTAGTAATTATATATTTCTAATTAAATTGCGATTTTATTAATATTTGTTTTTAGACACATCACTTGCAATGCGTCGGAGGTGGTCCCGAATTCAAAGGAGTCGACTGCAAGGTCTTTGGTGATCCTCATCCAATGACCATGGCTTTATCTGTCTTGGTAACAATTGAAATGTTGAACGCCATGAACAGGTTAGTTTTTGTATTTAGGTTTCTTCAAATTATAAATAATTTTCATAGGAGTATGTATCAAAGTAAGTTTTGTTATGAACATTTTAAAAGTGATTCTCGGAAAATAAAAATATATGTTTCGTCCTTTTCCCAAAATGAAAGGAAACACATCGGAGTGCTTGCAATGGAACGAAAAAATAACATCTTCCGGACGCAAAGAAGTCATTTTAGAATGCTACAAAAAATATATAATATCTGTTCGAAAAAAAAACGAATAATAATAATAATAATAATAATGCAAAAGTGGATACGAATTTAATTCATACATCATTTGGCAGTAAAGTGACTTCAACATATAGATAATGATAAACAAAGTAAACAGCAAGGTACGGAAGATAAATAAGCAAGCATAATGGCAAATGACAACAAAATATGTCAATTGTCAATCAGAAGTAGAGTTTATTAAAATTATATTTCTCTAACAATACATTCTGGAAATCTCAGTAAAATTTTATCATTACGAAAATAATGAAGTAGATTTTGACCAAAAATATTCCTTCCCCGTTGGTAAACCTTCTAGGTTGGCAACTTGGAGGGAACTCCCCCATTGGGGTATTTTCGTTTACATTTTTGGATAAATCAACATTTTACGAACGGCAAACACTGATAAAATATTCATTCTCTTTATTTTTGTTCTGCTGAGTGCACTTATTTCATTCACCTATGCAGACTACTAACTGGACAAATCAAAAGCCGACTGTGCCTATTGGTTTCGCTGATCGGCATAGGTCTGGACGCGGCTTAAAGAATACAGTTGATTTAAGAACTTTTTTTATGAATATTGAGTTCTAATAACTCTTAAGAATTTTTTAAGTTATTTTCAATCGATTAAAGAGCTCTAAAACTGTTTTAAAGAACATTGTAGTTGATTTAAGAACTTCCAGTTCAATAAGAACTTTTTTAAGGTCAATTAAGTTTATATAATAGTTCTGAGTTCATGTAAAGGTACAATTTACATTTAGTATTGTAATTATTTTCCTTGTAACTAATACTTTGTTAAAGTTTTATTTATATATTTGTTTTAAATATGTTTTTTTTTCTAATTCGCAGCTTGTCTGAAAACCAGTCGCTGATTGCTATGCCTCCATGGTCTAACTGGTGGTTGATTGGTTCCATGGCACTTTCATTCACCCTTCATTTCGTCATTTTGTACATTGACGTTCTTTCCGTAAGTCTAAATTACTTAATACTTGATACAAAATTTTCTATGTATTTAATTTTCTTAGGTTGTGTTCCAAGTATGTCCGTTGACAGTCGAAGAATGGATGACGGTGATGAAATTCTCAATTCCAGTAGTATTACTTGACGAGACTTTGAAATTCGTCGCCAGAAAAATCGCAGACGGTGAGAACGCCATTTACACTGTGCATTGGATGGTACTAATGTGGGCTGTGTTCTTTGGCTTTTTGCGTGTGTGTCCCATTTAAAAAAACAAAAAAGAGAACCAATTACCGCAAATATCGGTCTCTTGGCCACAACACTGCCTCAACTAAGACGAGAGCAGGGCCTTAGTGCGTTTAAACGGGTACTAATGAAATAATGATATAGCCGGTTCTGTATCTGCTATAAAATTATTTAATTATAATTTTATTTGTAATGATTAGAACGGCAATATCGATTTATTAAAACAAAAATCGAACACTAGATCTGAATGTATGTGCCTTTATTTCTAAGGTTGAGTTTCCGATTATTAGCATTTTTTATTTTAATTTATTTGTTTTAAATATTAGGTAATAATTATAGAAAAGGTTTTCTTTGTTGGATTTGGACAGATACGTGATAATCAATTTTAGAATAGAACAAACACTTTTTTTAGTTCTGCAATACACACTCACTATATTCCTTCATTTAGTTTATTTTTTCATAAATAAATAAATAAATAAATAAACATCATTGAATGTTCTAATACTCTTCTTTCATTGCCTTTTAGAATTTTTCGAAAAATATTTAGTTACTTAGTAGTTAAACGAGCTATTTTTTTTATAATACAGGTAGTAATTTTTGAAAATATAGAAAAGATCAAGTGTTACCCGTTCGCACCCACTAAAATGCACCTCTAACATGCTAGTGCTCCTAAGAAGCATTCAAAAACGCCGTGGCATCAAAATATCCAGATAAAAATTATCAGAAAATATAGATTTTATTAGAATTTTCGACAAAAATATTTTTTTATATAAATAATAACACAACTAAATAAACAAGAAAAAAAAATAATACCTTTTGGAAACAAATTTTGAATTTACAAATTTTACATTTTTGAAATCAAATTTGAACAGATTTTTTAATATAAACAAATTTTTAGTCTTATTGTGCAAAATTTTCAATTTAGAACAAATATATTATAATTCGAATAAAATAGTAACTGAAAAATATCAGTTATTCTTTACAGGAATCTTCCTGTTTCCTGATTTATGTTTAATCTGGATATTTTTTTCGAAGTGATCAAATCGTCGAATAAGGCAAGTTGTGTGGACCTCTAGTGTGTTATAATCTTTAGGAGAAACAAAACAAAAAGACTTGAGTGCATGGCTAAAAAAAATTCAAAACGAATCAAGACTGAAGCTAATTTAGTTCAGCAACGAAACGTTAATGTTTTAAAAAAGTGTCGAGACACAAGACCTCACTTCTTAGAATTTTTAAGTGAGGATTTGGGGAAGGGTTTTTGTTTTTTTTTTTAAATTAATTTTGTAGTTAATACATAGTTTAGTCTAAACGTCTACCATTTAGTCTAGGCTAAACTTTATTTTTTCCTGTGACTAAGGGGTGAATCCAATTTTTAAAAAACCCCTCATGTTTTATGGAGGCTATTTCAAATTTGTTACTTATCACTAAATATTGACAATTATAACTTACAATTCTTAAAATGCTATTTCGCATAAAAATTAGAGTAAATAAATAAAAAAAAGAGGGTGATATTTTAAAGTAGATGTTTTTAGTATAGAAAGTTAAAATAGTATAGTAGTTACTATAGCGAACAAATTTGAAATAGCACCTTCAGGCTCTAGCTTTAGTTAAACAAAAAACTTATCTCGATGATTAAAAAAATATATAGTGATATTTATTCTTGATTTATTTTTTTAAATTAATTAACTTATGTAGTATTCGTATTAAGTAATTTGATACTAAACTTTTTAGTCATCGGAATGAAAGTATAAATTTTTGACATTTTTTTTTTGAAAATTCTCGAGTTTATACTTTCTTTTTTTTGTATTATAGTTCGTTTAATAATTATGTGATTTACACTAGTGTGAATAACTTGACAATGGTTTTTTTGGAATTAATTTATTTATATAGCAGTTACATAGATTTTTTAATGAAGTGTACAGACGTAGATATACTGTAGCCCAATTTTTTTGGTATTATGATACGTTTTTACAATATTTTTAGTACTGATCAATTTTTGAAGGTGTATTAAGTTGGCAAATTTAATATATTCTCATATACGATCAGTTCTATAAACGAGCAAATTTATTTATATCTACTTTTTGTATTTGCTCGATTTTTTAATATATCTATTTAAATTATATGTAAATATTGTAATGGGCCGTGTTGAATTTAAATAAAAAAAGAGTACGCAGATTTTTTTATTTATTTTTTTTTGTGTGTGTTGTGACTTTTCTAACTTAGCAGTAAGTGGATTGGTCCACTTAAAACTCCAGAGCCACTTACTGCAATTAAATTATTTAGCATTTATTAACAAATAGGTATGTTGATTTCATATTTGATAACACACGGATATTTTTTGTTTTGTTTTAATGGCATGTAATATAATGGGTGATATAAATTTTACGTTTAATATATACCAGGAGATCCAATCTAATTATGTATAAATTTAAATAATTTTAGGAAATTCTGTTTACCAATTTTAGATTGTGTATTATCGTTTTTATAAAAACATTTAAAACAAAGGCAGATTTAATTAAAAAAAAACTGACCTGAATCGAAGACTTGGAAGCTTCCATCTCCATGTACTTTTCATTGTCAAAATTATGCAGCTGTCTGTGAATTTATCCCTTATATGATTATCGGTCTATAACAAAAAAAAATTTTTTTTAAATATTTAAAGAACATAAATTTATAACTGTTTACAATTTTATTGTAAAACAAAATGTATGTCCTATTTAATAACATAAACTGATTTTACTTTAAACGGTATATAAAAATTCTAATTTCAGAAACATTTTAATATTTCTTAATCTCTATTTAGTGACCGATTGATTTTGGAAGCTGATAAATTATAATAATATAGATCTCCTGGTATAAGGAATCCAAATTTAGGTTTCTATTATATTTGTTCTTTTCGTTATGGACACAACTCTTTTGTGTTATCAAATATTTGACAACATATTGATCTCTAAAAGGACAGATAGTTCACAAGTTATGAAACTTTTAATATTAGTTCTGTTTTTGCAGAATTCAAGAACATTTTGATTAATAGGTGAAAAGTTTAAGTGAAAAAAATTTTTATAAGTGATCAGTATTACACAGAATGAAGGATATTTCTTGGTATGTAAATATTTGTTAGATTGTATCATTCCTTTGTTTTAAACAAAAATTCCTACTTATATTCTAGATTTGTAATGTCTTATTGTATTCATTCCATTTTTAGTATTCTCAAAAAAGACTATATCAAAATGTTCTGTCTATATACAAAATTAAGAATTTTAACAGGTCATTAGCCATAAATGTTACTAAATTTTCTTGGAGTGGACTTTAAAAGTAAGCAATAAATCACTTAATACGTTGCTTAACGATATACTTTTATTTATCACTAAAATGCTCATATTTTTCGTACCACTAGTTTAAAAATGATCAGATATTTCTTCTATTGTATCCCAGTTCTTGTATTTTCTCCCTCATCCCTTTTCTGGTCACTCTTGTACATTTATTTAAGTCGTTCATTGACAACTTGGCTGTTCTTTCTATAATTTTATATTTGTAATGATGAAACGTACCTATGATTATATTACAATAGTTTTTTGTAAATAATTTTACAATTTACCGTTCTTTGTGTTCTTATTCTTTCATGGCATAGTCAAGAGTATAATTCTAAATTACCCATTCGCACCAAATTGAAATCCTGAAACAGGAAACTGAAAAGAAAGTTGGAAATTTTCAAAAAATAATATGCAATTTTTGTTTGGTTATGTTTGGATTAACTCATTAATTTGGAAATAGTAGAAGAAATCTGGTCTCTTACTTTGATGAATACAGCCACAATATTTTTCTTTTCCATTTATATAATCTGTTGTATATAGACTGGACCGTTGTATATACAGACAACGACTGGACATACCAAAATCGTAAAACATACCACACTTAAAATAGTTTATATTATCCATTTAAGAAATTCTCCAAAATTCACAAAAATTGGTAAACATTATTTTGTCCCACCACATTAAATTTTTATATTTATTTATATTATTTTTAATCCAATTAATGATCATAAAAGGTCTTTTCTGTAACTTCTTTTTATTATTTTCTGTAAATAGATTTATACTGACAAAAAGTAGCTGTATCCCTCAGAGCAAACGGCCACTATTCTTTTTTATTTCAGTGACAGTGACATTAATAAAAACATAACCTAAAAAAATTGTTAATAATGTTAAATTTAAGGAAATTATAAAAAAAATCATCTTTTTTTAATAAGAAAACAACATTTTTTCCTTTAGTTTCGTGCTCCTAAAGTTCAAATTCGTGTGTGAAAGGTGAAAAATTGAGGGACAGGTAAACTAGAATTTCAGTGTAATGTATTTCCAAGTTTCATTTTAATATTCGCTAATTTAATTTTCACTCGTTTAATTAAATAATTCTAAGTAATATGATTGATCGTATTATGGAATCTTTTATTTACAATTAAATAGAAATAACGTTAACTTTAGTTATGAGCGAGAAAATATATTGTTCGGTAAATACATAAAAACGGATCGTACTGTTTAAAAACCGACGATAACTTTATTATTTATTTTGTAAAACATTTATTTCTGACTTTTCACGTTCACTATATTATTTGGAAACTGGTGATCATATAAAGTTTTTTGTAGTGTATATATATTTTTATTAAGTACTAACTAACTTGTGTTTGCTTGTTTTAATAAAAAAAGCTCTGTACCTGTGATGTAATGTTTGTGTAAGTATTGTCAAGTAGAAAATTCATCAAATTTTAAAACAATTATTATTGAATTTTTGATGTTTTTATGTTTTTATTTTTTTGAAACTCATCAATTTTTTTCATTTTTCACAGTACCAAAATCAATATGCAGAATGTAAATTAGCTCGTACCGAAGACATTCGAGCCAAATTTTGGAGTTTGGAGTGATTTTGAAAGTGCCTTTCCTTCCTACCTTGAAGAATGTGGATTTTAACAAAAAAAAAACATTGTTACCTTTCCTTGGGTTTTATTTTATACTAACTTTACACGATTTTTAGCACATTGGGTAATGTCTATTCTGCAAAATCAATCACAAAGAAATCCTGTTTAAAAATTACTAATTTATTCTTTCTTTTTTTTTCAATTTTGACTTTTAATAACACATTATTCTTCTTAGTTCGGGTCTCTTAATAAATTCAATATTCTCTTTTCTTCAATTTTAAATCTTATTTCTATAACAAAATAACTAGTAAATTATGTCTCTAAAAAGTATTGATGTAAATAAATTCAATTTAGCTAAATCTGAAAAATTGTATTAATTCATTTAGACAAATTTTTAACAGAATATGATGTTATCCCAAATGATAAGCTTACATTTCTACACACATCTCTGTTTTTTCTTTGCTAACCAGCATGTGGAAGTTAACATCTTTAGACAACTTTTTAACATTTAATTTTTTTTCAGTTGGTGAAGTCGTTATTGATAGATGGTAACTGGAGAAAAATACCACCAAGCTTTTCTAAAATAATTAAATAATTTCTAGAATAATTTTTAAGACTCGGCTAGCTTACTTTTTATTTTTTTTTTTACCTAACGGACGGCTTGTCTTGGCTTCCGATCCTTTATTTTTGGCTAGTAGAGTCACGAATTATATTTTTTTAAAGACCTCTCTATATCTATCCTAAAGCTTTACAATTCGCTTTTTTGTTTTGTTCTCGTTTATTCGAAGACCTGTGATTTGGTTTAGAAGGTGCGTTATTTTTTTTAATATAAGAGGTCTATGTATGAAGCACAGGTGCTTAGTCCATTCTAAAAATTTAAAATATAATTATTCGGCGTAAAAAAAATAAAAATCTGTGATCGATAAAGGCGTCACTGTGATAGAAATTAACCCTCGCTAGATGGCGTTGTGTCAAACCGGTAAAACGACTAGCACCTGTCTGTCATACATGGACTTAAATCAAGCGTTCCCTTTTGTTTTATTTGACAGTTAAAGTGACATTTATAAGTTATTTTAATTTTCAAATGGGATTGAGGAAGAAATGTACATATAAAACTAAGGTTAAATTAAAAAAAAAAGATTGTTATTGTTTTTCCCGTAGTGGTAAAACGTTGAAATAAGAACCTTTCGAGACCAGCTCAATTACCTCAAGCTAGAAAAAGAAGAGAGAGAACTAGCTCACTCGCTCCACGTTTTTGTCCATTAAAGTTCCATTTGAACAGTTTTTGGCAGATGAAATTATTAAAAAAAAAATGAGAGCCCAGATGCGAGATGCGGTTTGAGCTGATCTTGATTGCATGTGTAAAGTTTTGTAAAACAAGATTATTTGTGTAAATAAAGCGACAGTTTTCTGACTGTCTTAAGTTTACTTGTGTTTTTTTTTACTTCGTTATAAATAAAATATGAAATTTGTTATGTCTCATATGAAAAAATTAAAAATAAAATATTATACAATTCAAATTGCTGGTTTTCCATAAAAAATTTAACTTAAAGAAAATTAGATTTTAGTTTTTTAAGTTACTAAGTATTTATTTCAGTGGATTATATTTACTATTAGTACTCACTGATTAAGCGGAATTTTGGAATTTTATATCGCGAGTACATTTGACTTTAAATAAGAATAAAATTCAAATCTTCAGTAAATCAAATTCAATCAATTTATTACATAAAATATTATAAAAACAGTATTTCGCGCACCAAGTAAAATTTGACCTCCGTTCTGTTATTTTATTTGTATGAAAATAACTTTTGGATTAACTAAAATAAAAAACAACAGAATTTAATGCTCAATGCGAACCGACACTAAACTTCATTAAATTTCACTCGAACAAATCGTACAGATCGGAGGTCAGATTTTAGACCTTCGTGTTTGAAGGAATGAAATATTTTACGAAAATAAAAAAGCATAGATAAATAAAAAAGTTAACGTTATTATGCATTTTTATGCAATTCATTGTTTAGTTGTTTAATTTTCCTAATGACGTCATCTCTGTCTTGACATTTTCCTTCAAAGCATATCGTGTTTATGGGACAAACGTAATTAGACGGCGAAGGTAGCAAAAATGAAAATTCTCCGCATTTGTCACTTTCCTCTAAAAAAATAACGACAAGTTTCAGATAAATACAATGTAAAAGACTACAAATTAAAAAAAAAACTTATTGGTGAATCTTAAAAAGCGATACGTCCTCTGCTTTTTGATATTATAAATCAGTGTGCAAATCATTTTAACAACTACATCAATACCATCACCTTTACACACGTTCAAAATTATCCCCTTAGAGGGCTTGGTATTTAATAAGATGGGGGTTTAGGCGGGAAAATCAGCACTCAGATATTCAAATAAAAAATATATACCTTTCTGTATACATTAGTGAATGTCCAAACTAATATCAGTAGTTCCCGCCTTCTTAAGCAGCCATGTTTTAATTAAATTCGTTTGTCAATTTATTCGCACAGAACTTTCATATTACTTTATTAATCGACAAGTTTAATTTTTAATATATTTGCTTTTGTTTGTTTAATCTGTGCAAAGTAAGGTGAACATGTTTACACTATATGTCATTTCCCACCTAAAACCCCTTAATAGGGTTTTTTTGGGAATCAATAGTTTTTAATCGGTTTTACTAATTATAAGCGGCAACACTGGATATTCTATATTCTAAACAGCAAGTTCCTAACGTGTTATGAACATACTGAGTTGCGCAGTATAAAATAACTTCCATTATTTTGTACTACGCAGACTCCTAATCCATTATTTTATAACTACGCAACTCAGTATGTTCATAACAAGTTAAGAACTCTCCGAGAACAAGCCTATTATTTGCACTGTTACGCGGATGATAATATCGTCTGAATATCGTTGTCTTTATTCAGACAACGATAATATCAACGCCAGAGGGCAGATCGCTTCTTACGATTCGCCAATTGCTACCGATATGTTTTTTATCATTGATGTATCGATTTTTTATGGCTTTGATCTAGGTACTGACAGAGAACACAGAACTACAAAGTGGCATTTTGATTTTCGCAAAGGGCGAATTTTCGTTGCCTTCTCTGATAAGTGTTATATCTGTCACTTTTGAGCGGCAAATTAATATAATTCTGACATGTCGTTTAATTTGAATTTAAAACAATTGTCTTCTGTGATAGGTTGTTATTACGTTACGTTTGCATGCAAATAGACCATTTTATCTGTCAGTTATGTCAAATGTCAATCATTAAGCTGCTCCTCTGTGCTAAGTTCTTATGCAAATTGACAATTAGAACTGTCAGGTATGTCAAATGTCAAACAGCAGTTTATTGGAAAAAGCGTCTAGAACTAAAGATAAATTAGGAATAAAACTGATCCACAGTATTTTAGAGCGGTGTTGTCAAATTGTGTAATTATTTATTTCAAATTCGTAATGTATATTTTATTCATAGAATCAATTAAATATAGTATGGAAAAGCCAAAATTTGTTTTCTTTTTCATTCTATTGTCCCATTGTTTATACTCACTTAGAATTGTAAAACATTCTTTGCAACAATAATTGCAGTTAAGTCCAGGTCTCGCTTCCTGGCCTAAACCACATGAAACTTCCTTGCACTGTTTCTCATCACATTCAGGACACAAAATTGCGTTGTTAAAATTTACCACGGAAAAAAATAAAAATAATGAAGCGATAAACCACATTTTGAACTCCAACTTACTTTTCACCTTCAAAATAGATCACTTATCTGACATGAAACATTAAAAAGGTAATTAAAATGTAAACGATAAGCGCTAAAGTGTTTATTTTCAATCAGTTGATAATTAAACTGTAAATTAGGCAATACTAAATACATCTAAATTAATTTTAGGTTGCTCATACGCTGGATAAAGTTATTGATTGTTAGTTAGGCAACACTAAATACAAGTAAAAATACTTTAGAGGTGAGTTCGGCTTGGTTACTCTTTTCACTGATAAAAATTCCGTTTAGAAGTTACTGTTAGTTATGCAACATCAAATACATTTATAAGTTGCCTACATTGATTTATGCGATATTTAATGAAATATTGTTTATTTTTTGAGATTTTTAAACTTTAAAACAATCGTCTCAAGTTTGATATTTTCATTTTCTAAAACTCTTATTCTTTCTTTATTTTCTACAATCTGTCTGGAAATATCTTCTACAGGATTTCCGTTAATTTGAATTTTGGGAATAATTTCGGTAACTTTTACGTCGTTGATGTGTGACTGAATCACCATTTGTTGAATTTTCTCCTAAAAAATAATAGTGGGATGACCTATTAAGTTTAGGGGATTTTTTATGATAAATTACTTTTCTAGATTTATGTTTATTTAATTTGTTACTTAATACTTACAAATAAATTTTTAAAATTTTTTGATAAATTCGTTGCGTTTTCTTCATAATCGCAGTATAAAATCTTGACTTTATTTTCCAACGCACTATGATTTTTAGTAATATTTATCAAAGTTTTATTTAACCCATCCAAAATTGTACTAAAATAATCAAATTCTTCTATAAAAAATTGATGCGCTGTATCAATTTTTAACAATTTTTTTTCCAATATTGGAACCTTTTCTATAACATTATCGATCACTTTTTTAGTTTTATCCAAATTTTCTGATAAATTTATTTTTTGTTTTACTAGAAGTTTGGACTCGTTTTTATATAAAGATACCGTCGTATTTAAAGTTTCTATATTATTATTTAAAGTCTTTATTTCGTTTTCACTTTTTAATAGATTGCTGCTTAAATCTTCAATTTTGCTCTTTAAATACGCCATTTCTGATGAATCTAAAAAAAATAATTTATTTCATTTAAAATCTAATTTAATTTGTCTAAAGTATAAAAGTTTCCAAGAACCGAAAAACAGTTTTGATCATTCGGTTATTTCTATTTATGTTTATAAAGTCAACTAAGTTGCATTCTCACTTTTATTTTTTTCTAAATAAAAAATCTCGTAAATTTTGTTTTTTTTTTTACCATTTTGGATAACTATATTTATTTTACGATCCAGGCTCTGGTTATTACTTACTTTTTTTATTTTTTTCATTAAGTGCGGCGCATTCTTTTTCGAGCAAAATTATTTTACCATTTTTCTTTTGCAGATCCTTGTTTAGAGTCTTAATTTTTTGATTTAATTCTTCATTTTCATTTTCTTTATTGAATAGTTTTTCTAAAAGAGCTTTTAGACTACTTTCGATAGTGACCGTTGTTTGCATCATGCAACCAAATTGAGTTAGGTTGTAAATGTTTGACTGTATTTGTCTAAAATGAAAAAAAAATCGAAAATTTTGAACCCATTTTAAAATTTTTCGAACACAAATTAAACAAAAGAATATAATTAACGGAGAAATTGTTCAAAAATAGTATTAAATTGAATTTGGGCCACCCTGTAAAAGACATAATATAAAAAGTTGATAGTTAAATTTTACAGCAATTAAATTCATTTTTTTAAATATCCAATTTGAGCCACACTGTAAACGAAAAAATAATAAAGAAAATTGTTAATATTATATAAAACAAATTAAACAATAATTGAGAATTTTCTATTGTAGCAAATATCTCATGTTATTTCAAAATTAAATTTGATACACCCTGTAATTAAAAAAACATATATAAATGATTTAATTATGCAAATATCTGATTTTTGGACCATCCTATATGCGACAAAATTAAAAAAAAATATATGGAAAAAAAAGTAATTTTTTTTATTGTATAATATACAGTGTGTCCTAATTTTAATTAATTTTTCTGCGTTATTTAAAACTTCATTTTTGGCCACCATTATATTATGCCATAAATTTCAAAAAACTAAAATAAAATTTATTATGAAGAATTAAAATTAGACTACAAATGGAATTTTTTGTTATACTGGGTGTCCTAGATTTAATTTTGCAACAAATGCGTAAAACTTTATTTATAGGCCATTATGTAAGCGATCAAATTAAAAAAAAAATATAAAATGTTAAGAATAATTAAAATTAGACCAAAAGTTGAATTCTTTTAACGTTTGATATACTGGGTGTCTTAGATTAAATTTTGCAGCTAATGTGTAAAACTGTATGGTCTAACCATTCTGTAAGCGATAAAATTTAAAAAAAATAAAGAAAATTGTTAAAAAGAATTAAAATTAGGCTAATAGTGGATTTTTTTAATAGTTATTATACTGGGTGTCTTAGATTAAATTTTGCAGCTAATGTGTAAAACTTTATTTTTAGACCATCCTGTAAGCGATCAAATTAAAAAAAATAAAGAAAATTGTTAAAAAGAATTAAAATTAGGCTAATAGTGGATTTTTTTAATATTTGTTATACTGGGTGTCTTAGATTAAATTTTGTAGCAAATGTGTAAAACTTTATTTTTAGACCATTCTGTAAGCGATAAAATTAAAAAAAAATAAATAAAATTGTTAAGAAGAATTAAAATTAGGCTAATAGTGGAATTTTTTTAATATTTGTTATACTGGGTGTATTAGATTAAATTTTGCAGTAAATGTGTAAAACTTTATTTTTAGACCATTCTGTAAGCGATAAAATTTAAAAAAAAATTAAGAAAATTATTAAGAAGAATTAAAATCAGACTATAAATGGAATTTTTTAAATATTTATTATACTGGATGTCCTAGATTTAATTTTGCAGCAAATGCGTAAAACTTTATTTATAGGCCATCCTGTAAGCGATCAAATTAAAAAAAAATAAAGAAAATTATTAAGAAGAATTAAAATCAGACTATGAATGAAATTTTTTTAATATTGGTTATACTGGGTGTCCTAGATTTAATTTTGCAGCAAATACGTAAAACTTTATTTATAGGCCATCCTGTAAGCGATCAAATTAAAAAAAAATAAAGAAAATTGTTAAAAAGAATTAAAATCAGGCTAATAGTGGATTTTTTTAATATTTGTTATACTGGGTGTATTAGATTAAATTTTGCAGTAAATGTGTAAAACTTTATTTTTAGACCATTCTGTAAGCGATAAAATTTAAAAAAAAATTAAGAAAATTATTAAGAAGAATTAAAATCAGACTATAAATGGAATTTTTTAAATATTTATTATACTGGATGTCCTAGATTTAATTTTGCAGCAAATGCGTAAAACTTTATTTATAGGCCATCCTGTAAGCGATCAAATTAAAAAAAAAGAAGAAAATTGTAAGGAAGAATTAAAATTAGACTATGAATGAAATTTTTTTAATATTTGTTATACTGGGTGTCCTAGATTTAATTTTGCAGCAAATACGTAAAACTTTATGTATAGGCCATCCTGTAAGCGATGAAATTAAAAATAATAAAGAAAATTGTTAACAAGAATTACAATTAGGCTAATAGTGGAATTTTCTAAATATTTGTTATACTGGGTGTCTTAGATTAAATTTTGTAGCAAATGTGTAAAACTTTATTTTTAGACCATCCTGTAAGCGATCAAATTAAAAAAAAATAAAGAAAATTGGTAAGAAGAATTAAAATTAGGCTAATAGTGGAATTTTTTTAATATTTGTTATACTGGGTGTCCCAGATTTAATTTTGCAGCAAATATGTAAAACTTTATTTATACGTCATCCTATAAGCGACAAAATTTGAAAAAAAAATTAAAGAGAATTGTATAATAGCAAAGAGAATTATTAAGAAGAATTAAAATTAGATTTAAAATGGATTTTTTCAAATATTTGTTATACTGGATGTCCTAGATTTAATTTTGCAGCAAGAATTAAAAAATGTGAGGAAATGAAGAAATCTAAATTGTAGGAAGATAAAAATTGTATAAATATATAAAAAAAATATTTACTCAGTGTGATAGATATCTTCTTTGTGTATTTCGAACAGTGTTAGTAAATTTTTCATGCAAGACATGGCTGAAGCACAACTATCACATTTGTTCATCGAAATAATTTCAGTCTGGGATTTTATATTATTATATTTTTTAACTACTTCTTGACAACTTTTGACCATTTCTTGATCATTGTGGTCTGAAGTTTCAAATATGGAGTTATTATTTGCCTAAAAATAAAAAATATATAGACAAATATAAAAACAAAATATAGAAAAATATATAAAAATATAGAAAAATATATAAAAATATATAACAATATATAAAAATATATAAAAATATAGAAAAATATAGAAAAATATAGAAAAATATAGAAAAATAAAGAAAAATATAGAAAAATATAGAAAAATATATAAAAATATATAAAAATATAAAAAAATATAGAAAAATTTGTCTATTACCATTTTCTCTAAAACGATTTCAATAATATTTGTCAAATTTTTAAAACTACAACCAATGGTCATTTGTTGTGGCTGAAGTATCAAAGGATTTCTAAAATCTTCACATTTAATTTGATCCTGAATTATCGTCAGTATCAACCTTATACCAACGTACAACCTAAAATGTATTTAATAACCAAAATGACCGACTTTTACCATTTTTTTCCAAATAATGAAAATAAAATAAAAAAAGATTTACTACTCAATGCAATGATTTTTCTTCTTTATCATCATGTGGCCTGTAACTCTTAAAATCATA
Organism: Neocrepidodera transversa; assembly: GCA_963243735.1. Classification (NCBI taxonomy): domain Eukaryota; kingdom Metazoa; phylum Arthropoda; class Insecta; order Coleoptera; family Chrysomelidae; genus Neocrepidodera; species Neocrepidodera transversa. Next base: position 1,828,859 of record OY725341.1, on the reverse strand, counting down.
CAGTTAATTGTTTAAATATTCATTTTTATATATATTTTTTTTTTATTTGTAATGATACATAAATATTTCTTACCTGTCTATTATTAATTCTAAAAATATCTGAACATTATTAACTTGAAAAATATTCTTTTCTTCAATATAATTATTTACGAATAGATAATTTTTAGTAGGAAATAACCACGATGCAATATCTTTATCGCCGTTAAAGCAATCCAAACTTTCATTTAATGATAGCAAATCTTGTTTTAGAGATAACAGCAAAGTTCTATTGACATGATCCATTTAAATGACAATCTATTTGACAATTTTTTAGAATGTTTAAGTCATTTCTTAATTAAAAAACGCTGAGACAGATCAAAGACAACACAGAAGATTGCTAAAGCTATAAAATACAACGTGACAAATTGAACAGTACGCAGTGAATTTTTTTTTTAGCGCGAAATTTCTCAATTGGTCAATTGCAAATAAAAATATTCTCAAAACTTTCAAGTATTTTAAAACTTGTTAGGGGATTCATTACCGTTTAGAGATATAGACCCTCTGTCGGTTCCAGTTTGTATTGGCGCTTATTACATAGGTGGAATAAGTTATACCGTGTCTCATTGGTAGATGGCGTTAGCTGTCTGCCTGAGTACAACATCCTTTTAAAAATACAGGGTGGCTACTTTTTAATAGGGACAGTATTGTTATCTCGTAAACGGTAGACGCTAGAAAATCGCTTAAATGGAGAAAAATGTACGAAATATAAAAATAGATAAAACGATTTTTTGAAACCTAAAATATTCCTATTGGTTCCGGAGTTAAACGACAAAATCCGAATTTGTCGAAAATCGTTTTTTTTGGCATCAGTGGAATTTTGAGTTAATTTAAATAATATAGCAATAAACATGATTCTATTAATAAACATGATTCTATTAATCATAAGCATATCTTTGACAAGATATACCGAGTCCGGTCAGAATGCTATTACTATTAGGCTCCACATAAGCGGGGATGCCACTCCCCCTTGGTATGTCAGATGGAGATAGTGTCTTGCCCTATCTTTGTCTTTGCTATTCTACTGGAAAACAATTGCGACATCCATTTGGAAGTCGTGCGCTGTTTACCTCTCGTTCATCTAGTACTCTTGTGCTAGCTTCATGTGGATTGTTGCCAAAAATATCTTCTATGTCTTGAAAGACTCCTACCACAATTTCCTTGTAAGCAAGTACTTACTGAATATCATTAGCCAGTTGCATAAGTACTGTGTACGTGCTCAATATGCATACTGGTGTCTCTTTTTCCTGCTGGAATGAAGGTGACTTTGATCCTTCTCCATTCTGGTATATAGCCTAGTTTAAGACTGCTCCGACTAATGCGAATGATATGGGGCTGAAGCAGAGCTGGGAAGACTCCATCGACCTCTGGGGAGAAATTGTTTATTGCCCATCTTAATCGGCTACTATTACATTACTAGGTATTTTTGCGGCTTCCCTAGTATATAGGTCTATTATATCCCTCTAGCGTATTTCCCGTGGGGATGAGTCTGCTTCTAAGAAAGTGAGTTTCGAGTAGAAGCACTTTCTGTGAAGCTCCCGTTTGGCTTTTATTGTATTGATCCTGCCTTTTGCCAATTATTTAGACTCATTAAATGTTGATAGAAGTAAAATCAAGACAGTATTACGAAGCGGAAGATTGTTAAGTCTAGTCTTGGAAAAAGTACAATCTGAAGTAGAATTTTAAAATCTACAAAAGCAACTATTTGATATGGGTAAAAAATATTATATGCGTCTGTCGGTGTATAAATAATTTTTATAATTATACAATCAAAACAATACGTTGTAATAGTAAACAATAATATCTTGAAAATGTTATCAATTTTCTTTTAAGATAAATCCGTAGCCAAGGTTAATATTTTTTTTAAACTAACTTCTGTGGAAATACCGTTTGAGATTAAAACACAAGCATACGCCCAGCGTGTTCCACTTTTGCAAAAAAAAAACGGTTATTGATTAAGTTGCAATTTTTTTTTCAGAATTATAATTAGTATTTATATGAACTTTATTAAATTCATGATTAACTTTATTAAAATTGCAGCCCCGCCTTCGGTTCGTACTCCAAACTTTCACATTCGTGCAAAAAATGTTTATGCTTTAATTTACTATTTTAAATTTTCTTTGTTTATATAATAAAAAATATTAACGTCCTAGTAAGAAAATAATTAACTTATAGGATGTAAGATCGTATTATTGAGTAGGGACTAATTAATCAAAAATTGACTTATCGGTTTTTAATACAGTCTTGAAACCGCAAGTGATTAGTAAACACACAAGTTATAGTTAGTTACCTAATTAAATATGTTTTTAACTGTATCAAAGTTAATACTAACAAATCTCATTTTATTACTAATTTCGTTGGTTTGTTTTGCTGCTGAAGATTTGAAATTCAAGTATCATTCAAATGAAGAGTTACAAAGTGTATTGGAAAAATTTACAAAAGATGGTGATCCGAAATTAAAGAAAAAAATGTACAATATTGGATATTCTTCTGGAAGACCAAAAAGTGGTGAGTTAAAAATTTTTCTACTTTTTATAGTGTATGGACAGCTATATTCCTATACCTACTCTAAAAATAACTAATTATCCTTCTTAATTAAACAAATCAATTTGTTTCAAAATTTACTAAAAAATTCTTGTTCTAAATGTATAAATAATGTTATGATGTTTATTGATTTTTAAGTCACCATATACAGAAAAGAAAATATCAATTTTTCTACAATTTTCCCCATATTTATGTTTTCATCATTTTTAATTTTTATAGTGTATGGACAGCTATATTCCTATAGCTACTGTAAAAATAACAATTTATCCTGATTAATTAAACAAATAATAATTTTTATACCTATTTGTTTTTTTTTTCTCTATTTTTTCCGATTTTTTCTTTTCTTCTAATTTTTTCTCATTTCTGATTTTTTATTTTGTTTTCTGCTTTTTCTGTTTTTTTCTGATTTTTTCTGGTTTTTTTTTCAATTGTTTTCTCTTTTTTTCTAATTGTTCTGTTTTTTTTTCTAATTCATTGTGTTGTTTTTCATTTTTTTCTCATTTTTTCTCATTCCTCTGATATTTTTGGGTTTTTTTGTGAATTTTTGCATTTTTTGCTGTATTTTTCCATTTCTTGCGGTTTTTTGTAAATCATTTTTAAATTTTATAGTGTATGGACAGCTATATTCCTATACCTACTCTAAAAATAACTATTTATTTTGGTTAATTAAACAAATATTCTTTTTTATACCTAATTGTTTACAAAATTTCACATTTTATAAAAAATTATTGTTCTAAATGTATAAATAATGTTTATTGATTTTTAAGTGACCATACACAGAAAAGAAAATATCAATTTTTCTACAATTGTCAACATATTTATGTTTTCATCATTTTTAATTTTTATAGTGTATGGACAGCTATATTCCTATAGCTACTGTAAAAATAACAATTTATCCTGATTAATTAAACAAATAATAATTTTTATACCTATTTGTTTTTTTTTATTTTTTCCGATTTTTTCTTTTCTTCTAATTTTTTCTCATTTCTAATTTTTTATTTTGTTTTCTGCTTTTTCTGTTTTTTTTTTCTGATTTTTTCTGTTTTTTTTTCAATTGTTTCCTCTTTTTTTCTAATTGTTCTGTTTTTTTTTCTAATTCATTGTGTTGTTTTTCATTTTTTTCTCATTTTTTTCATTTTTTCTCATTGCTCTGATATTTTTGGGTTTTTTTGGGAATTTTTGCATTGTTTGCTATATTATTCGATTTCTTGCGGTTTTTTGTAAATCATTTTTAAATTTTATAGTGTATGGACAGCTATATTCCTCTACTCTAAAAATAACTAATTATCCTTGTTAATTAAACAAATCAATTTGTTTCAAATTTTACTAAAAAATTCTTGTTCTAAATGTATAAATAATGTTACAATGTTTATTGATTATTAAGTGACCATACACAGAAAAGAAAATATTAATTTTTCTACAATTTTCTCCGTATTTGTATTTTCGTCATTTTTAAGTGACCATACACAGAAAAGCAAATATCAATTTTTCTCCAATATTCTTAAAATTTTTGTTATCATTATTTTTTAAAGATTGTAGTGTATGAACAGCTATATACATACATTTAATGTAAAAATAACTATTTATGCTTGTCAATTAAACAAATATTAATTTTTACGGCTAATTCTTTACAAAATTTAAAATTTTATAAAAAAATCGTATTAAAATAATTTTATAATGAATACTTACTTTAAGTAACCATACACTGTAAAAACAATTATCAAAATAACCGAAAGTAACTTATTTTTCTAATTTTTTTATTTATTTTTTTTAATCTCCGATAACAATTTATCACCCTGTGTATATTGGAAGTGATATTGGTCGAAATTTTTGATAATTAAAATTTTTGCTGTTTTGAGATTTTTTCTAATTAGGATTTTTGTAGGTTGAAATTTTTGTTGTTTGAGATTTTTGCTAGTTTGGATTTTTATGGTTGGGATTTTTGGTATTTAAAATTTTAGATTGTTGAAATTTTTGCTGTTTGGGATTTTTATTAATTGAAATTTTTTCTGGTTGAGATTTTTGTTAGTTATGACTTTTTTGTCTATTGGGATTTTTGCTAGTTAAAATATTTTCCTTATCAGGATTTTTATTAGTTGAAATTTTTGTTGTTTAGGATTTTTATTAATTGAAATTTTTGATAATCGGGATTTTTGTTAGTTGGAATTTTGTCTGTTTGGGTTTTTATTAGTTGATATTTTTGCTGGTTGACATTTTTGCTAGTTAGGAATTTTATCGGTTGGGATTTTTACTAGTTAAAATTTTTGCTGCATTTGATTTTTGCTAGCTGAAATTTTTCCTGTTTGGGATTTTTTTTAATTGAAATTTTTGCTGGTTGAGATTTTTGTTAGTTAGGACGTTTGTCTATTGGGATTTTTGCTAGTTAAAATTTTTCCACATCAGGATTTTTATTAGTTGAAATTTTTGTTGTTTAGGATTTTTATTAATTTCAAAATTTTGTTGGTTGGGATTTTTGCTAGTTAGGACTTTTATAGTTTGAGATTTTTACTAGTTAAAATTTTTGATTATCGAGATTTTTGTTAGTTAGAATTTTTTATGGTTGGGTTTTTATTAGTTGATATTTTTGCTGGTTGACATTTTTGCTAGTTAGGAATTTTATCGGTTGGGATTTTTACTAGTTAAAATTTTTACTAATTTTGATTTAAGCTATCTGAAATTTTTCTGTTTGGGATTTTTATTAATTGAAATTTTTGTTGCTTGAGATTTTTGCTAGTTAGGACTTTTGTCTATTGGGATTTTTGCTAGTTAAAATTTTTCCTCATCAGGATTTTTATTATTTGACATTTTTGTTGTTTGGGATTTTTATTAATTGAAATTTTTGTTGGTTGGGATTATTGCTAGTTAGGAGATTTATCTTTTCGAGATTTTTGCTAGTTAAAATTTTTGATGGAATTTTTTCTGGTTGGATTTTTATTAGCTGATATTTTTGCTGGTTAGGATTTTTTTCTGTTGGGATTTTTGCTAGTTAAAATTTTTACGATTTTGATTTTTACTAGCTAAACTTTTTGCTGTTTGGAATTTTTATTAATTAAAATTTTTGTTGGTTGAGTTTTTTGCTAGTTAGGACTTTTTTCGTTTAGAAATTCTTAGTTAAAATTTTTGCTAATCAAAATTTTTGTTATTTGAAATTTTTGCTGGTTTTAATTTTTATTAGATAGGATTTTTATCTGTTGAGATTTTTGTTAGTTAAAACATTTTTGACGATCTAGATGTTTGCTAATTGGAATTTTTTCTGATTGAGATTTTTATTGATTGAAATTTTTGTTATTTGAGATTTTTGCTAGTAAAAATTTTTGCTGATCGGGATTTTTGTTACTTGAAATTTTTGCTATTTGGGACTTTTACTAATTGAGATTTTTGCTAGTTAAACTTTTGTCAGTTAAGATTTTTGTTAGTTAATATTTTTGTTAATCGGGTTTTTTTATAATTTTTGTTAATTGAAATTTTTGCTAGTTAAAATTTTTACTGGTTAGTATTTTTGTCGGATGGAATTTTTGTTAGTTAAAATTTTTGTTAGTTAAAATTTTTGTTAGTTGAAATTTTTGTTGTTTGAAATTTTTGTTATTAGTTAAGACTTTTGGCGGTTGAGATTTTTGTTATTTGGATTTTTACCTGTTTATGATTTCTGCTGGTTGGAATTTTTATTCATTAAGATTTTTTCTAGTTAACATTTTTGTTCCGGATTGGTTGAAATTTTTGCTGTTGATCAGTATTTTTTTCAATTTAAAATTTTTGCATTAGGTAAAATACGTTGAAACACACTTTTTATTTCAGTTAAAAAATAATACCAATTAAATAATAATTTAAGGATATTTATTTTTAGGTAACCAGATATTATCAGTCGCATTTCAGTAGCTGATAATTTATCATGAAATTTCATAAATATATTTGTTTTGTTTTTCTTAATTAGTTTAGAGATAAATACGCAATTTATTTATTTTTAACTGAATTAAATAAAATTAATGATAGTTATTTTATTTTTAATTAGGTATAGAACCATCCCCATTATGGGTACTGGAACTAACAGCAGCTCCAATTGAAAAAATAGGAGTACCCAATGTTAAATTAGTTGGTAATGCTCATGGGACTGAACCAGTTGGACGGGAACTTCTTTTACATTTTATACAAGTAAAAAACAATAATATTTATAATAATAATAATAATAATTTATCTATTTTTAGTACTTAATTGATGAATATGGAAAAAACGATACCATCACTTACCTTCTAGATAATACTAGAATCCACATACTACCTTCTCTAAATCCAGATGGTTTTGCTATTGCTAAAGAAAATTTTTGTCATGGCTGTTCATCATGTTTAGGTTTTGGTGTTACAGATGAAGATATTGTAGTTTCTAGCAACTTTCCCGATTATTTTCACAAAAATGAAGTACTCGAACATGCTAAAGAAACTGTCGCTCTTATGAATTGGATGGACGACGTCAAGTTTATACTGTCTGGAAGTTTTTTTGGGAGTTTCATTGTTGCTATTTATCCTTATTGCAATAAAAGTAATTATAATTATAATAACACCTGGATAAAATTCACTAAAATATTATCCAGAATTTATATCTTTTTAAAGCTCAAGTTAATCATAGCCTCGTTCGTAAAACAACTCGTACTATAAAAAGTCATCTACGGGATTTTTAACATAAAATACTATTATATAGAAAGAGCGAGATTTTTTTTCATTTTTATGATTTTTTCACGTTTTATTTTCTCATTTTTCAGATTTTTTGATATTTTTATGTTTTTTATCTGATTTTTTCTAATTTTTGCTCATTTCTTCTCATTGGTCTGCATTTTTTTCTATTTCTTTATTTTTATTATAATTCTTTCTTTTGTTGTTTTTTTTGCGATTATTTTCGATTTTTTTGCCGTTTTTTCCGATTTTGTTGCGATTTATTTCGAATTTTTTTATTTTTTTTTAACGGTTACAATTGTTTCCGGTTTTTTTGTTGTTTTTTGTTTTTTTTGCGATATTTTTCGGTTTCTTACGGTTTTTTGTAAATTCTTTTTTGCGTTTTTTCGGATTTTTTAAATTTTTTTTTCTGATTTTTTCAGTTTTTTTTCGATCATTTCCTCTTTTTCTAATTGTTCTGTTTCTTTTCTAATTCAGTCTTTTGTTTTCTCATTCCTCTGACTTTTCCGTTTATTTTTGCGAATTTTTGCATTCTTTTTGCTAAAATTTGCGCTTTCTTGCGGTTTTTTGTATATTCTTTTCGCTTTTTTGCGTTTTTCCGGGTTTTTATTTTTTTTAATTTTTTCGTTTTTTTCTGTAATTTACAATTTTATTTTTCTTTTTTTTCCAATATTTTATGATTTTTTTTAATTCTTTCCACTGTATTTGATTTTTTTTTCCTGTTTTCATTTCTGATTTTTTGTTTTTTTTTCAGATTTTTCTGTTTTTTTTTTTCAGATTTTTTCAGTTTTTTTTTCGATTGTTTCCTCATTTTTTTCTAATTGTTTTGTTTTTTTCTAATTCATACTTTTGTTTTCTCATTTTTTCTCATTTGCCTCATTTTTTTTCATTTTTTCTCATTCCTCTGATTTTTTCCGTTCTTTTTCTTGCGAATTTTTGCATTTTTTGCGATATTTTTCGGTTTCTTGCGGTTTTTTGTAAATTCTTTTTCGCTTTTTTTCGGTTTTTTACAATTTTTTTTATTTTTTCGTTTTTCCCTAATTTACAATTTTATTTTTCATTTTTTTCCCAATATTTTATGATTTTTCTTTTAATTATTTCATGTTTTTGCTTTTTTTAAATTTTTTTCAATTTTTTCCGATTTTTTCTTTTCTTCTACTTTTTTCTCATTTCTGATTTTTTATTTTTTTTTCTGTTTTATCTGTTTTTTTTTCGATGTTTCCTCATTTTTTTCTAATTGTTCTGTTTTTTTTCCAATTCACACTTTTGTTTTCTCATTTTTATCAATTTTTTTTCATTTTTTCTCATTCCTCTGATTTTTGTTTTCTCATTTTTTCTCATTTTTATCATTTTTTCTTATTTTTTTCATTCCTCTGACTTTTTCCGTTTTTTTCTTGTGAATTTTTTCATTTTTTCCCTAATTTACAATTTAATTTTTCATTTTTTTTCCAATATTTTATGATTTTTCTTTTAATTCTTTCCCATGTTTTTACTTTTTTATTTTTTCAAATTTTTTTTCTTCTACTTTTTTTCTCATTTTTCTGATTTTTTATTTTTTCTGCTTTTTCTGTTGTTTTTTCTAGTTGTTCCTTATTTTTTCTAATTCTTTCTTTTGTTTTCTCATTGTTTCTTATCCTCTGACTTTTGCCGTTTTTTCGTTTCTTTTTCTCTCATTTTTCTGATTTATCTTTCTCTTGTTTCTTGATTTTTTCAGGTTTTTTGTAAATTTTTTTAATTTTTTTCTTATTCTTCTGATTTTTTTGAATTTTGTCAATTTCATTCGATTTTTGTCGATTTCTTTCGACTTACTTCGATTTCTTTCGCATTTTGCGTTAATTTTTACAGTGTGCAAAAAATCACAAAAAAATCTTACAAAATGTCAAAAAAACTTCATAAATTGTAAAAAAATCGCAAAAACTCGAAATAAAATGGCAAAAATTGCAAAAAAAAAATTGCAAAAAACACAAAAAAGAGAGTAGGCACATACAGCATTTTTGTAACTTTTACATTATTTATTACTATTAATTACATTGTTTCCATTTTATTTTCCATTAGTTTGCACGTTTTATTATTTCCTTCGTTTGTTTTAATTTTTTTTTTTTCAGATGAAACGTTTAATGAAAATCCGACTCCGGACGATGACGTATTCCAACATTTAGCTAAAACTTATTCCAATAATCACGCAACAATGCACAAAGGATTAAATTGTCCTGATTCTAAAAAACGTTTCGATCAAGGAATTGTCAACGGTGCATCATGGCACAACCACGATGGTAAGTTATTATTATTAAATTCCATATTTATACAGGGTGGGCCACGCTCAACGGGACGGAGCTTACTGGGAAAACGAAAAATGTTATGAAAAAGTTATTTTTCAGGAATACGTAGGCTAGTGACGACTACATTTCTAAATTAGTTAGACATATACAAGGTGTTCCAAAAAAGCGTGATATATCAAAGTTATGTTTTTTTTTTAATGGAACACCCTGTATTTTATTTTATTTTTGAAGTATATTGAACAAAATAATATATTTTATACGATTACTGCGTTATTCTAAATGGGACACCCTGTATTTTGTTATTGTAATAAAAGGGTAAAACAATTCCCTTTCAAATTACTACAAGCTTCCCTATACCAATATCTAAACCAAATAACTTTTTCATAACATTTTTCGTTTTCCGAGTAAGCTCCGTCCCGTTGAGCGTGGCCCACCCACATGAAACAATTTTTTTTGTTTTATCTACTATGTAATCTTTCTTAGGGTAAATTCAATTTAAAATTTTGTTCAATAACCAACAAAAAATTAAATATTTTTATCACTCCTTTAATAATATTATAATGTTATACAGGGTGTCCCAAATAAGAGTGATCGATTTTAAATGTAAATGCACAATGTATTAATTGCTCTAAATAAATCAGGTTTTCACTAATTGTTTTCTTTTACTCAAAAGTTTTTTATGAAGTTTGTTTAGATTTTATCTCGTCAATACAGTGTGATTTACTAATTTTGATCAAAATAAATGGGAAAAATATGTGTTATTTTAAATGGAACACTCTGTATATTTTCATGGAATTTAAAAGAGCGATTCATCATCTTTTAAAAAATGTATTTTGCTTTCCTATCAACAAAGATATTCGAAATTTCAGGAAATACTGCATTTTTCCTTATGAAAAAACGAAATTCAATAAAAATTTTACAAAAAATTTATTTAGAAACAAAAAATAACATTAGAGATATTGTCGGAAACATTTAAAATTAAAAAATCGCGCAAAATGTTAAAAATTCGTTAAAACTCACAAAAATCTCAAAAAACTGCAAAAAAACCAAAAAAACCTCAAAAAATGGCAAATAATTGGAAAAATCGCAAAAAATGACAGAAAATCGCAAATAATCACATTTGAAAATTATTAAAAAATGGCAAAAAATCGGAAAAAAATTAGACAAAAAAAAAACAAAAAGACAAGAAAAAATTTGAAAAATATCGAAAAATGTCAAAAACCCGCAAAACATGGCAAAAAACTGAACAAAAAACCAAATAAATCTCAAAAAATGGCAAATAATCGGAAAAATCGCAAATAATCGGAAAAATAAAAAAACAGGAGACATTTAAAAATACTTAAAAAATGGCAAAAAATCTGAAAAAAATAGAATAGAAAAACGAAAAGATAAGAAAAATTATAAAATATCGCAAAATGTCAAAAAACCGCGAAAACCGCAAAAATTGCAAAAAAATCGAAAATAATTAGGAAACAAAAAACAATCGGAAAAAATTAAATTATACGAAAAAGTCTCAAAAAATTGCAAAAAACCGCAAAAAAAGCGAAAAAAAGGAAAACATCAAAAAAAATTGAAAGAAAAAATCATTAAGCATTGGGAAAAATTGAAATATCGAAAACACAAAAAAATCCTACAAAATATCAAAAAAGTGCATAAATTACCAAAAATCGAAAATAATTGGGAAACAAAAAACAATCGGAAAAAATTAAAACATACAGAAACAACGAAAAAATTGCAAACGAAAAAAAAACCGAAAAAAATGGAAAGTATCAAAAAAGAAATCAAAAGACAAAATCATGAAACATTTTGAAAAATTAAGAAATCGAAAACACAAAAAATGGTAAAAAATATTGTAAAAAATCAAAATGTCAAAAAAACTTCATAAATTGTAAAAAAATCGCCAAAAATCGAAATAATTGCAAAAAAAAATCGCAAAAAAAAACAGAAAGTAGGCACAATCAGCATTTTTGTAACTTTTACATTATTTATTACTATTAATTACATTATTAGTTTTATTAAATATTTGTTAAAATAATACATATTTTTTCCATTTATTTTGAAAAAAATATTTGTAAATCACCCTGTAGTGACGAAATAAAATGTAAACAAACTTTATAAAAAACTTTTGGGTAAACGAAAACAATTAGTGATAACCCGATTTATTTAGAGTAATTAATACATTGTGCATTTACATTTAAAATCGATCACTCTTATTTGGGACACCCTGTATAATGTTACACCATTCAGAGGTAGACCACCATTAAAAACATGAAAAAAAAAATAATGCAAGGTAGTACTTTTATTTTACTTTAAAACTATAATAATAACTAAATGTCAGGACTTGTTCAAATGTGATTTAATATTCCCTTAAAAATATAATGGCGTAAGATCCGATAAATTCAATTTTCTTAATATTGTAACGAGGCCGGCCCTATTTGATGAACTGTATACAGAATCTTGGTGACTCATTGGACTAGCACCCGAGAAACATAAAGACGCAACTAGATATCTTTTGAATTACCAATAAGGGATCAGTTGAATTTTGTATGTCATGTTAGATACAAATTACGAAAATATTACAATATGTTTTAGTTTTTTTAATTACATTCGCTGATTTTCAGTATTTGGCGCCAAAAGATTTATTTTTATTTTAGCTGATATGACGGATTATAATTATATTTTCCGTGGTTGCATGGAAGTTCGATTAGAGATATCTTGTTGCAAGTACCCAGATAAGGAGGAACTTGAGAATTTGTGGAACGATAACAAAAATGTAAGAAAAATTAATTAACGTATAATTGTACTTTTACAATCATTTTTTTTAGGCATTAATAGAATATTGTATGCAAGCTAATCGGGGCGTAACTGGACAAATTTTGGATAGCACTACGAAATCGCCTATAGAAGGTACCATGAAAATTATTGGTAGAGAAATGGAATTTAAAAGTTCTAATAAAACTGGAGAATTTTGGAGAATTTTACTGCCCGGTGAATATATTATCCAGGTATTTTAATATTTTTTGAAACAATGACAGAAAAAAAAGTTTAATAAAAAAACAGTTAAAAATAGTAAAAAATAACAGGGTAGGGGAAAAACGGATAAAAAAGTTTGAAATATAAAAAAAAGTTGTGCAGTCAGAGGACCCCCGTTAGGAAATATGTACGTTATTTTTTCATTTGTAACCATGATTTAATCTCTCTCTCTCTCTTTTTTACCTATTTTTGCTTGTTTTTTTATTTTTGCCTATTTTCTCTATTTTTCCCTATTTGTACAGTGTAAAACCTTATCACGGTAATGGGGAAAATATGGACTATATTTCAAAAATAAAAAAAACAATCTTTATTCTTAAAAGAAAAGAAGAAGAAAAACTTTCACCGTAAAAAGAGGGAGAAATAAACTAAATAAAGACCGAAGGTAGTTATAAAAGATAGTTATAAAATTTTAAATTAAGGTACTAAATAGTGAATTGTGAATTTTGATAAAAGTTTTAAGATATTATAGATATAGATTAAAAAAAAAAACGAAGTTTTAAGAAATTATAAACACAGATTTTTCAAAAACCGAAACCGATATCTAAGAATATATATTAATATGAGATAGGAAAATATATTCTCTTACATCCATTATATTATATATGTTTACATTAATTAGATATTTATAATCATGAAAACGAAAAAAGAAAATTTTATTTGTTGAAATAATTTTTAAATTCAATGAGACATCCTATATAAATTTATTTTCATACGCATCAATAAAAGAAACAATTAATTCGCCGGACAAAAAAAAATGCTAAGCAATATTTCACAAAAAGCGAACTACTAAATTTACGCATATCAATTTTTAATTGGGCGTACCAATAAAATTTAAAAGAAATTAATGCGAAAAGAAAATAGTTATAAATGAAATATTTACAAATTATTTTCTTTTTAATACGATAAACTGAGTATATAATTAAATACTCAAACTGAATTATTTTTATAAATAATTCCAAGATAGGATAAGATAAATAGCAAGATAAAGATAATTCATAATGATAAAGGGTAGTAAAAAGACGAAGCTCAGCAGACTTATAATGAATGAATAATAATTAACTTTACAACAAATTCAATTCATTACGATACTGATAAACTAAATTCAATTAACCGGTATTAAGGAAGCTAATTAAAAATATAAAAAAATTTGCAAATATTCATCAATAAAGATATAAAGATATTATAGGATGTCACATTAGTTAAAGATAAAAAGATATTTAAAGGTATAAGAAGGAAGAGAAAAAAATCCAAAGGGAGAGAATATATTTCGGTAGAAACTACTTTATTTATAATTAATTATTAGTTAGATAGAATTTTTTATATTATTATAATGTTTCCTTGAATTCGGATACGACCGGACCTAAAAGTATTATTCGATATTCCGCAACAAAATGAACAAAAAAAAGTAAAATTTACATTAAACGAAAGGTAGAGAGTACAAACGAGAAGTGAGACATAGAATGTAAAGATAAAATTTTAACAAGATAACTATTCTGATAGGTTAATAAGAGAACTCTAATTATTATCAAAGGCGCAATGAATATTATTTTCAGATAAATAACTAAAAAATTAATTTTTTTAGCGGAAAATTGTGAATAACACATATTCACACAATACGAAAAAGATAAAGGAATCCAGCTTGAAATGCATTTTTCAACTGGTTACAACCAATAAATCAACTATATCGGTACGATATGATAAGTTTCTCATAAGAATTACCATGGAGAAATCGCGATCAAGATAGAAAGAAATGCTCCAAAACAAATCCACGACTTGATCTAATTTACTCTAATAAAATTCCTAAAAGAGAAAAGATACTAATTAAATTCCCAAACATTTTAACATCGATATGTCTTAAATATAGAAGGCACTATAAAAAAATTACGGATTTATGAATTTAAATAAGATTTAAATAAAACGAAGTCATAAAGAAAAATTAAAAAAAAAATGTTAAGAAGATAATGAGAAAGAAAAAATGTTTAAATGTCAGTTTATTAGAAAACCTTTTTAATTACATCTGTAAAACCGGCCAATTTCCTGAAATCTAACCTTATATTTAACTTCATTATTTAATAGAAAATCTACATTAATTTCAAAACCCATTATCAACATTTTCTTTTTAAATTAAACTAATTAAATTCAAAGCTAAAATTATAAAAAAAAATTAAAACAGTAAATAAATAAATTCAGAGAGAGAAAAAACTACCTCTTAAATTGAAACAGCACGCGACGAATTTGAACCTTCTGAGTTGCGCAGTATTGTCCCTAGCAGATTGCATTTTCGAACAAGCGTGTGTTCGCAGTTTAAATTTACGTAGGACAGGGGCGGATTAAGCTTAAATTTTTAATCAGTACATGTTATAGATGAATAAAACCATGAACAAATATTATGAAACAGAAATTGTTTAATAATTATTATTTTCTATTAAGAATGCTGTTTTAATACCAGTGTTAATGTTTTCCAAAATCATTTTATAGGATTGTTTACTTACTTAAGGTAGCTAATACCCGGCATTTTCCCTTTGTTGGGGCACGAAATTACCATACAACCACTCACAGTCTTTTATTTACTATTATTACCCTAGTTATTTGTCCAAATAATAAACCAAACTAAGAGCTGTGCTTAATAAACCAAATTTGCACTAAGAAATCCACACTTAATACTTAATAATCACAAAGGAGAGCGGGAATATGAATACGGAATACGGATCTGGACGCTTGACATTGAAATCAACATGAAGTTTACAGTGTTGCCACAGTATTTTGAAATGTAAGTAGATTTCCTGATTTTAAGATTTTAATACAAATCAGGAAGTCTTCAACAACAATACCAAATTCATATATATTAGCATCACTGCAAATAAAAAATAGTTTAACTGCGCATGAGCAGCATTGTCCGGTAAACAACTCTTGGCACACTTTGGCCTATGGAAACTCCTATACCGTTAGCTATATAGAAATAGATTATATTATATATATATATATATATATATATATATATATATATATATATATATATATATATATATAGATATATTTTCGATACAAGATGAGATCATTTGGTGATATTTAGTATACAAGTGGAGATCCATTTTTACAAGACGAGATCCAAATCGGATCTCACCTTGTTTCTATGTGTATTTCATGTTTATTTCATAAATGAGGGTGGGGGCAGTCCGTATTTGAATTTTAGGTCGGATCTCAATTTTTCCATTTTTATCAATTTTTATACACTAATAGTTCAGGCATCAGAGATTTCTCCTAATGAGGGCGCTGCAATATGAACGTATATGTGATTCACGTTTTACATACAACCTGAGATCCTCTATATTTAGGAATGGCAATGACATAACTTTGATAAAAGTGATGTTTGTTTAAATGTTTTGTAAAATGATTATAAATAATATATTTCAAGTTCAAATAGCGCTAATACCATATGTTCCATATCTTGTCTGAAATCGTTTTTGGGCGGGCGCTTAGTTAATATTAAAGATAGAAAGCTGCGGTTTTTACCAACATATTCTGTAGTTAATTATTTAGGGCACGTCTGTGGAAATTCTTTTAAATTATTTTTAGTAAAAGTGATACGACTGTAAACTTTTTTCTATAGCTAAAGGACCCCTCATTTCTCTTATGGAAAATTGCTTTCGGCCAATTTTTTAAAAATTTTAGTATCTTGTAGATCTTGACGTTTTGATTAAATGTCTCTATGGGCCCAACTCAATCCTATAACCAGTTTTCAAATATTGATGGTCAAAGTTCAATAATTGAGTATTTAGGTAATTTTGTTTTAATTTCAATTTCTTCAATTTTTAAGAAAACTAATCAGCTTATCTTAAACTTGTTTATGGGAAAATTTAGTCAAATGATTGGTCTTTTAAAAATATGACAATTATACATACACAGTTTACCAAAAAGTCAGTGGAGCTACTTTGTTTTTAAAATGACTATAATATTGAAAACCATTAAACCTCAGTTTTGTTAAATTTCTAATAACTTTAAAACAAACGGCCAGATTTCCTTGAAAAAATTATATACTTTACAGGTCAGTAGTCAAAGAAAAATTGCACTATGTAGAGTATGAAAAATTACATACAGACCCGAATGTAGGGCTTTCAAATCTGATTTTTTTCAAAATCGCCTCAAATGTTGCTTTAGCAATACAGTTGTAACAGATTTGCAGCTAAAATAGTAACCCATTTACTTTTATAAATTGATGTAAAATATGGTGTCCGAGAAACATTGTTTTTATATGTCTACAGGGTGTTTCAAATTTTAGGTAACTGCGAGCTATTGAAACATTGATATGTGGATCAACCCATTAAACTTTTTATTTATTAACCGATTTTTATGAAAGTTTAACTGAATATAGTAATAGTAATTTCTGATTTTCTGATGTATATATTCAAGAGGGCCGACTTCCGGTTTTGCCGGAAATGGACAACAATTTTGATTTTTAAGTGGAATTTTGTTAAATTTCGATTTTACAGATCAAATGGCAATTTGACAGACATTTCATTTTTTGAGAAAAATATTTTTTCTCAGTGTACTTTGCTAAAATGCATAAGAGTAAGCATATCATTTTATTCGTATTGAAATGGGCTTCAAGGGGGTTACATTAAAAAAAATGAGTTTGGTTAAAAACGGTTGCTGTTCTAATAAAATTATAATAAATCGGACAAAAACTGGTTTTTAAAGGAAATAACATTTTTTATGAAGTTATCTTTCAGCTTTAATTGATATTGTAAAATTTTAGCAAACACTGAGAAAAATATTTTATTTTTAAAAAATGAATGTTCTGTCAAATTGATATTTGGCTAGTGGATTGCATGTATTTTGATCCGTAGTATCCAAATGTATCGAATTATACAGGGTGTTCCATTTAAAAATCAAAATTGAATATATATGTTAGGAAATCAGAAATTACTAGTACTATACTCAATTAAACTTTCATAAAAATATACTAATAAATAAAAATGTTTAATGACAACTGTATTGCAAAAGCAGCATAATTGAGGCGATTTTGGAAACAATCAGATTTGAAAGCCCTACATTCGGGTCCGTATGTAATTTTTCAAACTTTACATAGTGCAGTTTTTCTTTGACTACTGACTTGTAATGTATATAATTTTTTCAAGAAAATTTGGCAGTTTGTTTTAAAATTATTAGGAATTTTTCAAAACTGAGGTTTAATGGTTTTCAATATTATAGTCATTTTAAAAATTAAGTAGCTCCACTGACTTTTTGGTAAACCCTGTATATAATTATCATATTTTACTTTCCCGGACCCATCAAAGGGAAAGTAAGGTGAACGAGCAAAAAAAAAATCGAGATATCGATGGAAATATCCATTTTGAGGTCCCCCAAGAAGATTGAAACCATTTCCAGCGCATGGTCTGTCTGTGTGTCCGTGTGTCTGTGTGTAATCTTGTACGATAACTGCCGAACCGTTTGACCAATCAAGCTGAAATTTGGTATGGAGGGTCGGTGTGTTCCTAGAATACGACCATTAGATTTTGGTTTAAATTGATAAAGTAGAAGGTCCTCAAGACCGACATTGATTAAATATACATGTAACAATTTTTTACCTTTTTTAAATTTTAAGGACAAAGAATACACTTTAGTGCAAAATGTTGTAGTACAAAGTTTTAGAGTATAAAATTCCCTATAACTTTTTTTTTAAACTTTTTTCAGAATTTCCAATAGTTGCGCCACTAGAGGGCGCGTAAAAAATGTGCATGTAGGTTTTCTCTAATTTTGTTGATTTTGAGGACAAATAATACACTTTAGTGCAAAATGTTGTAGTACAAAGTTTTAGAGCATAAATTTCCCTACAAGTTTTGTCTTAAGCTTTTTCCAGGATTTCCAATAATTAAGGGAAAGTAAGGTGAACGAGCAAAAAAAAAAATCGAGATATCGATGGAAATATCCATTTTGAGGTCCCCCAAGAAGATTGAAGCCATTTCCAGCGCATGGTCTGTCTGTGTGTCTGTGTGTAATCTTCCACGATAACTGCCGAACCGTTTGACCAATCAAGCTGAAATTTTGTATGGAGGGTCAGTGTGTGCCTAGAATGCGACAATTTGGTTTAAATTGGTGCAGTAGAAGGTCCTCAAGACCGACATTGATTAATTGCACATGTAACAATTTTTTACTTTTTTTAAATTTTAAGGACAAACTATACATTTTAGTGCAAAATGTTGTAGTACAAAGTTTTATAGCATAAAATTCCCTACAACTCTTGTCTGAAACTTTTTCTAGAATTTTTAATAGTTGCGCCACTAGAGGGCGCGTAAAAAATGTGCATGTAGGTTTTCTCTAGTTTTTCTTGATTTTGAGGACAAACAATGCATTCTAGTGCAAAATTTTCTGGTTCAAAATTGTAAAGCATCAAATTTTCTTTAAATTTTATGTTTAACTTTTTATCGAATTCCTCATAGTTTCGCCGCAAGATGGCGAGAAAAATACACATTTATAATATTCCGTTTTTTTAAAATTGGAGGTAAATTATGCTCTTTAGTGCAAAATGTTTCAGTGCAAAGTTGTAAAGCATAAAATTCCCTACAACTGTTGTAGGGTAGACGTATTCACCATCGGCTCGCTGTTTTTAATGTGTTCCCTAAATTATTGTTATGCTTAGTATTTTGTAATTAAAATAATAATCATGTAACATATTCTCTACGGTCGAGCCGGGAAAGTTCTGGGCTGATACAGCCGATTTTTTTTAAATACCATCTAACTTTTGACTGAATTTTCCCATAAATTCAAGATAAGCTGATTAGTTTTCTTAAAAATTGAAGAAATTGAAATTAAAACAAAATTACCTAAATACTCAATTATTGAACTTTGACCATCAGTATCTCGAAAATTAGTCCTAGGATTGAGTAGGGGCGGGCCATGGAGACATTTAATCAGAACCTCAAGATCTTAACATACTAAAATTTTTTAAAAATATTACAAATATTATAAAGAAACCGCATATTTTTAGTTACTATATTAGGCGAGTTCTCGTCCAAAAACATATAATTATGTTTTATGGCGCTCTACCCTGTTCTGCGCAGAAAAAAATGGACTAGAGGGTAGGATTACTTAACATTAACCGGAAAATTCTCAAAAAGCAATTTTTACACTTAATCTATTAGAATACAAGCACATTTTCCTTGGGTAATTTTCTAACCGGAATCCACAAAAGTCACTTGGTGTGTGGGCCTCTTAAGGAACATAAAATGAAAGTTAATATTAAATATTTTTTAATAATTATCTTATAACACTTATTTTTGGTAAAATGGCATTTTACCAAGGAACTAGTCTTATATTACATACTTTTGGACCGCAGTGAATAAATCTTAAAAATTCATACGATAATTATGTGAAAAGAAACACTAACTATTACTTAATCGTTATAAAAAATTACTGAAAAAAAAAAGAAAAATTAAAAAAAACTGTCGGAAATTTAAACCTGGGTCAGCTTGCTTACAAGGCGAGCGTTCTACCGTTGCGAAACACTGACGTTTAAAGATTATTAAATAATTTAGTAATTTAGGCCTAAGTGCTTTAAAGTGGCACTTTGGTCCCTATGCAGGCCATTTCTTTTATCATGTGCTAACATTGCTATATTCTAAACCGTAACAGATACGAAGGTCATTAAACGGATAAAATGTTAAATATTTTGGATAACATTAGATGGATCGAAAAAATCTACAGGGACTGTCGCCCTTCTAGAGTTATACAGAGAAAACTAAAAATTCGATATTTGGTTTTTTGCGCTTAGAATTTGTATTTAAAAAAATATGAAAAAATGGTTAAGGAAAGTTTTATTATATCTAAAATTTTCTACAAAAGTGCACTAATAAATCTTTGATACGACGTTTCGTGTCTTAATGGCAATCATCAAGTTCTTTTTTTTAAATACCTGTCTTTCATAATTCAGTGATATATCACACTTGTCCTTTTTACGGAGTTTTATCTGAAATAACTAACAGCATCAGTGGTAATAATTTTTAATTACGGTGCTGTCGTAGTTCTCTTGTAAATTTGTTTTAATTTTGTCAAAATGAATATAACATTATTGTGCATTGCAAATCATAGTAGAAATGAAATACCCAAATTTTATTACAGCGGAAACAGTCCTAGTTATCGACACATGTTCGAATTTGAGTGAACGACTGTAATCCTTATGTAGTACTTAATTTAGTCTTACATTTAAATGGCCTTATTTTTAAAGATGTATTCTTTTAAAGCATTGCACAGTTGAAACGGCAAGCGTTAACAGGGTAGAACTGACCATTCTTAACGACCTGGATTTATTTTATTTATTTAAAATGTCGAAACTCGACACATTCATAATGTAATTAAAGGTGGCTTAAACTTTTAGCAGGCTTTATAAAAATCATGATGTTTTTAATTTTAATTTTTTTTTCAAGATTATTAAAAAAATATTTAGGGTGGTACAAGCATTTCAAGAAAATAAATAGGGTAGTTTGTTATTAATAAAATTATTTAAGGATCTTATCAAATTATGGTAGAAGACAAAACCCAAATTTTGTAACAATCATTTTTATCTTTTTTATTACTTTATTTCTTGTTGTAACGTAAGTACAAAAATTAAAAATATATTTTCGTATTTTATTTTATTAATTATTTCATTTGATTTTGCAACAAACAAAGGAAAAATCTATTTTCATGTTTTTTTATTAATTACTTTATTTCATATTGTAATCATGTAAAAATCTATTTTTGTGTTTTTGAAATTGTTAGAATCACGTTCACCTAGTTCCAACCCTGTATGCCGCCTACCCTTGACAATTCCTGGAAGGTATTCTACTATAATTTGCAACCTACCAAAAAGGTAATAAATCATAACGATGATTTAAAATTTCAAATCTGATATTGCCTGAATGAATGTTTGTTAAAAATTGTTTTCATAATTCTCAAATCCTAAGTAGTAAATATCAATTTTATCCAAAAAACTTTAATTTGCATGGTGGGTACCGGAAGGCCCAGTCCGATCCTGCTCAAATTCAACAGAGTTCGTCCTTAGACAAAACTAACTTGGTAAAGTGAAAAACGAAACTCGATCGGAGCTTTCATTTTATTTTTTTTATATTTTTTAATTTTTCCTTTCGTGGGTTGTAGAAAAAAATATACTGTTCAATTCGTGTGGAATCTCCATATAACCCATATAACCCATCAGGGTTGAGAGTAGATTTTAAATGAAACAATGTTTTGAAAAATATATTAAACGACCCAAAAGATAAAACAAGTCATTTGAAAAAAAAATGGTATCTATGAAATCAATTGTTCTGATTGTGACAAAAAGTATGTTGGACAGACAAAGTAGAAGATCTATATAAACTAGGTTTAAAGAGCACATGCCTCATTTTAAATATGGTAGAACAGAGAAATCTGTTTCTGAACATGCTTTTCAACATAATCATAAATTTAGTGTAGATAATGTAAAATTACTTAAATATCTACTAAATCAAAGTTTCCAAATTCAGAATTCACAAAAAATGACTTCACTTGACGTTTTAAGCCACCTACAACACGATTAAGTGAAAAAATTGTTCATGTCTGTCGATCTGGATGAATGCATGTGGAGGTGATAACTCAAGAACCAGTAGTCCGATTTCAAAAATTCTTTCAATTGTGTTCTTGTGTCTAGGATAACTAGGAATCCTATTGTTTTTGGAATCTGTACATTCATTATTTATGTTACTCCCATTCTTGGAATATTAAAAAAAGCAAAACTATTTTGTGTAGTTTCAACACAACCCCGGTTTAGAAAAAGATTTCAAGTCACCTATGAAAACCATCAAAAATGTCATTCTGATTATGTCTGTTTAAAAGAACAAAATGTCAACATAGCATTATCTCTATATATTTCATGTTGCGTATAGTTCTTGTGTTTAATGTTAAAGTGAAGTTCTCGGGCCGAAACACTAAAAACATCATGTGTTTTAACCTGTGTAATATTTTTTAAAAATTTATTTATAACAAGATATAAGTTGTAGATTTTTCTGTGTAATTTTTTTGTATTTTAATCACTAAAACTCTATTTATAATCATTTATAAGTTGTAGATTTTTCTCTGTGAATTTTTTTTGTATTTTAATCATTAAAAGTATATTTATAAAAATAAGTTATAAGTTGTAGATTTTTCTTCTATAGCCAAACTTACTAAATTTTTGAACGTGATAACATTTCACAAATATTTATCTAATCTAAACAAATAAAGTCACTATCATACACACGTGACATTATAAAAACAAAGCAAACTATGCGAGGGGATTTACATATATTGCAGGATCTCGTCTTAGCTAAAGATATCATAGATATCATATATACAATTTCGGATCTCAACTTGTTTGAATTTTTAATGAGGATCTCGTTTTATTTAAATTTTATCATTAAAAATTAAATTGATAAAATTTTTCCCCTCTCTTGAATTATGGACTAAGAATAGACTAAAATTAGTTTTTATGCAAAATATACTTCGGAAAGATTTTATCTAATGGTGGATCTCGGGTTGCCCTAATTTTATTCGGATCTCCACTTGTTACAAAAACATATATATATATATATATATATATATATATATATATATACGCATCCATTGACAAAAGCGAGGCCCGATATATTGAACAGGCAACCCGAGGCCCATCGGAAGGAAACATTTTTATGAAGTATATTTTAGTTTTTTTAAATGTTTTTATATTATTTAATAATAACCCCCCATGAGGGGTAAGATATTTCTAAAATTACAATATACATGTATGCAAATCACATTCGAGTCCCTTTAGAATATTTAACTAACATGCGAGGCCCACTGTTTATAAATTGTTTTTTTAATGTACATACGAGGCCCCGCGACGTTGCCAGGGAATTTAGCTACCTAAGCTTGACCTTGTGTTTTTCTCCATTCGTTTCTAATGTGAACGAGATTTATGAAAGCAGAAAAAAACCGATAAGAAATTTATTTTACAAGTGTCTCGTATCATGTTTCGTTCAAAGCTCCGATGGTTGTTTACATTAATGCACCTATCTTTTTAGTTGGTGTGGTGATTTAGTTTCTATTTAATAAATTAAATAATAGGATTTACATTTTCAAAAACAAACAGCTAAAAAATATATTACAGGAAAAAATATCTTATGTCTACTTGAAATATTCTTAATTTATGGATGACAAAGTCACTCGATCCTTGAATATCACAGATCTAGTACCTAAATCGGATACTGTTTTTGATTTATTTATTTCGAAAATTTAGAAAATACTAAAGAACACGTTTCAACTACATGGAAATCAAAGAGACTTACAAATTCCAGTTTAAACTAGGACACCGAAGGCTTTAGCAGCAAAAACAATCCGAATAAAAAATTAAAACAAAATTCAGATTCAAATTCGAATTCTAATGAACCTCAAAATGTAGAAGAAACCCATATTTTTCATAATAAAAAATTAATTAAGTGAAACATCTAAACTAAATATTGCACATTTTTCTGAGGCCCAAAAGCATCAGTACAATTTCGTGATAGCAAAAAAAAAATTCTTATTATCACTTTCGACGTTTCTGAATTTGAACAGAATCTCTTCCGGTATCCGCCATACAAATTAAGGGTTTTGCATAAGAAAACTTTTTTCCAGTTATAATTTTTAGAACTTTTTCCACATTACAATATGTATATTATCACCCCACATGTATGTGAGAAGTTTTTCCAAGATCGCACTAGCCATTCCGATACCCAATGGGCCAAATTCCCGAAAAGGTGCATCACCGTTTAAGCGTCCCTTGAATAATAGTTATTATTATTATTGTTTAGCTATGACAAAACTAAAAAAAGTTGGATAAAACATGAAAAAAATATTATGTTGAAATATTTTAAACATTTTATAAAAAATAAAATAAAGAGGGGGTAATCCGAACACTAGTAATAATTGTTTAATCAATTGCTCTTCAGATAATTTTTTTTTAATTAAGCGTATTTCTTTTTTTTATATTTTAATATTCTCTAAAATATATAGTACCAGGGAATACTAACAAAAAAGTTATTTTATAATCATAATTTACCTATTCTTAATATCATCCTGTATATTTTTGGTTTCAATTTTTTTAATGTAATTAAATTCATTAGATTTATAAACTTTTATCAAGAGTGAAATTTTCTGTAAAATTAATAGTACAAGATGTGCAAACAAAAAACTTATTTTATAATCATAATTTAAATTTAAGAAATATTTCACACATATAATACTTTTTAATCTCTTTCAAACAGTCTATTCACTATTTTCATTTATTTTATAATTTATGACAAAATGAGATTACAAAAAATTCTTCATTTTTGCTATAACAATCAATTCTTTATAGGTACGAAGAAAATAAAATACATCTTAAAATTTACATTTTTATATTCTGTTTCGAATGGTACAAATCCCATTTTAAAATCTTTAGTTTAAGTTAAAAATCGTAATAAAACTTCAAATTTATTTGGATCTTTCTTTTAAAAATTGCACAATTTCTAGAATAAAATTTTGAAAAAAATGAACAATGATAAAATCTTTTATTACAAATTTAATATTATATTTTTATTTTTTATGTTAATATTTACCATAAAAATATTAACACATTTTTTGAATAATTTTAAAATCAATAAGTAATTAATATTTCATTCAATTGTATTCAAAATGAGAAGTAGACCATTTTTAGGTTTTCTGGATCAAAATGTATTAATAAAGTCAGTTTTATTAACTTTTTACATTTTTGACTATAACTTCTACAATTAATAGGTATATTAAAATTATGAAATGATTTACACATTTAGCACTTTTTGATCCCTTTTGGACATACTATTTACTTTTTCATTTGTTTTATACTTTTTAATAAAACGAAATAAAAAAAAAAATATTTATTTTGGCTGTAATAATTACAATTCAAAAATCTAAGAAACTAAAATACTTTCTAAATTTAGAGTTTTAAATTATCTTTCGAATGGGTGAAATGTCATTTTAACATCTTTAATATTTTGAAAGTTATTCAATTTTGTTTAAAATCGTAAAAAAATTTCAAATCATTTTTGAAGCATTTTTTTAAAAATTCTACACTTTATTTAATAAAATTTTGAAAAAATTCAATTAAAAATTTTTTATAACAAACTTGTTTTTTTTTAAATTTTTTAGTATTAAAATTTACCTAACAAATGAACATAATAAGATAAAAAATATTTAAAAATTAAAATAAAAGCTAGCGGCGAAATTCGAAAAAATACAAAATATGTAGAAAATTTAATTTTTTATAATTTTCATCTACTGTAATTTTTCTTAAAAATGCATCATTTTGGATCAAAATCTCAAAAAATTGCGCTAAAATCCATATATGGTTCTTTCACGCCCTGTCGCGGCGACACTGCGCGGAATAGAAAAAAAGTTAAGACAAAATTTGTAGAAAATTTTATGTTCTATAATTTTCATTTACCGCAATTTTTCATACAAATGCATAATTTTGGCTCAAAATCTATAAAGTAAAGGTGTAAAAGTCTATATTAGTCTAGTCGAGAAGTGAGTTATCTGCAAAAAATAATTTGAAGGGGGTAAGAAAAATATGAGCGATGGCTCATTCGACGCAGATTGCAATTCTGAGAAATGTGTCATGTCGATTTGTTTCTGCAAATAATAATTGTAATTCTTTAATAAAAAACGAAAAAAAAGTCATTTTATTTTTTGATGATAACTCTAAAACTATACAAGATAGCCTGAAAATCCTTAGAGAGGAGGAAATTTGAAAAAAAAACTTGCAACTCCCGGACCTCCAGCTCTAATATTTATAACTTTAATTTGTTGCTGAAAATAGGTCCCCGCGCGACTGTTTCGAGATGAGTACTCCTCTATAGTGAGTACGGCGTCTAAAATAATTGTTTTAAAGTACTAAAATATTGATTCAAAAATTTTTGAAAAATTATGGCATTACTTTAACACTTGAAGAAAGAAAGTCCCGTTGGATAAAAAAATTTTATGGATTTTTCAAAAAGCTAGTCTATTGTTAATTAACTATTTTCTGACTTCATTGAAAACTGGATAATTGTTTAAATAATCAACCTAAATTTTTTTCGCCTCCTGGAGTACTTTCTATGAGTGTACTCAATAAGATGACGCTATAAAATTATTTAAAATTTGTTTATATTGTTTCTAACGAGTTTTCTAAAACTGAAAAATCGTAAAATTGTTGTTAAAAATGTTTTTCTCATATACTGGTATAGCTGTTTTTATATTAGAAATAAGGATTAAATTATAATGGGTAAGATTTTTTAACGCTATTTGTTTATTAATTGTTTATAAACAAATATTTTTGAAAAAAAAATTTTCTTATTGATTATAATCATTTTTTCATATTTGCATTATTTAAAGTATTAGTTACAAAATAGTTTTTTGTTTAAAAATCATTATTGATGGCTCATAATAAAAATAAACAAAATTTGATTGTCACAATAATTTTTTTCTAATCCTACTAAAAATTAAAAATCTCCAACAAAGTTGAGAAAAAAAAAATTCGTATTTTAAATCCGAAAAATTCTTTTCGTCACATTGTTGCATATGGTTGTTTTTGTAATTTTTGGTAATATTAGAAAAAAATATTGTGACACTCAAATATTGTTTATAACAAATTTTGAACTGAATAAACAATAAAATTATTAATGAAAACAAAATTGTATTATAAGTCATCAATAATGATTTTTAAAGACAAATTTAGTTCTTAACTAATTATTTAAATGATGCAAATATGAAAAAAACGATTATAAACAATAAGAAAATTTGTTTCAGAAATTTTTTTTTAAATTATCATTGACCCCGAAGTACTGTACGTTTTTTCTGCAGTACATGTATACAGTACTATACAGTACGTATGCATTACTCTGCAGTATTTATGCAGTACACGTTATATCTGATCTTATTTAGGTACAGTTAACATCCAACTCTAGGTACATTATTTTTAACCTCTTTGTTCCATTCGGTATTCGGTTCAAGTGAGTTTTAGTGATTTGCTGATTAAAACACCCTTTCTAAATTTTAATTCTTTTGTGTATTCGCATGGTTTCTATATACTATTGAAGACTGTAACATCCATCACAAGTTAATTTTAAATTTTACAAAAAGTAAATATAAGATTAGTTAAAAGCATGCAAATGTAGCCTATTCTATTAGTGTCTATATTTGCTTATTGCTGTTATCTTAAACATAAAACAACAATATTGAAAACAACTGTAAACAAGAAAAGTTTACAAAATAAAAGATGTCCAAAGCACTCATGTTTTGATATTAAATCTGTTTACATTAGTCGGTGATTCTCGCGCGATATTTTTTAACAAGGTCATAAATTAAAAAATAAATACAGATCTAGGTAAGTTAATATTTTTCGATTTTCTCGAGAAGAAAACAAGAACCTCCTAACAAATGATTTAAATAATCAGTAGCATTTGCCAACTATTAGATTAGTAAATTATATTTTATTTTTGAAGTTAATAAATCAAATCTAAGAGAAAGTTAAAACATTTTTTTTCTTTGCGTGGAAAACTGCAGTACTATGCAGTACGTATGCAGTGCTCTATTTGTTTATAAACAATTTATTAACAAATAGCATTAAAAAAATATTACCTACAATAATTTAATCCTTATTTCTTATATAAAAATAGCTATGCCATGGTATATGAGAAAAAAAATTTAACAACAATTTGACTTTCATTTTTCGTTAACTTAAAAAACTCGTTATAAATTATATATAAACAAATTTTAAATAATTTTATAGGGTCACACTGTTGAGTATACTGATAGAAAATACTCCAGGAGGCAAAAAAAATTATATAGCTTTCAATGAAGACAGATGTATGAAAGACAATAGTTAATTAACAATAGGCTAGCTTTTTGAAAATGCATTTAAAAATTTTTTCCAACGGGACTTTCTTACTTCAAGCGTTGAAATGATACCATATTTTTTTCAAATTTTTAAATCAATATTTAGTGCTTTAAAAATATTATTTTAGATGCGATACTCACTATAGAGGCGGCGTAGTCATCCCGAAATGATCGCGCGGGGACTTATTTTCAGCAACAAATTAAAATTATAAATATTAGACCTAGAGTTCTGGGAGTTAAGTTTTTTTTTGGAAATTTCCTCCTCTTTAAGGATCTTTTTTGCAATTCCCGCTATGTTGGATAGCTTTTGAGTTATCATCAAAAAAAAAAATATTTTTTTTTCGTTTTTTGATAATAACAATTGCAATTTTTATTTGAAGAAAAAAATCGACATGACACATTTTTCAGAATCGCAATCCGCATCGAAAGAACCATCGCTTATATTTTTCTTACCCTTCTAACTATTTTTCACAGAAAACTCACTTCTCGACTAGACTATATATATTGTAATGAAATACTCTGTATGAGTTTATTTTTGAAGATTTAATATAATTTTGGAAATGCAAAACAAAATTTTAGTTAAGGCACAAGTAAATAATAAGAGAGAGACAAAAGCGATTAAATTTTTTTTAATAATCAAATAAGGAAAATATTAATTTGGGAAAAGAAACAGATGTAAAAAAAAAAGATAATAAACAAATAAGATATTTTTGTCAAAAGAAAAAAAATTAAAAATGTCAAATTTATAAAAATTATTAGGAGATGTTTTGTAAAATAATAATATGTATGTACATACATGATATTTGAAAATGGAATAAATATATACCAATAAAAGAACCATTTAATTAAAAACAATATATAAATAAAGAAGTTTATCAATAATTAAAGTATAAAGGAATGAATTTCAAGGAATAGGATAACTACATGGAGATACATTACAGAAGCCAGGTGGCAGAGGTACAATAACAACTTTGATATCCTGTAATTTTCATTTTTATTTTAAATATAAAAAATTTACTTTTGATAAATCTAGCAATAATCGCAAACGTTTTTAAATTTGAGATATATATGTAAAACTTTAATGCCATCTTGTTTAGTAATAGCGTCATCACTTATAGCAACTGTCACTTCCAGTTGTCCGATTAATACCAAAATCTATACAGGTCGTCTCCTTGCCACCCTAAATATGTATATAAAATTTCATTTAAATCGGTTGAGCCGTTAAACATTATCGTGTTCACATACACATAGACATCATGCTAAAAATGGTAGAAATAGATTCAGTTGACCCCAAAACGTAAAGATCCCTTAAAATCTAGGTATGGCCAAAAATCATGAATGCAATACTTTCCTTCTAGACTTTGTTGGGTTCGGAAAGTAAAAAGCATCTAAAAGCCTTTGAAGTTGAAGCTATCAATATTAAAAAAAAATACTTCATTATTGCAAAAATAGAGTGGGTTCGAATTAAAACTTTTATTTATAATCAATATAAAGAAAACTGATATTTATGTAGCAGCCGTTTTTAATTTTTTTTATGGCGAAATTGTTTTTTTAGCGTATAATTATAAAATCTTTGAAGAAAAATAACATTAAATATTTTTTCAAAAACTTGCACGAAATGGTTGCTTTCAAATTTTTTTTTTCATAGTGCGACTGGTTCAGTTGTCTAGTTTAAAAAATTACATTTTGGACCCAATTAACCGATATATCTTAACCGATATATCCTTATTTTAGGTATTTGTTGAGTTAACTTTTTTGTTTGTTTGTTATGGTGTAGCAATTTGTACTATTATTGAGACACTTTATTGTAAAAGAAAAGTTTGTTCGTTATAATGTCTAGATCTGCAGGAAACAAATTTTGATTTTTTATGTTTTTATTTTGTTTTTGTCGCAACTTGAAAGTTTTTTTATTATTAGGTGAGAACAAGTGGCTAAATTAATAATTTTTATTTCTTAACTTCCAAATGACTAAATATTTTTTAACATTTAGCAAATGCCTTGCTTTAGGCAGCAGTAAAAATTCAAGACCTTTTTTTTATCGGATAAATTTCTCTTTGTTGCCAAAAAATTTGCCAAATCAGTAATTTTACGAGAAAAACTGACATAGAGAAATCGCGAGATAGAATGTCGAACGATTTTGCCAATGATGTTTTTTTCAAGAATAATTACTGAAGCAAAAATTTTGAGTTTTAAAGAAAAGAAAAGCTCGAGTGTTTTTTGACAAGATAAATTACCGATAGAATATATTATGATACAATTAAATTATTTCATAATTATTATGATTTTTAAATTATTTTACTACGGCCCGCCCACACTTCACCCTTGGTGAAGTTGGGCAAACCGTAGTATTGAAATCGTGCAAAAATCTCAAAAAAAATTTTGGCTCCAAATGACTTAAAATATCATGAGACGTGGAAAAAATTGATTTTCCTCGAAAAAACTCTGTTTTTATTCAAAAAAATAAGGCTCTATCAGAAGATGAACTATTCCGGGTCCGAGGATCCTGGGCCCGCCTACAAAGTGAAACTGATATTCGAGATATCTTGATAAGGAAAGCACATTTGCCCATACTGATGTCTTTTAAGGTATGTGAGTCAAGACGCGTCGATTGATATCCATATTGCAAGAGTCTCGTTGAAAAAAAATTGAAAAATTTGAAAAAAAAATTATTGGAAAAATTTCTTCGAATCAGACTTTCTTCCGTTGACGGAAACGGGCCGGCCGTAGTCTTGAAAAATCGCGCAGAGATTATTCCTTTTACTGGTTTAATAATTTATTATTTATCTTGCATATTTCAATATCAACAAAACTGAATAATTGAATTGACAGAACTAACAGACGTACCGACGCAGCGTATAGGGATAATAGATGAAGTCTGATTATGAGGAACAGGCATTTTTATCCCTTAAATTGTGAATTTGGAACCTTTTGATTTCATCAATGTTAAAGAATATCGTCCGTCGCCATCAACCAAAACTACACTTTTTTAACACTCTTAAGTACCTTTCGCTAACTATGTTAGTTTATCATCAACTCCTGATGATGATAATATAGTTAGCGAAACGTAAGTAGATTGTTACAAAAATGTAGTTTTGGTCAGTGTGACGATATTCTTTATCATTTTTATCGCTGTCAAAATGAGAAAACTGTCATCATTCAATGACACATATTATATAGGAGTTAATTTATAAAAAGAAATATATTGTCGAAAATTTGGTTTTTTAAATTATAATACTACGGGTCGGCAGTAACACATTTTTTGAAAAACTTTTTAAAAATAATGTTTACTTAATTAATTCGCCGATTTTTCTTCTTAAATGACTCTTGACTTTTTCTTGTGTTTTGTTCTCTTTTTATGAGGAATAAGCATGTGTTCTGTAGGGTGCGAATTTGGAAACACCTTGTATATGAATACAAATTTTATCGACGTTTTAATTTGTAACTTTAGTTCCTTTCTGTACCTTTTTTTGTTAAAATAGATTTTTAATATTACATTTTTAGGATCCTTTATTTTCTCGAAGGTGAACTTTGCAATTCAAGCGAACAGGAAAAGTTCTTTACGCATTTATTGCAACTATGATTTTTCTAATTTCATACTTTTTAAAAATTATGGCAAATTTTTAAAAACTCAAATATCTTGATGCTACATGTTACTATACTCATGCCCTAAAACATTCCCGACGAATATCCAGAGACTCAAAACTTTTTCAGATAAATTAATCTTAAAGTTTCAAACTATGACACATCTTCACTGGTTCTTCCGACGATTAACCGAAATTGGTTAAGTCCGTGATGTACTTTTTCAGATATTTAATGTTAAAGTTTCAAATTTTGACATTTTTTTAATTTTGACAGGTGACAGTTGGAGAAATAATTTTGACTGTTCTGAATAAAGTTTTTCAAGAGCTTTCAAATAACATACTGGAAGTCAAGTTTCGTTTATCATTTTTTGACAGTTTCACTTACGTTTGACAGATGTACAAAAACTAATGGGTTTTTCCGATGGATAATCAAAACCTGTATACCAAATTTCAGCTTAATTGGATTAAGCGTATGATTTCTATCATGGAAGAATACACACGGACAGACAGACATACTTCCATCTGAAAATGGTCTTAATCACCTCAGGGGACCTCAAAATGACATCTTTACTTTCAAAATTGTGTTTAGCTCGTTTTTAAGACTTTCCCGTCTCGTATGGTGGGTCGGGAAAGTAAAAAGTAAAAGCAAGCGGTGGTATTTATAAGTAATACCTTCAATTGGCATAAGCGTGGTCAAAGTAAGGTTTAAATTTTTGTGAGATTCCCCATTTTAATATTAATAATTGATGCAGAAAAAGTATTTTAAATAATGGCCATAAAAAATACTTATTTTAAGTTCTTAGAAATATTATCGATAACTGGTGGCTACTATGACTAAAAACAAAATCGTTTCGTTCAGTTAATATAAATATTATAAATTTGTACAGCATCCAACGATTTAAAATGGATGTTTTTATTTTGTTATCAGTTAACAAACACATTAACACCGTTGCCATGTTTAAGGGCCTCGGAATTAATAATGAACTTGTAAATTGAACGCATATACGAGGGCCTCGCATTTCTAACAGCGAATATATACAAAACGATTGAAGCGACAACTTGTTAAAAATAGAATGAACTAAAAACCGTATAAGAGGTGGTATCCAGATTCACTTATGAGCCCAAAAAAAAATCGGAGATAAATATTTTGGGGGGTCAGAGGAACAAAAATAAGCTTATATACAAGCATTTGACATGCGAGGCCCGGTTTCGGGCCTCGCATGTCCAAGACGGGCCTCTTTTAGTATGTTGCACATGCAATAAATGGCCTCGTAAGTGACAACGACATATATATATATATATATATATATATATATATATATATATATATATATATATATATATATATATATCTGAGGTTCTAAATTTTGAAGTTTAACCAAAGTTAAAAGTAAATTATCGAACTTTATCAATAAAAGAATAAAATCAAGATCTCAAATAAAATGTAAAAAATTGTAAATATAGTACATATAAGTCGAAAAGAAAAAAAAGTCTCTTTAAAAATTTTAAATAATAGGGAGAACCTTTACAAATATTCAATATTTCCTTAAACCTTAAAAAAAAGAAATTCGCGCACCACGTTGGGCGCCAAATTTGTGAAACGATACTTTAAGTTGTTGATAAAAAATAATTATTGCGATTCAGCTGAAATTTTTATATTATGGGTTCGTTCCACGAATAGAATTTGAAATATATCAGAAGTAAAGTATTAAATAAAAAAAAATTTTGGACGCCAGTCAAGTTGATTTTTTTAATGTAATTAGAAACAATTGATAAAAACTACAATATATTTCAAAATCCGTCCTTTCTCTTTTTTCTTTTTGGTTAAGGAAATTAAAGTCAGATAAAACATTACATTTTTTTATTTTATGCTAGTAAATTCAGAGATTTTTTTCTTTTTTTCTAAAAAACAACCGTCTCAAATGAAAGAACCAAAAACCCCTATAAAATGAGGGGTAGAAAAAAATAAATCTTCGGTAAACAACACAGGCGATATAAAGTTGATTATTTGAACTCAGTAGGTAAAGAGTAGAACATTATTAACATGGAAAAGACATTTTATCGGAATACCAAGAGAAGAGAGGGACATGATGCGAAAAAATAAGAAGGGGACATCAAGCGAGTATGAATCTATTGAATAGAGGAATAATGAAAATACAGGGTGGAACAAAAAAAAACGTAACATATAGGAAATTTATTTATTAAGGGTTTTACGATAAAAAGTTATTTTTGGTAAAAGTTTGTGCATCTCCTAAAACCAAACATGCAACAACAAAATATAATTAAACACACGTAATACACGAGGAACGTTCAAAAATTTAATATGATATAAGAGAAAATCATAATATTCAATCAAAATATTAAATTCTTGTTACAGTGCTGTATAATTTGGAATAATTTTCAGTGTTACCAAAAATACAATCTAAACATTAAATACTTGTATTAAGTTATATGATTTATTAACTTACTTTTCTATTATAAAATTGCATAATGACACAATAATGACAATAATATGAATAACATATGAATTAAAACAAAAACAAGCTAGTCGCACACTTTAGTAAAAAGTAGGGAAAAAATTTTCCCCCACCATCGATTCAAATAAGTCAAGTTTTAATTTGTATATGACTTCACTCTATTTTTCCCCTATAGTGTAGATCTTGTGTAACTCCATATTTGATACCAGTTACTTTTAGAGTATTTATAATGACTTGATGGGGTTAGAAAAAGGTTCTTTTTGGTTTCAAGTAAATATTTTTAATTTTAGGTAGCAGCTGATGGTTACTATTCCCAAAAACAAAATTTCACTATCATAGATTACGGCAAAAAATTTCCAAAACAAACCAACATAACTATTCTCCTTTCCAATTCATCTATTACTACTACAACTTCAATAATAGCAACAACAAATGAATCTTTACCAACAACAGAATCATCAATAGCAACATTAACAACAATAACGTCAACGCGCAGAAGAACAACTTCAAAAAAATTTACAAAAAAAAGGACAACAATTACAGAAGAAAGTACTCAACAAGTTAGGACCGTAAGAGAAAACGATAAACAGAAAACTAATGATTATGCATGCTGTCATAAGCAGAACTTTATTTTACTTGTTGTAGTATTGATGTTGAAATGTTTTTGGTGATTATAAAAAAAAATTATCAGAAAAAAAATCTGTGATATAAAAAAACAATAGCTTCATCCTGGATTTGGAAGACGCACGATCTCTATTGGTTTAAGAGAATTATGATGTTCCTTTTTCCTTGAATTTAAAAGACTCTAAGATCTATGTTCCCCAGTGGATTAAAATAAATGAAGATGGAGAGGGAAATGTCTATGCTTTATCGAAAAAGATTTATTTCTAAAAAAATGGCGACTGCAGTGACCTTGTAGTGGAAAAATCAATCATATTTTTAATGGTTCCAAACAGAAGCAGTAATAATAATCAAAAAAAAAATTGAGACAATTTTTAGACAATTTTTTGGTGTTTTTTAGTGTTTTTTTTATACGAACTAAATAAACGAGAAATGCGAGGTTCCTTTATACTCGTTTTTTAATAAATTACACCTTTTTCTTCTCAATTTTATTTCTTTTTTTTTTCTCAATCAAGTCACTTTTTTTAGTTATTTTCTTTTTCTCTCTTTTTTTTAGTACTTTCTATCCCCCGTTTTTTTTATGAAATTTGACAATTTTATCCCGATTTCTCTATTAAATTTGTTACTTTTTTTGTCTGAAATTTCCCCTCTCTTCTTTTCAAAATTTCTCTTTTAACTAGAAAATTTTTGTGACTAAAATTTCTATTCATTTTTTTTATCTTTTCTCTTGCAAATTTGTTACTTTATTTAATTGAATTTCCTCTTTTCTCATTTCACTTTTAAATTTATCATTTTTTTGTAACACATTTCCCCTTTCCTCTTAAAAATTTAATCACCTTGTGTCAAATTTTACCTTTTTTCTCTTGAAAATTTAGGCACTTTTTTTATCAAAATTCCCCTCTTTTGTCTCAAAAACTTCCCCTCATTTCTCTTTTAAATGTGTCAGTTTCTTGACTCAAAATTCCCCTTTTTCCAAAAGTTTTCACCCTTTCTTGAAAATTTCCCCTCTCTTCTCTTCAAAATTTCCCTTTTTTTCACTAGAAAATTTAGTACTTTTTTCGATTTAAATTTCCCCTCATTTTTTTCCTCTTTCTATTGAAAATTTGTCAATTTTTTAAATTAAATTTCCTCTTTTATCTATCTCAAAAATTTTCCCTGATTTTATTCTTAAATTTATCATTTTTTTATCCCAAATTTCCCCTTTTCCTCTTAAAAATTTAATCACCTTGTGTCAAATTTCCCATTTTTTCTATTGAAAATTTAGGCACTTTTTTATCAAAATTCCCCTCTTTTTCCTCAAAAACTTTCTCTTTTAAATTTGTCACTTTCTTGATTCAAAATTCCCATTTTTTCTAAAAGCTTTTACCTTCTCTTGAAAATTTCCCCCCTCTTCTCTTCAAAATTTCGCTTCCTTTAACTAGAAAATTTAATAATTTTTTTGACTCAAATTTCCACTCATTTTTTCCTCTTTCTTTTGAAAATTTGACAATTTTTTTAATTAAAATTTCTCTTTTCTCTCAAAAATTTTCCCTCATTTCACTCTTAAATTTATTATTTTTTTTGTAACAATTTCCCCTTTCCTTTTAAAAATTTAATCACCTTGTGTCAAATTTCCCCTTTTTCTCTTGAAAATTTAGGCACTTTTTTGTCAAAATTCCCCTATTTTCTCTCAAAAATTTCCCCTTATTTCTCTTCTAAATTTGTCAATTTTTTACTTAAAACTCCCCTTTTTTCAATAATTTTCTCTCTTCTTGAAAATTTTCTCGTACCTTTTTCCCCTCCTCTTTTCTCTCATAAATTTCCCCTCATTTCTCTTTTAAATTTGTCAGTTTCTTGACTAAAAATTCCCCTTCTTTTCAAAAATTTTCAATCTTTTCTTGAAAATTTTCTCTGTTAAAAATTTAATTACTTTTATGTCAAATTTTCCCTTTTCTTTTAAAAAAAAATTAGACACTTTTTTTGTGTCAAAATTCACCCCCTTTCTCTCATGAATTTCCCCTCATTTCTCTTATAAATTTGTCAGTTTCTTGACTCAAAATTACCCATTTTTTCAAAAATTTTCAATCTATTCTTGAAAATTTTCTCTGTTAAAAATTTAATTACTTTTATGTCAAATTTTCCCTTTTCTTTTAAAAAAAAATTAGACACTTTTTTTGTGTCAAAATTCACCCCCTTTCTCTCATGAATTTCCCCTCATTTCTCTTATAAATTTGTCAGTTTCTTGACTCAAAATTACCCATTTTTTCAAAAATTTTCAATCTATTCTTGACAATTTTCTCTCTTGAAAATTTAATTACTTTTATGTCAAATTATCCCTTTTCTTTTAAAAAAAAATTAGACACTTTTTTGTGTCAAAATTCCCCTCTTTTCTCTTATAAATTTCACCTCATTTCTCTTCTAAATTTGTCAGACTCAAAATTCCCCTTTTTTTCAAAAATTTTGAATATCTTTTCTTGAAAATTTTCTTTTTTGAATATTTAATGACTTTTATGTCAAATTTTCCTCTTTCGTTCAAAAATTAGAAAAAATCAGAAAAAACCTCTCTCTCTTTCTCTTGTATTTGTATATATTAAGTAAGGATTTAAATAAAAAAAAATTTAATATTTTAGGAAAAATATTTATTAATTAAAAATTAAATAAAAATAGTGAATTATAAATTACATATTAAAAAAATCTAAATAAGAACAAATTCTTTTTAAATCTTATAATCTTGTAGATTGAGACAGAGAGTAAGAGAAAGACTGGAGGGGGCATAACGCTTTTTCCTTACGTGACTCTTTCTACTCCTAGCGCAAGCCAAAAAAAACGCTCAGTATAATTATTTTTTTTATCGTCACAAAGCAAGTTTCTCATTTCACTAATTTCTGAATTAAACTAAAAATAACATTTAGTATAAACAATACGAAATTTAATTTTACCTACTTTTTTTTTCGTGATTAGATTTTTTTTTTAAATAAATGTTTATTTTTAAAAGAGTGTATATAACTTTAATATCAATATCAAATGAGGTTTACCTTCAGATAAGTAGGGATATTCAATTCTATAAACAAACTGAAAATAAAAACGATATTCAGTCATTTGGTTACAAAACCACAAAAGTAGATATTTAGTTTTTATTGCGTATAAAAATATGTGTTTATTTTTGAGTAAATTATGTATTTTATTAATAATGTGTATAATTGTTAGTGTACTTTCTAAACTTGAGTTTGAATATCATTCGAATGAAGAATTGGAGAAAATTTTGCAGGAATTTTATGTTAAGGGTAAAGAAAAATTTATAACTGATTTGTATAAAATTGGTTATTCGTCAAGTATAGGTAAGAATAATTTTTTACTGTTTTTATTTATATTTCGGATTTCTTTTCATTTAAGAGGCCAAAATTCATTCAAAAATATTAAAATAAGTTATGGTGCCAACAAACTAATAGTCTGTTAAATTATTTCAAAAAAAAATTTCAAAAAGAAGAAATATAGATCAAATTGAAAATTGGTATTTAAAAGTTCTAATTTTCATATTTTTTAGCCTCTGTATTAAAACATCTGTCGACGTTATTAAAAAGTGTTCACTATAGATAGAAAGAGAAAAAAATTTACTATAGATAAGATTTTTTTCAAAATTTTATATACAAAATTGTGATTGTGACAATAGGGAGAGACCGCAGCTTACGGATTTTTTAATTTGACTCATTTAGGTCTCTCCCTTTTTTCAAGGTCGCAATTTTTTCTAAAAAATTTTGAAAAAAAATTCTACTTATAGAATATTTTATTTTATTTTCAATGGTATTAAATTAATTTTAATATATTATTTAGTTTTTTTGTTATGGTAGGAAGATATCACAACTATAAGGATTTTTTAATTTTCCCCATTTTGCTCTCTCCCTTTTTTCAAGGTCGCAATTTTTTCTAAAAAATTTTGAAAAAAAATTCTACTTACAGAATATTTTATTTTATTTTCAATGGTATTAAATTAATTTTAATATATTATTCAGTTTTTTTGTTATGGTAGGAAGAGACCACAACTATAAGGATTTTTTAATTTTCCCCATTTTGCTCTCTCCCTTTTTTCAAGGTTGCAAATTTTGCTTAAAAATTTTGAAAAAAATCCTACTTATAGAATATTTTATTATATTTTCAAGGGTATTAAATTAATTTTAATATATTATTTAGTTTTTTTGTTATGGTAGGAAGAGACCACAACTATAAGGATTTTTTAATTTTCCCCATTTTGGTCTCTCCCTTTTTTCAAGGTCGCAATTTTTGCTCAAAAATTTTGAAAAAAATTCTACTTATAGAATATTTTATTATATTTTCAAGGGTATTAAATTAATTTTAATATATTATTTAGTTTTTTTGTTATGGTAGGAAGAGATCACAACTATAAGGATTTTTTAATTTTCCCCATTTTGCTCTCTCCCTTTTTTCAAGGTCGCAATTTTTTCTAAAAAATTTTGAAAAAAAATTCCACTTACAGAATATTTTATTTTATTTTCAATGGTATTAAATTAATTTTAATATATTATTCAGTTTTTTTGTTATGGTAGGAAGAGACCACAACTATAAGGATTTTTTAATTTTCCCCATTTTGCTCTCTCCCTTTTTTCAAGGTTGCAAATTTTGCTTAAAAATTTTGAAAAAAATCCTACTTATAGAATATTTTATTATATTTTCAAGGGTATTAAATTAATTTTAATATATTATTTAGTTTTTTTGTTATGGTAGGAAGAGACCACAACTATAAGGATTTTTTAATTTTCCCCATTTTGGTCTCTCCCTTTTTTCAAGGTCGCAATTTTTGCTCAAAAATTTTGAAAAAAATTCTACTTATAGAATATTTTATTATATTTTCAAGGGTATTAAATTAATTTTAATATATTATTTAGTTTTTTTGTTATGGTAGGAAGAGATCACAACTATAAGGATTTTTTAATTTTCCCCATTTTGCTCTCTCCCTTTTTTCAAGGTCGCAATTTTTTCTAAAAAATTTTGAAAAAAAATTCCACTTACAGAATATTTTATTTTATTTTCAATGGTATTAAATTAATTTTAATATATTATTCAGTTTTTTTGTTATGGTAGGAAGAGACCACAACCATAAGGATTTTTTAATTTGACTCATTTAGGTCTCTCCCTTTTTTCAAGGTTGCAAATTTTGCTTAAAAATTTTGAAAAAAATCCTACTTATAGAATATTTTATTTTATTTTCAATGGTAATAAATTTATTTTAATATATAATTTAGTTTTCTTGTTATGGGATTTAAAAAACTTTGTAACACGTGTACAAACAATAACATTAAAATTTGTCGTTTTTGATCATTTAGAAACTATTTTCCAATTTAAAAAAAAATTCTGTATCTCTTTAAATTAAAGTTGAAATTTGTGGTATTTCTAGCATATCAAAAAACCACAAAAGAGAATCATATGTAGGGATACGGGAATTTTTACTCATAACGTATTATTTATCTAAAGTTAGATAACCAGCGGACATTACTAACAGTTCTAAATAAAAATATATACTTTCCCGCTATTTATATGTAATATTTTACTTTCCTGGTTCCATCAACGGGAAAGTATAGTGAAGAACCAAAAATAAATCGAGATATCGGTGGAAATATCCATTTTGAGGTTCCCCAAGAAGCTTGAAATACAATTTCCACATGTTTTGTTTTTTTTTTTAAATTTTAAGGATAAACAATACATTTTAGTGCAAAATGTTTCAATACAAAGTTTAAGAGCATAAAATTTCCTACAATTGTTCTTGGAAACTTTTTAGAGAATTTTCAATAGTTGCGCCACTAGAGGGCTCGAAAAAAATGTGCATGAAGGTTTTCGTAGTTTTTCCTAATTTTGAGGACAAACAATACACTTTAGTGCAAAATGTTTTAATACAAAGTTTTAGAGCATAAATTTTCCTACAATTGTTCTTACAAACTTTTTCCAGAATTTCCAACAGTTTCGCCACTAGAGGGCGCGCAAAAAATGTGCATGAAGGTTTTCCGTAGTTTTTCCTAATTTTGAGGACAAACAATACACTTTAGTGCAAAATGTTTTAATACAAAGTTTTAGAGCATAAAATTTCCTACAATTTTTCTTAAAAACTTTTTTCAGAATTTCCAATAGTTGAGCCGCTAGAGGGCGCGCAAAAAATGTGCATGAAGGTTTTCTGTAGTTTTTCCAAATTTTGAGGACAAACAATGCACTTTAATTAAAAATTTCCTTGCTCAAAGTTGTAGAGTACTAAATTTTCTTTAATATTTTTTATATTTAACTTTTTTTCGAATTCCCATAGTTTTGCCGATAGAGGGGGAAAATATACACATTTAGGCTTTTTTCCCGAATTTTTTTTATCATAATTTAAAATAAAATTATGTCTTTAGTAAAAAGTCAATAAAACTCTTTATTCTTGTTTAGTAAACAAAATTATTTATCTTTATAACAAACAGATTAAATTTTTTTAAAAAATGGCTAGAGCGCAAGTTTGCAAATTCAATTATTTGTAACTTTTAAATTGCAAAAATTAATTTGTTTAGAAAAAAGTCAAAAAAATATATAAATTTATTTTTATTCTTTAATTATTACTAATATTGAATTTCTTTCTAACATAATTTTTTTTTTAGACCAACCATTTCCTTTATGGGTACTAAAACTTACAGCCGCCCCTGAAAATAAAACCGGAGTTCCTAATATCAAACTTTTAGGCAATATGCACGGGAATGAAGCTGGAGGAAGAGAAATACTTCTACATTTTATAGAGGTACACAAAAAATATTCATAATTATTAATTTTCATACCAGTATTTTTTAGCATTTAATAGATCAATATGGAAAAGATAAAATGGTTACTTGGTTAATGGATAACACAATAATCCACATTATACCATCAATAAATCCAGATGGATTTAGAAAAGCTGGTAACAGCTGTAATGGTAGCATAGGTAAGTTTCCAAATTCAATAAAATTATAAATACTAAAAATTTTAATTTAAAGGTTAACACAAATTTACAAAAGTAGAGATATAGGGTGGATAAATTTCACTGGAATATTATCCAGAAAATACAAAATAATTCATATTTCTTTTAAAAATTAATAATATTAATCTTTCAGTTCATACTAATGTCTATTATTGTATATTTTAATATTTTATTATCCAAAAATAGATTTAAAATCAACACAATATTATTCCGTCTTTCTCTCAGACTTTTTTCTGTCTACTTGCAAAATACAGTTAACAAAAATAAAATACATAAGCGACTGTTGCTATGCAAGCTTATTTAGGAGACAAAAAATATAGATATATTTCTTTCCGCCAAGATTCTGAATTCAAGGCTAGTTACATACCACGTCACATGTCTCCTACCAATAAAAAACCAGCAACCCTCCCCTCCGCTAAAATTCAGAGCACAATCACTCTCTCTCGCATACCGACTGTGAACAGATGCAGTCGCATTCAATAGAGCAAAAAAGTTTCTTCAACTAAGTAAAATGGTGCGTAATAATCGTTCCTAAAAAAAAATTAGTCCCAGAAAATTCACCAGTGAAGAAAATTCTTTGAAGATAGTCTTTTATAAATCCAATAGGTTATAAGCAGTGTTGCCAGAGTGGTACTATAATACCACATGTGGTACTCTTGATTGTTAAAAGTACGGAGGTACTCCTTTTGATAAATGTGGTACATAAATTAGTATCTGGATACAATAAAAAATAACAAAATGTCCAGAAGCATGCTTCCAATAATTTGTCACTCTCCGGTTAGATTCTCTATGGTGTCCACTATGACCACGACAAAAATCAGGCATCACGGGTGCCTCTAGCGGTTGATCTTGAAACTGAATAAACTGAAAAAGTTCTCTGTCTCTCTTAAGTTATTTGACTTTTGCTTCTATTCGGCGCACAATCAGCAACGAATCGTTCTTATAATAATGTGTTTTTTGCTTCATATGGAATGGGATTGTGTTCTTATGGGGGGGGGGGGGGGGGTATGCTTCAAGGGTTCCTGGTTGCTCCACGATTGATGAGTCACCAAGGGCTGATAATCGCAATCACAAGTCATGCCGAGGGTGTAGGATTAAGTGGACAGTATAGTTTTGCTTTATATTATTTATTTATTAAACAGATAGATTACAATTATTGATTGTTAAGAGATGCTTTTGCATCAACGGTTTTGTGACTCTTTGCACATCTAGTGGTGAAAATTAAAATTAAAACAAGTGAGTAATTTACCAGTGGCGTAACAGCAAAACAACAAATATCAAAATAAAATAAATAAC
This sequence comes from Neocrepidodera transversa, assembly GCA_963243735.1. NCBI lineage: Eukaryota > Metazoa > Arthropoda > Insecta > Coleoptera > Chrysomelidae > Neocrepidodera > Neocrepidodera transversa. Next base: position 1,785,461 of record OY725341.1, on the reverse strand, counting down.
AATCAGAACTTAACTAAGAAATCATAGAAAATCGTAAAAAACCGTAAAAAATCGTAATATATCTTAAAAAACCAGTAAAACCGGAAATGAATCGAAAAAATCCGTAAAGAATCATAAAAAGTCTTAAAAAATCATAAAAAACTGTCAAAACATCTTTAAACATCGTAAAAACTCGAAAAAAATCGTGAAAAATCGCAAAAAATCATAAAAAACCGTAAAAATCGTAAAAACTATAAAAAACGGTAAAAAATCTTTAAAAATTCGTAAAAAATGGTAAAAAAACTTTAAAAAACGTGAAAAATCGTAGAAACTTGCAAAAAATCGTAAAAAAGCGTAACAAGTCGTAAACACCCAAAAAAAAATTTAAATAGTAAAAAATTGTAAAAAATCGTAAATATTCGTAAAAAATCGTAAAAAATCGTAAAAAATCGTAAAAAACCGTAAAAAATCGTAAAAAATCGTAAAAAACTGTAAAAAACCGTATAATATCGAAATATATCTTAAAACACCGGTAAAAACGGTATGAAATCGAAAACACTTGTAAAGAATCATAACACATTAACACATCGACTGCCATATTACCTTTTTCAAACATTTATCGATTCTTTATCATATTTGTTCATTCTTTTTAATTGAACTTCGCTGAAGCAGTAACTTTTTTTTTTTTTAGGTAGAGTGGTTCCGTCCAAAAACGTCGATTTAAATAGAAACTTTCCTGATTACTTTCATCCAAATCCTGGTTTACAACAAGTTAAAGAATCTAAAGCAGTTATGAAATGGATGCACGACACTAAATTTATTTTATCTGCAGCATTACACGAAGGTGCCATGGTTGCCAACTATCCTTATGACGCTGTAAATCCGAGTAAATAATTTTTTCGTTTTTTTTTTTATTAATATTTTATATTTATTTTTTGTTAAGATGGAGAAGGCGAGTATTTAACACCTGATGATGATGTTTTTAAACATTTAGCAAAAACTTATGCTATGAATCATCCCGTGATGCATACAGATAAAGGATGTCCCAGTGCTGGTAAAGATTTCCAAGGTGGTATTACAAATGGAGCGGATTGGTATCAATTTGATGGTAAAAAAAAATTATAATAATTTACAACCCCCCCCCCCTTCATAAAATTCTTATCGTATTATCACAGCTGATGTTAAACTGTTAAATTATTATTATTTTGAATATACTAAAATCGACTTTATACCATTTATTTGAAGGATAATATAAAACTGTAAATTTTTACATTTTAAATTGTAATTTTTTTTAAACAGGTTTTCCCTAGGTTTTCTTTATTTTTTGCTATATTTCCCTATTTTTCAATATTTTTTCTTGGGTTTACCTATAATTCCTATTTTCACATTTTTTCCTATTTTCCTATTTCTTCCTATTTTCTCTTGTTTTTCATTATTTTTTTATGTTTATCACGGTTTTTTCTTGTTTTTCATAAATTTCCATATTTTTAGCTATTTTTTACTATTTCTCCTTGTTTTCCATATTTTTTATATTTTTCCCTATTTGTTACTACTTTTCCATATTTCTCCCTGATTTTTTTTATTTTTTCCTAATTTCTCTTTTTTTCCCATTTTCCTCTACTTTTTCCTGTTTTTTCGAATTTTTTAATATATTCCAATATTTTTCCTAGTTCTTCCATATTTTTTCTGTTTTTCATAATTTGACCTTATTTGTCTCTCTTATTCGCCATTTTTTCCTATTTCTCCCATTTTTTCCTAATTTTTTCTAATTTCTCTATTTCTCCCTATTTTTCCCTATTTTCCCCTGTTTTTCACTGTTTTTACCCATTTCCCTCTAGATTTCGCTATTTTCCCCTATTTGTTTTATGTTTCCGATTTCTTTCCACTTATTCCTCGTTTTCTGTATTTTTTCCTATTTTTCTTATGTTCTCTATTTTACTATTATTCCCTAATTTTTAATATTTTCCCCCATATTTTCTTCTACTTTTTCCCTATTTTTTCCTCTCTTCTCCATTTTTATATATTCTCTCCATTTTCTCTTTTTTCACTATTTTCCCATATGTTTCCCTATATTTCGCTATTTTTTCATATGTTTTCAATTTTTCCTGTTTTTCCTGTTTTTCCTGTTTTTAATACTTCTTTCTATTCTCTTCTGTTTTTTATTATTTTCCTTATTTTTCTCTATTTGTTCCTCCCTTATGGTCCCTATTTTTTCGTATTTTGCCCTTATATTTCGTCCTATTATTCACAATTTTTCCTCATTTTTCCATTTTTCCTTAAAAAAATAAACAAATATATCGTCGTATACAGGGTGTTGAAAATTTCAATGCACACTGAGTTTTAAGAAAATCAAAAAAATCGGAAATATATAAATAAAAATATCTAGAAATGCAAAAATTTCGATAATTTCAAAAGTATCGAAAATTTAGAAAAACTTGAAATTTTGCAATTGTTTTGGAAAATTCAAAGATTTCAAAAAGCAAACTTGTCAAAATATTCAAAAATTTCTGAAATATATACAAAATTTCAAAAAACAAAAGTATTCGTATACATTAAAAAATTTTCAAAAATTTCAAGTATTTTAAGCATTTCAAAAATATCAAACGTTTCAAAAAATATTAAAAATTTATTCAAAAATTTCAAAAATGTATCAAAAAGTTGGAAAAATTAGATATTCATTTTTTTCCGAAAATTTCAAAAGGTCAAAATATTGAAACATTTTTAAAATATATCGAAAATTTCAAGAAAAAGAAAAATATATCAAAAATAAATGAAAAATTTCGAAAAATTTTAATTGCATTTTTGTCCTAAAATTTCAAAAATTCAAATATTTTTAAATATATCGAAAATTTCAAGATTCAAAATTATTCGCCCAGTTAAAAATATTTTAAAAATCTCAAAAATTTTAATCCTTTCAAAAATGTCGACCGTTTCAAAAAACATTAAAAAATTATTCGAAAATTTCAAAAATATATCAACAATTTCGAAAAACTTGAAATTTTGCAATGTTTTTCCAAAATTTCCAAAAGTAAAAATTTTTCAAATATTTCAAGAATTTTAACCAGTTCGAAAATGTCAAAAGTTTCAAAAAACATTAAAAAACTATTTGAAAATTTCAAATATATATAAAAGATTTGGAAAAATTTGAAATTTTGCATTTTTTTCGAAAATTTCAAAAATAACAAACAGTAAAAATGTCAATTTATTCAAAAATTTCTGAAATATATGGAAAATATCAAAAAACATAAAATTATTCGTCTAGGCAAAAATATTTCAGTATTTCAAACATTTCGGAAATGTCAAAAAGAAACATTAAAAAGTTATTCGAAAATTTCAAAACTATATAAAAAATTTCGAAAAATTTGAAATTTTGTATTTTTTTGAAAACTTCAAAAATTTCAAACCGTAAAAATGTCAAATTATTCAAAAATTTCTGAAAAATTTCAAAAATATCAAAAAATATAAAATTATTCGTCTGGTTAAAAATATTTTAAAAATTTCAAGTATTTCAAACATTTCGAAAATGTCAAAAGTTTCAAGAAACATTAAAAAGTGATTCGAAAATTTCAAAAATATATCAAAAATTTCGAAAAATTTGAAATGCAATTTAAAAAAAAAGTTAATATCAAAATATTCAAAAATTTCTAAAATATATCGAAAATTTCAAGATACAAATTTATTCGTCTAGATAAATATATTTAAAACATTTCAAAAGTTTCAAAAAAAAATTTCGAAAAATTTGAAATTTTAGAAAAAAAATGCATATCAAATTTTTCGAACTTTTTGATACATTTTTGAATAATTTTTTAATATTTTTTGAAACGTTTGACATTTTTGAAATGCTTAAAATACTTGAAATTTTTGAAAATTTTTTAATGTATACGAATACTTTTATGTTTTTTGAAATATTGTATATATTTTGGAAATTTTTGAATATTTTGACAAATTTGCTTTTTGAAATTTTTGAATTTTCCAAAACAATTGCAAAATTTCAAATTTTTCTAAATTTTCGATACTTTTGAAATTATCGAAATTTTTGCATTTGTAGATATTTTTATTTATTTATTTTTTGAAATTTTGAAATTTTTTGATAAATTTCCGAATTTTTTGATTTTCTTAAAACTCAGTGTGCATTAAAATTTTCGACACCCTGTATACGACGATATATTGGTTTATATTTTTAAGGAAAAATGGGAAAATGAGGAAAAATTGTAAATAATAGGACGAAATATAAGGGCAAAGTACGAAAAAATAGGGAGGAACAAATAGTGAAAAATAAGGAAAATAGAAAAAATATTAAAAAACAGAAAAGAATAAAAAGAAGTAAGAAAAACAGGAAAAATAGAAAAAATATGAAAAAATAGCGAAATATAGGGAAACATATGGGAAAATAGTGAAAAAAGAGAAAAATGGAGAAAATATAAAAAAATGGAGAAAAGAGGAAAAAATAGGGAAAAAGTAGAAGAAAATAGGAAAAATTAGGGAATAATAGTAAAATAGGGAAATTAGGGCAAAATACGCAAAAATAGGGATTAAATAGGGAAAAATAAGAAAAATATAAAATATAATGAAAACGAAGAATACATTGAAAGAAATCGAAAAAATAGAAAAAATAGGGAAAAATAGGGAAATTTAGAGGAAAATGGGGACAAATAGTGAAAAAACAGGGGAAATTAGGGAAAAATAGGAAGACATAGAGAAATTAGAGAAAAATAGAGCAAAATAGAGAAACATATGGGAAAATAGTGAAAATTGGGAAAATATAGAAAATATGGAAAAACGCAGAAAAAGAAAAATCTAGATAAAGAATAAGGAAGAACAGGAAACAAATATGGAATAATAGGAAAAAATAGGGACTTTAAGGGACAAATAGGGAAAATGGGAAAAAATAATGAAAAACAGGAATAAATAGAGAAAAATGGGAAAAATAGAAAAAATAGGGAAAAATAGTGAGATATAGAAAAAATGGGGAAAATGGGGAAAAATTAGGAAAAAATGCAAAAAATAGGAAAAAACAGTTCAGAATAGGGAAATTAGAGATGTGATAATAGTGAAAAATAGGGAAAAATTAGAATAAATACGGAAAAAAGGGAAAATAAGAAAAAATGGCAAATAATAGATACAAATAAGGTCAAATTATGAAAAACAAAAAATATGGAAGAACTAGGAAAAATATTGTAAAACATTAAAAAACTCTAAAAAACAGGAAAAAGTAGGGGAAAATAGGAAAAAAGAGAAATTAGGGAAAAATAAAAAAAAAGGGAGAAATATGGAAAAGTAGTAACAAATAGGGAAAATTTGAAATTTTGCCAAGTTTCAAAAAATAAAAATAGTTAAAAAATTTCACGAATTTTAAACATTTCAAAAATGTCAATAGTTTAAAAAAAAAACATTAATCTATCTACTATAAAGTAATAAAATATTTTTTCCTTTTAGGTGGAATGGGAGATTATAATTACAATTTTCACGGTTGTATGGAATTAACTTTAGAATTATCCTGTTGTAAATATCCTTCAAATCTGACTAAATTATGGAATGAAAATAACATGGTAATAGTTATAATTATTATTTTTTAAATTCCGATTTAATAATAATTATTCAATTTTTAGCCACTTTTATTATACTGCTTGCAAGCAAATAGAGGAGTAACAGGAAGAATTTTAGATTCTGAAACAAAAAAACCAATAGAGGCTATGTTAAAAATAACAACCAGAGAAAAATATTTCAGAAATTTTCAAAAAACGGGAGAATTTTGGAGATTACTTTTACCTGGTGAATATACACTTCAAGTTAGTACCATATTTTTTTTTGTAACTTGTAAGAATGATGAATATTACATGGAACTCACCTTCAAATCGAATGAAATCGAATGAAATGGAATGTAATCGAATGAAATCGATTGAAATCGAATGAAATCGAATGAAATTGAAAGAAATCGAATGAAATCGAATAAAATCGAATGAAATGGAATGTATTCGAATGAAATCGAATGAAATCGAATAAAATCGAATGAAATCGAATGAAATCGAATGAAATCTAATGAAATCGAATGAATATCGAATGAAATCGAATGAAATCTAATGAAATCGAATGAAATTAAATAAAATCGAATGAAATCGAATGAATATTGAATGAAATCGAATGAATATCGAATGAAATCAAATGAAATCGAATGAAATTAAATAAAATCGAATGAAATCTAATGAAATCGAATGAAATCGAATGAATATCGAATGAAATCGAATGAAATCTAATGAAATCGAATGAAATTAAATAAAATCGAATGAAATCTAATGAAATCTAATGAAATCGAATGAAATTAAATAAAATCGAATGAAATCGAATGAATATCGAATGAAATCGAATGAATATCGAATGAAATCAAATGAAATCGAATGAAATCGAATGAAATCTAATGAAATCGAATGAAATTAAATAAAATTGAATGAAATCTAATGAAATCGAATGAAATCGAATGAATATCGAATGAAATCGAATGAATATCGAATGAAATCGAATGAAATCGAATGAAATCGAATGAAATTAAATAAAATCGAATGAAATCGAATGAATATCGAATGAAATCGAATGAATATCGAATGAAATCAAATGAAATCAAATGAAATCGAATGAAATCTAATGAAATCGAATGAAATTAAATAAAATCGAATGAAATCGAATGAATATCGAATGAAATCGAATGAATATCGAATGAAATCGAATGAAATCGAATGAAATCGAATGAAATCGAATGAAATTAAATAAAATCGAATGAAATCGAATGAATATCGAATGAAATCGAATGAATATCGAATGAAATCAAATGAAATCAAATGAAATCGAATGAAATTAAATAAAATCGAATGAAATCTAATGAAATCGAATGAATATCGAATGAAATCGAATGAAATCGAATGAAATCGAATGAAATCTAATGAAATCAAATGAAATCTAATGAAATCGATCTTTAAGATAATACCTGAGTTTTATTATTATATTTTTTTTATAGGTAGAAGCTGCTGGATATTACACTCAATTAAAAAAATTTCGAGTTTATAATTTTACCGCATTTCCAAAATTAACTAACTTAACGATATATTTAACAAATGCTTCAATATCAACAACAACTCAAATACCAACAACTACTTTTGTTACTACAACAATAAATTCAAGTAGTATTTTTTTCAATATAACAAACAGATTTAACGCCGAAGAAGATTATAATATTAATTCGACCAGTTTTCCTAGTGTAGGCGAATTAAGAGCTGGTTTTTCGAAAAACGTCATCAATTTTACTATGATGGTATCTGTAATGTCGTTTTTACTTATAAGTTAGTTATTAAAAAATAATTTCATTCGTGATAAAAGAAAAATTTAAATCTTAATATAAATTTGAATCAAGTAGATTAAGTTTGTTTGTCATATTATATATAATGACGTGTAAATATTGTACATATTTTAAATTCAGAAAAGGTAATAAATGTATTTCAATAAGAAATATTATTTAAAATAAACTTTTTTTTATGGCGAGATCGCCTGTTCTATAATAGCCTACAATTTTTTTTCAAATTGAGGCTTTCTATTATATTCTATTATAACTGAATCGGGCGTGGGAGGTCCCACCATTATTCTTAACAAAGTCTAAAATAATTCTTATGTTAGTTTTTGCTATCTCTTCGGGTTCAGTATATTGTACCCCAAAGTGCTATTCCCTTTCCTTGTTTAGATCCCGGCAATAATATAATGTATAAAGAGGAGTTTCCTTCTTTTACTCACATTTCCTACATTTGGAATCTTCTGATAGGTTCAGGTGTCTTCTGAGCTCGCAGTATCCGCTCTGGACGCCTAGTGCAGTTTAGAGCTGACATATATTGGGACATAGCAGCAAATTGTCTCTGCTCTTGGGTGGACCTTCTATAAGTGCTTTGGACTGTCTCAGCTCTGGAAATTCAATCCAGTATTTACTGCGCAGTATACCCTTTACATGTTGGTAGGAAATACCTCATGCAGGTTGCGGTCCAATTAAGAGTTTTTTGGCTCTTTTACCAATCAGCCTCTTCATTCAAGAATTATATTCTGCCAGGGCATTTAGGTTTTTATGACAGTTTAATACTAGTTTGGACTGTATTTCTACCCTTTTCATTGCTTTAAGGGATGCTTGACAATCTGTTATTATACGGATTTTAGTTGTCTTTGTTATCACTTTTTACTTTCCGAACAACAGAGTTGCATAGAAGGAAAGTATTGCGATCATGATATTTTGACCATACCCAGATTTTAACGAATCTTTACGTTTTGAGGTCACCTGAATCCATTTATACCATTTTTAGCATGTCTGTCTGTCTGTCTTTGAGTGTGTGTGAGCACGATAGCGTCTAAAAGGCTGAACCGATTTAGATGAAATTTTATATACATATTTAGGCTTGCAAGGAGACAACCTGTATAGATTTTGGAGTTAATCCGACAACCGGAAGTGACAGTTGCTATGAGTGATGACGTCATTACTAAACAAGATGGCAATAAAGTTTTACACATATATTTTTTATACGTTATAGTTTAATTTTGGATGATTAAAATTTTCAAAAACTTTTGCCATTGTTGGCAGATTTATCAAAAAGTAATTTTTTTTCATATTTTTTTTAAATTACCAAAATAATGTATTTTTATGAAAACTTACAGGATATAAAAGTTGTAGAACATAAAATTTTCTACATATTTTGTCATTACCGTTTTTTTGAATTCCTCATTCGTCGCTAGAGGGCGTGAAAATAATGTATAGACATTTGCGACTTTTTTTTAGATTTTGAGACAAAATTATGGATTTTTATGAAAATTTACAAAAAATCAAAATTTTAGAACATACTTTTTTTTCGAGTTCCGCACAGTTTGGCCGCTAGTTTTTATTTTAATTTTTAAGCAATTTTTATCCTTATTAAATTATTATTTTTTAGTTAAATTTTAATAATAAAAATATAAAAAAAATATTTTTAAATAGCGTAGATATGAATTTCAACCCCTTCCAGGTCTCTCCCCTTAGGTAGGATGGAAAAAAGTTACAGACAAATTAATTTTATAATAATTATAACATAAAAAAAATCTTACGACCTGTATCAATATTTTTAAAAATAACGAATTTTTGCAAATTTCAAACCCCTGTAGTTCCATCCCCTTAGATCTGATGGAAAAAATTTCAGACAAATTAATTTTATAATAATTAGAACATAAGAAAGCCTTTGACCTGTTTCAATATTTTCAAAAATAACGGAGATATAATTTTTTTTAAATTTCAACCCCCTCCAGTTCCATCCCCTTAGGTCGTATGGAAAAAAGTTTCATGCAAATTAATTTTGTAATAATTAGAACATAAAAAAGTCTTATGACCCGTTTTAATATTTTTGGAAATTTCAACCCCCTCCAATTCCACCCCCGTGGGTCGAACGAAAAAAATTTTCAGACAAATTAATTTTATAATAATCAGAGAAAAAAAAAGTTTAATCACCTTTTTAATGTTTTTAAAAATGGCGGAGATCTGAATTTTTTGACATTTTAACCCCTTCCAGTTCTCTGTATTTTTTTCACTTGACTTTAGAAAACAAGGTAATAATGCATATTTGAATAAAAAGAAGCAATAAAGAATTTTTCAACATCTGATTCTAAAAGATAATTAAGCATGAATGCATTTTGCCACAATCAATAAAAAAAAAAGAAGCAGGAATGTATTTTTCCACAAAGATGGATTTAATAGGGAAAAAATAGATAATAACAGTGACAAATACGAACAAATATTGAAGAACGGGGAAAAATTGGGCAAAATAAGGAAAAGTAGGGAAATTTGTGAAAAATAGGGAAAAAAGAAAAAATAAAAAAAGGGAAAAATAATTACAAATAGGGAAAAATAAGAAAAAATAATGGAAAACAGAAAAAAATTAAGAAAAGTGGGAAAAATAAAAACAAGAAAAAAAAAGAAAAATATTTTAAATTTGTTTTCTACGCCGCTGATTTTATTCCGCCCTTGATGAAAATCATTTATTCCATTGTCTGAACTCAAAAAGTCGTTCTCATTGACAGCAATAATAATTCATAATTATTTACTAATTTTAATAATTTTAAACATAGCCATACACTTATTTTTTTTTTTGTTTTAAATTGAAATAATTGTTTAGCCTGCAGCTAATTTAAATAACACCTCATATTTTATTAAAATTATCAGCAAGTCGACCATTATATTGGCATATTTGCCTTACACATAGGCGTACACGATTTTTTTCTAGGCAAATTCACAAAAAAGTAAAAAATTAAGTGATCTTGTTAAAAGTCACATAATTTATGAAAAAAAAATTAACAACTTGCTTGTTAAAAGTGTTTGGAAAATTGTATGGGATTTACCCACTTCATTTCTGATTTCTTAATTTTTTCCAAATTGTTTCTCATTGTTTTTTTAACAGATTTTTTCTCATTTTTTTAGTTTGGTCTAGATTTTGTTTTGATTTTTCTAATTCTTCTAATTTTACTTTCCCGGGCCCATCAAAGGGAAAGTAAGGTGAACGAGCAAAAAAAAATCGAGATATCGATGGAAATATCCATTTTGAGGTCCCCCAAGAAGATTGAAACCATTTGCAGTGTATGGTCTGTCTGTGTGTCTGTGTGTCTGTGTGTAATCTTCCACGATAACTGCCGAACCGTTTGACCAATCAAGCTGAAATTTGGTATGGAGGGTCGGTGTGTGCCTAGAATGCGACCATTAGTTTTTGGTTTAAATTGGTACAGTGGAGGGTCCTCAAGACCGACATTGGTTAAATATACAAGTAACAATTTTTTGCTTTATTTAAATTTTAAGGACAAACAATACATTTTAGTGCAAAATGTTGTAGTAGAAAGTTTTAGAGAATGAAATTCTCTATAACTTTTGTTTCAAACTTTTTCCAGAATTTCCAATAATTTCGCCACTAGAGGGCGCGTAAAAAATGTGCATGTATGTTTTCTCTAGTTTTTCTTGATTTTCGGGACAAACAATGTATTTAGTGCAAAATTTTCTTGTGCAAAGTTGTAAAGCATCAAATTTTCTTTAACTTTTATGTTTAACTTTTATCGAATTCCTCATAGTTTCGCCGCTAGATGGCGAGAAAAATACACATTTAAAATTCCCTACAACTATTGTATGAAATTTTTTCCCGAATTCCCAATAGTTTTCACACATGATTTTAGGAGATCATAATTGTAGCAGTATGATATATAACGTGCGCATGAGCAGCTTATGTCATTACCAACATTGAAATATTAATTCACCATAAGCTCGCTATTTTTAATATGTTCCATAAGTCAATGTAATGCTTAATATTTTGTAATTAAAATAATAATAATAATAAATATCATATTCTCTACGGTCGAGCCGGGAAAGTCCTGGGGTGACACAGCCGATTTTTTAGTTTGGTCTAGATTTTGTTTTGATTTTTCTAATTCTTCTATTTTTTTTTGTATTTTCAATTTTTCCAAATTTTGTTTCTTCAGTTTGTTTCACAATCATTTTTACTTTCCGAACAACAGAGTTGTATAGAAGGAAAGTATTGCGATCATGATATTTTGACCATACCCAGATTTTAACGAATCTTTACGTTTTGAGGTCACCTGAATTCATTTATACCATTTTTAGCATGATGTCTGTCTGTCTGTGTGTGTGTGAATACGATAGCGTCTAAACGGCTGAACCGATTTAGATGAAATTTTATATACATATTTAGGGTAACAAGGAGACGACCTGTATAGATTTTGGAGTTAATCGAACAACCGGAAGTGACAGTTGCTATAAGTGATGACGTCATTACTTAACAAGATGACAATAAAGTTTTACACATATATTTTTTATACGTTATAGTTTAATTTCGAATGTTTAAAATTTTCAAAAACTTTTGCCATTGTTACCAGATTTATTAAAAAGTATTTTTTTTTCATATTTTTCTTAAATAACGAAAATAATGCATTTTTATGAAAAATTACAGGATATAAAAGTTGTAGAACATAAAATTTTCTACACATTTTGTCATTACCGGTTTTTTGAATTCCTGATAGTTTCGCCGCTAGAGGGCGTGAAAATAATTTATATTGACATTTTTGTGACTTTTTTAGATTTTGAGACAAAATTATGGAGTTTTATGAAAAATTACATGGTATCAAAATTGTAGAACATAAAATTTTCTATAAATTTTGTCATGACTATTTTTTCAAGTTGCACATAGTTTCGCCGCTAGTTTTTATTTTAATTTTTATCTTTATTAAATTATAATTTTTTAGTTAAATTTTTATATTAAAAATTTAAAAAAAATATCTTTAAATTTGTAATAATTAATTTTATAATTATAATTTTTTTCAAAATTTTTTTACAAAAATTTTGGAATTTTTAAAAAATTGGCTAAGAAATGTAAGATTATATTACGATTTTAAACTAAATTGAATAACTTTTAAAATATTAAAGTTATTGAAATGTGATTTTCACCAATCGAAAGATAATATAAAACTCTAAATTTTAAATGTATTTTGGTTTCTTAAAATTTAGAATTGTAATTATAATAGAAAAAATTAAGAATTTTTTTTAAATTTTTTGTAATTTTGTTTTATCAATATGTATAAAATAAATGAAAAAAGTAAATAGCATATCCGAAAAGGATCCAAAAGTACTATGTGTGTAAATTATTTCATAATTTTAATATAGTATTTGTAAAAGTTATAGCAAAAAATGAAAAAAATTTAAACAATTCAATGGATAAAAAAATTTGATTTTTGTTTTGTTTTTTAAACTAACTTTATTAATGCATTTTGATCCAGAAAACCTAAAAAAAGGTCTGTTTCCAATTTTGAATAAAATTGAATGAGATATTAATGATTTATTGATTTTAAAATTATTCAAAAATAGGTTTGATTTGTTTTAAGGTTAAAATTAATATTAAAAATTTTAAAAAAGTTACCCTTAAATTTGTAGTAAAAAACTCTATAATTGTGATTTTTTTCAAAATTTTATTCAAAAAATTGTAGAATTCCTCATTTTTTTTTTGAAATTTAATATAAGTTTAAAAAAAAATTGAATAACTTTAAAAATATTAAAGATATTAAAATGTGATTTATACCATTCGATAGATAATATAATTAATGTATTTTAATGCAGAGAAACTAAAATAATCGATTAAACAATTACTTTACTAGGAGTGTTCGGAAAGTTGGGTGGGATTACCCCCTCATTTTTTTAATTGTTTCAATTTTTTCTGATTGTTCTTTTCAACTTTTATTGATATTTTTAAATTCTTACAATCATTTTCCTTATTTTTTAGATTTTTTCACTTTTTTTTTTATTTTTTCTGATTCTTATCATTTTTTCAATTGTTTCTAATTATTTAAAATATTTCCATATTTATTATAAATCTTCAAGATTTTGTTTATTTTTTTTTCTGATTCATGTAATTTTTTCAAATTTTTCACTAAATTTATGAATCTTATTTTGCTACCAAACCAAGTAAATGACCTTCAGACGAGCAGATAAAAACCCATAAGAAATTAAGATATATGCGTTATGTGACACTTTAATGCAGTATTGTTCAAGATAAGTGTTATTACTCGTGAAAAATTCTCAGATAAATGCATTGTTTTTTTTCTCTTCTTATTTTTCAGATGCCCTTTTTAATTTCCGATCCTAACAAAGTTGTATAAAACGTAAAAAAGTATTGCGATCCTGATTTTTTGCTCATACCATTGTGTGTGTGTCTGTGTGTACGTGAACACGATAGCGTTTAAACGGCTGAACCGATTTAGATAAAATTTTATATACAAATTAAGGGTAACAAGGAGACGACCTGTATAGATTTTAGTGTTAATCGAACAACTAGAAGTGACTGTTGATATAAGTGATGACGTCATTACTAAACAAAATGGCAAAGTTTTACACATATATTTTTTATACATTATAGTTTAATTTCAGATGATAAAAAATTTCAAAAACTTTTGACATTGTTTCCAGACTTATCAAAAAGTTAATTTTTTTCATATTTTTTTTTTTAAATTACCAAAATTATGCATTTTTATGAAAAATTACAGAATATCAAAGTAAAATTTTCTACATATTTTGTTGTTACTATTTTTTCGAATTCCGCATAGTTTCGCCTCTAAAGGGCATGCAAGAAATATATATTATAATGAGATCATTTTGTATGAGTTATATAATTTATTATTATTATTATTATAAATAAGTGTTGTGTTATAAAAATTAAATTTGAAATGTTTTTATAAAGAAACAATTTTTTTTAATCAACAATTTTAAATATATAAAGGAGTGTAAGAAATTTTACTAAACATAAAATTTTTATTTGGAAAAGTAATTATTTAAAATTTAAAATTTAACTTTGAAAATTAAATTATTCAGTATTAAAAATTTTGGGATAAGTTTTAAGAATCAAGTAAAAAAAAAGTGTTGTCAATATCAGAATTGTATTTTTACTATATTTATTGTGATCAGGAATTTTGAATATAAATTATAAAATAGATACGAAAGCAATAATAAAAATATAATAAAGATTAAAAGTTTAATAAAAAAAAAAACGGTAAGAAAAATGAAAGACTAGAACAGTAAAATCATTTGAAGATTTGGAATCATAATGGAGCATAAATATGAATTATATTTTTGTTAAATTTTATGATTTTTTTTATTATTTAGATCGAACCAACTCCAAAATTTTAATTAATAATTAAAAATGCAGATCATTATAAATGTAAATTAATCAAGCTCGCATTATTCTTCTTCTTTTTCTCTACTTTTTTATAGTTTTCTTTATGTTTCAAACTTTTTTTTCACTTTCCTCTGCTTTGTTTCTTCTACTTTTTTACTAATTTCTTTGTTTCAAACTTCTTCCATTGTTTCCACTTTTTTCGGAGAGCTTTTGCTTGATTTAATTGCTCCGAACCTCGCTGTGCTCGGATCGAAGTGGATGATAGAGGAAAGTTGGAATTATTATTAACACTATCAATTAAAATTTTCTCCCACCCTTCTTTCCGAGTCGACCGTAGAACATAAAATTTTCTACAAATTTTGTCATCACCATTTTTTTGAATTTCTCATAGTTTCGCCGCTAGAGGGCGTGAAAAAAATTTATATAGAAATTTGCGACTTTTTTAGATTTTGAAACTAAATTATGAATTTTTATGAAAAATTACAAAAAATCAAAATTGTCTACAAATGTTGTCTTTACTTTTTTTCCAGTTCCGCATAGTTAAGCAATTTTTATCATTATTAAATTATTATTTTTTAAGTAAATTTTAATATTAAAAATTTAAAAAAAATATCTTTAAATTTGTAATAACATTTAAAATTATATTACGATTTTAAACTAAATTGAATTGTTATTTAAATTATTGAAATGGGATTTTCAACATTCGAAAGATTATATAAAACTTTAAATTTACAATGTATTTTAGTTTCTTAGAATTTAGAATTGTAATTATTATAGAATTTTTTTTTTAATTTTTTGTAATTTCATTTTATCAATAAGTATAACATATATGAAAAAGTAAATAGCACATCCGAAAAGGATCTAAAAGTACTATGTATGTAAATTATTTCATAATTTTAGCATAGTATTTGTAAAAGTTATAGCAAAATATGTAAAAAATTTTTTTTTTAGTTTTTTCAAACCAACTTTATTAATGCATTTTGATCCAGAAAACTTAAAAAAAGGTCTTTTTCTCATTTTGAATAAAATTGATTGAGATATTAACTATTTATTGATTTTAAAATTATTCAAAACTAGGTTTTATTTTTTTAAGGTTAATATTAATATTAAAAAATAAAAAAAAATACCCATACATTTGTAGTAAAAAAGTCTATAATTTGGATTTATTTCAAAATTTTATTCAAAAAATTGTGGAATTCGCATTTTTTTTAATTTAATATAATTTAAAAAAAATTGAATAACTTTAAAAATATTTAAGATATTAAAATGGGATTTATACCATTCGATAGGTAATATGAAACTCTAAATTTAGAAAATATTTCAGTCTCGCATTATAACCAAAATAAAAAAAAAATTTAATTTTTTTGTCGTTTTGTTTTATCTAAAATGGTAAAACAAATGAAAAAAGTAAATAGTACACCCGAAATGGATCAAAAAGTACATTATGTGTGAAATATTTTATAATTTTAAAATAATACTTGTAGAAATTATAATTATAATTAAATTTTTTTTAATTTTATTAATATATTTTGATGCAAAAAAACTAAAATAATCGATTAAACAATTACTTTACTAGAAGTGTTCGGAAAGTTGGATGGGATTACCCCTCATTTTTATATTTTTTTCAATTGGGGGTAGTATAAGGAAAAAGTATTAACATTTAGGGGTGCCATCTATTTCTTTCTTTTTCCATTTACCAATTACGTAAGACAATTTTAAATAACCATAATAAATATGTAGATAGATAGGACAATGACATCCACGCGCAGACTTACCTTCATTTAATACAAATCTCAGAGATCCGAGTATGCTGTGAGTGTGTGTGAGCGCACCAACCACACCTTGACTTATATGACAGTTGAGGTGCGCACCTGCATAGGAGCCATCTAGATGTGCCGTATGCAATTCATAAGTACCTACGTTTTATTTTCTTTCGATTGATATATACAGAGTGTTATTTAAGTGTCATAAACAAGTAAAATAATAAAAAACAAGCTTAATTGTCCCTAAATTTTTTCATAATAATCTATGTTGCAATTAGAAATTAAATATCTAAGCAGAAATGATTTTGATTGGCTCAAATATGCAACAAATTTTCCAAAAAGAGAGTGTTGTCATGGATATGTATGACGTCATTGATCACCCGTTTAGTATCTTCGGGACAAATGATCCCCATCAAATTCTGAACAACTTAATTTTTTTCTGGGGTCTGTCTGTCTGTCTGTATGCCTGGTTGTCGTCCGCAAAGCTTAAAAATGCCATAACTTTTGAATGCTTTAATGTATCGACTTGAAACTTTCACCATTTTTTAAGTAGAAAATGAGTGAAATCGGAAAATTAATAAACGGGGCTTTCCGGGGTTTTCCCACTTTTTTTCTAGTTTCACAGGAAACACGCTGCAGGTCGTAATTTTTGAGCAAATTGCTTCAAATTTGGAAAAAAGATACCTTGAAGTACTGTTACGAAGCCTATTGAAAATCGAAATAATCGGAAAATTTCTTCTGGGTTTTCCCGGATCGTTTTTCCGAAAATGTCATCATTTTAAAATAACGATATCTCTGAAAACGTGAAAGATATTCAAAAAAGAAAAATACGAAAATGTAGGACTTAAATAGCTCACCAAGTATTATTTGAAGTATTTTTCCGAAATTAGTTGAACAAAATAAAATAAAAAATTAAATTCCGAAAACGAGGGAGAAATGTATAAGGAAAAATAGGGAAAAATTTTTGGAATATTGAAAAAAATAATGAAAAATAGGGAAAAAATGAAAAATGGTAACAAAATAATGAAAAAAAAGTGAAAAAAATAATAAAAAATAGGGAAAAAAATAATGAAAAATATTAAAAAAAATATTGAAAAATATGGAAAAAAAATTAAAAAAATATTAAAAAAATGAGGAAAAAAATATGAAAAAAAAATAATGAAAAATTTGAAAAAAAATAATAAAAAATATGAAAAAAAAATAATAAAAAATATGAAAAAAAATAATGAAAAATATGGAAAAAAAAATGAAAATATTGTGAGTTATACAGGGTTGTTTTTCCGAAAATGTCATTATTTTAAATATATGTCTAAACCTTTTTCTCTGTTTTCTTTATTTTTCCAAATTTTTTTTATTTTTTAATGTTTTTTTTCCCCATTTTCCTATTTTTGACTTTATTTTCCTATTTTTTTATACTTTTCCCTACTTTTTTCTTCTTTCTTATTTGTTACTATTTTTTCCTTTTTCTATATTTTTTCATTTTTTCCCATTTTTCCCTATTTTTTTTTGTTTTTTTTATGTTTTTTACTATTTTTTTATGTTTTTTTTTCATATTTTGGCCTATATTTCCCTATTTTCTATTTTTGCCCATATTTCTTTTTTTTGTATTTTTATCAATTTTTTTTTGTTTGTTCCATTTTTTCCTATTTTTTCTATTTTTTCCTATATTTTCCTATTTTTCCCTATATTTTCCTTTTTTTCTATTTTACTCTATTTTTTCCATTTTAGTTTTTAAAAAAAAATCTAATAGAGTCAAGCATATATACAGAATTTTGTTTTCGTGACTTTAATTTTTTGAAAACCTGAAAAATTACGGCAAATTTTGAAAAATAGGGAAAAAAAGAAGGAAAAATAGGGAAAAAATATTGGCAAATAGAAAAAAAAATTAAAAATATGTATAAAGATTAAAAAAAAGATGTAAAAAAATAATGAAAAATAGTAACAAAATAATGAAAAAAAAAGGAAAAAAATAATGAAAAACGGAAAAAAAAATTATTGGAAAATAGGGAAAAAGTATTGGAAAATAGGGAAAAAATAATGAAAAATAGTGAATAAAATAATGAAAAATTGGAAAAAAACAGGGAAAAAAATTATGAAAAATATGGAAAAAAATAATGAATAATATGAAAAAAATAATGAATAATATGAAAAAAATAATGAAAAATATGGTTAAAAATAATGAAAAATATAGAGAAAAATAAGGAAAAATATGGAAAAAATAATGAATAATATGGAAAAAATAATGAAAAATATAGAGAAAAATAAGGAAAAATATGGAAAAAATAATGAAAAATATGGAAAAAAATAATGAAAAATATTGAAAAAAATAAGGAAAAATATGGAAAAAATAATGAAAAATATGGAAAAAAATAATGAAAAATATTGAAAAAAATAATGAAAAATATGAATAAAAATAATGAAAAAAATGTAAAAAAATAATGAAAAATATGGAAAAAAATAATGAAAAATATGGAAAAAAATAATGAAAAATATGGAAAAAAATAATGAAAAATATAGAAAAAAATAATGAAAAATATGGAAAAAAATAATGAAAAATATGGAAAAAAATAATGAAAAATATGGAAAAAAATTATGAAAAATATGAAAAAAAAAAAGGAAAAATATAGAAAAAAATAATGAAAAATATGGAAAAAAATAATGAAAAATATGGAAAAAAATAATGAAAAATATGGAAAAAAATTATGAAAAATATGGAAAAAAATAATGAAAAATATAGAAAAAAATAATGAAAAATATGGAAAAAAATAATGAAAAATATGGAAAAAAATAATGAAAAATATGGAAAAAAAATATGAAAAATATGAAAAAAAAAATGAAAATATTGTGAGTTAAAAAAAATGTTATCTACGAAGCAGTAAAAGGTATTCAAAATTTAAAAATAACAAAATGTAGGAATTAAATAGCTCAACAAGTCTCATATGAAGCATTTTCCAGAATAATGTCAAGAAAGTTGAGAAAAAAACAAACTATTAAAAAAAAATATTTTTCGAAATTAAATTTCGGAAACTAGTGATAATATCCAAAAATATCAAGAGTACTTTTTTTGCTATACATGCAAACATCCTACTATAAGTAGATTTTTCTATATTATATTTATTAAATAATTATTATTTTTTTATGGTATCGATGCCTTTTTCTTTTCCCTTTCCCGCGGTCGCTGCTCATTTCAATCAAGCATTGCGGCAAAACATAACAAAAACTTATTAACAGAGAGTAATAAATTTCCGTTATGACGCTTTGTTCGATTCTGTGTACTCGCATCAATCAAAACAATTCGTTCGAAAACAATAGAACGATTTCTATTTTGTTTTCTGCCTCTCGCAGAATTACATACAACGATTCGATTTTGTTGTTGTTGTTGTTGTTGTTGATGCAGGTTAGGGATTTATATAGTACAATGAATACCTCATGTTTTGTGACGTCATTGTTAACGTTTAGGTTTCAATTAATATAAATTTGTTAATAATAAAATGCATATGTAGCAGATGATAATCAAATAAAGCCAAATAAGCTTGATTGGAAGATATCTACAGAAATATCAAGATCGAACGATGAAAGTCATGACGTCATAAATATCATTCTTGTCAAAAACTGATTCCAAACAAATCTCTGTCAAATTTAAATCAACTTATCAGATTATTGAATCCGTTAACGTTTTTGATAACTAAAATTTGCACCCCTAAATATTTCGATTTTTGTTCAAATTTTGAAAAAAATGTCAAAACATGTCAATTTTAACCTAGATGAGATTGAATTTTTATCTAATTTTCAAACTTCTTTTTCCATCCCTCTAGCGCCCAGAACCATCCCTTGAAAAACTTTAAATTAAAGTAATACATCATTTTGAAGCTGCTTTCATTATGATATACAGGGTGGGCCAATTACCTTCCCGCGGTTTGTGGCGTCGAAACTAGCAAAGATATCAAAATGAAAAAAAAACTGTTTTATTTGGTTCGAAAATCCCTACAACTAGAAAATATTTTCATTTATACAGAGTGATCCATATACGGGCGGATAAAAAAATTGTATTTTTTTTAAATGACACACCCTATATATTTTTACATTTTTACTACTTTAGTGGCCTTTATGACAATATTTTATTTTTTTAAATCAAATTTTTATTAAATTTTCTGAAAAATCGCTACATTTCAAAATCATTCAAAAATTAATATATTTTCCGAATTTGAAAATGAAATTTTGGTTAAAGTTAGTTTAGATATTGATGTACATCGTCCATAATTCATAATTATTTAAATATGTACAGGGTGTTTATAATATAAAATTAAAATTTCAAAATTGTAATTATAAAAATCTTTGTTTTCTTAAATGAAACACCCTGTATATTATTTAATATTTAGAAAGTCTATTCTACAGGCTTTCTATACATACCACATACTAGGCTTTCTAAATATTAAATATTATACAGGATGTTTCATTTAAAAAAACAAAGATTTTTATAATTACAATTTTGAAATTTTAATTTTATATTATAAACACCCTGTACATATTTAAATAATTATGAAATATGGAGGAGGTACATCCATATCTAAACTAACTTTAACCAAAGTTTCATTTTCAAATTCGGAAAATACATTAATTTTTGAATGATTTTGAAATGTAGCGATTTTTCAGAAAATTTAATGAATATCTTGGCAACGCAGCATCCGATTAAAAAAAATAAAATATTGTCATAAAGTCCACTAAAGTAGTAATCTAAAAATATAAAAATATATAGGGTGTGTCATTTAAAAAAAATACAATTTTTTTATCCGCCCGTATATGGATCACTCTGTATAAATGAAAATATTTTCTAGTTGTAGGGATTTTCGAACCAAATAAAATAGTTTTTTTTTCATTTTGATATCTTTACTAGTTTCGACGCCACAAACCGCGGGAAGGTAATTGGCTCTCCCTGTATAATACGAGTGGTATTGTGACTATCGATAATCCCATAAGTTATTTCACGAAACGTGTTGGCAAATATTAATTTCACGAGTCCGCAGAAAAAAAGAGAAAAATGAGTAAAATATGAAAACAATACAGAAAAACAAGGAAAAGCAGCGAAAAATTGGAAAAATAGGAACAAATAGGATATTGTGAAAAATAGAGAAATTTGGTAAAGATATTGAAAATATGAAAAAAATAGAGAAAAATTGGGAAACATTGTAAAAAAGTGGGAAAAATTATAGTTTAAAATAGGGAAACAGTAGGGAAAATAAGGAAAAATGAGGAACACAGGACAAAATAGGGAAAAATAACTACAAATAAGGGCAAGTAACAAAAAATAAGCGAAAATTAAAATAGGAAAAACAAATGGTAAACAGAAAAAATTAGAAAGATAAAGGAATAATAGAAAAAATAGTGAAACATAGGGGAAAATATGGGAAAAAAGAGAAAATTAATGAAAAATTGGAAAAAACGGAAAAAGATTAAGAAATAGGACAAAAGTGTGAAAAAAAGAAAAATTTGTAAAAAATAGTGAAAATTAGGGAAAAAAAGAAAAACTTGCAAAAATTGGACAAAATTGAGCAAAATACCGAAAAGTGGGAAAATATCGAGAAAGTAATAAAAAATAGGTAAAAAATATGGAAAAATGGGGAAATTAGAGAATAAATATGGAATAGTAAAAAATAAGGCAATATTGGGGAAAGTAAGAAAAATATGGAATAATTAAATAATACAAAATAATAGGGATCAATATGGAAAAACAGGAAACAATAATGGAAAACAGGTGAATATGAAGAAATAGAAAAAATACGAAAATTTGGAAAAAAATAGAGAAAACTAGAGAAAATATGGAAAAAACAGTAAAATTTGCGAAAGATAGGAAAAAATACGAACAAATGCGGAAAAATAGGAAAAAATTAGAAAAAGATGGATAAAATAGGGAAATTAAAGAAATAAAGAAAAATCGAGAAAAATAGAAAAATATATGAAAAAATAGTAAAAAAACAGGAGAAAATAAGGAAAAATAGTAAAAATAGGAAATAATAGATAATAATAGGAACAAATACGGACAGAAAAAAATAATGAAAAACAGGAATAATTGGGGGAAATGAAAAAAATAAAAAAATAAGGAAAAACAGAATAAAATATGGAAATGCAGGAAAAAATAAGTTAACAAAAATGGCAAAAATAGGAAAAAATAAAAAAAATGGTGAAAAATATGGAAAATAGGGAAACATAGGAAAAAATAGAATGGATATATTAAATAATAGAAAATAATAGGAATAAATGGGGAAAAAGGTCCAAATAGGGCATATAGTAAAAAATAAGAAAAAATAGAGAAAATTGGATAAAATAATAGAAAAAAAGGAAAAATATAAAAATATAAGGAAAAACAGGATAAAATATGGAAATGCAAAAAAAAAAAAAGTTAACAAAAATGGTAAAAATAGGAAAAAATAAAAAGATATGGTGAAAAATATGGAAAATAAAGAACATAGAACAAATGGGAAGAAATGGAAAAAATGGGAAAATTGTGAAAAAACAAAAAATTGGGTAAAAATAGTGAAAAATATGGGAAAAATAGTAAAAAATTGGGAAAAGTAGAAAAAAACATAAGATAAAATAGGAAAAAAATTGGTGAAATAGAACAAAATAGAAAAAAATAGTAAAGGAGCTATAGGACTTCCTCACCATTCCCCATGTTAAATCCCATAAGAAATCGCTATGGTCAAAAATAGCAAAAATTGCCCAAATCAAGGTCATTCGTTACTACAGGTCTCTCAGAAGCGTCAGGTCTGACAGCTTCACCAGAGGGCGCTGCCAGAGCAGAAGGACCTGACAGACCTGAAGTACTAAGCAAACGGTCTTCAGGTCCCTCAGATGCGTCAGGTCTGACAGGCAGCTTCTGGTGAAGCTGTCGTACCTGACGCAACTGAGAGACCCAAACTAACGAATGACCTTGATTTGGCCAATTTTTGCTATTTTTAACATTAGCCATTTACTAAAAATAGAAACAAATAGGGTAAAACAGGAAAAAATAATGGAAAACAGGAAAAATAGGCAAAAATAGAAGAAAAAAAAGCAAAGCTCGGTCTATTAATAAAATGCATGTGAAAACCATATTAGACAACTAACGCCATCTGCCAATGGGACACGGTGTCACTTATTACTCGAAGAAAAAATTCCACCTGTGTAATAAGCGCCAGTACTAACTGGACCCGACAGAAGGCCCATCTCCAAAGGGTATGAAACCCCAAATAAGTGTTAAATACATGTAAGTTGTGAGAATTTGATTTCTATGCATCCAGACCGTATACCGGATAGCTGTTTCGTCCCTTAAGGACTCATCAGTGGCAATCTGCTCAAATGCATAGAATTCAAATCTCACCTCGAAGCACAATAGTGCAATATTGAGTAAACAGGATGGCTAACAGCATCTAGTAATGTGACACATTGATAGATGGCGTTAGCTGTTTTATCGTTTTATCGTGAATAGTCACTTAATATTGTGTCTGTGTGTCTGTGTGTCTGTGTGTAATCTTCCACGATAACTGCCGAACCGTTTGACCAATCAAGCTGAAATTTGGTATGGAGGGTCGGTGTGTGCCTAGAATGCGACCATTTTTGGTTTAAATTGGTACAGTGGAGGGTCCTCAAGACCGACATTGGTTAAATATACATGTAACAATTTTTTGCTTTATTTAAATTTTAAGGACAAACAATACATTTTAGTGCAAAATGTTGTAGTACAAAGTTTTAGAGCATAAAATTACCTACAATTTTTGTCTTAAGCCTTTTCCAAAATTTCCAATAGTTGCGCCACTAGAGGGCGCGTAAAAAATGTGCATGTATGTTTTCTATAGTTTTTCTTGATTTTGAGGACAAATAATACATTTTAGTGCCATATGTTGTAGTAGAAAGTTTTAGAGAACAAAATTCTCTATAACTTTTGTTTCAAACTTTTTCCAGAATTTCCCATAGTTTCGCCACTAGAGGGCGCGTAAAAAATGTGCATGTAGGTTTTCTCTAGTTTTTCAATTTTGAGGACAAACAATATACTTTAGTGAAAAATTTTGTTGTACAGAGTTTTAGAGCATAAAATTCTCTATAACTTTTGTCTTAAACTTTTTCTAAAATCTCTAATAGTTGCGCCACTAGAGGGCAAGTAAAAAATGTGCATGTATGTTTTCTCTAGTTTTTCTTGATTTTGAGGACAAACAATGCAATTTAAAGCAAAATGTTCTGGTGCAAAGGTTTAAAGCATCAAATTTTCTTTAACTTTTATGTTTAACTTTTATTAAATTCCTCATAGTTTCGCCGCTAGATGGCGAGAAAAATACACATTTAAAATTCCCTACAACTATTGTATGAAAATTTTTCCCGAATTCCCAATAGTTTTCACACATGATTTTAGGAGATCCTAATTGTAGCAGTATGATATATAACGTGCGCATGCGCAGCTTATGTCATTACCAACATTGAAATATTAATTCACCATCAGCTCGCTATTTTTAATGTGTTCCATAAATCAATGTAATGCTTAGTTTTTTGTAATTAAAATAATAATAATAATAATAATAAACATATTCTCTACGGTCGAGCCGGGAAAGTTTTGGGGTGACACAGCCGATTTTTTTTCTCGTTCACCTTACTTTCCCTTTGATGGGTCCGGGAAAGTAAAATGAAGTTGGTTTGAACGTTTTTATTGTGATTCGGAGTGTTGTAAAAACTCGCAGTGATTTATGTAATAAAGACGAGAAGAAAAAAAAAATCGGAATGCGCGTACTGTGTTTTCCAAGTAAGGCCGTTTCGATCGCCCATCTTGTGTTTTGTCTTGTGTGTGTGTGTGTATCGCGCACTTTTGTAATTCGATCTCAATATATTGTTAATTAGATGGTAGATTTAATGAGAACAGGGCCGGATTCCAAAAAATTAAAGTTACATATCAAAAAGAATTGTAACTAAAATAAGGATCCATGTTTAAGTCAATTTTATTTTAGTTAGTATACAAGATAGAAAACAGTGCTCTAAAATATTTAGTAATTGAAAAATTTTTTTTGCAGGATTAGGAATAATATTATTGGAGTTTCAAGTACGGCACTGTAAATTCCGTTTCTTAATACATTCTTCGGTGGTAGTGGTGTTCGCATCCAGAGTGTGATATGGTACCGATAGTATTTTACTTGCAATAGCAATAAGATAAATCTTTTTGTGTACGGCAGGCATCCGACGATCGAGAAGCCAATGGACGTTTCGATCTTTTTTTTTTTTGTTTTAATCGGAAGCTGACAGCATTTTTCTACAATAACTATTCACCTTAGACAGTAATTATGTACATTGAAAAGGTCTAAGAATTGTTCGCTCAAGATGCTTTTGTAATTGCGCATAAAATGCACACTGAGAATTTCTAACGTTGTTGCATACAGATAATAAAAATATCTGGGGAAAATTACTTGAAAAACACGATTTTCTTATAAAATATAATATAAAATTTTTAATAAATAAATAACGATATTTTAAAAATTGTAATGCACTATTTCGGTCTTTTACTGTTTTTTAAATACTATTTTCTTTGTTGGTTTGTAGATGGTACTTATTTTCTTTTTCTTTAAGATTTTCCCAATCCGGTCAGTGACACCTTCTATGTACCAGTTGCTTGGTATTGTTCTTCACCATGATTGGTTTTTCTTCTCCCTTAGGTACCTAGCACGAGTTATTTCTTCATTGGTGTATCCGTTTGCTTAAATTATTACAGTATATTGAAGAAAAATATAGTACAATAAAGAAGAAACAACAAATATGTAACGACAATAACAATAACATATAACTTCACCAAAAATAACAAATACTAATTATCTCAATTAGGTATCTGAGACCAATCAACTCTTTCTAGATTTTAAATTATACTTCCTCTGCTCTTGGTAATTAATAAATCCTTAAAAATCCTTAAAAATCATTAAAAATCCTTAAAAATCCTTAAAAATCTTTAAAAATCCTTAAAAATCCTTAAAAATCCATAAAAATTCATAAAAATCCATAGCAATCCATAAAAATGCATAAAAATCTATAAAAATCTATAGAAATCCTTACAAATCATTAAAAATCTTTAAAAATCCGTCAAAATTCTGAATTTTTTTTAAAAATCTAAAGAAAATCTTAAATCTTCTAAAAATATCCTTAAAAAATCCTTAAAAAAAACCCTTAAAAATTCCTAAAATCCCTTCAAAATACTTAAAAAGGCCTAAAATTACTTGCAAATCTTGAACAATTATTAAATATCCTAATATAATCCTTAAAGAGCATTAAAGTGCCTAAAAATAGTTTAAAGATTCCCAAAAATCCTTAAAAATCCTTAAAAGTCCTTGAAAACTCTTAAAAATCCTTTAAAATCCCTAAAAATCTTAAAAATCCTTAAAACCCCATTAAAATTCTGAAAAACATTTAAAAATCCTTCAAAAATCCTTAAAAAATCCTTAAAAAATCGTAAAAAAATACTTAAAAATAGCTAAAAACCATTAAAAATACTTAAAATTATTTATAAATCTTAAGCAATTCTTAAAGATCCTAAAATAATCCTTAAAAAACATTAAAACCCCTAAAACTAGTTTAAAATTTCTAAAAATCCTTAGAAGTTCTTGAAAATCCTTAAAAATCCCAAAAATTTTGAAAATCCTTAAAATCCCAAAAATCCTTAAAAAACCTTTAAATCCCTTAAGATAATCTTTAAAAATCCATTAAAATTCTGAAAAAAATCCTTAAAAATCTGAAAAAAAGCTTGGAAATTCTAAAGAAACACTTTAAAATCCTTAAAAAACCTTTAAAAAAAATCCTTAAAAGTCCCTAAAAACCCTTAAAGAGACTAAAAATTACTTAAAAATCTTTAGCAATTTTTAAAGATCCAAAAATAATCCTTAAAAAATATTAATAATTCCTAAAAATAGCTTAAAATTTTTAAAAATCCTTGAGAGTTCTTGAAAATCCTTAAATTTTAAAAATCCTCATAAATCCTTAAAATTCTAAATTTTTTTTAAAAATCTAAAGAAAATCTTCTAAAAATATACTTAAAAAATCCTTAAAAAAATCCTTAAAAATTCCTAAAATCCCTTTAAAATACTTAAGAAGGCCTAAAACTACTTGAAAATCTTGAACAATAATTAAAGATCCTAAAATAATCCTTAAAAAGTATTAAAATCCCTAAATATAGTTTAGAGATCCCCAAAAATCCTTAAAAATCTTTAAAAGTCCTTGAAAACTTAAAAATCCTTTAAAATCCTTAAAATCCTTAAAAATCTTTAAGAATCTTTAAAAATCCTTTAATATTCTGAAAACTTTTAAGAATAATTAAAAACCTTAACAAAATCTTGGAAATTCCTAAAAATCCTTAAAATATAATTAAAAAATCCTTAAAAAATCTTTAAAAACCCTTAAAAATATAGATTCTAAAATAATCCTTAAAAAAACATTAAAATCTCTAAAACCAGTTTAAAATTCCTAAAAATCCTTAAAAGTTCTTGAAAATCCTTAAAAATCCCAAAAATCCTTAAAAATCCTTTGAAATTCTGAAAAAATTTAAAAAATAAGAAAAGCTTAAAGATTTTTAAAAATACTTTAAAATCCTTAAAAATTCCTTAAAAAAACCTTAAAAAAATCCAAAAAACATTAATATTCCTAAAACTAGTTTAAAATTCCTAAAAATCCTTAAAAGTTCTTGAAAATCCTTAAAAATCCCAAAAATCTTGAAAATTCTTAAAAATCCCAAAAATCCTTAAAAATCCTTTAAAACCCTTAAGAAAATCTTTAAAAATCCCTTAAAATTCTGAAAAAAAAAATAAAAATCCTTAAAAATCTTAAGAAAAGCTTAGAAATTCTTAAGAAAAAATAGAAACAAAATCCCAAAAGCAAATCGCAAAAAAATTAAAAAAAAAAACGCTAAAAATGGAAAAATATATTAAAAAAAGGGAAAAAAATTGTAACCGACTAAAAAATTAAAAAAAATAATAAATTCGAAAGAAGTGAAATAAATCAGAAAACAATAGAAATAGAAAAAAAACAATACAATGAGAAAAAAATTAGAAAAAAAATCAGAACAAACCAGGAAAAAAATTGAAAAATGCCAGAAAAATCGGATAAAATCAATAGAAAAAGAAAACATTGGCAAAAGTTGAAAAAATTAAAAAGTATTTTCGAAAAATGAAAAACAAAATTTTAAAGTACGAGAAAATGAGAAAATCAAAATACTATAAAAAAACCGACAAAAAAACATCAAAAAAGCAAATAAAAAAAAGTCGCTAAAAAACGCAAAGAATGCATTAATATCGCATAAAGCTGCAAAAAAATTGTAAGAAATTGCAAAAAATCGCAAAAATCCGGAAATTTTTTTAAAAAAAATTAAAAAATTTGAGACATTTGATGAAAATTGCAAACAATTACAAATACATCTAAAAAAAACCGGCAAAAAAAACCGCAAACAATCGAAACAAAATCCCAAAAAAATTATAAAAAAAAAACTGCAGAAAATAACAAAAAATATTCAAAAAATCGCAAAAAATTGCATGTAAATGCTTAAAAAATCGGGGAAAAATGCAAAAAAATCTCGAAAATAATCGTAAAAAATGATAAAAAATCGTAAAAAACAACCAAAAACCGAAAAAAATTGTAACCATCTTAAAAAATTAAAAAGAAATTAAAAAAATTTGGAAGACTTGAAATAAATCGAAAAAAGTTTCAAATTTTTGACGGTGACATTTGGAGAAATAATTTTGACTGTTCTGAATAGAGTTTTTTAAGTGCTTTCAAATGACATATTGCATGTCCAATTCCGTGACATATGTGATCTGTCATTTTTTGATAGTGATACTTCCGTTTGACAGATGTTGTACAAAAACTAATGGGTTCTTCCGACGGATAACCCAAACCCATATACCAAATTTCAGCTCAATCGGATTAAACGTGTGGCCTCTATTGTGGAAGAAAACACACATACACACAGACAGACAGACTTCCATCTGGAAACGGTCTTCACAATACTTTCCCTTCTAGGAGGTGGGTCTGGAAAGTAAAAGTCTCTGAAGGATTTAAATTTTTCTTATAAAATAAAATGAAATATAATGTATAATTTGAGTTTAATTACACGCAAAAAGAAAGAAATTTTGAAAATATATCATAGGTTTATTTGTCAGTTGTTTCTAAATACGTCAAAAAATCAATAAACTGGCGCCCAAATTTTTTTTTTATTTAATATTTTACTTTTTGATATATTTCAAATTCTATTCGTAGAAAGAATTGAACTTAAACAACTTTTTTTGGCAGCAATGGCAAAAAATATAATTGTACTAAAATATAAAAATAGAAAAGATTTACATTTAATTATATATCAATCTTGTTGAGTAATGACGTCATCATTAACACAAAAATGTGACCATAAATCACGTAAATCGGTTAAACCGTTTAGACGCATAGTCATAAAAAGTGGTGCCCAACGTGGGGCTAAAAAACAGAATTAAAATTAATGGATTTACAGATATTTCCAATATTTTGAAAATTAAATGGATATTTTTTATTATTTATTCCACCATTAGTCATTGATTGCGTATTGAATGGGTCGTAAAATATATTATATTAAGCAGGAAGTCCAGATAGAATGCGATACAAATTTATGCGTATTTGTGTTCTCTAAACATGAATTTTCAATGCTTTTAGCAATATTACTGGTTGTCGGGTATAAACAAAACATTGAACGTAAATATCAATTTTTATAACAGGTTGAATCACGTCATAATTCAAGTCTTTGGCAGGACAATGAAATTTTCTTACATAAAAATTAGGTTATTATAATATTTTTTAACTCATTTAAAAACAAAATATATTAAAGTATAAGGCATATAATATGGCCCCTCACTGAGAACTGTACAGACTTGTATTTAACTAGCTTTTGTCCACGACTTCGTCCGCGTTGATACCCGGAATAAATAAAAGTTTATTTTCTGTACCCGTTTACTTCCCTCTGGGTTTTCAAACTCTTATGTCGATTTTAATTCATACCGATAGATATTTATCTATATTTTACAGGAAAAATAATATTAGGTATTCAAATTTAATTTTTGTGAAAATAATTAATCGTTTTAAAATCCGTAGACATTGTTTTGAGATAAATAATTTATACTTTCTCTCCTTTTTCTAATTAAATTACTTGGAGACAAATAATAAAAAATATTTGCACTCCCTCAGGGGGGACAGCCACTCTCCTCTAAAAGAATCACCCTGTATGTTTTACTTTCCCGACCCACCTTCGAGAAGGGAAAGTATCGTGAACGAGCTAAAAAAATTTTAGAGATAAAGATGGATATATCCAATTTGAGGTCACCTGAAATGATTAAGACCATTTCCAGATTTAAGTCTGTCTGTCTGTTTTTAATTTGATTGAGCTGAAATTTGGTATATAGGTTAGTTTTTGTACGACATCTGTCAAACAGAATTAAAAATTGACAGATGCAATATGTAACGGAATTTGACTTGCAATATGTCATTTGAAAGCCCTTGAAACACTCTATTCAGAATAGTCAAAATCAGTTCTCCAACTGTCACATGTCAAAAAATAAAAAAATTTTAAAATTTAATATTAAATATCTGAAAAAATCTTCGTGGATACTCGTCGGGAAAGTTTTGGGATGACACAACCGATTGTTTTGTTTTGACCCTTTTTCCTTTTTTTTTAACTTTTGCTTTTTTTTGTTGCTTTTTTACCCTTTTTTTTGCTTTTTTAAAACTTTTTTTTCCTTTTTTACCATTTTTGCTTTTTTTGCCTTTCTTTATTTTGGCTTTATTTTAGCTTTATTAAGTTTTTTCGGTTTTTTTTTTACCTTTTTTCCTTTTTTTTGCCTTTTTACGCCTTTTCGCCCGGTTTTAAAATTTTTTTTTTACTTTTTTGTTGCTTTTTCTACCTTTTTTTGTTGCTTATTTACCCCTTATTTGCCTATTTTTGAATTTTTTTACAATTTGGCTTTTATTCTCATATTATTTTGCTTTTTTTCTACTATTTTGGCGTTTTTTACCCTTTTACCCCTATTTTGACTTTTTTGGAGATTTTTAATTTTGTTTTTACCCTTTTTTCTGTTCTTTTTACCTTTTTGTCCTTTTTAAAACTTTTTTGATTATCTTTTTGTTGCTTTTTTTTATCCCTTTTTTGCCTTTTTTTGCCATGATTTTCATACTATTTTGCTTCTTTTTTTTTACTTTTTTGGCGTATTTTGGTTATTTCCCTTTATTTGTTATATTTTTTGGACTTTTTTAAAACTTTTTGTTTGCCTTTATTTTTCCTCCAGTCTACTGTTTTTAATTTTTTTGTGTTTTTTTTTTCTTTTTTTTAGGCGTATTTTCCTTTTTCCCTTTAATTTGTCTTATTTGGCCTTTTTTTTTGACTTTTTGCTGGTTTTTTCCCGTTTCACTTTTTTTTGCCATTTTTGCCTTTATTTTTCCTCTATTTTGCTTTTTGTTATTTTTTTTAACCATTTTGGCGTATTTAGTTTTAAGTGTTTGAGCTTTTTTGACCATTTTTGCCTTTATTTGCTTCTATTTTGCCTTTTTGATGCTACTTTTTTACCTTTTTTGTTGCTTTTTTTATCCCTTTTTGCCACTTTTTGGTTTTTTTAAAACTCGTCTTGCTTTTTCTTACTTTTTTGGCGTATTTTGCATTTTTTCTCTTTACTTTGTCTTATTTGACATTTTTTTGGGATTTTTTGTTATTTTTCCCTCTTTTCCTTTTTGTTGTCCAGTTTTTTTTTGCGTTTTTTTGCTTTTTTCCTTGTTTTATTATGGTTTTAGTTTATGCTGAAATTTAGTAACTCTTTATCATTTTTAACAATTTTTTTGCCATTTTTTGAAATAAGTCATTATCTTGTTACTTTCCCGACCCACCTCCTAGAAGAGAAAGTATTGTGAACGAGCTAAAAAAAAATTGATAAAAACGGAAATATCCATTTTCGGGTGACCTGAGATGATTAACACCATTTCCAGATGGAAGTCTGTCTGTCGGTCTGTGTGTGTATTCTTCCACGATAGAGGCCACACGTTTAATCCGATTGAGCTGAAATTTGGTATAGGGGTTTGGGTTACCCCTCAGAAGAACCCATTAGATTTTGTACGACATCTGTCAAACGGAAGTGTCACTATCAAAAAATGACAGATGCAATATGTCACGGAATTGAACATGCAATATGTCGTTTGAAAGCACTTAAAAAACTCTATTCAGAATAGTTAAAATTATTTCTCCAACTGTCACCTGTCAAAAATAAAAAATGTCAAAAGTTGAAACTTTAACATTAAATATCTGAAAAAGAATTCGTGGATTTTTTTCAATTTTTGCAATTTTTTTACAATCTTTTCCAATTTTGTCAATTTTTTTTTCAATTTTTTGAGTTTTTTTCAAGTTTTTTGATATATTTTGAGATTGTTTGAGATTCTTTGGGACTTTTTAGATTTTTTAAAAAATTATAGATTTTTTTGAGAATGTTTTGAAGTGTTTTAAGATTTTTTGAAATTTTTTGGTTTTTTCAGATTTTTTTAATATTTTTTAAGATATTTTGAAATTTTTTTGAAATTCATTCGAGTTTTTTAAGACTCTTTGAATCTTTTGAGATTTTATGAGATTTTTAAAGAGTTTTTGAGATTTGTTGAGTTTGTGTTTTTGGGTTTTTTGAAGTTTTTTTATATTTTTTGTTTTTTTTGAGGTTTTTTAAGATTTTTCAGATTTTTTTGTTGAAATTTTTTAAGGTTTTTTGAGCTTTTGAGATTTTTTGACTTCTTTGAATTAGAGATTTTTTGATCAAATTTTTGAGTTTCTGAGACATTTACGATTTTGAATTTTTTGAGATTTGACGTTTTAAATTTTTTGAGATTCTTTGTGAATTTTTAGATTTTTAAAGATTTTTAGAGATTTTTGAGATGTTTTTGAACCGTCTAAAAATTTTTTGAGATTTTTTTTTGAAAATATTTTGAAGATTTTTTGATTTTTGAAATTTTTTGTGGTTTATAAAATTTATTATTATTATTTTTAAATTAAAAATAAAAATCTTTGTCCGCACATGATTTCCATGTGACAATTTATGATTATTGCGAAGAGTAATCTTGATGTATGGAATGATTGTGGTCTATTTCTTGGAACCCATGAATAAACAATAGCTGGTGCATACGGTATATTAGTCATTGTGAATTATTCGTCTATTCTTTGCCGAAGAGACAATTGTGATTGTTTTATTTTTACCTTCCTTCGAGAACATACTCGAAGACTACAGGTAGGTCACATCGACAGGAATTAAAAAATAATTTAATACCGTATGTTTAAAAACAATATTGTGTTTTTATGCAATTTGCATGAATATTTTATTTTTTATAAAAATATCGTAGCCTTGTGTATTTTTTTTATAAAATTGATATTTGGAAAGTTTTAATATTTTTTTGGAACCTGAAATTATTGAAACTTCCAAAATTTTCGTAATTTTTAACGTTTTTGAAATTATTGTTTTTTTTTTAAATTTTCGAAAACAAACGAAATCAATCTCAAATTTTAGAGCTTTTTTTTGAATTCCTATTCTTGAAATCTGTAAAACCTGAGAAATTTTCGTTTAAAATTTTTGTCATTTTTCTGAAATCTCTGAAATTTTTGAAGCTTTTTTGAATTTTTTGGAATTTTTGAGTCTGAAATTATTGAAACTTCCGAAATTTTCAAGCTTTTGACATTTGAAATTCTTGAATATTAAATTTTCCCAATTTTTGATATTTTTTTTAAATTATTCAAGATTTACGATTTTTTTTTGAATTTTTAAAAAAAAAAACATTCAAACATAATTTTTTTAGAATTCCCATTCTTGAAATGTTTAAAATCTCCGAAATTTTCGAAATTTAAAATTTTTGTCATTTTTCTCAAATCTCTAAAACTTTTGAAGCTTTTTTGATTTTTTTTAAATTTTTAAGCCTGAAATTATTGGAACTTCAAAAATTTTCGAGCTTTTGACATTTGAAATTCTTGAATATTAAATTTTCCAAATTTTTGATATTTTTTTTAAATTATTCAAGATTTACGATTTTTGTTTGAATTTTTAAAAAAAAACATTCAAACTTAAATTTTTTAGAATTCCCATTCTTGGAATCTTTATAATCTCCGAAATTTTCGAAATTTAAAATTTTTGTCATTTTTCTGAAATCTCTAAAACTTTTGAAGCTTTTTTGATTTTTTTGGAATTTTTGAGCCTGAAATTATTGAAACTTCCGAAATTTTCAAGCTTTTGACATTTGAAATTCTTGAATATTAAATTTTCCAAATTTTTGATATTTTTTTGAAATTATTTAAGTTTTCAGAATTTTTTTTTGAAATTAAAAAGAACAACAACAAATCCAACTCAATTTTTTTGGAATTCCTATTCTTGAAATCTTTAAAACATCCGAAATTTAAAATGTCTGTCATTTTTCTGAAATCTCTGAAACTTTTTAAGTTTTTTAAATTTTTTGGAGTTCTTGAGCTCGAAATTATAGAAACTTCCGAAATTTTCAAGCTTTTGACATTTGAAATTCTTGAATATTAAATTTTCCCAATTTTTGATATTTTTTTTAAATTATTCAAGATTTACGATTTTTTTTTGAATTTTTAAAAAAAAAAACATTCAAACATAATTTTTTTAGAATTCCCATTCTTGAAATGTTTAAAATCTCCGAAATTTTCGAAATTTAAAATTTTTGTCATTTTTCTCAAATCTCTAAAACTTTTGAAGCTTTTTTGATTTTTTTTAAATTTTTAAGCCTGAAATTATTGGAACTTCAAAAATTTTCGAGCTTTTGACATTTGAAATTCTTGAATATTAAATTTTCCAAATTTTTGATATTTTTTTTAAATTATTCAAGATTTACGATTTTTGTTTGAATTTTTAAAAAAAAACATTCAAACTTAAATTTTTTAGAATTCCCATTCTTGGAATCTTTATAATCTCCGAAATTTTCGAAATTTAAAATTTTTGTCATTTTTCTGAAATCTCTAAAACTTTTGAAGCTTTTTTGATTTTTTTGGAATTTTTGAGCCTGAAATTATTGAAACTTCCGAAATTTTCAAGCTTTTGACATTTGAAATTCTTGAATATTAAATTTTCCAAATTTTTGATATTTTTTTGAAATTATTTAAGTTTTCAGAATTTTTTTTTGAAATTAAAAAGAACAACAACAAATCCAACTCAATTTTTTTGGAATTCCTATTCTTGAAATCTTTAAAACATCCGAAATTTAAAATGTCTGTCATTTTTCTGAAATCTCTGAAACTTTTTAAGTTTTTTAAATTTTTTGGAGTTCTTGAGCTCGAAATTATAGAAACTTCCGAAATTTTCAAGCTTTTGACATTTGAAATTCTTGAATATTAAATTTTCCCAATTTTTGATATTTTTTTTAAATTATTCAAGATTTACGATTTTTTTTTGAATTTTTAAAAAAAAAAACATTCAAACATAATTTTTTTAGAATTCCCATTCTTGAAATGTTTAAAATCTCCGAAATTTTCGAAATTTAAAATTTTTGTCATTTTTCTCAAATCTCTAAAACTTTTGAAGCTTTTTTGATTTTTTTTAAATTTTTAAGCCTGAAATTATTGGAACTTCAAAAATTTTCGAGCTTTTGACATTTGAAATTCTTGAATATTAAATTTTCCAAATTTTTGATATTTTTTTTAAATTATTCAAGATTTACGATTTTTGTTTGAATTTTTAAAAAAAAACATTCAAACTTAAATTTTTTAGAATTCCCATTCTTGGAATCTTTATAATCTCCGAAATTTTCGAAATTTAAAATTTTTGTCATTTTTCTGAAATCTCTAAAACTTTTGAAGCTTTTTTGATTTTTTTGGAATTTTTGAGCCTGAAATTATTGAAACTTCCGAAATTTTCAAGCTTTTGACATTTGAAATTCTTGAATATTAAATTTTCCAAATTTTTGATATTTTTTTGAAATTATTTAAGTTTTCAGAATTTTTTTTTGAAATTAAAAAGAACAACAACAAATCCAACTCAATTTTTTTGGAATTCCTATTCTTGAAATCTTTAAAACATCCGAAATTTAAAATGTCTGTCATTTTTCTGAAATCTCTGAAACTTTTTAAGTTTTTTAAATTTTTTGGAGTTCTTGAGCTCGAAATTATAGAAACTTCCGAAATTTTTGAGCTTTTGACATTTGAAAGTCTTGAATATTAAAATTTTCCAACTTTTTGATATTTTTTGAATTTATTCAAATTTTCGGATTTTTTTTTGAAATTTTTGAAAAAAAAATCAAACTCAAATTTTTTAGAATTCCCATTGTTGGAATCTTTATAATCTCCGAAATTTTCGAAATTTAAAATTTTTGTCATTTTTCTGAAATCTCTAAAACTTTTGAAGCTTTTTTGAATTTTTTGGAATTTTTGAGCCTGAAATTATTGAAACTTCCGAAATTTTCGAGCTTTTGACATTTGAAATTCTTGAATATTAAATTTTCCAAATTTTTGATATTTTTTTGAAATTTTTGAAAATAAACCACAAATCAAACTCAAATTTTTAGAGCTTTTTTTTGAATTACTATTCTTGACATCTTTAAAACTTCCGAAATTTAAAATTTATGTCATTTTTCAAGCTTTTGACATTTGGAATTCTGGAATATTAACATTTTCCAAATTTTTGATATATTTTTTGAAATTATTCAATTTATCGAATTTACTTTTTGAAATTTTGAAAAACAAACCAAATCAAACTCAAATTTTTATAACATGTTTGAAACTTTTTTTTGAATTCCTATTCTTGAAAGCTTTAAAATCTCCGAAATTTTAAAAACTTATTTTTGTCATTTTTCTGAAATTTTCTATGAAATTTTTAAAGCTTTTCTAAATTCTTTGGAATTCTTGAGGTTGAAATTTCGGAAATTTTTGAAATTTTTGACATTAATTTGAGCCTTTGACATTTGAAATTATTGAATATTAACATTTTCCAAATTTTTGATATTTATTTATAATTATTCAAGTTTTCGGATTTATTTTTTGATATTTTCTAAAACAAACCAAATCAAAATCAAATTTTTAGAAAATTTTTAAAACTTTTTTTGTCTCCAAAATTTTAGAAACTTTTTTTTGTCATTTTTCTGAAATATTCTATGAAATTTTTGAAGCTTTTTTGAATTCTTTGGAATTCTTCAGCTTGAAATTATTGACACTTCGGAAATTTTCGAACTTTTTGAGATTTGTTTAAAATTATTGGTTTTCGGATTTTTTTTTGAAATATTTGAAAACAAACCAAATTAAAATAAAATTTTTAAAGCTTATTTGAAAAGTTTTTTGGAATTCCTATTCTGAAATTTTTAAAATGTTTGAAATTTAAATTTTAATTTTTTAATGTTTTGGAATTCATGTGCTTGAAATTATTGAACCTACCGAAATTTTATTTTTAGGGCTTTTTTGGAATTTTCGAAATTTAAAATTTTTGTCATTTTTCTGAAATCTCTAAAAAAATTTAAGCTTTTTTGAGTTCTTTCGAATTCTTGAGCTTCAAATTTTCGAAAGTTTCGAATATTAACATTTTCCAAAAATTTTGATATTTTTTTGAAAATATTCAAGCTTTCGAAATTTTTCAAGTTTTTTTTAAATTTCGAAAACAAATCAAATCAAATCCAAATTTTTAGAGCATTTTTGAAACTTTATTTTGTAATTAATATTCTTGAAATCTTTAAAACCTCCGAAATTTTCGAAACTTATTTTTGTCATTTTTCTGAAATCTCTGAAATTATTTTTAGTTTTTTTTTTCATTTTTTGAAATTCTTGAGCTTGAAATTATGGAAACTTCCGAAAATTTCAAGCTTTTGACATTTGAAATTCTTGAATATTAATATTTTCCAAATTTTTAATATTTTTTTGAAATAATTCAAGTTTTCGGAATAACATTTTTTAAATTTTTGATATTTATTTGAAATTATTCAAGTTTTTGGAATTTTTTAAATTTTTTTTTTTTGAAATTTTCGAAAACAAACTAAAACCCAAATTTTTAGAGCTTTTTTGTAACTCTTTTGGAGTCGTTATTCTTGAAATCTTTAAAACCTCCGAAATTTTCGAAATTGAAAATTTTTGTCATTTTTCTGAAATCTGAAATTTTTGAAGTTTGTTTGAATTTTTTTAAATTTTTGAGGTTGAAATTATTGAAACTTCCGAAATTTTCGAAATTGAAATTTCAAAATCTTCAATTTTAACATTTTCAAAAAAAAAAATTTCAATTGAAATCTTTGAAATTTTCGTCTGAAAATTTTGATATTCTGAAATTTTTATTTTTTCTTGATATTTTGATGCACGTCTTGACAAGCGAAATTTTAGAGTTTTTAACTAATTATTCCATTGGCGTAGAAAACATGAGCGAAAAAAAAACCCCTAGTGCACGGTACTAGTATAATTTAATTCAAAAATTTTAATTAAACAATTTTCCAAATGTTCACACTGCAATAAATAACTACAGGGTGAATTCATTAAAATATTTTTAATTTTTTTAATTTATATGGAAAACTGGTAATTTTATTTTACATAAAAGTAGCAAATTTCACAAAAAAATTTATCAAGTTTCATTATTAAAGTTTTTTATTTTAAACGGATGCAGTTGTAGCAATTTTATATCGAGGTTGGTATTTAACTACTCAGCAGAATTTCTAGGTTTATGGCAACCAAAAATTAGTCTCTAGACACCAGTTTTTTTTTTATAACTAAATAAAATATTAATATTAACTGGTCTATTGACAATACAAAATTTCATTTGGCTAAATAATCCGATTTGCCTAACTATGCAGAAATTCATGCATCCACAATAAATTATGCAAAGTCTCGAATTCCTTTTTCATTCCCGCCCATACTATTAAAATTCCACAAATCCTTTTTGTTTTTGTTCCTTTGGCCATGTCGTCCTTACATTTGTTCGTTTTAAAATCATTATCCTTTTTTGGTAGAAAATACCCGATCTCCCATTTATTTCATTCAAATCAGTGACGTACTTCAAGAATGTAATAAATAAAATAGAATTTTGATACATATAATAATAATAATAATAATTAATGTAATTGTATCGAAAGTCAGCAGATAGTTGAACTTGGAATAATGGAAAAATTATAAAAATAATTAGTGTCAACTTGCCTCCCGGTTAAATTATTTGGCACGGGGATTTTTTGCCTAAAGTAGTTGCGCCTAGATACCAGAGGCGGAGCCTATTGGGATCCAAACCAAAAAAAATCTATCTACCAAAGGTCCCAAAAAGTTTTTTTTACTATATAACGACTATACTTGGGTACAATTTCAGAAAAAAATATTATGTTAATATTTTTTTGCAGTTTAAGATATTATTTTTTCGTACTCCTTTGGTTGGGTGGCGTACAATTAAACGGGTTATTTTTCCTTTTGTTCCTTTTTTGTTGAACGCGTGTCATGGCCGAAAAAGCTCGAATAAAAATTATAAATTGATTTTTGATCTCGTTCCAAATGTTGCCAGAAATATTTTACACTCAAAATAAACTTGATACGAAGATAAATAATTTTTTTCAGTTTCCCATTTATTTACGCTTTTATGGCATACCACAAAAAAATAAATTAGTTATTTAATAATAAAATTTATTTAATTTAGTAGGTTAGTAGATATCCTAATCTCACCGAATACTGTTCTATAAATTTTATTCTATGGGATTTTTAATACAAATCCCGATGCACGTCATAGATCATTTTATGCAGTGTTGCCTGCTCGTCAGAATAGTCGATGACTGTAGGAATTTTCGAAAATGTAAGGTTATGTTGTTTGGCTTTTAGAGACACGTGAATTGCGTCATAAGTTATTTCACTTAAATAATGAGTTAATTAATTTTAATGGAACGTGAAAAAGAATTTAAAAATTATTTGAAATGCAAAGATAAATACTTACATTAATTTTATAAATTTCTGGAAATATTAGAAATATCTATTCAATAAAAAAAAATTAAATAATAAATGTCACTGTCACTTTTTTTCTTCTTTCTTAGTTTTAGGCAGTGTTGCCAGATATAAAACGGCCAAGACAAAAAAAAAAACGAAAAAGAAGTCACAAAAACCAGAAGCAATCGAAAAATATCGTAAAATAACGATTTTTTTCTGGTTTCTTTTTTATTTTTTCTAATTTTTTCATCATTTTTCTCATTGTTCCGTTTTTTTTTTAATATCTTTCTTTCGTTTTCTAATTTTTTCATTCCTTTGATTTTCTGGAATTTTATTGCGATTATTTGCGATTTTTTGCAATTTTGTGGATTTTTTTTGTCATTTTTTTGCGATATTTTTTGATTGATTGCATTTTTTGCGACTTCTTTTTCATTTTTTTGTAATTTTTTTGCGTTTTTTACAATTTTTTTTCCAAAATATTTTGATTTTTCTTTCTGTTTTTTGAATCTTCCAGTTTTTTTCTCGTTTTTCTGGTTTTTTCTTGTTTTTTTCGATTGTTTCAGTTTATTTATTTTTTCTCGTTTTTTACTAATTTTTCTCGTTTTTGCTTTTTTTGTCTTTTATTTATTTTTTCTGTTTTTCTTATCTCTTTTATCGATTTTTTACCAATTTTTCCTCATTTTTTTTCTTATTGATGTCCTAGTTTTTTTTGTATTTTTTTTTAATTTCTTTTCTTATTTCTCTTATTTTTCCAATTTTTTCGATTTTTTTTGGGATATTTTGGCATTTTTGCGATTTTTTTATGATATTTTTCGTTTGCTTGGAATTTTTGCCAATTCATTTCGTTTTTTTTTTTGGTTTTTTATATATTTTTTTTTTTAATATTTTCTGATTTTTCTTTTAATTTTATCCAATGTTTTCTGTTTTTACCATTTTTTTCTGGTTTTTCCATATTTTCGATTTTTTTTCTAACTTTTCCTCATTTTTTCTTACTGTTTTCGTGTTTTTTTTTCTAAATCTTAATTTTGTTTTTTAAATTTTTTCCTATTCCATTGATTTTTCCATTTTTGTTTCTTGTTTTTTTTCCTATTTTTTCAATTCTTCTAATTTATTTTAATTTTTTTTTCTAATTTTTCAGATTTTTGTTTTTTTTCTGTTTTTTTCTTTCTGATTTTTTCGGTTTTTTCGATTTTTTCTTGCTCTTTCCGATTTTTCCCATTATTTCAATTCTTCTACTTTTTTCTCCTTTTTTTTCTAGTTTTTTGTTTTTTTCTCTAGTTTTTATTTTTATTCTGTTTTTTCTGATTTTTCCTGATTTTTTCTTATTGTTCCGTTTTTTTTATTTCTTTCTTTCGTTTTCTAATTTTTTCATACCTTTGATTTTCTGGAATTTTATTGCGATTATTTGCGATTTTTTGCAATTTTGTGGATTTTTTTTGTCATTTTTTTGCGATATTTTTTGATTGATTGCATTTTTTGCGACTTCTTTTTCATTTTTTTGTAATTTTTTTGCGTTTTTTACAATTTTTTTTTCCAAAATATTTTGATTTTTCTTTCTGTTTTTTGAATCTTCCAGTTTTTTCTCGTTTTTCTGTTTTTTTCTTGTTTTTTTTCGATTGTTTCAGTTTATTTATTTTTTCTCGTTTTTTACTAATTTTTCTCGTTTTTGCTTTTTTTGTCTTTTATTTATTTTTTCTGTTTTTCTTATCTCTTTTATCGATTTTTTACCAATTTTTCCTCATTTTTTTTTCTTATTGATGTCCTAGCTTTGTTTGTTTTTTTTTTAAAATTTTTTTCTTATTTCTCCTACTTTTCCAATTTTTTCGATTTTTTTGCGATATTTTGGAATTTTTGTGATTTTTTATGATATTTTTCTTTTGATTGGAATTTTTGCGAATTCTTTTTCGTTTTTTTTTTGGTTTTTTATATATTTTTTTTTAATATTTTCTGATTTTTCTTTTAATTTTATCCAATGTTTTCTGTTTTTAACATTTTTTTCTGGTTTTTCCATATTTTCGATTTTTTTCTAACTTTTCCTCATTTTTTCTTACTGTTTTCGTGTTTTTTTTTTCTAAATCTTTCTTTTGTTTTGAAATTTTTTCCTATTCCATTGATTTTTCCATTTTTGTTTCTTGTTTTTTTCCTATTTTTTCAATTCTTCTAATTTATTTTAATTTTTTTTTCTAATTTTTCAGAATTTTGTTTTTTTTCTGTTTTTTTCTTTCTGATTTTTTCGGTTTTTTCGATTTTTTCTTGCTCTTTCCGATTTTTCACATTATTTCAATTCTTCTACTTTTTTCTCCTTTTTTTTCTAGTTTTTTGTTTTTTTCTCTAGTTTTTATTTTTATTCTGTTTTTTCTGATTTTTCCTGATTTTTTCTTATTGTTCCGTTTTTTTTATTTCTTTCTTTCGTTTTCTAATTTTTTCATACCTTTGATTTTCTGGAATTTTATTGCGATTATTTGCGATTTTTTGCAATTTTGTGAATTTTTTTTGTCATTGTTTTGCGATATTTTTTGATTGATTGCATTTTTTGCGACTTCTTTTTCATTTTTTTGTAATTTTTTTGCGTTTTTTACAATTTTTTTTTCCAAAATTTTTTGATTTTTCTTTCTGTTTTTGAATCTTCCAGTTTTTTCTCGTTTTTCTGGGTTTTTCTTGTTTTTTTCGATTGTTTCAGTTTATTTATTTTTTCTCGTTTTTTACTAATTTTTCTCGTTTTTGCTTTTTTTTGTCTTTTATTTATTTTTTCTGTTTTTCTGATCTCTTTTATCGATTTTTTACCAATTTTTCCTCATTTTTTTTCTTATTGATGTCCTAGTTTTTTTTGTATTTTTTTTTAATTTCTTTTCTTATTTCTCTTATTTTTCCAATTTTTTCGATTTTTTTTGGGATATTTTGGCATTTTTGCGATTTTTTTATGATATTTTTCGTTTGCTTGGAATTTTTGCCAATTCATTTCGTTTTTTTTTTTGGTTTTTTATATATTTTTTTTTTTAATATTTTCTGATTTTTCTTTTAATTTTATCCAATGTTTTCTGTTTTTACCATTTTTTTCTGGTTTTTCCATATTTTCGATTTTTTTTCTAACTTTTCCTCATTTTTTCTTACTGTTTTCGTGTTTTTTTTTCTAAATCTTAATTTTGTTTTTTAAATTTTTTCCTATTCCATTGATTTTTCCATTTTTGTTTCTTGTTTTTTTTCCTATTTTTTCAATTCTTCTAATTTATTTTAATTTTTTTTTCTAATTTTTCAGATTTTTGTTTTTTTTCTGTTTTTTTCTTTCTGATTTTTTCGGTTTTTTCGATTTTTTCTTGCTCTTTCCGATTTTTCCCATTATTTCAATTC
The DNA here is from genome assembly GCA_963243735.1 of Neocrepidodera transversa. NCBI lineage: Eukaryota > Metazoa > Arthropoda > Insecta > Coleoptera > Chrysomelidae > Neocrepidodera > Neocrepidodera transversa. Next base: position 1,741,770 of record OY725341.1, on the reverse strand, counting down.
TTCTACTTTTTTCTCCTTTTTTTTCTAGTTTTTTGTTTTTTTCTCTAGTTTTTATTTTTATTCTGTTTTTTCTGATTTTTCCTGATTTTTTCTTATTGTTCCGTTTTTTTTATTTCTTTCTTTCGTTTTCTAATTTTTTCATACCTTTGATTTTCTGGAATTTTATTGCGATTATTTGCGATTTTTTGCAATTTTGTGGATTTTTTTTGTGATTTTTTTGCGATATTTTTTGATTGAGTGCATTTTTTGCGACTTCTTTTTCATTTTTTTGTAATTTTTTTGCGTTTTTTACAATTTTTTTTTCCAAAATTTTTTGATTTTTCTTTCTGTTTTTTGAATCTTCCAGTTTTTTCTCGTTTTTCTGGGTTTTTCTTGTTTTTTTCGATTGTTTCAGTTTATTTATTTTTTCTCGTTTTTTACTAATTTTTCTCGTTTTTGCTTTTTTTGTTTTTTATTTATTTTTTCTGTTTTTCTTATCTCTTGCGGTTTATTAGATTTTTTACCAATTTTTCCTCATTTTTTTTCTTATTGATGTTCTAGCTTTTTTTGTATTTTTTTTTAAATTTTTTTTCTTATGTCTCCAATTTTTCCATTTTGGCATTTTTGCGATTTTTTATGATACTTTTCCTTTGCTTGGAATTTTTGAGAATTCATTTCGTTTTTTTTGGTTTTTTATAATTTTTTTTTTAATATTTTCTGATATTTCTTTTAATTTTATCCAATGTTTTCTGTTTTTTCCATTTTTTCTGGTTTTTCCATATTTTTGATTTTTTTTCTAATTTTTCCTCATTTTTTCTTTCTGTTTTCGTGTTTTTTTTTCTAAATCTTTCTTTCGTTTTTAATTTTTTCCTATTCCAATGATATTTCCATTTCTTGTTTTTTTCCTATTTTTTCAATTCTTCTAATTTGTTTTGATTGTCTTTTCTAATTTTTCAGATTTTTGTTTTTTTTTCTGTTTTTTCGGTTTTTTCGATATTTTTCTTTCTCTTTCCGATTTTTCCCATTTTTTCAATTCTACTTTTTTCTCGTTTTTTTCTAGTTTTTTTTTTTTTTTTCCTAGGTTTTTTCTTCTGTTTTTTCTGATTTTTCCTGATTTTTTCTCATTGTTCTCGTTTATTTTCTAATTTTGTATTTTTTTATTTTTTCTTAAATTTTTTTCGATTTTTTTTGCGATTTTTTTCCGATTTTTTGGAATATTTTTCGATTGCTTGCGTTTTTTGTGACTCTTTTCGTTTTTTTTTGCCTTGGCCATACAACTGAAAAAGAAGAAAAAGTGTGACACTGACATCTATTGTTTAAAATTTTTTTTATCGAATATATTCTTCGAATATTTCCAGAAATTTATAAAATTAATGTTTATATGAAGTAGGTATTTATCTTTAAATTTCCAACAATTTTTAATATCTTTATTGTTTCGCTGTGACTGCAGGCACGCTAACGTGTCGCGATATATTAAATTAGAAACACGTGAATTGCGTCATTATACGTTATTTCGCTTAAATAATAAGTTTGAACATATTTAAGCATGAGCTCTGGTAGCCGCATGACATAGTGCCCGCTAATGGTGAAGTGGGGCCGGGGATCGAATCCCACATTGCCTTTTATTTATTTTTTAAACACAGGGTAGATTTAGATAGTCAAGACTTTTTTTAATAAAATAAATATTTTTCTTTAAATACATATGCTAGATTTAGATAGTAAAAACTACTTTTATTAAATAAATATTTTTTTTTAGATCAGATAACAATTTTAATGTTTTAACGTGTGGGGAATTTTTGAAATTATCCACAGGTTAACGTGTGTGTAGTCTCGGCCTCAGTTTTAAGTATTTTGATTTTCACGTTTCATTAAAATTAGTTAACTTATTATTTAAGCGAAATAACGTCCAATGACGCAATTCACGTGCCTCTAATTTTATATATCACGTTAGCGTGCCTGGAGTCACAGCGCATTTTAAATGTATATATTATATTCAATTTTTATTTAGTTGGTAGTACTATAATGGAAGAATGACATCACTTGTGACGTGTACGGGATTTGTATTAAAAATCCCATATAAATATTTCCAAATTTAAAGAAAGGAAATAAAAGTGACTATTTTTGTGCAGTAGACGACCACCCACACATACAATATATTTCATATCTAATCTTCTTTTCAATAATAAAATTTATATTTTTGTAGCGATAAATAATACTTGATCTAGTTTTACCTATGAAATTGAAAACAGATACTTCTATCAATCATTTGTTTCAGAAAACGTCAACATTAACATATTAAACATTGTTAAACGCCCACTTGAAGTCAATAGAATCTAAGATTGAATTACCATTTAAAACACGTGTTTTGTTATGTGTCGTGATTTAGAATAGGTCTAGTGGTAGTCAAATTTTTAATAGCAACTGAAATTTAACATTTATGGCATTATCAATCATCAGTAAGTCGACACCAAAGAGTACAATTTTTTTAATTTACTAATGGGTGAAAAATATTATTAATTTTCAATTTTCTTATTTTTTATTATTTTATAAAAATAAATAAAAAATTATATCCTTAACACTAACGCGGATTATTATGATTTAAAATAAGGATTAAATAGGTCAATGTCAATAATTTTTTTCTTTCATTTGTGACGGCTGTCAAAGAAAAATGCTGAACTCATGTTTTTTACACTCCTCGGTGACTTGTCGCGAATTATATAATTGTAGACGTTAATTACAGTAATAAATAATGTAAAGCTTCGTGGGTAGAAATATAAGTTTTAAGTTTCACGTGTATTGTTATTTATTTATTAGATATTTATTATTTTTAAATTGAAAAAAAAAACTATCATATAAAATTCTCCCCCCCCCTATAGATATTTTTAATTTATTTAATGATTTATGGCTCTTTTACGAGATATTAGTTTTTCGCTCCGCTACTGGCGTAAATTTTTTTTTTATTTATTTTTTATCTTGGGTAAATTTTACTGATTAAGAAGAATAATCCAAGAAGTCGTTAATAAACAATTATGTATATTTCCCTAAAAAATTTTATGTATTATACAATTTTTTTCAAAATTTAGAATTTTCAAATAATTGTTTAATGTTTTTTGAAATTTGACATTTTTGAAATATTTTTAATGAATCGATTAATTTTGTTTTTTTGAAATTTTTGATATATTTTAGAGATTTTGAATAATTTGACATTTTTACTTTTTGAAATTTTCGAAAAAATTTCATAATTTCAAATTTTTGATATATTCCAGAAATTTTGAATATTTTAACTTTTTACTTTTTGAAATTTTCGAAGTTTTTGAAAAAAATTGCAAAATTTCAAATTTTTGATATATTTTAGAAATTTTGAATATTTTGGCATTTTCACTTTTTAATTTTCAATGTACTTTAGAAATTATCGAATATCTAGACATTTTTATTTATTCTTTTTGAAAATTTTTGAATTTTTTGACATATTTTTGAAATTTGCGAATAATTTTTTAATGTTTTTTTGAAGCTTTTTTGAAATTGTTAAAATTCTTGTAATTTTTGAAATATTTTTAATTAATCGTATAATTTTGTTTTTGAAATTTCTGATATATTTTAGAAATTTTTGAAAATTTTGACATTTTTACTTTTTGAAATTTTTTTAAATTTTCGAAAAAAATTGCAAAATTTCCAATTTTTGATGTTTTAGAAATTTTCGATATACCTTGAAATTATCGGATTTCTAGACATTTTTATTTACTTTTTTTTTTTTAATTTTGAAATTTTGTATTTTTAAAATTTTCGAATAATTTTTTAATGTTTTTGGAAATGGTTAAAATTCTTGTAATTTTTGATTAATCGAATAATTTTACGTTTGTTGACATTTTACTTTTTAAAATTTTTGAAATTTTCGAAAGAAATTGCATTTTTCGATATACTTTTAAAATTATCGAATTTCTCGACATTTTTATTTATTTCGGAATTTTTTGATATATTTTTGAAATTTTCGAATAATTAATGTTTTTTGAAACATTTTTGAAAGGGGTAAAATTCTTGCTCCGGTTTTTGAAATATAATCGAATAATTTTACATTTTTTGAAATTTTTGACATATTTTAGAAATTTTGAATATTTTGACATTTTTACTTTTTGAAATTTTCAAAAAAAAAATTCTCAAAGAAACGCAAGCTTGGTACAAAAGAAAAAAAACTTGGTCCGAAGAAAAAAAATTGGTTCGAAGGAAAAAAACTTGGTAAAAAAAAAAACTTGGTTCAAAGGAAAAAAACTAAAAATTCACATAAAGTAAATATAAGACAAAAATCTTAAACATTACCAGATTTCGTGGTCTCTGGTTTTAAAAAATAATATAAAACAATGATAATATTACAATGAAATACATGAATTTTAGATCAAAATATGAAATATAAAAATAATTAAAATGAATTAAAATCTAAGACAATCTGTAAAAACAAATTAAAAAATAGATTCTCTTCTTGTAAAACGAGACACATATATTAAATAATTTATATTGTGATAAAAAAAATGAGATATGGACTTTTGAGTAAATATGACAAAAAATATATATACCGGCATTAAAAGAGTTAAAAATAACAGTAAATAAAAATTAAAAGCATCGAAACAATTAATAATGATATAAAGATTTTTAGTAAAAATATAATAAAAACTTACCCTATAAAATGGGAGGAAAAAAGAAGAATTCTTTAGTAAACGACACGAACTATATAAAGTCAATTATGTTGACTGAGTAGACAAAGAGAAAAACATTATTAACACGGGAAAGATATTATATATTAATACCAAGAGAATAATGAAAATATAGGGTGGCATAAAAAAACGTTACAATTGGTATTTAGTAATCAGCAAAATAATTAATTTCTGTTGTTGCCAAGCAAACCGGAAGTGAAAAGTGACGTCATCATATATTTGACAGTTGCATTTCTTAATTATAAAAAAAGTTAGAAGAACGTCGCGACGTTGAATGTTGCAAATTTTTCTGATAATAATAATAATAATAATACTCTCCCTACATTTCACCTACTTATAAGTTTGTTATAATATTTATGCAAAATATGTAGAACTTGCCCTTTCAACATTTTTAAAATCATGGGTTGAGTTCCCTTCAAGTTGCCAACCTAGAAAAAGGTCTACCAATGGGAAAGGATTATTTTTGGTTAAAATCTATTTCATTATTTTCGCAATGATAAAAAATGTGTATAAAATTCTTCTGATTGGTTGAAATTGAAGCTGGTGTCAAAACTTGAGGTAATAATTAATCTATTGGGAGACAAATATTCCAAATCATGCGCATGCGTCATTAATGTCAGATTAGGTTTTATATTTAGAATAATGAAATTCGAAACAAATCAGAGTTAATTATAAATAAAAAGTTTTTATGGAATATTTTTCTCCGGATATGGAATATTTGTCTCTCAATATGGAATATTTGTCTATCAGTAGCCGCTCCTAACAGCTTACATATTTCGTTGTCAAATGTCATTTTACGTCATTCGCCATTAACCTTATTTGTTGTTTTCTCGAAAATTGTTCGGAAATCATCATTTGTCAGATATCTAGAACAGTGAAAAATGATTGGGTGTTGTTCCTACATGGAGGGAACTAAGTGGGAACGAAAAAACAACATTTTCCGGACGCAAAGAAGTCATTGTAGAATGTTACACATAATATATAATATCTGCCCAAAAAATATGAATAGTAAAAGCAAAGCAAAACAAAAAACAAGCATAATACAATGACATTTGACAACGAAATGTGTCAATTGTCACTTCGATACCAACATCAATTTCAACCAATCAGAAGAGGAGTTTATAAAGATCAGTAAAATTTTGTAAACATATTTTATCACAGTATATTTTGACCAAAAATATTCCTTCCACGTTGGTAGACCATTTTCTAGGTTGGCAACTTGGAGGGAACTCCTCCATTTGAGAGCACGCCACTGTATTTGTTTCTTTATTTCATTTTCTTACTATTTTTATGATATTTTAAATATTTTTTTAATTTTTCAATATTCCATAAATCTTGACCTGTAAATGATCATTTAAACGTCTGTCAATAAAAAAGTGCTAATGAAAAAAATCCTAAAAATTACGGCCCTGTTCTCGTAACCGTTTAAACTCGAATCGGATCGCTTTAAAATGAATTTATTCGAAATTAATAGTCGATTTTGCATCGGCTGCCAATAAAATTAACTTTGTCGGTGATTGTAAATCCTGGCGAATCGTTCTTTTAAGAATAGTTCGATGGCGTATGTTACTTGAATGATAGATGATTTTTTAACTACAAGGGATCATCAAAAAATTATTTCTTTAGAATCAACAGCAGAACATATTAACAAAGACAACGAATCAGATGAATCAGAGGTATATCCCATAAAAAAGAATGAATCAACATCAATATGAGCATTGTGTGGCTTATTGTCGCTTTCCGCATATTAAATTATTATACCAGATGTTTTTATCTAAATTTATATTTTGTTAGAAAAGTTTATCTAGTTATAAGAAAAAATTATGAATCATTTTTATCTAAATGGTTATTAAAAAAATAATTGTTAACAATGAATAAAAATTCTGACATACATACTATAAAAAAAATGAATTATGACCAACATATTACTTTCCTGTTATTTATTTAATTTATTTTATTGCTAAAAAAACAATATAACACCAGGGAGAAGCGGCGCGAAGGGAAATTAATTTAGTCCGAGAACTTAAGAATAATAAAAAACTTAGAAAGAAAAAGATAAATAATTTTTTATTCAAATCAAAGACAAAATATGTAATAAAATATACAGAGCAGGGTAAAAACAGGCCCCAGTAATTTTTGTAAGTTAAATTTTTTTTTAATTTCTGGAGTTAAAAATCCTTACAGTTGTGGTCTCTATCTATCATAACAAAACAACTAAATAATATATTGAAATTAATTTAACACCACGAAAAAGGGAATAAAATATTCTATAAGTGGGAATTTTTTCAAAATTTTTAAGCAAAAATTGCAACCTTGGGAAAATGGAGAGAGCAAAATGAGTAATATGAAAAAATCCTTACAATTGTGGTCTCTCCCTACCATAACAAAAAAACTAAATAATATATTAAAATTATTTTAATACCACGGAAAAGGGAATAAAATATTCTATAAGTGGGAATTTTTTCAAAATTTTTAGGCAAAAATTGCAACCTTAAGAAAATGGAGAGAGCAAAATGAGTAATATGAAAAAATCCTTACAATTGTGGTCTCTCCCTACTATAACAAAAAAACTAAATAATATATTAAAATTATTTTAATGCCATGGAAAAGGGAATAAAATATTCTATAAGTGGGAATTTTTTCAAAATTTTTATCCAAAAATTGCAACCTTGAGAAAATGGAGAGAGCAAAATGAGTAATATGAAAAAATCCTTACAATTGTGGTCTCTCCCTACTATAACAAAAAAACTAAATAATATATTAAAATTAATTTAATACCATGAAAAAGGGAATAAAATATTCTATAAGTGGGAATTTTTTCAAAATTTTTATGCAAAAATTGCAACCTTGAGAGAAGGGAGAGACCAAAATGAGTAATATGAACAAATCTTTACAGTTGTGGTCTCTCCCTACCATAACAAAAAAACTAAATAATATATTAAAATTAATTTAACACCACGAAAAAGGGAATAAAATATTCTATAAGTGAGAATTTTTTCAAAATTTTTAGGCAAAAATTGCGACCTTGAGAAAAGTTAGAGACCAAAATGAGTAATATAAAAAAATCAGAAAAATTACTGCTCTGTATGCTACATAGTATAATATGGTATATGTAGCGGGAAAGTATACAAAAATGGTTATTATTTCGCCATCCAATAAATAAAATTCAGATCGAGAAATATAAGAAAAATGTTTTTTAAAAAGTCAAACAAAATGTTATGCTATGGAACAACAGAGATTGTTAAATGAATAAAACATCAGATGAAGGTATTTGAATAATATTTATTTAGCAATCAATTAAGTAAAATATTCTTATAGCCGGAATGCCACGCCATTAGGTGACCATACACGTATTTAGAAAATATATATTTTTACATTTTTAGATTACTACTTTAGTGGCCTTTATGACAATATTATATTTTTTTAAATCGGATGCTGCGTTGCCAAGATGTTCAAATTATTATTAAATTTTCTGAAAAATCGCTACATTTCAAAATCATTCAAAAATTAATGTATTTTATTTTATTTGGTTAAAGTTAGTTTAGATATGGATGTACCTCGTCCATATTTCATAATTATTTAAATATGTACAGGGTGTTTATAATATAAGATTAAAATTTCAAAATTGTAATTATAAAAATCTTTGTTTTTTTAAATGAAACATCCTGTATAATATTTAATATTTAGAAAGCCTAGTATGTGGTATGTATAGAAAGCCTGTAGAATAGACTTTCTAAATATTAAATAATATACAGGGTGTTTCATTTAAAAAAACAAAGATTTTTATAATTACAATTTTGAAATTTTAATCTTATATTATAAACACCCTGTACATATTTAAATAAATATGAAATATGGACGAGGTACATCCATATCTAAACTAACTTTAACTAAAATTTCATTTTCAAATTCGGAAAATACATTAATTTTTGAATGATTTTGAAATGTAGCGATTTTTCAGAAAATTTAATAAAAATTTGAACATCTTGGCAACGCAGCATCCGATTTAAAAAAATATAATATTGTCATAAAGGCCACTAAAGTAGTAATCTAAAAATGTAAAAATATATAGGGAGTGTCATTTAAAAAAATTACAATTTTTTTAGCCGCCCGTATATGGATCACTCTGTATAAATGAAAATATTTTCTAGTTGTAGGGATTTTCGAACCAAATAAAACAGTTTTTTTTTCATTTTGATATCTTTACTAGTTTCGACGCCACAAACCGCAAGAAGGTAATTGCCCCACCCTGTATATTTAAAATATATTAAAACTGAATTTATACCATTCGAAAATGTTAATTTTTTCAAAATTTTTCTTATCAAAAATTTTCCCCTTCTATCCATGATTTGCTTTGAAAAATTTTGAAAAAATTTACATTTTTACAACTTTTTATATCTCACTATAAACAATCAAAATTTCGATTAAAATTGGAAAATGAAATATTAGAAAATTTAATTTTATACAAAATAAATTTGTAAGAAAAATAATTTCTAGTAAAAGTATATAATAAATATTTCTGTCTTCAAAAATTTTACAAGCCAAAATCTTTTAAGGAATTTCGACTATTTACAACTTAATGTAATAGGTGGTCCTTTGAATTGAATTGTTAAAAACCCCTGTAAATTTTTAACCCGCTGTGTTAGTACCTGATCGTGGCGCCGTTTTCTAATTACCAAATCTACCGACAATTCTAACGGAATTTGAAAATTTAAGAGGGCGTTAGCAAATCGAAAAAAAATTCAAATAATGGAAAAACAATGAAATTATGAAAATTTAATACACAAAAAAAGTCTTATATGTTCAAAAATTTATAATTTGGACCATAGAACACCACCCAAATTGTTATTCTGGAAATTTTACAGTTCACGTACTTTTTTATAGATAGCGCCACCTGCAAAATAATTAATTTGGGGTATATAATTCATGTCTATGTTGTCGTCATATTTTTAAGTATTCGATATTTTAATAGAAAATTTTTGTCTTTATTCCAATATTTTTAAAATGCTGTTAAAATTACTATTTTAGTATAAAACTTAATGAAAACTAAGTTTCTTTTAGAATTAAAATTATGGTGACTAGATTTCAAAGTTCGAAATTCGGGACGTTATTTTTAATATTTTTTTTGTACAAAAAAAAAATTTATTACTTTTGTTATAGTGGAGGTGGTAAGTAGTAACACTCTTTTGGTAACTTATTTGTATTTATGAGCTAAAGCAACAATAAAAAAAAATGAAAAAAAATAAGAAAAAAAAAACAGAAAAAAAAAACAAAAAATTATAAAGAATGATAAAAATCGATAAAATGTGAAAAAAAATCAGAAAAAATTGGAAAAAAGAAAAAATAAAAAAATGAAAAATACAATTATAAAATAAGGAAAAAACGGGAAACAAAAAATTATTATAAAAAGCTGAAAAAAAACGCTAATAATCGCAAAAAACAAAAACAAAAACCTCAAAAATCGCAAGAAAACGAAAAATATCAATAAAAATCGCAAAACAATCGCAAAAATCGCAAATAACCACAAAAAATCAGAGGAATAAGAAAAAATGAGAAAAATTAGAAAACAAAATAAAGAATAGAAAAAAGAGAACAATGCGAAAAATGAGGAAAAAATTGTAAAAATTCTAAATAAAAAACAAAAATTCATAAAAATGAGAAAAAACAGAAAAAATTTCAAGAATCAAAAAATGTTGATAATATCAGAAAAAATCGGAAAAAATAATAAAAAACAAAAAACTTTGATAAAAAGAAAAAAAAATTGAGAGAGAAATTAGAAACTATTATGAAAAAATGAAAAATACAATTAAAAAATAAGGAAAAAACGAGAAACAAAAAATTTTTATAAAAAAAAGAAAAAAACGCTAATAATCGCAAAAAAAAACAGAAACAAAAACCTCAAAAAACGCAAGAAAACGAAAAATATTACAAAAAGTCGCAAAACAATCGCAAATAACCAAAAAAAATCTGAGGAATAAGAAAAAATGAGAATAATTAGAAAAAAAAATAAAGAATAGAAAAAAGAGAACAATGAGAAAAAATTAGGAAAAAATTGGAAAAATTCGAAAAAAAGACAAAAAATCATAAAAATGAGAAAAAAAACCACAAGAATCGAAAAAATCGGAATATATCAGAAAAAATCGGAAAAAATAATAACAATGAAAAATGTAATTATAAAATACGGAAAAAACCAGAAATAAAAAAATTCTGTAAAAATGCCGAAAAAAACGCTAAAAATCGCAAAAAAAAAATGAAAAAAAACCTCAAAAAATGCAAGAAAACAAAAAAAAATCGCAAAACAGTCGCAAATAATCACAAAAAATCAGAGTAATAAGAAAAAATGAGAAAAATTAGAACAAACAAAATAAAAGAATAGAAAAAAGAGAACAATGAGAAAAAATTAGGAAAAAATTGGAAAAATTCGAAAAAAGACAAAAAATCATAAAAATGAGAAAAAAACTACAAGAATCGAAAAAATCTGAATATATTAGAAAAAATCGGAAAAAATAATAACAATGAAAAATGTAATTATAAAATAAGGAAAAAACGAGAAACAAAAAATTATTATAAAAAGCTGAAAAAAACGCTAAAAATCGCAAAAAAAAATGATAACAAAAACCTCAAAAAACGCAAAAAAACGAAAAATATCACAAAAAATCACAAAAAAATCGTAAATAAAAGGAAATAATCAAAGTAATCAGAAAAAAATGACAAAATTTAGAAAACAAAAGAAAGAATATAAAAAACAGAACAATAAACCTTTTTTGCTGCTTTTTGCTACTGTTTACACTTTTTTGCCTTTTTTGCTTTTTTTTTACTTTTTTCTTTTGTTTTTTTCCGTTTGTCGTATTTGGCTTATTGATTTCTTACCTTTTTTTCTTTTTTCTGCCTTTGCCTTTTTTTTGCTTTATTTTACTTTTTTCCTTTTTTGTTACTTCTGCCTTTTTTTTTGCAAATTTTCACTCCTTTTTTATTAGTTTTAATTTTTGCTCAAATTTAACAATTTTTTTTCCTTTTTGCCTATTTATAATTTGTTGCCAGTGTTATTTTCCAATTGAATTAAAATTTTTACTTATTTTTGGAAAGCTTATCAAATTTTTGAGAAATTTAGTTCATTTTACTTTCTCATTCAGAAATGTTGTAATCCTCTTCAACACAGCCGAGCCGGAAAAGTTCTGGGGTGACTATTATTAACACAAACAATATATTTTACCGAGGACCAATAATAATAAAATAATTTTTTTGCAAAAAAAATTTTAAAAATAGCGTCCCGAATTTCGAATTTTAAAATCTGGTCACCTAAATAAAATCCGAAAAAATTGAAAAATAGGGAAAGTAAGGAATTAATTTAAAAAAAAAATATATTTACTCAAAATTAAAACCCGGCGATCGTAACATCTGGCAACTAAACCAGTGTTATTGAACGATAATAAACATTTAAATTTTTACGCAAAAAATACATCTAATCGCCTTCTATAGAACATTTAGTTAATTAATAGTTTTTCTTATGGGTGCTAATTCGGTCTTAAATAAGGAAATATTTCTTTTATTTCATTCCAGAAGTAAAATAGGTCACATTGTAAAGTACTTTCCAATAGATTTTCAATGAGATAACGGCGTTACCTACACTCCGATAATAATCTTGTAGCATTCCGACTGCAAGAATATTTTGCAACAATAGCAGACCACACACGTCAAAATTTTGCATTTAAAAGAAAATTAACACATAAAAGTATAGTGTCGGAAACAGGGTTACCGTTTTCCTACTAAATTAGTGGATTTTTAAGAAAAATGAGGGTATTTAATAGAATTGATAATTTTAGTCAATTTCAGAAGATTCTTTGATTTTGAATTTAAAATTATTGCGCATTATTCGTTTTGCCCTAATCGACTTTTATTCACTGTAAACGATGTGGTCTAGTGGTAGAGTGTAGACGTTACATATCAAAGTTCCAGGTTCGAATCCTGATATATATATTTTTTTACGAAATAAATGTTCCCTCTTTTCTCTCAAATGCTGTTAATTTTTTTGTCCGAAATTTTTCCTCTTTTCACTTTTCTGAAAATACCCCATTTTTTCTAGAACTACCCATTTTTTCTGAAAATTACCCTTTATTTTCGTCATAAGGCCTCTTCCTTCAAAATTTCCCCTCTTTTCAAATACTGTCACTTTTTGTCTCAAATGTCCCCTCTTTTCTCTCAATTTTTGTCACTTTTTCCTGAAATTTACCCCCTTTTTTCTAAAATTACCCCATTTTTTTCTTAAAATTAAATCTTGTTTTTTCATTTTTGTAATTTTTTTTCAAATTTCCCCTTCCTTCAAAATTTCCCCTCTTTTCTTTCAAATTTTGTCACTTTTTTTCTTGAAATTACACCGTTTTCCACTTTTTTTCTAAAACTACCCATTTTTTCTCATTATTTTCAGTTTCTGTCAAATTTCTACTTTTTTTACGAAAAAATCACTTTTTTAAGTAATTATTTTCTTCTTTTCCTCCTTACCACTCCATTGGTACTGATAGAAAGGGAGAGGGAGAAAATTGGAAATAAAAAACAAAGATTACATATAAAAAAAAATTGGGGAAAAAGTTTAAAACTAAAAAAGTAGGGGAAAAAAGGCTGGGGCGAAAAGTGGAAAAAAGTAAGGTAAAATGGCTGGGGCGAAAAGTGGAAAAAAAGTAGGTGAAAAACTGGTAAAAAAAGTATCAAATTTTAAATTATAAAAAAATTAGTGAAAAAATGGAAAAAAGTTTTGAGACAAAGAAATAATAAATTAGTAAAAAAAGTAGGAGAAAAAGTGAAAAAAAGTAGGGGAAAGGGTGGAATAAAAACGTAGGGAAAAGTGGAAGAAAATTGGAGAAAAGTGAAAAAAAAATAGGAAAAGAAGTGAAAAAAAAAAGATTTAAGGAGAAAAAGTGGAACAAAAAAAATTTTACACAAAAAAATTTGTCAAAAATTTATGAGAAGCAGTGGGAAGAAGTAGGGAAAGGACAGAATAAAATGTAGGGGAAAGGATAAAATAAAAAAGTAAGGGAAAAGTGACAAAATAGGGGAAGAAATGGAAAAAAAATTTAAGGGGGAAAAGTGGAACAAAAAACGTTTGACACAAAGAAATTAGTAAAAAAAATGTGTGAGAAAAAGTGGAAAACAATAGAGGAAAAGGTGGAATAAAAAGCATGGAAAAAAGTAGGGGAAAAGTGAAAAAAAATAGGGAAAGATGTGAAAAAAATTTTGAAAAGAAAAAGTGAGGGTGGAGGAATAATGGGAAAAAAGTTGGAAACATAAAAAAATTACTGAAAAAACAGGAGAAAAATAAGTTACAAAAAAAGGGGAAAAAAAGTTTGAAACTAAAAAATGTAGGGGAAAAAATGTAAAAAAATATCTAAAACAAAAAAATGGGGGAAAATTTTGGAAAAAAAATTTGAAATATAAAATAATTAGAAGGAAAGTAGAGGAAAAAAGGATGGTGGAAAAATTGCAGAAAAAAATAGAAATAATAAAAATAGAGGAGAAAAAAATGAGTCAGGAATAAAGTGGAAAAAAGTTTGAAATATAAAAAAATTAGTGAAAAAGTAGGGGGAAAAGTGGAAAAAAGTAGGGGAAAAGTGAAAAAAATTGGGAAAGAAGTTAAAAAAAATTTCAACGGGAAAAAGTGGAACAAAAAAGTATGACACAAAGAAATTAGTAAAAAAATATAGGAAAAAATGTAGGAAAAAAAGTAGAAAGAAAGAAGTGGAAAGAGTGGAATAAAAAAATAGGGGAAAGTGGAAAACAATAGGGAACGTAGTGGAAAGAGAAAGCTATATTTTCTTTTTTTTAATAGACAGGTTAGATTTAGATAGTCAAAACTTCTTTTAATAAAATAAATATAAATAGTGTTATATTTTCGTTTTTGTTTAATACACAGGTTAGATTTAGATAGTCAACGACTTCTTTTAATAAAGCAGATTAAAATACACAGGTTAGGTTTAGATAGTTAGTAGATTTTGTTATCGAAATGTTGGTAGAATACGGTAACACTGGTGGGAAAACACATATTATAAAAAATATTTGTTCATTTACATCTAGACGCGCTATAATAAAGAAATTTTTTGGTGATATAATCTAGAGTTATATTACATTTCATTGAAAGATTCTATTCAACATTTTGCGAAACGAAATTCATATAAAGAACTCGAAGCACGTTTCAAGATTAATACACTTTGTAAAAGGCTGCAATTCAATTCGAATGTGTGTTTATTTTATGAATCAGCACTTTACATTCCGCTCTTTATCGCTATCATGTTTTTACTTGTTTCGACTTGTCATTTATTCCATTTACTAACTTCATTCGTATTTAGCACATTTATGTAAATACATGATAATTTTATTTGCGATAAATGATTAAAATATTTCAGTTTCGATATTAAAAAATTTAGCTAAAATAAACATTTTGGTCCTTCGAGCATTATGGAAAAGTTTTGTTAATGTTAATATGTATACAGTCCAACTAAAAAAAATATAAGCGTCATCAAAGAATCCGTAGAGTTTCAAGAGTACAACAGTAAGTATAAAATTAAAAGTAAATTCTAGAGATGCTCAAACGATGGTGCACCGTTTCGGGACTTCGGCCCATCGAGCGAACACTTTTTACGCTTGTGCGATACTGACTAAACTTTTACATACATGTAGGGGAATATTATACATAATGTGAAGTGGAAAAAGTTCTAAAAATTTGGATTGGAAAAAAGTTGTCCCATGCAATCCACTTTAATTTGTATGGCGGGTACCAGAAGGGCCGATCCGAACCTGCTCAAATTCAATATGGTTCTTCCTTGGACAAAACTAAGTAGGTAAAGTGAAAACCGGAACTCGATCGAAGTTTTCGCTCAAAAGTTACAGACAGACAGACAGACAGACAGACAGACAGACAGACAGACAGACAGACAGACAGACAGACAGACAGACAGACAGACAGACAGACAGACAGACAGACAGACAGACAGACAGACAGACAGACAGACAGACAGACAGACAGACAGACAGACAGACAGACAGACAGACAGACAGACAGACAGACAGACAGACAGACAGACAGACAGACAGACAGACAGACAGACAGACAGACAGACAGACAGACAGACAGACAGACAGACAGACAGACAGACAGACAGACAGACAGACAGACAGACAGACAGACAGACAGACAGAAAACCATCCAGACGTCCGGACAGTGTTTTTTTGCATTTTCGGACTCAGGGAACTCGGAAACGTCGAGAAAAGTGATAAAAAGTGGGGGTACGAAAGTTTTTCGCCGTCACAAAAATAATATTGAGGCTTTTGTGCCTCAGTAATTCGTTACAAATAAGAAAAAAATATAATTATTTGTCAAAAAAAAAATCAACAAAAACCGAAAAAAACGACAAGAATCCAAAAAAAAATCAAAATAAATCGAAAGGAATCAAAAGAAATCGAAAAAAAAAACACAAAAAATCGACAAAAATCGAAAAAAATCGTAAAAAAGAGAAAAAAAATCGAGAAAAAAACCGAAAAAAAAAAATCGACAAAAATCGAGAAAGGTCAACAAAAGTCGAAAGAAAACGAAAAAATCAATAGAAATTAAAAATAATAAAAAAAAATTCAACGCAATCTACAAAAATTAAAAGAGATCGAAAAAATCGAAAAAATCATAAAATAAGAAAGAGTTAGAAAAACTGAAGGAATTTGCATGAAATCAAAAAACAATAGAAAAAATTTAAGAACAGCAGAAAAATGAGAAGAAAATACGAAAAAACCGAAAAATATAAAAAAATTAGAAAAGAAAAGAAAGAAAAAAAAAGAAAAGAACAATGCTGAGAAAAAAAAACATAAAATATTGAAAAAATCAGAATAAAACAAAAAATTTAGTGAAAAACGAGAAAAAATTAGAAGTATAGAAAAGATAAGAAAAATTAATGAAAAATATTGTTAACAATTGAAGAATAAAATTGTAAAATATGGAAAAAAAATCAAAAATGTCACAAAAAACCGGAAAAGTTGAAAAAAAAATCGTAAACTTTCAATTTGAGCCACCCTGTAAACAATATAACACAAACCTAGATTAAATCTTGTAACAAATATCTCCATTTTTTTTAAACTTTCAATTTGAGCCACCCTGTAAACGATATAACAAAACCCATGAAAAAAAATTGTTAATAATAAATAAAATTCATAAAAAAATTATAAATTTCCATATCATTTTATACAGGGTGTAATAGATTAAATCTTGTAACAAATATCTCCATTTTGTTTAAACTTTCAATTTGAGCCACCCTGTAAACGATATAACAAAACCCATGAAAAAAAATTGTTATTAATAAAAAAAATTCATAAAAAAATTATAAATTTCCATATCATTTTATACAGGGTGTAATAGATTAAATCTTGTAACAAATATCTCCATTTTTTTAAACTTTTAATTTCAGCCAACCCTGTAAACGATATAACAAAACCCATGAAAAAAAATTGTTAATAATAAATAAAATTCATAAAAAAATTATAAATTTCCATATTATTTTATACAGGGTGTAATAGATTAAATCTTGTAACAAATATCTTCATTTTTTTAATACTTTCAATTTGTGCCACCCTGTAAACGAAATAACAAAATTCATTAAAAAACATTGTTAATCATAAATAAAATTCGTTAAAAAAAATATAAATTTTCATATTATTTTATACAGGGTGTCCTAGATTAAATCTTGTACCAAATATCTCCATTTTTTTAAACTTTCAATTTGAGCCACCCTGTAAACGATATAACAAAACCAATGAAAAAAACTTGTTAATAATAAATAAAATTTATAAAAAAATTACAAATTTCCATATTATTTTATACAGAGTGTAATAGATTAAATCTTGTAACAAATATCTCCATTTTTTTTAAACTTTCAATTTGAGCCACCCTGTAAACGATATAACAAAAATCATGAAAAAAAATTGTTAATAATAAATAAAATTCATAAAAAAATTATAAATTTTCATACTATTTTATACAGGGTGTCCTAGATTAAATCTTGTAACAAATATCTCCATTTTTTTAAAACTTTCAATTTGAGCCACCCTGTAAACGATATAACAAAAATCATGAAAAAAAATTGTTAATAATAAATAAAATTCATAAAAAAATTATAAATTTCCATATTATTTTATACAGGGTGTAATAGATTAAATCTTGTAACAAATATCTCCATTTTTTTAAAACTTTCAATTTGAGCCACCCTGTAAACGATATAACAAAAATCATGAAAAAAAATTGTTAATAATAAATAAAATTCATAAAAAAACTATAAATTTCCATATTATTTTATACAGGGTGTAATAGATTAAATCTTGTAACAAATATCTTCATTTTTTTAATACTTTCAATTTGTGCCACCCTGTAAACGAAATAACAAAATTCATTAAAAAACATTGTTAATCATAAATAAAATTCATAAAAAAATTATAAATTTGTAACAAATATCTCCATTTTTTTAAACTTTCAATTTGAGCCACCCTGTAGACAACGAAATAAAAAAAACCGAAGAAACCAAAAACCGGAACAATTGTGAACAAAAGAAAAAAATTAAAAAATAAATGAAAAACATCGAAAGAATTGAAACAAATCGCAACAAAATCACAAAAAAAAATGGCAAAAAAATCGTAAAAAAATCGGAAAAAATCAAACAAATAAGAAAAAAATGAGAAAAAATTAGAAAACAAAAAATAAATAGAAAAAAAAGTAATTAAAAAAAAATAGAAATAGAAAAAAAGACAAAAAAGAGGAATTATTAGAAAACATCGAAAAATCAGAAAAAAAACAAAAATTTGAAAAATGAAAAAAAATCAGAAAAAATCTCTTTCTATAAAATAATTATAAAATTCGAAAACGAAAGAAATGGAAATAAAAACAGAACAATGAGAAAAATGAGAAAAGCTTAAAAAAACCGAAAAAAACACAGAAAAAACCAGAAAAAAAAACAAAACATCAGAATAATGAGAAAAAAGCAAAAAGTAAAAGAAAAATAATAAAAAAAAACAATGAAAAATAATACGTCAAAAACGAAAATAATCAAAAAAAAAAATAGTAAAAAAGCAAAAAAAAAAAACGGAAAAAAAAATTTCTGTAACATCCCCATCCATTTAGTAAACTCCGTTTAACATTTTGTTCTAAATATTTGAATTGGAAAAAAGTTTTCCTACGCAAACCACTTTAATTTGTATAATAGGTACCGGAAGGTCCGGTTCGATCCTGATAAAATTAAATAGGGTTCTTGCTTGGATAAAACTAACTAGGTAAAGTTAAACCGTAACTCGATCAGAGCTTTCGTTCACAAGTTACAGTGTTTAAATCCAGACGTCCGGACAGTGTTTTTTTTGCATTATCGGACTCAGGAAACTCGGAAACGTCAAGAAAAGTGATAAAAAGTCACCCCAAAACTTTCCAGACGAGTATCCAAGTTTAAAATGTTGACATTTAATTATTTTTGACAGGTGACAGTTGGAGAAATAATTTTGACTGTTCTGAATAGAATTTTTCAAGGGCTTTCAAATGGCATAGCAAGTCAAATTCCGTGACATATTGCATCTGTCATTTTTGACAGATATTGTTCTTCCGACGGGTAAACCAAAGCTATATACCAAATTTCAGCTCAATCGGATTAAACGTGTGATCTCTATCGTGGAAGAATACCCACAGACAGACAGACAGACTTTCATCTGGAAATGGTCTTAATCATATCAGGTGACCTCAAAATGGATATTTCCTTTATCTCGAAATTTTTTTTTTACTCGTTCACAATACTTTCCCTTCTCAGAGGTGGGTCGGAAAAGTAAAATTAAGAACTTTTGTTCTCTCATAATGTGGAAAATTGAATTCTTTAATAATTTATTTTTCTTTATTTGGTAACGTCATAAAATGTTTATAACATTAAAGTATCCATGAACTTTTAAATAATTTATTTATATATGATTCATAATTACTTAACTAAAATTTTAAGGGTTATTTTTAGCAAATATATGTAATATAAGATTAATTATACTGAAACCCTATTTTCATTTTACCCTCTATTTACAGTCCTTTTAAGTAAATAGATGAATTGGAAGGAAATGCGCTCTGATCTATTATTACAAGGATATATTTTCAAGTAATATAAAACAAAAGAAATAATTTATTCCCATTTTAATGAAGCTGTCGGATTCCTTTTATAAAGCATCCATTAACAAGTTTCTGGAGTAAATTTTTTTTATTTTATTTTGCCGGACCCATAGAAGGGGAAATATAGTGAACGTGCAAAAAAAATCGAGATATCGATGGAAATATATATTTTGAGAAGATTGAGACCATTTTCAGAGTAAGGTCTGTCTGTGTGTCTGTGTGTAATCTTCCACCGTTTGACCAATCAATTTGAAATTAGGTATGTGAGCCTGAAATGCAACTATTTTTTACAAATAACTTTCTAAATATTAAAGATGTGGACCTGAATTTTGGTATGTAGATGCCACTTCCGACCCAAAAACCCATCCAGGAATTTTGGGAACGAAATTGTATTTTTTTTTTGGAAAATTAAGGACAACTTTTCTATAACACGTACTTTCACCTCATGAGCACAATTTTAAGGGAAATCAATTTTTTTGAAAATTCAGTAGTCAACATTTTTTCGATAAAATGCACTTTTACCTCACGAGTTAAAAATTTTTATGAAATTCTATTTTTTTTTTCGAAAATTCGGGACAATTTTTGGATAAAACGGACTTTTACCTCACGAGCAAAAGTTTTAAGCGAATTCCATATTTTTGAAAATTCAGTAGTCGATAATTTTTCGATAAAATGCACTTTTACCTCACGAGTAAAAATTTTTAATGAAATTCTATTTTTTTTTTTTTTCGAAAATTCAGGACATTTTTTCAATAAAATGCACTTTTACCCTACGAGCATAATTTTAAAGGAATTCCATATTTTTGAAAATTCAGTAGTCGACATTTTTTCGATAAAATGCACTTTTACCTCACGAGTAAAAATTTTTAATGAAATTCTATTTTTTTTTTTTTCAAAATTCAGGACAATTTTTCGATAAAACGCACTTTTACCTCCAAGCAAAAATTTTAAGGGAATTCCATTTTTTTGAAAATTCAGTAGTCGACATTTTTTCGATAAAATGCATTTTTACCTCACGAACAAAAAAATATTAATGAAATTTTATTTTTTTTTGAAAATTTAGGACAATTTTTCGATAAAAAGCACTTTTACCTCAGGAGCAAAAATTTTAAGGGAATTCCATTTTTGTGAAAATTCAGTAGTCGAGATTTTTTCGATAAAATATATTTTTATCTCGATAGTAAAAAATTTTAATGAAATTCTATTTTTTTTTTCGAAAATTCAAGGCAGTTTTTCGATAAAACGGACTTTTACCTCACGATCAAAAATTTTAAGAGAATTCCATATTTCTGTAAATTTAGTAAAAAAAAAAGAGTCAAATATGACAAAGCAAAGGATAAACAGGAAAAACGCTGAAAAAGTATGAAAATTCAGAAAACAGTAAAAAAAACGCAAAATAAAGGCAAAAGAGGCAAAAAAGGTCAAAAAAGGCCAAAAAATATCAAAAAATGCCAGAAAACGTTAAAAAATTATTGCTTTTTTATAAAGCAAAAAAAGCGAAAAGGCCAAAAAAAGAAAAAGGACAAAAAGCAAAAATAAAGGCAAATTAGAGGCAAAAAAGGGCCAAAAGGTGCAAAAAAGTAACATAAGGAAAAAAAAGGAAAAACAGTTAAAACAATGCAAAAAAGCGAAAAAAGGGTACGAAAATTCCGGAAATATCCAAATAAGACAAAACAAAAGGAAAAACAGGAAAAAAGACGCCAAAAAAGTGTAATAAAAACTGTTTAAAACGAAAGCCAAAAAATGCAAGATAGAGGCAAAATAAAAGTAAAAAATACAAAAAAAGTCAAAGAAGCCCAAAACAGTCAAAAAAGTTACAAAAAAATTAAAAAAAAACCAAAACATAGGAGAAAGGTAAAAGGCCAAAAAATAAAAAAGAGGAAAAGGTAAAAAAGCAAAACAAAAGCAAAAAAGGCAAAATAAAGACAAAAACATGGCAAAAAAGTAAAAATTGTCAATGAAGAAAAAAAGCAAAATAAAGACAAAAACATGGCAAAAAGCAAAAATTGTCAATAAAGAAAAAAAGGCTTAGAAAAGGCAAGAAATATGTTAAAAAGGCCAAAAAAGGAAAGAAAGGTGAAAAAAAACAAAAAGCCCAAAAAAAGCAAAATAAAAACAAAATTAAGGTAAATACAGCAAAAACGTCAAAAAAGTCAAATAAATAATATCACCCCAGAACTGTCCTGGCTCGGATATTTTCGATATATAATTTTATTTTCTATAGCCGAGTTCTGAGGTGACACAGCCAATAATTTATTTTCTTTTTTACATTCAATAAATATTTTTCAACCGTAAATAATAAATATTTCATCACTCATAATGCGATTGGATAAATAAAAATAAAATGTAAATCAATCAAGTAACCTCAACAGGTAATTAGAAAAACAATAATCGCTTATGACATGTGACATGACAAGAACAATATACATAAATAAGTAGTAAGAATAATTATTATATTTATTCGTTATTAGTGTTTAGGAATACGATTTGCTGGCGCCAGTGCTCTTGTAAGCGGTAGATATCAAAGATCAATTAAAATTTTTATTTCCCTATAACTAACGTAATTACATCAACATATATTGAAAAATTTATTTTTTTTAATAAAGTTTTATTTTAACTGTGGCCTTGTGAAAATGTGAAGCCTGGAAGATAGATAATAAACGTTGTGTCGGCGTCGCGACGTTGGATTTTTAACTTGACCGACTTTGTACGATTTTGATTTTGTTCATTTTATTTGATAAAATTATTATGTATCATCCTGTATAAAGAAAATGCAGTGGGTGTAGTTTTATCGCTGATTAAATAATTTTCCAGTAATCTGCTGAATTACATTTACTGGAAAAAGCTTGGCAAGCTTTTAGCATGTGGGTGTCTTGGATCAATATGGACTTCATAAAAAGATATGAACAAGTTCTAAATAATAAATAATCACGTGGTCCGATAATCTGATTTTATCGTATAGTAAATAAATTGCCAAAAAGCAATCAAATAAAATCAGTACATGCAACAATTAAATAAAAAAAATTTAATAATTTTTTTTTTCCTAAATTTCTACAAAACCATACCTGATATTTTATTTATATAAACCTAAAAAAATATTAAAATCCCTAAAAATAGTTTAGAAATCCTAAAAAAAAATTGAAAATCCTTAAAAAACCCAAAAATCATTAAAAATCTTTCAAAATCCTTAAAAATCATTAAAAATCCCTTAAAATTCCGAAAAAAATTTAAAATTCCTTAAAAATCTTAAGAAAACCTTAGAAATTGTTAAAAATACTTTTTAAAGATTTTAATCCTTAAAATATCCTAAAGAAACTCTTGAAAAAGTCCTTAAAAATCCCTAAAAAATCTTAAAAATATTTAAAATTACTTAAAAATATTAAGCAATTCATATAGATCTTAAAATAATCCTAAAAAAACATTAAAATCCCTAAAAATAGTTTAAAAATCCTAAAAAAGTTTTTGAAAATCCTTAAACATCCTAAAAATCCATAAAAATCATTAAAAATCCTTGAAAATCCTCAAAAATCATTAAAAATCAATTAAAATTCTGAAAAAAATTTAAAATTACTTAAAAATCTTAAGAAAATTTTAGAAATTGTTAAAAATACTTTTTAAGGATTTTAATTAAAATAATCCTAAAAAAACATTAAAATCCCTAAGAATAGTTTAGAAATCCTAAAAAAGTTTTTGAAAATCCTTAAAAATCCTAAAAATCCTCAAAAATCATTAAAAATCCCTTAAAATTCTGAAAAAATTTTAAATTCCTTAAAAATCTTAGAAATTGTTAAAAATACTTTTTAAGGATTTTAATCCTTAATATATCCTAAAAAAACTCTTGAAAAAGTCCTTAAAAATCCCTAAAAAACCTTAAAAATATTTAAAATTACTTAAAAATCTTAAGCAATTCATATAGATCCTAAAATAATCCTAAAAAAAACATTAAAATCCCTAAAAACAGTATAGAAATCCTAAAGAAGTTTTTGAAAATCCTTAGAAATCCCAAAAATCTATAAAAATCCTGAAAAAATCTTTAAATAACCCTAAAACCATTAAAAATACTTAAAAATAATCCTTAAAAAATATTAAAATCTAAAAATAGATTAAACTTCTTAAAAATCCCTAGAAAATCTTAAAAGTTCTTGAAAATCCTTAAAAATCCCAAAAATTCTTAAAAATCATTAAAAATCCTTTAAAATCATTGAAAATCTAAGAATTCCTTAAAATTCTGAAAAAAATTTAAAAACCGTTAAAAACCTTAAGAAAATTTTAGAAATTCTTAAAAATACTTTAAAATTCTTAAAATATCCTTAAAAATCCTGAAAAAATCCTCAAAAAACCATAGAACCCATTAAAAATAGTTAAAAATAATCCTTAAAAAATATTAAAATCCCCAAAAATAATTTAAACTTCTTAAAAATCCCTAGAAAACCTTAAAAGTCCTTGAAAATCCTTAAAAATACCAAAAATCATTAAAAATCATTGAAAATCTAAAAATTCCTTAAAATTCTAAAAAAAAAAACTAAAAATCTTAAGAAAACCCTAGAAATTAATAAAAATACTTTAAAATCCTTAAAATATTCTTAAAAATCCTGACAAAATCCTTAAAAATTCCTAAATACCATTAAAAATCCTTTAAAATCCTTAAAATCCGTAAAATCCATAAATTCCTTAAAATATCCTTAAAAATCCTGGCAAAAAACTTAAAAATCCCTAAAAATGGATAAAAATCATTAAAAATCCTTGAAAATCCTCAAAAATCATTAAAAATCCCTTAAAATTCTGAAAAAATTTTAAATTCCTTAAAAATCTTAGAAATTGTTAAAAATACTTTTTAAGGATTTTAATCCTTAAAATATCCTAAAAAAACTCTTGAAAAAGTCCTTAAAAATCCCTAAAAAACCTTAAAAATATTTAAAATTACTTAAAAATCTTAAGCAATGCATATAGATTCTAAAATCATCCTAAAAAACATTAATATTCCTAAAAATAGTTTAGAAATCCTAAGAAAGTTTTTGAAAATCTTTAAAAATCCCAAAAATCTATAAAAATCCTGAAAAAATCTTTAAATAACCCTAAAACCATTAAAAATACTTAAAAATAATCCTTAAAAAATATTAAAATCCCTAAAAATAGTTTAAACTTCTTAAAAATCCCTAGAAAACCTTAAAAGTCCTTGAAAATCCTTAAAGATACCAAAAATTCTTAAAAATCCTTTAAAATCATTGAAAATCTAAGAATTCCTTAAAATA
The DNA here is from genome assembly GCA_963243735.1 of Neocrepidodera transversa. NCBI lineage: Eukaryota > Metazoa > Arthropoda > Insecta > Coleoptera > Chrysomelidae > Neocrepidodera > Neocrepidodera transversa. Next base: position 1,716,679 of record OY725341.1, on the reverse strand, counting down.
TCTGAAAAAAATTTAAAAACCGTTCAAAATCTTAAGGAAGCCTTGGAAATTCTTAAAAATACTTTAAAATCCTAAAAATATCTTTAGAAATCCTGAAAAAATCTTCAAATAATCCTAAAAATCATTAAAAATCTTAAAAAATAATCCTTAAAAAATATTAAAATCTAAAACATCTTAAAAATCCCTAGAAAATCTTAGAAGTCCTTGAAAACCCTCCCAAAAATTCTTAAAAATCATTAAAAATCCACTAAAATCATTGAAAAACTTAAAATTCTGAAAAAAATTTAAAAATCGTTAGAAATCTTAAGAAAATCTTAGAAATTCTTTAAAATACTTTAAAATTATTAATGTATCCTAAAAATTCTGAAAAAATCCTTAAAAATCCCTAAAAACCATTAAAAATACATAAAAATAATCCTTAAAAAATATTAAAATCTAAAAATAGATTAAACTTCTTAAAAATCCCTAGAAAATCTTAAAAGTCCTTGAAAATCCTTAAAAATCCCAAAAATTCTTAAAAATCATTAAAAATCCTTTAAAATCATTGAAAATCTAAGAATTCGTTAAAATTCTGAAAAAAATTTAAAAACCTTAAGAAAATTTTAGAAATTCTTAAAAATACTTTAAAATTCTTAAAATATCCTTAAAAATCCTGAAAAAATCCTCAAAAAACCATAGAACCCATTAAAAATAGTTAAAAATAATCCTTAAAAAATATTAAAATCCCCAAAAATAATTTAAACTTCTTAAAAATCCCTAGAAAACCTTAAAAGTCCTTGAAAATCCTTAAAAATACCAAAAATCATTAAAAATCATTGAAAATCTAAAAATTCCTTAAAATTCTAAAAAAAAACTAAAAACCTTAAGAAAACCCTAGAAATTAATAAAAATACTTTAAAATCCTTAAAATATTCTTAAAAATCCTGACAAAATCCTTAAAAATTCCTAAATACCATTAAAAATCCTTTAAAATCCTTAAAATCCGTAAAATCCATAAATTCCTTAAAATATCCTTAAAAATCCTGACAAAAAACTTAAAAATCCCTAAAAATCCTTTAAAATCCTTAAAATCCATAAAATCCATAAAATCCATAAAATCCATAAAATCCATAAAATCCATAAAATCCATAAAATCCATAAAATCCATAAATTCCTTAAAATATCCTTAAAAATCCTGACAAAAAACTTAAAAATCCCTAAATACCATTAAAAATCCTTTAAAATCCTTAAAATTCGTAAAATCCGTAAAATCCCTAAATTCCTTAAAATATCCTTAAAAATCCTGACAAAAAACTTAAAAATCCCTAAATACTATTAAAAATCCTTAAAATCCGTAAAATCCATAAATTCCTTAAAATATCCTTAAAAATCCTGACAAAAAACTTAAAAATCCCTAAATACCATTAAAAATCCTTTAAAATCCTTAAAATCCATAAATTCCTTAAAATGCTTAAAAATCCTTAAATATCGTAGATCCTTCCGGTTGGGTGGATGACTGAAGATTGTCCGAATAGATGTTCATAATTTTTGCGTTTTCCTGCGATCAAAAATTACAATTTCAGCTAGTCCTAGTGAAATTCACTATTTTTTTTGCTACTGTTTTTTCTTATATTACTATTTTTTAATTCTAAATTAAGTTTCCAATAAGTTAGTTTTAATTTGACGTTTCATATTCGAAAAATCACATTTAATTTACTAAACTAAATTTTATATATTAGAGGGTGCTGTAAGTGTTATTCCAGATTATTCAATTTTAAAATTTGTCAGTGATTGATCATTATTCCTTTTGAAATTTTATAGTACACGAAGTTGTAATTATTGTACAAATACTATAATTATAGTACAATTGGCAACGCTGCTGCGCATACTGCCTGCTCCGGAGTTCAGTTTAACGTCCGACCAAAATTAATATACCATCGAGCAATAATGGTAGGTATATATTCATTTATTTTAAAAGAATGTTTTAAATTAATTCTAGTTAACGCTTATCGAATATCTCTAGAAATAAAAAAGTCGATTTGAAAATATTTCCAATCCATATATATCGGAAACGACCACACGTATGTTCGTTACTGCACATGTTCAGAATAAATAAAATCCTACAAACAATTAAAATCTCTAATTAAGTTATCGATACTCATTAGACATTACTTGCGAATAGTTTGTAGAACGATCGGCGCCTGATATTATAATTAACATATATATGGTGATCCAATTGATTCAATTCAATAAATTATATTCGGTACTATCATTTTTTTTTTATTTTACTACTAATCATTGATACTTGTGTAAGGGTCGCTTATTAAAAATACTCGATTAATTAATTTAAACTTTATTCGAATATTCGACATGTGTGTCCATTGACACTGATTCTATATGAATGTCTCTATTTAGCGGCTTTAACAGCAGTTAAAGCTAATAGACCCATCGCCCAAGTTTTTATTTCTGGGCCTGTGGAGCGGGATGACCTCCGGATACACATACGAAGACAAAATATCGACCTAAGAGTGGACGGCTGGTTCCTCCTAAGCCAGAAAATGGAAAAAGAACGCCAGCTACTAGCTTACTCCATCGACGGGATGTCTTTCAGGACCTTGGAAGCAAAACTCATGAAAGCTTTTTACAAGCTTAGAAATGTTACTTTCAGGGTCGTCGGAGAAGGACTGGTTCCAATACAGTAAACTGGCTTCAGCGGAATTGCTGTGAAAATTGACGTGCCTCTCACACAGGAACCCTGGATCAACAGGGGTAAGATCATTAGATTTGGAAGATTAGGTGAGCTAATTGATGACAGAACCTCTGACCATCCAAGATCAAGCATAATACTCATAAATGGCTTAATTATACTGCTGCTAAACAATTTCTGTTACAGGGACCTAACGGTAGTTAAAGCAAAGGCGAGGCAGGGAGGTGGGACTAAAGAGATAATTATCGGATCGGCCTATCTTTCCTATGATGATTACACTCCACCACCATCTAGGAAGCTAGAAGAACTGGTAAGATATTGCAGGGTGAAGGATGCACAATGTGTCATCTGAAACAGGTGTGTGAAGCTGTTATCTCGGTAAGGAAAAGTTCCAACAGGAATGTGCCCTGGTGGAACAACAAACTTGCAGGATTCAGAAAACAAGTTAGAAAAAAGTACGATACAGCGAGGCATGATTTAAGTAAATGGGACAAAATGGGACTGAAGTTAACAAGACACTGAGGAAATCTTAGAGGAACTCTTGGAGAATACATTGTGAGGGTATAAATTGAACTCACGAATGTACCAAGCTCCAAAAAATCCTTTCACAGAGATCAATAAACTCTCTCAAAAAAGTGAACGGAGAATACACCAAACAAAAAAATTATCTTTTTAAAGAAAAATCTGAGAATTATTATTTTTATATTTTTAAGATACTATAAATATAAAATTAGCCATTTATTAAGACATTAAGAGGGTGGGAGGGAGGAATGTTTAAATTTTTTTTAACCTATTTTATCAATTTCTGTAGCGCTTAAGATGACTCAGAAACCAGAACATTACTGCAGAAAATTTATCATCTTTATTTACCAAATGATACCTATAATTCGATCTTATCATTTTCAAAAATAGATCTTTCCTCATAATATAGGGCTCTATCCATTCGTATCTAGCATCGATTTTGTTTATCACGTCATACATAAATTTATCGGGTTATTCAGGTGTATTGCGTAGGTTGCATACACACACTTTGATAACGACAGATTAATCATATCGATATTATAGTACAGGGATAAAGAAAAATAATGCAAAATAAACCCAGCAAGCTAACAGTATCCAAGTAGCTCAGCTACGGATAGACGATTGTAGTTGAGTTAGGTCACTGGAAATAGCAGGTGGACGAGCTAAGCTAACCATCTATGGATTGCTGAAAACAGAGTTAAAAAATTCGAAACCGTTCTCGAGTTATCAGTGAGACAGAGGGACTGACAGACAGACAGACAAACAGACAGACAGACGGTTGTAATTGACTTAGATCACTGAAAATAGTATATAGGCGAGTTAAACTGATCTTTTATCGATTTCTGAAAATAGAGTTTCAAAATTTGAAATCGTTCTCGAGTTATCGGTGAGATAGAGGGACTGATAGACAGACAGACAAACAGACAGACAGACGGTTGTAATTGACTTAGGTCACTGAAAATAGTAGATAGGCGAGCTAAGTTGATTTACTATCGATTGCTGAAAATAGAGTTCAAAAATTCGAAACCGTTCTCGAGTTATCGCTGTGACAGACAAACAGATAGACAGACAGATGGGCTTAATAATTTGTAAAATGTTAAAGATTATTTTTCAAATTTAATTATCAATATCAAATTCATAAAAATATTACTTTTTTGATTTTGTTATTAGATATCGGTTATGTAATAAAAAATAAAAAAAAATGTGAAGAAAATTCGCGAGCTCCCGCACTATAAGTACAGAAAAAAATTTATTAAACAGTTTTGAAAAAATTGATTAATTTCAGTTTCTTATTGTTTTAAATTAATTTTTTTTATAGTACAAAAAAAAAGTCCGTCAAAGTTTGCAATTTAAAAAACATTTATTGGACCAGCTTCTCGAGATAAGTGGACAAAATATTAAGTATCTAATGTTTATGAATTTAAAATGAAAATTTGTATTAATTCAAAAATTTTTGAAATGAAAAAAAAATGTCCCTCCAAGTTTGCAATTTTAGATGTTTAATTCGTCCAAATCATCGAGATAGTTGGACACAATATTAATTGTTACCTGCTAGTCGAGATAAGTGGACAAAATATTAAGTATCTAGTTTTTATATATTAAAAATTGAAATTTTTTAATAATTCAAAAATTTATCAAATAAAAAAATGTCCCTCCAAGTTTGCCATTTTAGTTAGATAAAGTTGACCAAATCGTCGAGATAGTTGGACACAATATAAAGTGTTACCTGCTAGTCGAGGTAAGTGGACAAAATATATTGGATCTAGTTTTTATAAATTAAAAATGGATTTTTTTTTTTAATTCAAAAATTTTTCAAATAAAAAAAAATGTCCCTCTAAATTTGCAATTTTAGTAAATTGAATTCGACCAAATCGTCGATATGGTTAGACACAATATTAAGTGTTACCTGCTAGTCGAGATAAGTGGACAAAATATTAAGTATCTAGTTTTTATAAATTAAAAATTGAAATTTTTTATTAATTCAAAAATTTTTCAAATAAAAAAAATGTCCCTCCAAGTTTGCCATTTTAGTTAGTTGATTTCTACCAAATTTCGAGATAGTTGGACACAATATTAATTGTTACCTGCTAGTCGAGATAAGTGGACAAAATATTGAGTATCTAGTTTTTATAAATTAAAAATTGAAATTTTTTATTAATTCAAAAATTTTTCAAATAAAAAAAATGTCCCTCCAAGTTTGCCATTTTAGTTAGTTGATTTCTACCAAATTTCGAGATAGTTGGACACAATATTAATTGTTACCTGCTAGTCGAGATAAGTGGACAAAATATTGAGTATCTAGTTTTTATAAATCAAAAATTGAAATTTTTTATTAATTCAAAAATTTTTCAAATAAAAAAAGTGTCCGTCTAAATTTGCAATTTTAGATGTTAAATTCGACCAAATCGTCGAGATAGTTGGACACAATATTAAGTGTTACCTACTAATCTAATTTTTATAAATTAAAAATTGAAATATTTTATTAATTCAAAAATTTTTGAAATGAAAAAAAAATGTCCATCACAGTTTGCAATTTTAGGTTGTTGAATTCGACCAAAGTGTCGAAATAGTTGGACACAATATTAATTGTTACTTGAATATTTAGTTTGTATTTTAATTTGAACAGAGTTTATGAAAATCACGAAAATTGAAATAAAAAAATGGGAAGTTTTGATTAATTAAAATTGTTTTTTTCGCTTTACTAACTTTTAAAATTAAAAAAATGTGTCCCTCTAAGTTTGCAATTTTTAGGATCAAATAGTCGAGATAGTTGTACAAAACATAAGTTTTCCTTAAATATTTGAATTTCAATACAATTTTTGAATATAATGAAAATAGAAATGAAAAATGGAAATTTTTAAAAAACTTAAGAATATTTATTAATTTAGAGCGTTTTTTATATTCTGAGTGGATCAGTCTACCGAAATAATTGGATAAAAGTTTTCATCTCTCTAAATATGGCATAAGAAATTTTATCACTAAAAATTTTGATACAAGTTCCTTCACCAAATTGAACCAACATTCTGTCATCTTGACTCCATCCTTCAGCGGCCATCTTGCAGTTAGCAAGGATTAAAGAAACGCACTCAATAGGAATTAGCGAGTGGATCCTTGGGCGACCATGGAAGGGGCTTCCACTCCACGCTACTAGAGAATGTGTATAACAGAAATCGGAATCTAGTGACTGTTGAAACAGTCAGTGGCTACAATCGCAGAGTGCGGCGAATTTGATCGTACTTCATTTGTTTACATGGAGATCGCGATCTTTGCGGAAAAACAAGCGCGCGTGTGAGTTTGTTTTGTTTTTCGGTCACTAGTTATTAATGGTCGACAGGTGTCGATTGATTTTGAGATTTTTTTAGTGATTTTGAAACAAGTAAGTTGAAAAATTAGAAAATTATTTGAACTAATTAAAAAATATGGGAATAATGGTGAAATTTTTCTTGAATACTAGTTCTGTTACGTACCGCGTTCATCCATCAAATATTTGTTTAATCCGGTTGCATTTTATTTATTTTTGTTGTACGAAATATATTTTGTGTTCTCTTATTCGTGATTTATACTTCTACTAAGTTGTCCTATATATTATTCTCTTACTTTGCAGCAAAAACTAATTATTTCAAAATAGATAATTTAGAACGCTTATTATTATTGCTAAATATTATTTATTAATGGTTTTAGCCTATTACGTGTGCAGAGAATGAATTGTTTTTATTATTTTTTTTTTGGCGAAAATGCAATTTATATGTCGCTGGAAATTTTAAAATTTTTTGAGTTATTAATTTTTCAAAAAATTTTATTCTTGATAAAAGTTTCTAAATCCAATAAGCTTTATACAATTACAAAATATATCGAAAATATACAGGATGATACAATACGTTAATTATGACTAAAAAATAACTGAAGTTGGCACACCCTATAGAATTAATGTGACAGAAAATTTCACTCGTGATAAAAGTTTCTAAATCCAAAAATCTTTATACAATTATATAAAAAACATCGAAAATATACAGGATGATACGTTAATCATGACTAAACAATAGCTTAGTTTGCACACCCTGTAGAATTAATGTGACAGAAAATTTCACTTGTAATAAAAGTTTCTAAATCAAACAAGTTTTACAAAATTATAAAAAAATATCTAAAATATACAGGATGAAATAATAATACGTTAACTATGCTTAAAAAATCTTTAGTTTGCACACCCTGTATAATCTATATAATTAATATGACAGAAAATTTCACTCGTGATAAAAGTTTCTAAATCCGATAACATTTATACAATTTAAAAAAAAACATCGAAAATATACAGGATAATCCGTTAATCATGACTAAACAATAGCTAAGTTTGCACACCCTGTAGAATTAATGAGACAGAAAATTTCACTCGTGATAAAAGTTTCTAAATCTAAATAATTTTACAAAATTATAAAAAAATATCTAAAATATACAGGATGAAACAATAATACGTTAATTATGCTTAAAAAAATCTTTAGTTTGCACACCCTGTATAATCTGTATAATTATTATGACAGAAAATTTCACTCGTAATAAAAGTTTCTAAATCCAATAACATTTATATAATTATCAAAAAAACCCATCGAAAATATATAGGATGATACAATAGTACGTTAATTAGGACTAAAAAATAACTTTAGTTTGCACACCCTGTAGAATTATTATGACAGAAAATTTCACTCGTGATAAAAGTTTCTAAATTCAATAACATTTATATAATTATAAAAAAAACCATCGAAAATATATAGGATGATACAATAGTACGTTAATTAGGACTAAAAAATAACTTTAGTTTGCACACCCTGTAGAATTAATATGACAGAAAATTTCACTCGTGATAAAAGTTTCTAAATTCAATAACATTTATATAATTATAAAAAAAACCATCGAAAATATATAGGATGATACAATAGTACGTTAATTAGGACTAAAAAATAACTTTAGTTTGCACACCCTGTAGAATTAATATGACAGAAAATTTCACTCGTGATAAAAGTTTCTAAATTCAATAACATTTATATAGTTATAAAAAAAACCATCGAAAATATATAGGATGATACAATAGTACGTTAATTAGGACTAAAAAATAACTTTAGTTTGCACACCCTGTAGAATTAATATGACAGAAAATTTCACTCGTGATAAAAGTTTCTAAATTCAATAACATTTATATAATTATAAAAAAAACCATCGAAAATATATAGGATGATACAATAGTACGTTAATTAGGACTAAAAAATAACTTTAGTTTGCACACCCTGTAGAATTAATATGACAGAAAATTTCACTCGTGATAAAAGTTTCTAAATTCAATAACATTTATATAATTATAAAAAAAACCATCGAAAATATATAGGATGATACAATAGTACGTTAATTAGGACTAAAAAATAACTTTAGTTTGCACACCCTGTAGAATTAATGTACCAGAAAATTTCACTCATGATAAAAGTTTCCGAAGCTAATAATCTGTACACAATTAATAAACAAATATCGAAAATATATTTGTTACTAACAGTTTGTCAGAAAATAATATTTTCATCATGAAATTATATTTCCTAACTGAATGTAAAATTTATAGTGAAAACCCTAAATTTTCTTTTTTCTAAGAAAGTATTATATTGAATATATACCACAACCGGCCATTTTCCGACCCCTTTTAACATGATTCATGCATAACTCGGCCACGAGCGTCCTCTAAAAGTGTAAAAATTAAATATACAATAATATAAAAAGGAAAGTATATACAGGATGTTTTTCTTACTAATTCTCTATATTTCGTTGTTGTAAATAGTATTTTAAATTAAATATACTTAAAATAGCGAGAATGTAGTTTTGTTACTAAATTTGTACTTACCGATGTGTGTTGTTTTCATCATTTGTATGTTGAAATGCCTGAAATGAAAAGAAAGTATTATGTTAGTAAAATAGTGAGAAAGATCCTTTACTTAATAATACCAAAAATGATAAAATGAACATTTAATAACCCATTTTTTAACGAAAATAACGACATTAAAAAAGTCAAAAGTTAAAATCAATATTTTTTTACGATCTGGCAACAATGTTAATAACAATTAAAACATTTATTTATTCGTGTTATACAAAAGTTTGCACATTAATTCAGTTAAATTAATAAACTTGTTTTAACATGACAGTAGCATAATATTTTTTTACAAAATGATATTATATAATATACACTCTGTATAATTTATTTATACCTAGTGATAATATATAAATGTTTTCAAATATGATTATTATATTATTTTTTTACGTACAGTAACGCCTCTGGGTTTTGCCTTGCATGCAAACATTTTTATGGTAATTGACGTATATGATAATTTATTAATTTTTTGCAAAATTTTGTTCCATTTGCATAATTTTAATGTTGAAAAATATCAGAAATAACTGTAAAAAATATTTTTCTTATCTTAGTTTTATTATCCCGCAAAAAATTATATTTTTACAAAAAAAAATAATTGTTTTAATTTGAGCGAAGAAAAATATTGTCGTATGAATGTTTGTTATGGGCGCCAGTTTATTTTTGAATTTTATAAGTCCTAAAAAATAAACACAGAATCAATTTTTTTTTGAAAAGTTGAAATAATTAAAAAATTCGTTGTTACGCCACTGTAATCTGATTTGATAAAATAATTTGTTAGACATAAATTTTATGGTAGCAAAGGTTAAAAAAAAATGATTTAATATTGATGACGCTTAGTCAGCGGTACAAATTTAACGCCAAAATGTTGAGGTTAGAATTATTTTTTTTTGAGATAACTGATAAAAGGAAAATATTCATTCATTCGATCATTAAATGATTCATATTCAATATAAAATAATTGCTAAAATTTCAATCAATGATTTAAAAAATTTTAAAAATGTACTTTGAAAAAAAAATTTATGTTATAAAATAGAGTCATTTAATTTTTTCTTTTATCAATATTCTGTGAATCAGATTTAATTATGGTGATTCAGTTTTGCATTTTAACTTATTATTATTTAACATAATTATACCATTGTTAGTAAGAACATTAACATATTTATTACATTTCTTACTTTAAAAGCTTCGGCGCCGGTGTTACTTTATAATAATTAAGTAATTAGCTGTTTTGACACTAATTATACCTATTTCATTTTATTTGTCAAAACATACACTGTGAAATTAAACTTTACGATATAAGAGATTTTATTATTATTAGGAGAAGCATTAAATAATAGTATATTATTTAACGAGCCATAATGCAGTTCATAATTTGCAACACGAGCCGCAGGCGAGTGCTATAATTCATCAAGTAAGTTATGAACTTTTCCGCAAGTTGAATACTATATTTTATCTACGACTATAACAATAAATACTAATAATGAAATTAAGCATAAAGTCAGGTACCACAAATTTAATAATGAAAAGTACTATCAGGTAACTAGTTTCAATCACTGACCATCATCAGGTTTAAACATACAAACGTTTACAATTAGTCATGTATACAATTTAAATAATAATTAAATTTACCAATATTAAATATTATTAAGGGTAGAAAATAAGTAAATTAAACATGATGGTACTGGAAAAATAATTAAAAAAATTTAAATTGTAAAATATAATAAAATAAAATAGTATTTGTCTCTGGATATTGGTCGGAAAAGTTTCGGGGTGAAACAACCGAGTTTTTTTGTTTATTGGGTCTTAAATTTTTAATATGTGTGTTGGGATTAATTAATTTGAAATAATTTTAATTAAAATTAGATAAAAAAATAGTAATTACTTGTTAAAGCAGCCACTTGTATTTGATTTTTTTTTTAAATCTTATCAAAATCTGGTTCTTCTGAACTTATTATTTAAATTACTATGTAGTTCGATTAAAAATTTACACCAACTGAAAGAAATATTTAAACACGTGATCCAAGAATATGTCTTTTATAATATAAAGAAAGCTATATAATATATTAAAATTAATTTAATTCCAATGAAAAACAAAATAAAATATTCTATAAGTGAGAATTTTTTTTGAATTTTTAACCAAAAATTGCGACCTTGAGAAAAGGGAGAGACCAAAATGAGTAATGTGAAAAAAATCCTTACAGTTGTGATCTCTCATTGCCATAACAAAAAAACTAAACAACATATTAAAATTAATTTAATACCATGGAAAAGGAAATAAAATATCTATAAGTGGGAATTTTTTCAAAATTTTTAACCAAAAATTGCGACCCTGAGAAAAGGGAGAGACCAAAAAATTTGTTCAAGACTTACGCCACCTCTGGTATATTTAAGAATTTTCAGTGGCGTACATTATTACAGGGTGGCACAAACAACAAGCAAAGTTGCAAAATTAAAATATCAGGTCCGGTTTTTTCAAGACATTTGGGAAAAACCAAAAAATTTGTGAGTGATATGAAAAAATCCTTACAGTTGTGGTCTCTCCCTACCATAACAAAAAAACTAAATAAAATATTAAAATTAATTTAATACCATGGAAAAGGAAATGAAATATCCCATAAGTGGGAATTTTTTCAAAATTTTTACTCAAAAATTGCGACCTTGAGAACAGAGAGACCAAAATGAGTAATATGAAAAAATCCTTACAGTTGTGGTCTCTCCCTACCATAACAAAAAAACTAAACAATTTATTAAAATTAATTTAATACCATGAAAAAGGGAATGAAATATTCCATTAGTTGGAATTTTTTCAAAATTTTTAACTAAAAATTGCGACCTTGAGAAAAGGCCGAGACCTAAATGAGTAATATGAAAAAAATCCTTACAGTTGTGGTCTCTCCCTACCATAACAAAAAAACTAAATAATGTATAAAAATTAACTTAATACCATGGAACAGTGAATAAAACATTCTCTAAGTGGGAATTTTATCAAAATTTTTAGGCAAAAATTGCAACCTTAAGAAAAGGGAGAGACCAATATGAGTAAAATTAAAAAATTCTTACAGTAGTTGTCTCTCCCTAATCTCACAACCACAATTTTTGATCTAAAATTTTGAAAAAAATCGTAGATATTGTATATTTTTTTCTCTTTCCAACTACAGTCAGTACGTTTTAATAATATCCATAGTTTTTTTGTTACAGGGGTTAAAGTAGAAATTTTAATTGAAATATTATTAACAGTTCATATTGTTAATTTATTATTTTCTTATAAATATAATAAAATATATGTAAAGTTTCTACTTCATTTATAATTCTTCTTCAGGTTTCAAAAAAATTAATAACAATTTGACGTAATTTTTTATTATTTTTATTTTCGACAGGTTATGTATAATAATTTTGACCAGACTATCAGCGGCAAAATAGTACAAAGATTTGGAGCCTTCAAATAAATTAATAAAGCACATTTTGAGGAAACTAAACATCGGGAATCACACCTTTCAGCAAATCATTTCGCCTGGCAGGATTCAGAACTTGTCTGTTATGACTAGGAATTACGCCATGGTTTCAAAATTGTTTGTATATACAAGACGTCTCGTTGGAAATTTATGTATAATTCAATTGAAAATTACTTTCGATTTTTTACAATTTATATGTATATGAAAAAAAATTTGTACAAAAAGAAAATATAATTATATTCATTTTTGATTTTTTTTTTAAATACGGTCCTGTATTTTTTATTTCACTTTTGAACTCACTTATCCAATCATATAAAACACTTAATTATTTCGTGAAATAAATAAATAGTTGAAGGTGGGTAGTCTTTCCAAGACGAAACGTTGTTTAAAAAAAATTTAAACGGTTTTTGGAAGTTGATTAAAAAGTTATTTTTTTTGGATTTTCCAAAATGTCTTGGAAAAACCGGATCTGATATTTTAATTTTGCAACTTTGTTTGTTGTTTGCGCCACTCTGTAATAATGTACGCCACTGAAAATTCTTAAATATATCAGAGGTGGCGTAAGTCTTAAACAATTTTTTTGGTTTTTCCCAAATGTCTTGCAAAAAACCGGACCTGATATTTTAATTTTGTAACTTTGTTTGTTGTTTGCGCCACTCTGTAATAATGTACGCCACTGAAAATTCTTAAATATATCAGAGGTGGCGTAAGTCTTGAACAAATTTTTTGGTTTTTCCCAAATGTCTTGAAAAAACCGGACCTGATATTTTAATTTTGCAACTTTGCTTGTTGTTTGTGCCACCCTGTAATAATGTACGCCACTGAGAATTCTTAAATATATCAGAGGTGGCGTAAGTCTTGAACAAATTTTTTGGTTTTTCCCAAATGTCTTGCAAAAAACTGGGCCTGATATTTTAATTTTGCTACTTTGTTTGTTGTTTGCGCCACCCTGTAATAATGTACGCCACTGAAAATTCTTAAATAGGTCAGAGGTGGCGTAAGTCTTGAACAAATTTCTTCAATCTATTACTAAACTATATAAACATGCTGTTTGTTTAATTATTATGTGCTTAATTCAATTTTATCAATAAACTATTACTCCATTTAAATTATGCTTGTACTCTTTATGGCCAATAAAATATAATCTAATATAAATAAATAATATTTTTACTTTCTCGCTACAACCAAAATTGAATGTAGAAAATTTCAATAAAAAAATATTTGCCATTGTTGCCGGAATTAAAGAAAAAAAAATTAAAATAAAGACATTTTTATTATTAATATTATATATTCTTTATGCTTTGTGAAAGGCGTTAATCACATTGTTTTTGTTAATTATCATGTTTATTACAATTCACTAATAATTAATTTTAATGCGCTTATATCTTGTTATTAACATTTAAACAACACTTGATTTTTATAATTACACGCTTAACATAAACGTACATAAAAATTTTCTTTTAAATATGGTTGGTACGTTATGCTCAAAATATTTTGACCATGTACAAAAATTATTGTATTAAAAAAAATTATTTTTGGATAAATAATATATATCCAAAATGTATAAAATAAATATACAGGGTGACCTGGTGTTTAAAAATGTTGAAAAAAATTCCACTTATTGAATATTTTATTCTGTTTTCAATGATATTAAATTAATTTTAATATATTATTCAGTTTTTTTGTTATGGTAGGAAGAGATCACAACTATAAGGATTTTTTAATTTTATTCATTTTAATCTCTCCCTTTTCTCAAGGTCGCAATTTTTGCTTAAAAATTTTGAAAAAAATTCCACTTATAGTACATTTTATTCTCTTTTCAATGATATTAAATCAATTTTAATATATTATTTAGTTTTTTTATTATGGTAAGGAGAGACCACAGCTATAAGGATTTTTTAATTTTACTCATTTTAACCTCCCTTTTCTCAAGGTCGCAATTTTTACTTAAAAATTTTGAAAAAATTTCCACTTATAGTACATTTTATTCTCTTTTCAATGGTATTAAATTTTAATATATTATTTAGTTTATTTCCTATAGTAGGGAGAGACCACAGTTATAGATTTTTTAATCTTACACATTTTGGTCTCTCCCTTTTTTTCAAGGTCGCAACTTATGCTTAAAAATTTTGAAAAAATTCCCACTTATAGTAAATTTTATTTTCTTTTCAATGGTAATAAATTAATTTTATTATATTAATTAGTTTATTTATTACGGAAGGGAGAGCCCACAGTTATAAAGATTTTTTATTTTTACTCATTTCGTTCTGTCCCTTTTTTCAAGGTCGCAATTTTTGCTTAAAAATTTTGAAAAAAATTCCACTTATAGTACATTTTATTCTCTTTTCAATGATATTAAATCAATTTTAATATATTATTTAGTTTTTTTATTATGGTAAGGAGAGACCACAGCTATAAGGATTTTTTAATTTTACTCATTTTAACCTCCCTTTTCTCAAGGTCGCAATTTTTACTTAAAAATTTTGAAAAAATTTCCACTTATAGTACATTTTATTCTCTTTTCAATGGTATTAAATTTTAATATATTATTTAGTTTATTTCCTATAGTAGGGAGAGACCACAGTTATAGATTTTTTAATCTTACACATTTTGGTCTCTCCCTTTTTTTCAAGGTCGCAGCTTATTCTTAAAAATTTTGAAAAAATTCCCACTTATAGTAAATTTTATTTTCTTTTCAATGGTAATAAACTAATTTTATTATATTATTTAGTTTATTTATTACGGAAGGGAGAGCCCACAGTTATAAAGATTTTTTATTTTTACTCATTTCGTTCTGTCCCTTTTTTCAAGGTCGCAATTTTTGCTTAAAAATTTTGAAAAAATTTCCACTTATAGTACATTTTATTCTCTTTTCAATAGTATTAAATTTTAATATATTATTTAGTTTATTTCCTATAGTAGGGAGAGACCACAGTTATAGATTTTTTAATCTTACACATTTTGGTCTCTCCCTTTTTTTCAAGGTCGCAGCTTATTCTTAAAAATTTTGAAAAAATTCCCACTTATAGTAAATTTTATTTTCTTTTCAATGGTAATAAACTAATTTTATTATATTATTTAGTTTATTTATTACGGAAGGGAGAGCCCACAGTTATAAAGATTTTTTATTCTTACTCATTTCGTTCTGTCCCTTTTTTCAAGGTCGCAATTTTTGCTTAAAAATTTTGAAAAAATTCCATCGTATAGTAAATTTTATTCTCTTTTCTTCCGTGTTTAATTAATTTTATTATATTCTTTAGTTTATTTCTTATAGTAGGGAGAGACCACAATTATAAAGATTTTTTAATCTTACACATTTTGGTCTCTCCCTTTTTTCAAGGTCGCAATAAAATTTTGAAAAAATTCCCACTTATAGTAAAGTTTATTCTCTTTTTAATGGTATTAATTTATATATTTTGTTCTTTTATTATAATAGGGAGAGACTGTAACTATAAGGATTTTTTTAATTTTCCCCATTTTGATCTCTCCCTTTTCTTAAATTCATAATCATTGTTCAAAAATTTTGAAAAAATTCCCACTTATAGAATATTTTATTCTCTTTTCAATGGTATTAAATAATTTTTAATATATTATTTACTTTTTTTATTATGGTTTATAAATTTTGAAAAAAATATCTACTCCTTCTAAAACTAAACTAAAGTAATTATTTATTTATTTATTTATTAACCAAATAGAGCCAGTCCAATACTGTTCTTTACTTGAAAAAATTCCTAAAATAAATTTGTCGGAAATATTTTTTTCCAAAGGTGTCAATTTGTTGTATAAATAAAATAACATTGCACATACTTGATTTAAGCAAATTAAAAAATAAAACCAGCGATTATTTACTTCGAATTGGCTATCAAAAATTTTGTTACGCAGGAAGTCACAACTTGGATAAGATAGTAATTTTTTACTTCCTAGGTATTCCCTTCCCGATTTTTTGTAGTATTGTTTATTGAAAAGGCCTTGAGAATTATCTATAGTGTTTATAAAAAAAAAACAGTACATAATATACAGGGCGTTACTAAAGTGTACTTTTTCTTCTTTTCTTGATTTTAACTATACAAATAATATTATTCTACCATTTTTTTGAACCAAAAATGAAGTATTTATAAATAAGTAGAACTTGTTGGTTGTCAAAATTTATAAATAAAAAAATATTTGAACAAAACGCTACTACTATAGTTTAAATAAACCTGTTTTAATAAAATATATATCTACTTTCATGATTATACAATCGTTGTTTAATAAATCAAAAATGTTTTAATTGGCTGTTTAACATTCAGTAAAAAGCCTCAAGACTCGTTCGATTGCCTTTTTCAGATCACGATGATCAAGAAATTATAAAATATTCATATTTAAACATTTAAATTAAAACAATAGCGTTGTAGTAGTAAATTCACTTTCGTTTTTTTTAATGATCTTTGATCTTCGCAAACGCTAATAATCAACTAATCATAATTTTCTAGTATAGAAAACATTTAGTTACACTAAAACACGGCTAATATTATTAATAATAGAAAATACTTTAAACAGTGAAATTATATTAATAATAATAATAAAAATAATAATAAAAAATTGCACCATGTGAAAAATGGTTAAAAGTTAATTCATACAGCTAATACTTGACTTACGTTTCGATAACTATGTTGGTATCATCAGGAGTTAATGATAAATAAATCTTCATCAATATGGTTCTTTATAATTATGGTCTCTCCCTACCATAATAGAAAGCTAAATAATATATTAACGTTAATTTAATAGCGTTGAAAAAAGAATTAAATGTACTATAAGTGGAAATTTTTTCAAAATTTTTAAGCAAAAATTGTGGCCTTTAGAAAAGGGAAAGATTAAAATGAATAAAATTAAAAAATCCTTATAGCTGTGGTCTCTCCCTACCATAATAAAAAAACTAAATAATATTTTAAAATTAATTTAATACCATTAAAAAGAGAATAAAATATTCCATAAGTGGAAATTTTTTCTAAATTTTTAAGTAAAAATTATGACCTTGAGAAAAGGGAGATTAAAATGAGCAAAATTAAAAAATCCTTATAGCTGGGGTCTCTCTCTACCATAATAAAAAAACTAAATAATGTTTTAAAATTAATTTAATACCATTGAAAAAAAAATTAAATGTACTATGGGAATTTTTTCAAAATTTTTAAGCAAAAATTGCGACCTTGAAAAAAAGGGAGAGACCAAAATGTGTAAGTTTAAAAATCTTTATAATTGTGGTCTCTCCCTACTATAAGAAATAAACTAATTAATATAATAAAATTAATTAAATATCATAAAAAAGATAATAAAATTTACTATAAGTGGGAATTTTTGCAAAATTTTTAAGCAAAAATTGCGACCTTGAAAAAAAGGGAGAGACCAAAATGTGTAAGATTAAAAAATCTTTATAATTGTGGTCTCTCCCTACTATAAGAAATAAACTAATTAATATAATAAAATTAATTAAACATCATAAAAAAGATAATAAAATTTACTATAAGTGGGAATTTTTTCAAAATTTTTAAGCAAAAATTGCGACCTTGAAAAAAGGGAGAGATCAAAATGTGTAAATTTAAAAAATCTTTATAATTGTAGTCTCTTCCTACTATAAGAAATAAACTAAATAATATAATAAAATTAATTAAACACCATAAAAAAGATAATAAAATTTACTATAAGTGGGAATTTTTTCAAAATTTTTAAGCAAAAATTGCGACCTTGAAAAAAAGGGAGAGACCAAAATGTGTAAGTTTAAAAAATCTTTATAATTGTAGTCTCTTCCTACTATAAGAAATAAACTAAATAATATAATAAAATTAATTAAACACCATAAAAAAGATAATAAAATTTACTATAAGTGGGAATTTTTTCAAAATTTTTTAGCAAAAATTGCGACCTTGAAAAAAGGGAGAGATCAAAATGTGTAAATTTAAAAAATCTTTATAATTGTAGTCTCTTCCTACTATAAGAAATAAACTAAATAATATAATAAAATTAATTAAACACCATAAAAAAGATAATAAAATTTACTATAAGTGGGAATTTTTTCAAAATTTTTAAGCAAAAATTGCGACCTTGAAAAAAAGGGAGAGACCAAAATGTGTAAGTTTAAAAAATCTTTATAATTGTAGTCTCTTCCTACTATAAGAAATAAACTAAATAATATAATAAAATTAATTAAACACCATAAAAAAGATAATAAAATTTACTATAAGTGGGAATTTTTTCAAAATTTTTTAGCAAAAATTGCGACCTTGAAAAAAAGGGAGAGACCAAAATGTGTAAGTTTAAAAAATCTTTATAATTGTAGTCTCTTCCTACTATAAGAAATAAACTAAATAATATAATAAAATTAATTAAACACCATAAAAAAGATAATAAAATTTACTATAAGTGGGAATTTTTTCAAAATTTTTAAGCAAAAATTGCGACCTTGAAAAAAAGGGAGAGACCAAAATGTGTAAGTTTAAAAAATATTTATAATTGTGGTCTCTCCCTACTATAAGAAATAAACTAATTAATATAATAAAATTAATTAAATATCATAAAAAAGATAATAAAATTTACTATAAGTGGGAATTTTTTCAAAATTTTTAAGCAAAAATTGCGACCTTGAAAAAAAGGGAGAGACCAAAATGTGTAAGATTAAAAAATCTTTATAATTGTAGTCTCTTCCTACTATAAGAAATAAACTAAATAATATAATAAAATTAATTAAACACCATAAAAAAGATAATAAAATTTACTATAAGTGGGAATTTTTTCAAAATTTTTAAGCAAAAATTGCGACCTTGAAAAAAAGGGAGAGACCAAAATGTGTAAGTTTAAAAAATCTTTATAATTGTAGTCTCTTCCTACTATAAGAAATAAACTAAATAATATAATAAAATTAATTAAACACCATAAAAAAGATAATAAAATTTACTATAAGTGGGAATTTTTTCAAAATTTTTTAGCAAAAATTGCGACCTTGAGAAAAAGGGAGAGACCAAAATGTGTAAGATTAAAAAATATTTATAATTGTGGTCTCTCCCTACTATAAGAAATAAACTAATTAATATAATAAAATTAATTAAATATCATAAAAAAGATAATAAAATTTACTATAAGTGGGAATTTTTTCAAAATTTTGAATCATAAATTGCGACCTTGAAAAAAAGGGAGAGACCGTAATGAGTAAGAATAAAAAATCTTTATATTTGTGGTCTCTCCCTACTATAAGAAATAAACTAAATAATATAATAAAATTAATTAAACACCATAAAAAAGAGAATAAAATTTACTATAAGTAGGAATTTTTTCAAAATTTTTTAAGCAAAAATTGCGACCTTGAAAAAAGGGTGAGATCAAAATGTGTAAGTTTAAAAAATCTTTATAACTGTGGTCTCTCCCTGCTATGGGAAATAAACTAAATAATATAATAAAATTATTTTAATACCAGCTAAAGCCGGATGGCCAACTGAAATTCCGGGTTTGGATCCGGGAAAATGACCCCATGGGGCGGGAAAATCCTGTTTTGGACGTTCCGGTCGCGACAGTGGTTTTTTCATGGACTTTTCAATTCTGGAGCTGAGACTTTGTGTGAAAAGTTTTTGGTCAGCTGAAATTCCCAGTTTGGTCCGGGATAGCCCATTGGGGCCGGAAAATCATATTTTGGACGTACCAATCGCAACAGTGGGATTTTTATGTACTAATTCCTGTAACTTAGACTGTGCTTGACAGGTTTATGACCATATGAAATTCCCTGTTCGGGTCCCTCAGGTCCAGAATTGAAAAACACGAAAATACCACTGTTGCAACTGGTATGTCCGATATATGATTTTCTGGCCTCAATGGGCTATTTTCCCGAACCCAAACTGGGAATTTCAGCTGTCCAAAAACTTTTTGAGCATACTCCAAGGACCAGAATTGAAAAATACATGAGAATCCCACTGTTGCGACTGGTACGTCCGAAATATGATTTTCCCGCCCCAAGGGGTCATTTTCCCGAACCCAAACCCAGAATTTCAATTTCAGTTGGCCATAAACTTTTTGGGCACAAATCCGGCTTTAGCTCCAAAATTCAGCGTCGCCTTATCCCGGGAACCGCATTTCAGGCCATTTTCGGTCTCTGCGGCCAATTCCAGACCTGTAGGCCCAATTCTGAGCTCGGAATCGGATTTAGCGTCGAAAAATACATGGGAATACATATGCCACTCTCTAGGTTTTTTTTTTTTTTTTTTTTTTTTTTTTTTTTTTTTTTTTTTTTTTTTTTTTTTTTTTTTTTTTTTTTTGGCCTGTGTTATGAACTGGGTAGTTTGTTTCTAGGCCTGAAGATGGTTCATCAGTCTAAACTAGTTGCCCCTTAAAACTATTGTTTTATTAATATATTATGGTACATTTTTATTTCTACTGAATAATTTGACCAGATTTGATATATAAAAATTATAAATTGATTAGCAAGGATTTTAGTATAGTTTTCACAATAACAAAATTTTTTTGTGATATTAATGATCCTGCGCCGCTGGTAAAAATCCTGTAGAATTTGTGATTATCACATGGACATGGTGAGAAAACGCACATTATAATTACATCTAATTGAAACGTACCATTTACATGATAATTTATCTAGTTAGAAATCGACATTTTGATACGTACTCTAATAACAAGTTTTCAGTTTTCTGTCACATTAAATATGCATTAAAATTGATTAGGCGAAGGTTTTTCAGCAATTATTTATTATTCACACTCGGATTTGTTTAGATAGAGGCGTAGATTTCCATTAAAATTGTTTTGTTTTAATTACAAACTACTTACGGGAGTAGAAAAAAAAAATTAACTTGTACATGTTCAACATTTAAATTTCTTACTTCTAGAAATATTATCGATTAATATTAATCAAATTATCTAGTTCTCGCCATCTTGAAACAAATAAAAATCACAGTTCATAACATGGACCTTTCATCTCCACTCCTAATAAATAAAAAAAAAACTATTAACTTATAAAACGTATCTTTATTAATATCAGAAAAATAAAAAGATTTATTATTCAATGCAACATTATATTATGTTATTATTAACAAATAATTTTGTTTTATAGTAAGCAAAAAAATCACGCACCAGCTGGATAATCTTGAGTCATTCAAATATGCGATAATTAATGAAAATTTAAAAAGTTGTAGATATGAATGGTTTTTTTTTTGTGAAGTATAATTATGTTTATCGACCTAAAATAATTAAAACTAAGTTTCTAGATTAGATTGGTTTCGGGGTCGCGACCTTTTAACTATTTTATTGTCAACTTATCATTCAGAATGTTTTGAAATGCCAGAATCAGAATCTTATGGAAAGAGAGGTCGATTCAAAGATTTCAGGGATTAATCAAATTTATTTGTGTTTATTAATAACCAGTTTTTTCCCTATTCAATAAAATTTCCGTTAAATAAAATACTTTAATTTTGTAGATGACCTGAAGATGATATGAATATATCGAAACAATGTTAATAAAAAGAATCATATTTCCAAGAACTATATATACAGGGTGGTGAAAATTTAATTAAACACTAGCAACAATAATTTTTTTAAATAACTTTTCGTCCTATACCAATTATTTTTTTTTAATACAGACCTGTAATTTTTATTTTATTTTTGAAATCCCCATTTTTTCTCTATCCAATCATGTAAAATATTTAATTTTTTTATTAAGTTTTTATAATGAACTGCAGATATTTTTCTTAGTACGGTTCTGTTCATTTTACCCTGAATGTTTATTTGTATTTGTGATTATTTTTTTTTGTATTTTTTCTTTTGCTTTCTTTTCTTTTTTTTAGTCATAGTTCTATGCTCTTCGCAAAAAAAGAAAAAATCAGAACAAAACAGAAAAAAAGTGAAAAATGAGAAAAAAAAAACAGAGAAAAATCGGAAGAAATCTAAAAAAAAAGAAGTTATTGGTAACAGTTGAAAAAATCTGAAAATATTGGAGAAAAATGAAAAACAAAATTGTAAAATACGATTAATAACGAGAAAATCAAAAAATTTGTAAAAAAATATCTCAAAAAAAATGCAAACGAATCACAAAAAAATCCCAAAAAAAAATCTTAAAAAAAACCCAAGAAATCGCAGAAAATAGCAAAAAAAAAATTAAAAACCACAAAAAATTGCAAATGCCAATGGGTAGTTCAACTTGAAATATTAATCCATCTTTTTTTGCATTATTTGGGAAAAAAATAAATATCTTTTTATGAAAAAATCGTTTTTTCTTTAATTTAACATAAAAAAATTGATATTTAAAAATTACTGCATCTATGCAACTTGTAGTGCGCCTACGTCACTTATGTGCAATAGCTGCAGCATAATATTAACTATAAATAAAATTGACTTTAAATATAGATGACGTTTACTTATAAAGTGTCGTTTGGTCAATATGTTTTTAATTGTGTTTACTTATACCTTTGTTTACGTATCTTTACAAATACAAATAAACACGGAATATTAGTAACTTCAACCAGCTCTACACGACCTTTCACTTAATCAGGAACGCTTGTGCCCAACACTTATGTACCAAACAGCAAATTATTACCTGATCTCGTTAAAATAGTCGTTTTCTTTATCTAACAGCGAAATCTAATATCTATTTATCTCTCTCGATTTTGAATTCAAATTCATAGTTCCAAGTTTTCATCTTTATCCAATTTTCATATAATGTATTTCTCCATCTTTGTCTGTATAAGTGAGATTTAACATCTGTTTCTCATTCGTATTCTCTTCTTTACACATTTGCAGTTAATGGCTTAACGGTAACTTCATTGCACATAAGTGACGTCATGATCGTAATGGCGGCATATTCAAATAATTAGAAATTTGAATTTTTAAATTAATTTATTCAAAAATCTAGCTCAAATTACGGTAGATAATTAAACTCAATGGGTTTTATTTGATTAATTCTAAAGAAAAATCGTGAGGTTATATTTTTGTTGAACTCCCCCCATTATCAGAAAAAATCGCAAAAATGGCAAAAAATTAGAAAGAAATCGAAAAAACAACCAAAAAACCGAAAACAATCGTAACCATGTAAAAATTAAAAAAAAATCGAACGAATTGAAATAAATCGAAAACAATTAGAGTACAAAGAAAAAAATGAGAAAAGAAATAGAAAAGAAAAGAAATAGAAAAAAAAATAATGAGAAAAAAAAGGAAAAATCAGAAAAAAATTAAAAAAAAAAAAAAAATCAGAAAAAAGTGAAAAATGAGAAAAAAATCAGAAGAAATCGAAAAAAAAAAGAAAATATACCGTCAGCGAAAAGTTGTTCCCAACCGGGAGAGAGAGGAAATAATAGGAAGGGAAAATTAGCTGGTTAAAAAACCGATTTTTGGAAACCCGCTGTATATAAAATTTTATCTGGATAAACTTCTTGTTCATTTTTCTTCATTCCTCTACTTTTATATAATAATATATTGTACATATTTTCATTTTTTTTCTTGTCTCTTCTTTCCTTCTTTTTTTAGTCATTGTTGTTCATTTTTTGTGATCCTCGCACTCTTCTGCATGAACTTCCTGTTCATTTTTTTTATTTACTGTACTTTTATATAATAATATATTGTATATATTTTCATTTTTTATTTTTTTTTCTTCT
This sequence comes from Neocrepidodera transversa, assembly GCA_963243735.1. Taxonomy (NCBI): domain Eukaryota; kingdom Metazoa; phylum Arthropoda; class Insecta; order Coleoptera; family Chrysomelidae; genus Neocrepidodera; species Neocrepidodera transversa. Next base: position 1,692,505 of record OY725341.1, on the reverse strand, counting down.
CTTTTCTTTCCTTCTTTTTCTAATCATAGTTGTCCATTTTTTATTTTTTTCCTTCTCTTTTCTTCCTTGTTTTTCAAGTCATAGTTGTTCATTTTTTTGTGTTCTTCGCACTCTTCTGCATGAACTTCTTGTTCATTTTTCCTCATTCCTGTACTTTTATATAATAATATATTGTACATCTTTTTATTTTTATTCTTTTCTTTTATTTCCTTCTCTTTCTAGTCTTATTTGTTCATTTCTCTGGGCTCTTCGCACTCTTCTGGATAAACTTCCTGTTCATTTTTCTATTTCCTGTACTTTTATATAATAATATATTGTATATATTTTCATTTTTTATTTTTTTCTTCTCTTTTCTTTCCATATTTTTCAAGTCATAGTTGTTCATTTTTTTGTGCTCTTCGAACTTTTCTGCATGAACTTCTTGTTCATTTTTTCTCATTCCTGTACTTTTATATATCTATATAATATTATTGTTCCTGTACACTTGTATTATAATATATTATACATATTTTTATTTTTTATGCTACTTTTTTCTTTCCTTCTTTTTTTAGTCATAGTTGTTCATTTTTCTGTGCTCTTCGCACTCTTCTGGATGAACTTATTGTTCATTTTTTCTTACTCTTGTACTTTTATATAATAATATTATACATATTTGCATTTTTTATTTCTTTTGTCTCTCTTTTCTTTCCTTTTTTTCTAGTCATACTTGCTCATTTTTCTTTGCCTTTCGCACTCTTGTGGATGAACTTTTTGTTCATTTTTTCTTATTCCTGTACATTTGTATAATAATATATTGTACATATTTTCATTTTTTATTTCTTTTGCTTTTTTTTCTTTCCTTCTTTTTTTTGGTCATAGTTGTTCATTTTTCTGTGTTCTTCGCACTCTTTTGGATGAACTTCTTGTTCATTTTTCTGTTTCCTGTAGTTTTATATAATAAAATATTGTACATATTTTCAGTTTTTATTTTTTTCTTCTCTTTTTTTTCCTTCTTTTTCAAGTCAGAGTTGTTCTTTTTTCTGTGCTCTTCGCAATCTTCTGGATAAACTTCCTGTTCATTTTTCTGTTTCCTGTAGTTTTATATAATAAAATATTGTATATATTTTCATGTTTTATTTTTTTCTTCTCTTTTCTTTCCTTCTTTTTCTAGTCATAGTTGTTCATTTTTTGTGCTCTTCGCATTCTTTTGCATGAATTTTTTGTTCATTTTTTCGCATTCTCGTATATAATAATATATTGTACAAATTTTTATTTTTATTCTTCTCTTTTCTTTCCTTTTCTTTCTAGTCTTATTTGTTCATTTTTTTTGTGCTCTTCGTACTCTTCTAGATAAACTTCCTGTTCATTTTTCTATTTTCTATAAATATATTGTATATATTTTCATGTTTTATTTTTTTCTTCTCTTTTCTTTCCTTCTTTTTCTAGTCATAGTTGTTCATTTTTTGTGCTCTTCGCATTCTTTTGCATGAATTTTTTGTTCATTTTTTCGCATTCTCGTATATAATAATATATTGTACAAATTTTTATTTTTATTCTTCTCTTTTCTTTCCTTTTCTTTCTAGTCTTATTTGTTCATTTTTTTGTGCTCTTCGCACTCTTCTAGATAAACTTCCTGTTCATTTTTCTATTTTCTATAAATATATTGTATATATTTTCATGTTTTATTTTTTTCTTCTCTTTTCTTTCCTTCTTTTTCTAGTCATAGTTGTTCATTTTTTGTGCTCTTCGCATTCTTTTGCATGAATTTTTTGTTCATTTTTTCGCATTCTCGTATATAATAATATATTGTACAAATTTTTATTTTTATTCTTCTCTTTTCTTTCCTTTTCTTTCTAGTCTTATTTGTTCATTTTTTTGTGCTCTTCGCACTCTTCTAGATAAACTTCCTGTTCATTTTTCTATTTTCTATAAATATATTGTATATATTTTCATTTTTTTTTTCTTCTCTTTTCTTTCCTTCTTTTTCTAGTCATAGTTGTTCATTTTTGTGCTCTTCGCACTCTTTTGCATGAACTTCTTGTTCATTTTTACTTATTCCTGTATTTTTATATAATAATATATTGTACATATTTTGTTTTTTTATTGTTTTCTTTTCTTCTCTTTCTAGTCTTATTTGTTCATTTTTCGGTACTCTTCGCACTCTTCTGGATGAATTTCTTGTTCATTTTTCTTTTTCCTGTACTTTTACATATTGTACATTTTTTTAAATATATTTATCTTCTGATTTCTTTTCTTTTTTTTTCTAGTCGTACTTGTTCATTTTTCCATGTTTCTTGCTCTCTTATGGTTGATTTTTTTAAATTTTCTATATCTTAACTACTACTTGCTGTGGAAGCACTTGTTTTTTTTCTGTACTTTTGTCTTTTATTTTCTTTCATCTTCTCTTGTTTTTGTTTTCCCTACTTTCTTCCATCGCTATTAGTAGTTCATAGTTCTTGCCCTAGTTTTGATGCATTTTTGCTATATCTTGGTATATTTTTTTCTTTGTTGGTGACAATAATTTCCAAATTTAATTCTAAATAATTCCGACTCGTTGTAAATTTTGTTATGAGAAACGATAAAATGTTTCCTAAAATGCAGAAAACGCGCTAAACCCAATTCCCCGTATAAAATATGATGCTTGGCCGATCTCTTGAGAATATACGTAAGCAAAAAATTTCTCTTTGCTCGCTTCCACTAAACATGAACTTCGTATCCAAACAAGAATACATAAAATCCTGCCAACTTGATTTATACTAAAAGCTTAACCATCGAAATACAGAAATTAAATTCAGAGACGGAATCGCCATTTCAGATGTTTATAGATTTTACTTGGTTTTATATCAAAAGAATTTTAATATACATGGTGAAATAATAAATAATAAAATTAATTTTTTTTTGTGTTCCTTCATTTATTTAATTATCTTCTTCTTTTTGGTTGTTTTCGATAATATCTTCTTTTTTACTACTTGTTACTAAATAGCTAGATTTTGTTTTCTTTAATGTTTTTATTTTAGTTTAATTTTTCTTTGTTTTCTGTTTTTTTATTTTTTAATTTTCTCTGTTCCGGTTCTGCTTCAAGATCGTTTATTTCCGGGTGTGGCGATACTCGTATATGCCCGTCAGGCAAAAATAATAAAAATTAGCATAAACATTAAAGTTTCGACAATTTTTTATAGGGAATCCCGTAGTCAAAAATTTCAACTATTCGAGTAGTGACCTTGCGTGAACACCGCTAGTATTACCTCTTATAGTCCGGCCACCTGAGGATCTAATTGTTTATAATAAATATTGTTTATATTGATGTAATGAATTCTGTTTTTTTTTTGTTTTCGTTGAAGGCGCCAGGTTGAAGTCTGAGAATAATCAGAGTAAAATAAAAAAAAATTAGGGAGTGGATAGAGTAGCAGCTATTAATAGTTTTTAATGCAATTTACATTGAAAAATTTATTATAAATACTTTAATGAGACTTATTGTAAGTAAAATAAGGAATGTGTTTAAATTAAAATTTTATTGGTGTGAAATTTGATTAAATTTTTATGACATTCCAAAAGTAGCCGTGCTCTTTTTAAAGATAAATCTGAGAATAATGAAAAATTGAAACTTTACATTTATAACAAAACAACACTAATTTACCCTGTTTCACTATTTTCCTCTATTTTTTTCCATGTTTTCTCCCTTTTCCCCCATTTTCCTATGTTTTCTAAATTTCCCTATTTTGCATTATTTTTCTAAATTATCCTATTCATGTTTTTTCATATTTTTGCTCTATTTTTTCCTGTTTTCCACTATTTTTACAAATGCTTTTTTTTCCTTCTTTTTCATATTTTTCTCAATTTTTAATGTTTTTCCCTATTTTCCATATTTTCCCTACTTTCTCCCATTTTTAGCCATTTTTTATATTTGTTCCTATTTGTCCATGTTATTCTTTATTTTTCTATATTATTTCTTATTTTTTATTTTTTTTTTATAATTTTCACTGTTTTTACCACATTTTTCCCCTACAATTTCTAATTTTCGCTATTTTTCCTATTTATTCTATTTTATCCTGTTTTCCATTATTTTATCCCATTTTCCTTATTTTTTCTAGTTGTTCCTATTTGTACTTATTTTTCCCTATTTTTCCTCAATTTTCCTATTTATGTATATTTTTTCTCTTTTTCATTTTTTATTTCTCTAATTGCCCTATTTTTAGTATTTTTTCGAATTTTTTTTTTTTTTTATTAGTTTTTCCTGTTTTTTTCTATTTATCCTTATTATCCCCTATGTTTCACTATTTTCTCATATATATTTCTTAATTTTTCTATATCTCTTAATTTTCCTATTTTATGTGTCTTTTTATAAAGTTTTTCTAAAATTCCCAATTTGTTCTTATTTTTTCACGTTTTTTTTTTATTTTCACTATTTTCCCCTATAATTCACAATTTTTTTTATTTTCTCTACTTTTTACTATTTTTACTGATTTTATCCATTTTTCCTGATTTTATCCATTTTTTCTATTTCTTTCTATTTTCTCCCATTTTCCATTTTTTATCCTATTTGTACTTATGTTTCTCCAATTTTCGCTATTTTTTCTCTTACTTCATATTTTTCATGTTTATTCCAATTATTTTCTATTATTTCTTTTTTTCCATTTTTTCCTTATTTTCCCCACTATTTCTCTATTTTTCACCATCTTCCCATATGTTTCTGTATTTATTCACATTTTTTTTCCCTATTTTCCCCAAACTTTCCTATTTTACTCAATTTTTCTAATTATTTCCCATTTTTCCCTATTGTTCCCCATTTTTCTCTATTTTTTTCCCTATTTCGCTTTTTTGCTCTAATTTTTCTAACTTTTCCCTATTTTCCCCAAATTTTCCAAATTTTTCACTATTTTTCCCAAATTATCCTCTTCATGTTTTTTCATATTTTTCCTCATTTTGCTAAATTTTTTCCCATTTTTTACAATCACTATTTTTTCCCTATTTTCCCTATTTTTCCCTTTTTAATGTTTTTCCCCATTTTCCCTATTTTTCCTACTTTCTTTTCTATTTTTTGCTATTTTTCCCATTTTTCTATATTTTTCTATATTATTTCCTAGTTTTTATAATTTTCCCTTTTTTCTCTTATTTTTCCCATTTTTTCTTGTTTGTTTTTATTTTCCTACATTTTTTTCCATTTTCTATATTTTTTCATATTTTTCCCAATTTTTCCACGATTTTCCCTATTTTTCCTATTTTCCACATTCCAAGCCTAATTGTACGCAATCTTGAAAAATTAATACCAGGGGATGCAGAAAATAACTTTGATGTGGGTTTCAAGAACTAAATTTTTTATTATTCTTTATTAAAATGTTTTTGTTCCGACACTGTTTCTAATCAGGTGTTGAAACTCAGTTGTACCAATAATTCACGTACAGAATCTATTAGTATGTTTAATTAAAAATAAATCATTATTGATTTCAACAAATCTTAATACGCTGTCACCTACTTTATTCGATTAGAAGCGATAATTTCAATCGAACGAAAGAAATTACATAAGGCCGGTTGCTAGATTTTACAAACCAGAAGTATGTCAGGAACGTTTAGTTACATTTCAAAAAAAAAAAAAAATTTCTGTAAATTTTTTCTAATACAAAAAGGACCCCGCACTTTTTAAAAAGCAAATGGCTTTCGGTCAAATTTTCTGAATTTTGCATATGTTGAAGATCTCGATGTCTTAAGTAAAAGCTTCCATGGCACCAACAAAAAATAATGATACAGGGTGTTAAAGAATCGATTTTTCATAATTTTAAGAGTTTGAAAATATAATAGCAATAATTTTAAATTGCGTCTATACAGGGTGAGTTATGTTTAAAATAAAAGCGACAATTTCAACGATGTAAAATATTATAATTTTTATTAATGATAATCGAAAAGAAACTAAACTTTATTATTATAATGTGTTTGTTAAGGAGTATTAAAAAAAAATAAAAAATACGTTTATACAGGGTAAGTCAAAAAGTTGGATCGATGCTTGTCGTACATTTTTAACATACCCCGTATTTTGTGATAATTAAAGAACAACTATAATATACCATTTTTAAAAATGTATTATACATATATCCTCTATCAATGTTTCATCCAATATATGATCATCTTCAGTAATTATAAAGGTAATTGAACGATTTATGAATATTAGTATTCATAAATGTTGAAAGAACACTAGACTGCGAGCGTTATTAACTAAATTCTTAGATTTTCTCGAAGGACCAAACTTTTTAGGTAGAAGTTAAACCAATATGAATGTTAAATAAAAACATTATTTGAAATAGGAATTTAATTTTTATTCCATTTTTGCAAGTACGAACATGAATAGAAAAATCATAAAGCGGCACATTAATTTAAATTATGAAACCGAAATCAAATTTTACTCATCACTTCATTCACTGTAAAAACTATTTATATTTTTTCTTGTTATGAAAACTCAGAAAACTTTTTGGGTGCGGTTAATTACGCACCATTTTAATTATTTGAAGAAACTTTTTTGCTCTATTGAATGCGACTGCATCTGTTTACAGTTGGGATGCTCTGAATTTTAGCGGAGAGAAAGGTTGCTGGTTTTTTATTGGTAGGAGACATGTGACGTGGTATGTAATCAGCCTTGAATCTTGGCGGGAAGAAATATATCTATATTTTTCGTTTGTTATAATGATGGAATAATATGAGAGAAAATAAGCTTGCATAGCAACAGTCGCTTATGTATTTTATTTTTGTTAACAGTATTTTACAAGTAGACAGAAAAAGGTCTAAGAGAAAGACGGAATAATATTGTGTTGATATTAAATCTATTTTTAGATTATAAAATATTAAAATATACAATAATAGACATTAGTATGAACTGATAAATTAATTTTAAACCTAATCTAACATATTTATTGTAAAAACATATAAAAGGAAATAATTAAATAAATAGTTTAAAATAATACATTAAAACTTTGACGTTAGTGTATTTGACATTTCCAATAAAATAGCGACTTATGATCCTGCTAAGATGCGATTGGTTAGTTATTTTCAAAGTAATGTGATTTGTTGATATTAATGTGAATTGTAGGAATCAATGGATGTGATTGGTTAATTTAGCATCAATTCTTGAATCTTATTCTTCAACTAGTTGAAGAATGTATATCATTCTTCAACTAAAAATGTAATAAGAATCAACTTATTATTAAATAGTTGTGGAGAAACGACAATAACACATACAAATAAATAAACAACTAGAGAGAAAACTTTCGATAGCAGCAGTAGAAGTAGTGTGAAAATATAATTGAGGGTGGCCCTTCAAAGACGAAAGGTTTTTTTTTTTAAATTGTATAGCTGTATATTAAGCGGCGTTTAATCTTCAATAAAAGTCCTTATAAAGTTTGTCTTTAAAAATTAAGCCTCAATTTCGGTTTTCCCTAAATATCTCAGAAACCGGTACTGATATTTTAATTTTGAAAAAATAATAATTAAAATACGCATCTTTTTTCCCATTTAACAAACTTTGTATCTATAACGGTTTACGAAATCCCCAACACGAAATCCCCAATAAATTGAAATTTTGCCACCCTGTATTTCTAGTTGGAGGGGATCCCTGGGGCTGAAAATCAATCCCATACATTGGTTTGACCTAAAGTGTCTGTGTACCAAATATGAAGGTAATCCGATGTCTAGAACGAAAGATATCATTTTGACCGACACACACAGACGGGATTACGATGTTATTAACTGATTCATATTGAATGAGGTTATGGTTTTCGATATTAGTATCGGCAAATCGATTATAAAAATCGATGAAATTTAAATTTAGGTAAGCCTGCAGTTTGAGTGTGTTGCTAACGTACAATCACATTAAACCAAATTCTTCTGCTTTTGGATGTTATTTCTTATTAACTATTAACGAAAGCCACTCAAAATTAAATCTGCAAAAGGGGAGGAGTTACAGGTAGTACGTCATCGCCCGCGAGATTTGAAAATAGAAGTCAATAGCGTTAAGATTTAAAATTATTTGACAATAATTTTATTTAAACTGTATATAGGAATAATAAAAAATGGAAAAAATTTCAAAAATACTATTTTATATTTAAATAATCCTATTTCATTTCACTAGAACTCTTAATCCACCTTTGCGCCCAGAAAGGCTACACCAATTAGGTAATCCATAATAAAAATTGAACTATGCAATTTATTGTGATTATTCATATTGTTTTCTATTAATCATAAGTTTTTTTTTAATTACAGTTTAAATAAAATTATTGGTTTAATTTGGAAAAAAATTCTTTACTATACAAATCAAACCCACGCTATTTATTTGGAGAGAAAAATCTTTACCGTACAAATTAAATGAAGGATATTCATATAAAGAAAAAAAAAATAAAAAATCAGTGAAATTATTCCTATTAATTTTTTTTAAATATTACTTTGAATCAATTGGATTATTTCCTTTATGGTTGATAAACACTGTGCCCAAGAGGCCCACCTAATTTCAAAACATGGGACCAAAGGACTGGTAGGATTACGGAATCCCGTTGACAAAATTGACCGCTGGGACCAAGTGAACAACACCCAACAGTTTAACTGGCTAAAATCTACTAATAAAATAATAATAAATAAGCAACACGTTTATAATTATGTGAATCAACTGATTATGTTTTGAATCTAGTCGGTTATCCATTCCTCAAATGTGGTTAAATTCTTTATAGAATTAAAACTCCAAGTCATATACCACATATATTATTAAAAACAAAATTGCATATGGCAACTAGTTTCGGCTAATGATGCATCTTCTGGCCTGGAAGCAAATTACCTAGTTCAACAAGCAATTTTCTACATTACTAGATAAATTTCACTGGAATATTATCCAGAAAATACAAAATAATTCATATTTCTTTTAAAAATTAATAATATTAATCTTTCAGTTCATACTAATGTCTATTATTGTAATTTTAATATTTTATAATCTAAAAATAGATTTAATATCAACACAATATTATTCCGTCTTTCTCTTAGACCTTTTTCTGTCTACTTGCAAAATACTGTTAACAAAAATAAAATACATAAGCGACTGTTGCTATGCAAGCTTATTTTTCTCTCATATTATTCCATCATTATAACAAACAAAAAATATAGATATATTTCTTCCCGCCAAGATTCAAGGCTGGTTACATACCACGTCACATGTCTCCTACCAATAAAAAACCAGCAACCCTCCTCTCCGCTAAAATTCAGAGCATCCCAACTGTAAACAGATGCAGTCGCATTCAATAGAGCAAAAAAGTTTCTTCAAATAATTAAAATGGTGCGTAATTAACCGCACCCAAAAAGTTTTCTGAGTTTGCATAACTAGAAAAAATATAAATAGTTTTTACAGTGAATGAAGTGATGAGTAAAATTTGATTTCGGTTTCATAATTTAAATTAATGTGCCGCTTTATGATATTTCTGTTCATGTTCGTACTTGCAAAAATGGAATAAAAATTAAATTCCTATTTCAAATAATGTTTTTATTTAACATTCATATTGGTTTAACTTCTATCTAAAAAGTTTGGTCCTTCGAGAAAATCTAAGAATTTAGTTAATAACGCTCGCAGTCTAGTGTTCTTTCAACATTTATGAATACTAATATTCATAAATCGTTTAATTACCTTTATAATTACTGAAGATGATCATATATTGGATGAAACATTGATAGAAGTTCTAAATATACCTATAATTTTGAACCTAAAAATTCAGTAAAAATCCCACTGAAGTTATTTAAATATCACGAACTGTGGGTACTACGAAACAAAATACGTTTCGGTTGACATTATAAATTAAACGTCCTGTAGAAAAAAATACTTGTTATTTGATTTAGACCGTTTTTTGCAAATGTATTTCAAAATATAATTTCTTTTTAATATTAAAAAAACAGACAATTTGATCGACGATTTTTTGTTATGCCGAGTATTTTTTAAAAATAACCACTTTTCGCTAAGTTCAACCTCTTATATCTTTCTGTATACACTATAGAGGATATATGTATAATAAATTTTTGGAAATGGTATTTTATAGTTGTTCTTTAATTATCACAAAATACATGTTAAAAATGTACGATAAGCATCGATCCAACTTTTTGACTTTTTTTAATACTCCTTAACAAACACATTATAATAATAAAATTTCTTTTCGATTATCATTAATAAAAATATACAATATTTTACATCGTTGAAATTGTCGCTTTTATTTTAAACATAACTCACCCTGTATAGAAGCAATTTAAAATTATTGCTATTATATTTTCAAACTCTTAAAATTATGAAAAATCGATTCTTTAACACCCTGTATCATTATTTTTATTGGTGCCATGGAAGCTTTTACTTAAGACATCGAGATCTTCAACATATGCAAAATTCAGAAAATTTGACCGAAAGCCATTTGCTTTTTAAAAAGTGCGGGGTCCTTTAACAATAGCGGACTGTATTTTTTTTATATTGAATTTTTATTTTTTGTATGAATAGTCTAATGAATTAATATTTAATAATTTTTGGCGCCATTCTCAAGTTTACGCAGTCTGTTAATAATATCAGATCGAATAATAAGGAGTGGCCGATTTGTGTCCAGTTACGGTTATTAATAGCTATATTTTTTTTACGTCTATCAACTTAGCAAGACAACTTCTGAAAATTACAACGGTATCTTATTAGTAATTTGCCGCTTTTTTGTCGTTAATTAGTTGTGGAAAAAAAAATTTGCCGCTCTTTTTTTTACCAAAAATTCAAAGTCTTGCTAACTTGATACCAAAAAAATAAAAGCTAGAGAATTTGCAGCATTTTTGCCGTTAATTATTTGTGGAAAAAAAATTGCCGCTCTTTTTTTTTATTAAAAATTCAAAGTCTTGATAACTTGATATCAAGTTAGCAAGACATTGAATTTTTGTTAAAGAAAAGAGCGGCAAAATTTATTTTTCCACAACTAATTTACGGCAAAAAAGCGGCAAATTCTCCAGCAATTAGTTTTTTGATATCGTCATTATTTACGCAATTGTCTTGATAACTTTATATTAAGTTAGCAAGACATTGAATTTTTGGTAAAAAAAAGAGCGGCAAAATTTATTTTTCCACAACTAATTTAGGGCAAAAAAGCGGCAAATTACTAATAAGATGCCGTTGTAATTTTCCAAAGTTGTCTTGCTAAGTTGATAGACGTATTTTTTTTTGCTCGTATATAGTTTAATTTTGAATTTTTGTTACAGATGTCAAAAATGACTGTTCAAGAAATATATTCAATTTTATTTTTCACTCTACTATTCCTCCTGGTATCGTCCACAAAAACCCAATTAGGTAAGTTTTAAAAATTATTTTTCTATACATACATGATGTAAATTTAATATTTACTTAATAAACGTTTTCTGGAATTTTTTTTCCAAGTAGGTAACACTCCAATTAATAAGTGTTTTTACAATATTTATTTTAACAATTTATACCTTTGTTTTATTAAGTATTACACGAGAAGAATTATTTAGCGTGTAGCGTTAAAGAGTACTTAAGAAAACTTAAAAAAAAAACTTAAGAGTGTACTTAGTAAAGATGATTTTTTGATTTTTGTTTATAAAGGATGGCCTCCATCGATAATATGGAGGGGGAATTATTTTTATAGTTAGATGATAGTGTTGATTTTTTTTTATAAGAAAAGTTTTATTTGTGGGTCGATTTCCTCAGGAGGAGTAATTTAAAAATTAAAGAACAACGTACCGATAATATGGGAAAAATGGTCCCGGTTAAAGTTGATGATTTTTTAAACAATATACTAGTGATTATTTTATTATACAAGGTGTCCCAAAAATAATATTCAACTAGAAATCTTAATACAAATATAAGATAATGCCAAAACATTGAAAAAAAAATGAAATTGTAATATATAGGAAAAATAAAAAAAAAACGGAAAAACGAAAAAAATCAAAAAATCGCTAAAGAACGAAGAGCAACCAAAAACCGGAAACAATTGTAACCAAAAAAAAAAATTTAAATGAAAAAATTTGAAATTCAAATAAATCGCAAAAAAAACCCAAAAAATCGTTAAAAAAAATCGCAACAAAAAATCGTAAATAATCGCAAAAAATCAGAATAAGAAAAAATTAGAAAACAAAAGAAAGATATAGGGAAAAAACAGAACAATTCGGAAAAATTAGTAGATTCGAAAAATCAGGAAAATTCTGAAAAAATAAAAAAAAACCAGAAAACTGTGGAAAAAATGAAAGAAAAATAAGAAAATATTGAAGAAAAAATGAAAAATGAAATTGTTAATAAAACAAAAATAAAAAAATAAATTAAATAAAAAAACGAAAAATCGCAAAAAAAAAACAAAAAAGAAGTCGTAAGAAATCGAAAAATCTTCAAAAAATTGTAAAAAATCAGAAGAATAAGAAAAAAATTAGAAAACAAAAGAAAGATATAGGGAAAAAACAAAACAATTCGGAAAAATTAGTAGATTCGAAAAATCAGGAAAATTCTGAAAAAATAAAAAAAAACAGAAAACAGTTGAAAAAATGAAAGAAAAATCATAAAATATTGAAAAAAAATGAAAAATGAAATTGTAAATAACACAAAAATAAAAAAAAATTAAAAAAAAAACCGAAAAATCGCAAAAAAAAACAAAAAAGAAGTCGCAAGAAATCGAAAAAAGTTGCGAAAAATTGCTAAAGAAGAGCAACCAAAAACCGGAAACAATTGTAACCAAAAAAAAATTAAATGCAAAAATTTGAAATTGAAATAAATCGCAAAAAAAACCCAAAAAATCGTTAAAAAAAATCGCACATAATCGCAAAAAATGAGAAGAATAAGAAAAAAATAGAAAACAAAAGAGAGATATAGGAAAAAAAACAAAACAATTCGGAAAAATTAGCAGATTCGAAAAATCAGGAAAATTCTGAAAAATAAAAAAAACTAGAAAACAGTGGAAAAAATGAAAGAAAAATATGAAAATATTGAAGAAAAAAATGAAAAATAAAATTGTGAATAACACAAAAATAAAATAAAAATTAAAAAAAACCGAAAAATCGCAAAAAAAAACAAAAAAGAAGTAGCAAGAAATCGAAAAAAGTTGCAAAAGATCGCTAAAGGGGAGCAACCAAAAACCGGAAACAAACAAAAATGTTTTAAAATGAAAAAAATCGAAATTGAAAAAAATCGCAAAAAAACGCAAAAAATCACAAAAATTTCTATTGAAATGTAATATTCGTGGGTCTTAAAAAATGGTCAAAATTTCACGTCGATAGATTAAAACATTCAAAAGTTATGGCATTTTTAAGCTTTGCGGACGACAACCAGACATACAGACAGACAGACAGACATACAGACCCCAGAAATGAAGCAATTCCTTAGACTCCGGTACAATTGAAATTTATTTTTTTGGCTCTCTTCAGCTTGACCTATCTCTAAATGTCGAAGAATTGCCACTGGAACTTGGACTGCTACTGCAACTTAAATTTGAACTACCACTGCAATTGCTTACAACGGATTGAATCGTTCTACTCGATAAGAATTTAGGCGTCTAAGAAACACGAACGCGAGTGTCTTTCATCTGTCAAACGGAAGTTCAACTGGTACGACTGATCTTATATTCGAAGATTCCGGTATTTTCCATAATTTTAAATTAATTCTAGTCCAGTGCCATTCACGATTTAATTTAAATATTTTAATTATTACGGAAATTAAAGTAACTTCGTTACAATGTATCAACCTGAGTAAAAACAAGCTTTGCATAATAACAAAAAATCTGCCGGATCTAAAACAGTCAGACATCTTATATTTCTTGAGAAGAATAGGACTAGAAGGAGACATAATAGATTTTATAGGTCACGGTGTAATTATCCCCCCATACATACATACATACATACATACTTAAAGTGTTGGAGAAAAAGCGACTAGAAAAGGTCTATAAAAATCGCATTCAGGTAAATATTCTTATGTATACTGTGACGTCATCTAAATGCTCAACTCGATAGATCCGCTATAATGATAAGAACTTTATTCTGCCAAATACATACATACATACATAAAGTGTTGGAGGAAAAGCGACTATAAAAGGTCTATAGAAATCGCATTCAGGTAAATATTCTTATGTATACTGTGACGTCATCTAAATGCTCAACTCGATAGATCCGCTATAATGATAAGAACTTTATTCTGCCAAATACATACATACATACATAAAGTGATAGAGAAAAAGCGACTATAAAAGGTCTATAGAAATCGCATTCAGGTAAATATTCTTATGTGTACTGTGACGTCATCTAAATGCTCAACTCGATAGATCCGCTATAATGATAAGAACTTTATTCTGCGAACGCACGAAAGTCTAAATCCATTGCCTTGTATCATTTATGAAAAGAGAAATATAATTATTGAGTTTGATTAATATGACATTCTAAAACAATATGATTTAATGAGCTAATTTGTTGTTATTAACTAAATTTCCGGTCTCTTGATAGCAGTACTAAAATATTTAGTGAATAAATTTCTTGTTGACTAGGTCATGAGATTGATTATCTGTCTCATACATCTGGTAAAGTGAAAATTGTATGTACAAGGATTTTATGAAAATTTTCTAGGTCGAAACAATGATATAAAAAAAATTTAGCTAAATAATGAGCTAGTTAATAGGTAGTTAATTACGTTAGATAAATATAATAGAATGTTAGTGAAGAAACAGCTGTTTTTTGTTTATGTATAATCACGTAATATAGGAAAATGTTAAGATTTCTGCTTCCTTATATTTTCTAGTAGTTTATAATTATATATTTTTTTTTAATTTATTTTAATATTTCATAACAATAACACAATACTTTTTTTATATTATTATACTGAATGTCTCATCAAACTGTCACCAATTTGGTACAAGATATTAAGATTTTTTTTCTTAGGATGAAAGATTTTTTTTAATTTTAGTTTTATTAGAAATAAATCATTTCCAGGTGGAAGTCTGTCTGTGTGTATTTTTCCACGATAGAGGCCACACGTTTAATCCGATTGACCTGAAATTTGGTTTATGGGTTTACAATCTTTTTCAATTTTGTCCAATTTTTTTTCAATTTTTCTTTGACTTTTTAATAGTTTTTAAATAGTTTTTTGAAATTATTTGATATTTTTAGATTTTTTGAGATTTCATAAGATTTTTTGAGGTTTTTTGAGATTTTTTGAGATTTTTTGAGGTTTTTTGAGATTTTTTGAGATTTTTTAAGATTGTTTGAGATTTTTTGAGCTTTTTTGAGATTTTTTGAGATTTTTTGAGATTTTTTGAGATTTTTTGAGATTTTTTGAGATTTTTTGAGATTTTTTGAGATTTTTTGAGATTTTTTGAGATTTTTTGAGATTTTTTGAGATTTTTTGAGATTTTTTGAGATTTTTTGAGATTTTTTGAGATTTTTTGAGATTTTTTGAGATTTTTTGAGATTTTTTGAGATTTTTTGAGATTTTTTGAGATTTTTTGAGATTGTTTGAGATTTTTTGAGATTTTTTGAGATTTTTTGAGATTTTTTGAGATTTTTTGAGATTTTTTGAGATTTTTTGAGATTTTTTGAGATTTTTTGAGATTTTTTGAGATTTTTTGAGATTTTTTGAGATTTTTTGAGATTTTTTGAGATTTTTTGAGATTTTTTGAGATTTTTTGAGATTATTTGAGGTGTTTTGAGATTTTTTGAGGTTTTTTGAGATTATTTGAGATTTTTTGAGATTTTAGAGGTTTTTTTAGATTTTTAGAGGTTTTTTTTGAAAATCTTTGGGAGTTTTTGGGTTTTTTAAGAATTTATAGTTTTTTTGAGAATTTTTGAAGAGTTTTAAGATTTTTTGAGATTTATTGTAGATTTTTTAATATTTTTTAAAAATTTTGAAATTTTTTTGAATTCCATTTTAGTTTTTTTGAGACTCTTTGAATCTTTTGATTTTTCTTAGATATTTAGAAATTTTATGAGATTTTTTGAGGTTTTTAAAGAATTTTTGATTTTTTCTTTTTTGAGGTTTTTTGAGATTTTTTGGTATTTTTTGATTTTTTGAGGTTTTTTCAGATTTTATTTTTGAAATTTTTTAAGGTTTTTAGAGTTTTTGAGATTTTTTGACTTCTTTGAATTTTTAGTGATTTTTTGATCAAATTTTTAAGTTTTTGAGATACATTTAGAATTTTTTGAGAACTGACGTTTTAAATTTTTTTATATTTTTGAAGCATATAAAATTTTTTTGAAATTTTTGTTGAAAATTTTTAAAATGTTTTAATGTTTTTTTTGATTTTTGAGATTGTTTATGGTTTTGAGATATTTTACCTTTTTTGGACTCCGAGATAAAATGTCAACATTTGAAACCAACATTAAATATCTGAAAAAGTATTCGTGGATTTTTTTTCAATTTTTGTATAATTTTTTTTCAATTTTTCTTTGACTTTTTAATAGTTTTTAATGTTTTTTGAAATTTTTTGATATTTTTGAGATTTCTTGAGATTATTTGCGATTTTTTGAGTTTTTAGAGGTTTTTTGAGATTTTTTGAAAATTTTTGGAACTTTTTTAAGAATTTATAGATTTTTTGAGAATTTTTTGAAGTGTTTTAAGATTTTTTGAGATTTATTTGAGATTTTTCAATATTTTTTAAGATTTTTGAAAATTTTTGTGAAATTCATTTGTTTTTTGAGACTCTTTGAATCTCTGGAGATTCTTTGAGAATTCTTAGAGATTTTATGAGATTTTTTGATGTTTTAAAAGAATTTTCGATTTTTTGAGGTTTTTGAGATTTTTTGATTTTTTCAGGCTTTTTAAGTTTCTGTCAATTTTATTTTTGAATTTTTTTTAAGGTTTTTAAGTTTTTGAGATTTTTTGATTTCTTTGAATTTTTAGAGATTTTTTGATCAAATTTTTGATATACTATTTGGAATTTTTTGAGATTTGACATTTTAAATTTGTTGAGATTTTTGAAATGTTTTTGAAGCATCTAAAAATTGTTTGAGATTTTTTTTGAAAACTTTTTAAAATTTTTTTATGATTTTTTTATGGTTTTGAGGTATTTTACCTTTTTTGAAATTTTTGATTTTTGATTTTTTTTTAAATATTTTGAAATTTGAGATTTTTGACATTTGAGCTTTTTCGAGTTTTTATTTTCCCGACCCACCTCCGAGAAGGGAAAATATTGTGAACGAGTTAAAAATTCGAAAAAAATATTTTCGAGATAAAGATGGAAATATTCATTTTGAGGTCATCTCTGATGATTATGACCATTTCCAGATGGAAGTGTGTCTGTCTGTCTGTCTGTGTGTACTCTTCCACGATAGAGGCCACACGGTTAAACCGATTGAGCTGAAATTTGGTATATGGGTTTTTATACTAGTTTTTGTACGACATCTGTCAAACGAAAGTGTCACTATTAAAAAATGACAGATGCAATATGTCGCGGAATTTGACTTGCGATACGTCATTTGAAAGACCTTGAAAAACTCAATTCAAAACAGTCAAAATTATTTCTCCAGCTGTCACCTGTCAAAAATAAAAAAATGTTTTGGAGCGACACAACCGATTTTTTTTTGTTTTTAGACACAAATTCATTTCATGTTTAATTTTATTACTAAAAGCGTCCTCTACGGAGACAAAATTAGCATAATTCACTTACACGAACGGTGCATATTTCCGTCACTCTCAAACATACCGACAACTCGGGATAAAACACCGAACCCGAAAAATAAAAGACATACTGTATAACAGAACATGAAGTTTATTTCAAACACTATTAATTAGGTTTGATTAGAAGTACACGGCTATTTCCTGGCCGCTTGTCTGACTGTGTTACTCTATCATAATATCGTCGTGGCACTCCCAGATGTGCAACTTTTCTCTATGTCGTTTTTTTTTTTAGACCAGTAAATCATATAATAAATATGTTTTAAATCACGATAAAAAAATAACAAAATGAAAATAAAATAAAGAATAAAACAGCTCCAAGTCAAACCACAATAAAATTCTTTAATAAACGATGTAAAGTTTAAAAGGCGATATGTTTCGGTCTACAAGACCATCATCAGGCTTATTACTAATTGGATAAAAATAGAATTTACGTATGAAAAATTAAACTAGTAACATTACAAAAATTATATAAAACCGAAACTTAAAAATAATTAAATAATTCTATTTTTACTTTCCCGACCCACCTCCGAGAAGGGAAAGTATTGTGAACGAGGTAAAAAAAATTTCGAGATAAAGATGGAAATATCCATTTTGAGGTCACCTGAGATGATTAAGACCATTTCCAGATAAGTCTGTCTGTCTATCTATGTGTATTCTTTCACGATAGAGGCCACACGTTTAATCTGATTGAGCTGAAATTTGGTATATTGGTCGAAAGCACCCATTAGTTTTTGTACGACATCTGTCAAACGGAACTGTCGCTATCAAAAAATGACAGATGCAATATCTCACGGAATTTGATATGCATTTGAAAGCCCTTGAAAAACTCTATTCAGAACGGTCAAAATTATTTCTATAATTGTCACCTGTCAAACATAAAATTTTTTTTTAACATTTTTACAATTTCTTTTAACACTTTTTAAATTTTTTTTGCTTGTTTTAGAATTTTTATCATTTTTTAGCTAATTTTGCTTTTCATGTATTTTTGTGCATTTCTTTGCATATGTTTGTATTTTTTTTTGCATTTTTTTGTTTTTTTTTGTATTTTTTTACTTTTTGGGTTTTTTGCATTGTTTTAGTTTTTTTCAGCGTTTTTTACTTTTTTTTAGATTTGTTGGCATATTTTTGCATTTTTTTTTTTAACTTTTTGGCATTTTTTGCACTTTTGGCATTATTTTACATAATTTTACTTTTTTAGATTTTTTGGCATTTTTTTGGCATTTTTTTGATTTTTTTTTCATTTTTAGCATTTTTTTAGTATTATTTAATTTATTTTCAGCATTTTTTGCACTTTTGGCATTTTTTAACATGATTTTACTTTTTTTAGATTTTTTGGCATTTTTTTTGAATTTTTTTTTCATTTTTAGCATTTTTTTAGTATTATTTTACTTTTTTTCAGCATTTTTTAAACTTTTTTTTTTGGCATTTTTTAACAATTTCCTTTATCACTTTTTTTTAACGTTTCAGTTTTTTAGAACGTTTAACAGTTTTAAGTTCATTTTTTGGTTTTCATATATTATTGCGCATTTTTTTGTGTATGTTCGTATTTTTTGCTTCTATTTTTTCCTATTTTTCATTATTTTATCCTATATGTACCTGTTTATCAATATTTTCTTCATTTTTCTCTAATTTTCACCTTTTTCCCATATATTTTCCTGTTTATTCTGTAATTTTCCAATTTTCCCATATTTTTTTCCTATTGTTCTTATTTTCCTTATTTCCCATATTTTTATACTTTTCCTTATTTTGCCCTATTTTTTCCCATTTTTGTCCCAATTTTTTCCAAAATTTGCCCTATTTGTTCTTAGTTTTCCCTATTTTTTCCATTTATTTCCATCATTTCCTCTATTTTTCACTATTTGTTCTATGTTTTCCTATTTTTGCTATATCTTTCTATTTTTCCTTGGTTTCCATTAGTTTTTACTATTTTTTTATTTTTCTTATTTTTCCAAAGTGTCCTTATTTGTACTTATTTTTCCCTGTTTTTTTCTATTTTTTTTCATATTTTCCCCTATTTTTCACTATTTTCTCTATTTTTCCAATTTTTACTATATCTTTCTATTTTTTCCTGTTTTCCATTAGTTTTCCCAGTTTCTTTATTTCTCCTTGTTTTTCAGTATTTATCCTTATTTGTACTTATTTTGTCTTATTTTCCTCATTTTTTTCTCATGTTTCCCAACTGTTTTCTTATTTTTAACTATTTTTTCATTCATCCCTATTTATTCTCTACTTATCGTATTTTTCCATATTTTTTCTTATTTACCCAATTTTTCCATAATTTTTTCATATTATTCCTACTTTTTCTAATTTTTTACTGTTTTTTTTTTTACATATTTTTCCCAAATTTCTCTATTTGCTTTGTTTATTTCTATTTTTCTGTAATTTTCTCAAATTTCCCCATTTTTTTTCCAAATTTCTCTATATTCTCTCTTTTCCCTATTTATCACTATTTTTCAAAAATTTCTCCATTTTCACAATTTCGCCCCATTTGTTATTATTTTCCGTATTTTTACCTATTTTTCCCTTTTTTTCGATATTTTTTCAAATTTTTTACTATTTTTCTCAATTTTTTTTCCATATTTTCCCCTATTTTTCACTACAGTCGCTACTTCTCCTATTTTTTCTTATATCTTATTATTTTTTCCTGATTTCCAATAGTTTTTCTATTATCTTTATTTTTCTTTATTTCCCCTATTTTTCTCTATTAATCTCTATTTTTTACTATTTCTTGTATTTTTCCTGTCTTTTTATATCGTCTTGTTTTTTATTAGTTTTTCCCATTTTCTTCATTTTTCCCTATTCTTTTCTATTTTTTCCTATTTTTCGAAATTTTTTCCCAATTTATCCCTATTTGTTCCTATTTTTCCCAATATAGATATTATATGTAAGCTACCTTTTTCGACATTTTCTTTCTCTTAAGATAAAAATTAAGTCTCTGGGTTCAGTAAATTTTGCTGTCAGTCAGTCAGTCAGTCAGTCGGTCAATCAGTCAGTCAGTCAGTCAACCAATCAATCAATCATCAATCAATCTGTCAGTCAGTCAGTCAATCAATCAGTCAGTCAATCAATCAATCAATCAATCAGTCAGTCAGTCAGTCAGTCAGTCAGTCAGTCAGTCAGTCAGTCAGTCAGTCAGTCAGTCAGTCAGTCAGTCAGTCAGTCAGTCAGTCAGTCAGTCAGTCAGTCAGTCAATCAGTCAGTCAATCAGTGAGTCAGTTAGTCAGTCAGTCAGTCAGTCAGTCAGTCAGTCAGTCAATCAGTCAGTCAATCAGTGAGTCAGTCAGTCAGTCAGTCAGTCAGTCAGTCAGTCAGTCAGTCAGTCAGTCAATCAGTCAATCAGTCAATCAGTCAATCAGTTACGACTTTGCCGCTTATATTATAGATTTTGAAAAAATGAAGTAGATTTTGACTAACAATAATTTTTCCCCGTTGGTAGAACTTTTTCTATGTAATAACTTTTTAATAAACAATAGCAAAAAAACATTAAATTAAAAAACATTTTTTAGAAAATTCGTGATTAAAATCTTCTCCTGGCCTATAGCATAATTTTATCTCACACCTGCTACCAAAGATCATATTGTAAGGTAATTTTTATTGTATGACACACTCGTGAGTACCGTTCAATTTTTTTTTCTTATGCACCGTGTGGGGTAAAACTAACAGATCCAACAATACACGATTTTAATAAACCATAATAAAGTGGAAGAAAGAGAGAGAAGAATCTAGGATTTGTGTAATGTTTTAATTAAAAAAAAAATACTCTTAATAGCATTTTTGTTATATCAATTTTTTTTCTATACCTATCAATTTGCTACAATTTATACTCATTAAACGCACTTATTATTAATTTTTTTTTTGGCAAAAAATTAATTGAAAATCGAAATTAGTATTTCGACATTAAAAACAAAAACGTCTCTCGGAAAAAAATTAAGTTCACAAAAGAACTTAATAACATACCACGTATAGTAACAATAGGACAGCGAATGATCCGAAACGTATAATAAAACTGACAAAATGAAGCTGGCTGAGAAATAAAGAGAGGAATGGCCAATTGGTCATTAGGTAGAAATTTTTGAGAGCCCACCCAAGTGCTTATATGTACCATGTACTGAATTTTAATGATTTTTTTTTATACATATGAAACAACACTAAAATAAAAAAAAAATATTATGAGTACTTTTTTATTTTTATTTATAGATAGTAAGTACTATATTTAATATATATAAAAAATAATAAAATTAATTTTTTTTTCTTTTTGCTCTTCAGATTTTTCGATATTTATTTATTTCTTATTTATTTCCGCATCTCATTTCTGCTCTCATTGTTAATTTCTCTTTTTTTTTTTTTTTTTTTTTTTTTTTTTTTTTTTTTTTTTTTTTTTTTTTTTTTTTTTTTCAAAATCCATATTCTTTTAAATAATTAATTTGTTTTTTTTATACTTTTTTTATTTCTTCTTTTTAATAATCCATACATTTACGTATTATCTGCCATTCTCTAATTAAAATCCCTTCTCAAAATTCCGTTCACTCCCATATTAAATTTCTTTGAAAAATTTTTTTCTGATAATCAATTTTTTTTAATCAATTAATAATCTTCATTTTTTACCTACTATAGTATTTTTCTTACCAATCTGCAGCAATATAAAAATATATGGAATTACATCAAAATATAAATATATATAAAGATAAATAAAAATATATAAAAATATATGAAAATTTTAAAAAATATATAAAAATATATAAGGATATAAAAAAATATATAAAACCAAATTCCTTACGTTATTTTTTCAAGTCTAAACATATTTTATTATCTCTCTCTCTTTTCCTTTTTTATTTTTTACTATTTCTTTCTATTTGTTCTATTTTCATAAGTTTTTTCCCATTTTCCCTACTTTTTTGTATTTTTTCCAATTTTTTCTATTTTCCCCATTTTTTCTATTATTTCCTATTTGTCCCTAAATTTCCCGATTTTCTCTATTGATACTTATTTGTATCTGTTTTTCACTATTTTCCTTATTTTTACCTACTTTTTTCCTATTTTTTCCTACTTTTTCCTATTATTCCATATTTTTCCCCTCTTACTTGCTTATTGAGTTTAACGTCTTTTTTCTACTACCAGGGCTAATCTTTTTTACCTCTTGTCATTATTTTTCGTATATTTTCCAATTTTTCCCTATTCGTTAATATATTTCTCCATGCTTTCTTATTTTTCTTTACTTTTCCCTATTTATTCCTATTTTTCCCTTACTTTTTCCTATTTTTTTCCTTTGCTTCGTTATTTTTTATATTATTCCATATTTGTCCCTATTGTCCCTATTTTTCCTATATTTCCCTATTTCTTATGTTATTCCATATTTGCCTATTTTTCATTATTTTTTCCTATTTTTCCCTGTTTGTCTGTATTTGCCCTATGTTCTGTATTTTTCTCAATTTTTTCAGATTTTTTTCCTACTTTGTTGCGTTTTTTCCAATTTTTTCTATTTTCCCCAATTTTTTCTGTTATTTCCTATTTGTCCCTATGTTTTCCATATTTCCCTATTTTTCTCTATTTTTACCTTTTTTTTCTATTTTTCCCATTTTTTTATTATTTTTTCCTGTTTTCACCTATTTTTCCAATTTTATGCCTATTTGTATATATTTTTCACTATTTTCCTCATTTTTCCCTACTTTTTCCTATTGTTCCCTATTTTTTACTACTTTTTACTAATATTCCATATTTTTCCCCCTCTTGTCCCTATTTTCCTATATTTCCGAATTTTTCCCTATTCTTTAATATATTTTTCCATGTTTTTCTATTTTTGTTTACTTTTCCCCATTATTATTATTTTTCCCTTACTTTTTCCTATTTTTTTCCTTTTTTTCATTATTTTTTATATTATTCCACATTTGTCCCTATATTTCCCTATTTTTCATTATTTTTCCTATTTTTCCCCCGTTTGTCTCTATTTTTCCCTATTTTCTGTACTTTTCCCATTTTTTTCAGATTTTTTCCCATTTTCATAATTTTTTCCTATTTTCGTTACTTTGTTGTATTTTTCCCATTTTTTTAATTTTCCTCATTTTTCTCTATTATTTCCTACTTATCCCTATTTTTCCTATATTTCTCTATTTTTCTCTGTTTGTCTCTATTTTTCCCTATTTTCTGTATTTTCCCAATTTTTTCAGATTTTTTCCCATTTTCATATTTTTTTCCATTTTCCCTACTTTGTTTTATTTTTTCTATTTTCCCCAATTTTTTTCTATTATTTCCTATTTGTCCCTATTTTTACTATATTTCCCAATTTTTTTGGTTTTTACCTCGTTTCTCTATTTTTCTATTTTCTTTATTATTTTTCCTGTTTTCTCCTATTTTTCCATATTGATCCCTAATTGTCCCAATTTTTCCTATATTTCCCAATTTTTCTTATTCAATATGTTTCCCCATATTTGAATATTTTTATTTATTTTTCCCTACCTTTTTCCTATTTTTTAAAATGATAAATAATTTTTTTAAAGCCGTCCCTGGTCTCGACATAAATATTAATAGCAATATACTGGCATTGCCCGAATAGAGTGTAATAACATAATTTTTATCAATTGTAGTAATAACAATTTGCAGTCTGATCTATGAACGTAATTTTCAAAGATATGAATGAAAATGTCTAAGGAACTGTTTGCGGATTTTCCAGAGGAAAATATTAAAGTCAAATGGGAAATTTTTAATCTTGCAATAAAGAAATAGTGATTTTCTACAAATCTTAGAAGTTTTTGAAATTTTGAAATTGGGTCAGAATAAATCTTTTGTTAAAATTGAAATAAATTACTTTGTTCTCTTTATAGTTATTTGATTAAAATAAAATCTAAGTGGAATCAGGGTTCTAAAATATCATGATATTTATATAAATATCATATCACATGATATATATCATTTTTTTTAAATTTAATTATTATACCAACATTTCGTTAATAAACTACTAAAATCTACTAACTATCTAAATCTAACCTGTGTATTTTAATCTATTTTATTAAAAGAAGTCTTTGAATATCTAAATCTAACCTGTGTATTGAAAAAAAGACGAAAATATAACACTATTTATATTTATTTTATTAAAAGAAGTCTTGACTATCTAAATCTAACCTGTCTATTAAAAAAAAGAAAATGTAGCTTTCTCTTTCCACTTAAAACTTATTCTCCACTACGTTCCCTATTGTTTTCCACTTTCCCCTATTTTTTTATTCCACTATTTCCACTTCTTTTTTTCTACTTTTTTTTCTACATTTTCTCCTATATTTTTTACTAAATTCTTTTGTGTCATACTTTTTTGTTTCACTTTTTCCCGTCAAAACTTTTTTCTATTTCTTTCCCAATTTTTTTCACTTTTCCCCTACATTTTTCCACTTTTCCCCCTACTTTTTCACTAATTGTTTTTATATTTCAAACTTTTTTCCACTTTTTCCTCTACTTTTTTATTAATTTTTTTATATTTCAAATTTTTTTTCACTTTTTCTCCGACTCATTTTTTCTCCTCTATTTTTATTATTTCAATTTTTTTCTGCGATTTTTCCACCATCCTTTTTTCATCTGCTTTTTTACCAATTTTTTATATTTCAAATTTTTTTTCCATTATTCCCCCACCCTCTTTCCCTTACTTTTTTAATAATTTCTCTGTGTTCCACTTTTTCTCCTCAAAAACTTATTCCACATCTTTCCCTATTTTTTTTTCACTTTTCCCCTACTTTTCTCCATGCTTTTTTCTACCACCTTTTCCTCTACTGTTTTCCACTTTTTCTCACACATTTTTTTTACTAATTTCTTTGTGTCAAACGTTTTTTGTTCCACTTTTTTCCCTTAACACTTTTTTTTCCATTTCTTCCCCTATTTTGTCACTTTTCCCCTACTTTTTTATTTTATCCTTTCCCCTACTTTTTTATTCTGTCCTTTTCCCACTTTTTCCCACTTCTCATAAATTTTTGACTATTTTTTTTGTGTAAATTTTTTTTTCTTTCACTTTTTCTCCTTAAATCTTTTTTTCCTATTTTTTCACTTTTCTCCTATTTTCTTCCACTTTTCCTTACTTTTTTATTTCACCATTTCCCCTACTTTTTTTCACTTTTCTCCTATATTTTTTACTAATTTCTTATTTCTTTGTGCCAAACTTTTTTCCGCTTTTTCACTAATTTTTTTATAATTTAAAATTTGAAACTTTTTTTACCAATTTTTCCTCTACTTTTTTTCCACTTTTCGCCCCAGCCTTTTTCCCCTACTTTTTTTTCTACTTTTCGCCCCAGCCTTTTTTCCCCTAGTTTTTTAGTTTCAAACTTTTTCCCCAATTTTTATATATAATCTTTGTTTTTTATTTCCAATTTTCTCCCTCTCTCTTTCTATCAGTCCCAATGGAGTGGTAAGGGGGAAAGATAGGGGGAAATAAGAAAATAATTAATAAAAAAAAAATGATTTTTTGGTAAAAAACTGAAAATTTGACAGAAACTGACAATAATGAGAAAAAACGGGTAGTTTTGGAAAAAAAGGGGAAAACGGGGTAATTTCAAGAAAAAAAGTGACAAAATTTGAAAGAAAAGTGGGGAAATTTAAGACAAAAATGTTTGAAAGTTTGAATGAAAAGAGGGGAAATTTTGGAAGAAGAGGGGAAATTTGAGAAAAAATAACAAAAATGAAAAAATAAGAGGCAATTTTATTAAAAAAATGGGGTAATTTCAGGAAAAAGTAACAAAAATTGAGAGAAAAGAGGGGAAATTTGAGACAAAATGTGACAGTATTTGAGAGAAAAGAGGGGAAATTTGGATGGAAGAGGCCTGATGACGAAAATAAGGGGTAATTTTCAGAAAAAAGAGGTAATTTTCAGAAAAAAGGGGTATTTTTAGAAAAGTGACAAAGTAAAAAGAGGAAAAATTTCGGACAAAAAAATTAAGACATTTTCGGATGTTTAAAATGGTTAAAAACATTTTTAATTTAATAAATAAAATTATCGATTATATCGGATATATATCCTCCGAACCCTGATTGGAACTGGAGAAAATATATAAAATTAGAGGTGGGTAGTTACCATTAATTCTGTATATATAATCGTTAAAATAAATCATCCCTAATAAATATAATTAATATAAAGTTTCGTAATATTTATATTAATAGAAATTCTTCTTAGATCATAAAATAACATTGTAACAACTAACGAACCATTAAAGTTTTACAACAGATGTGTTACTTTTATTAGCCATTATTTTTAATAATTAATGAAACCTAATAATCGTACAATAGTCGTAAAAATATTGCGATGTTTATTATTAATTGTTTTATGTGTAAAAGCAAGAGTCAATTAAGGACCTATAATGTTTAAATCATACATATATATATATATATACAAGGCGTTCTATAATATAAATATCTATATTTCTACAAATTAGTTAAATAAAATTTTTGATCCTTTACCCATTGATGCTACTTTTTAATAAAAGAGGTTATTATTTTTTTTGGTACATTTTAAATAAATATTCTAAAGAAGTAGGAATTATTCCTCTTTCTTTGATAAATGTTCCAGAGAAGTAGGAATTATTCTTTTTTATTTGGGAACTATTCCTAAAATATAGGAATTATTCATATTTCTTTGGGAACTATTTCTAAACTGTAGAAAGTGTTTCTGTTTCATTAGGAACTATTCCTAAAATATAGGAATTATTTCTATTTCTTTGGGGACTATTCCTAAAATATAGGAATTATTCCTATTTATTTGGGAACTATTCCTAAAATATAGGAATTATTTCTATTTATTTGGGAACTATTCCTAAAATATAGGAATTATTTCTATTTCTTTGGGGACTATTCCTAAAATATAGGAATTATTCCTATTTATTTGGGAACTATTCCTAAAATATAGGAATTATTTCTATTTCTTTGGGGACTATTCCTAAAATATAGGAATTATTCCTATTTATTTGGGAACTATTCCTAAAATATAGGAATTATTCATATTTCTTTGGGAACTATTTCTAAACTGTAGAAAGTGTTTCTGTTTCATTAGGAACTATTCCTAAAATATAGGAATTATTTCTATTTCTTTGGGAACTATTCCTAAAATATAGGAATTATTTCTATTTCTTTGGGGACCATTCCTAAAATATAGGAATTATTCCTATTTATTTGGGAACTATTCCTAAAATATAGGAATTATTCATATTTCTTTGGGAACTATTTCTAAACTGTAGAAAGTGTTTCTGTTTCATTAGGAACTATTCCTAAAATATAGGAATTATTTCTATTTCTTCGGGAACTATTCCTAAAATATAGGAATTATTTCTATTTCTTTGGGAACTATTTCTAAAATATAGGAATTATTTCTATTTCTTTGGGGACTATTCCTAAAATATAGGAATTATTCATATTTCTTTGGGAACTATTTCTAAACTGTAGAAAGTGTTTCTGTTTCTTTAGGAACTATTCCTAAAATATAGGAATTATTTCTATTTCTTTGGGAACTATTCCTAAAATATAGGAATTATTCATATTTCTTTGGGAACTATTCCTAAAATATAGTAATTATTCATATTTCTTTGGGAACTATTCCTAAAATATAGGAATTATTCATATTTCTTTGGGAACTATTCCTAAAATATAGGAATTATTCATATTTCTTTGGGAACTATTCCTAAAATATAGGAATTATTCATATTTCTTTGGGAACTATTCCTAAAATATAGGAATTATTCATATTTCTTTGGGAACTATTCCTAAAATATAGGAATTATTCATATTTCTTTGGGAACTATTCCTAAAATATAGGAATTATTCCTATTTCTTTGGGAACTATGCCGAAAATGCAGGACTTATTCCTATTTCATTGGTAAATAATTCAAATAAGTAGGAATTATTAC
This sequence comes from Neocrepidodera transversa, assembly GCA_963243735.1. Classification (NCBI taxonomy): domain Eukaryota; kingdom Metazoa; phylum Arthropoda; class Insecta; order Coleoptera; family Chrysomelidae; genus Neocrepidodera; species Neocrepidodera transversa. The sequence continues at coordinate 1,664,026 of OY725341.1, read as the reverse complement.
TGTTTCTTTTTTAAATCATCCAAAGAAGTAGAAATTCTTCCGATTTCTTTCTATAGAAAGAAGTAGGAATTATTCCAATTTTTTTGATAAATATTCCAGGAGAATTACGAATTATTACTATTTCTTTGGTAAATAATCCAAAGAAGTAGGAATTGTTCATATTTCGTTGATAAATATTCCAGAAAATTGAGAATTATTCCTATTTATTTGGTAAATATCCCAAAGAAGTAGGAATTATTTCTATTTCTTTGGTAAATTTTCCAAAGAAGTAGAAATTATCCTATTTCTTTGACAAATATCCCAAAGAAGTAGGAATTATTTTTATTTCTTTTTAACTTTTAGTGGAATAAATAATATAAATTTTAATTATTAAAAAAATTCAGTGTCCACGCGTTTGTACTTAATGTCCAAACAATTCCAACTACTATTTTAGATTTAATCTATCCGCATCGTAAGTATAATGTCTTCGGTTTGACATTAATTGAAATGGATTTTAAGAATAATTCCTGTCGTTATCGGAAGAAAAAAAACACGTAATATCCTTCTCAGGTATGCATCAAACAACATTGTTTACAGTCATCAAAAATCATTATCTCCGTCCACTTGGCTTTATCTGGCCAACAGCCATACCCGAAACATGCTGCTTATCTCTTTTTTATGCACCTAAATTATTAATTCAAATGGGGATATAGAATGCCGTTTGGAATATAATTATTAAGAAAAATCATTTGTGTCGCCCAAAAGTTTTCCCAATTTTAACCTATACCTACATGTAAATTATTGCCTTACTTTTTACCGGAATAAAAAAAACTTTATAATTTATTTTTATTAAATTCGAGCAATTGTTTTGTCCTTCTACCTTTACTAACTATTTCATCATCAAGTGGACCAGTCGAATAAAATAGTTGGACAATTTTTTTTTTAATTGTAATAGATTTTTTTTATAAAAAAAAGTGGAAACCTAAATAAAAAAGGTAAATATTTTAAAAATAAAGTCTTCAAGACTTGATTAAAATAGACTGAGAAAATATTTTTTCATTGGACCAAATAAAATATTCTTCATTTTTTTTTTAATATTTTTTTTTAATTATTTTTTATCCCTCAAACTTTTTCACTGTGCAATGGACCAATTTACTTAAATAGTTGAACAAAAACATATTTTTTTGCAGTCAACGAATAATATGACAGAATGTAAGTGGGAAATGTTGTCATGCTAACTAGATAGGAACGAAATGGTGCTTTTTTATTATCTAAAAACATAAAATTTAATTTCCAAAGCCTTAAAGAAAGAAAATGAAAATATAATTTGTAAATATAGTTTTCGGATTTTAATCTTTTAAAATATTTATTTATTTAATATGGAAAAACAACTGTTATCTTCAATATAAAATAAAATGAACAATTTTCGATTAAAATGAAGACCATAATTAATTAATTAAATTAATAAAAAAAAATACTAAAAATTATCGAAGGCTTTGGAAAACCATTTAATATAATTATTTTACTTACGGTTTTTATACGAGTTTTATTTATAAACATACCTGAAATAAAAAAAAAAACAATTAAAATATAGAAAAAAACTATTTTAACACCCATAAATTATTTTTTAATAATGCAAAAATTATCACTCTCATATACCAAATGGTACTTTATTTTGATCCCCGAATCATGGGAACGCACTAAAACAAACACAAGGTGTGCCCCGGCCAGGTATATTAACAGAAAATTAAATTGTAACCTCCCAGAGTGGTCAGTAAATCATAGAGGTAAATGGGCGGGATGGAGCACCCTGACAGGCTGTAGGGGGGATCCACCTGGGGGACCACCCGGTATAAAGACCGTGCCGACAGCTCCCCCACTTTAGTTTTAATTTATTAAATTATTTTTTTTCCAAATTGACTAGATTTTAATGTATACGCCACTGTAGAAAATAATCATAGTAAAACGATATTACGTAATAAGTACATGAGCATGGTTACATGCAAATGTTTAGATGGTAATCTTAATAAAATGAAAAATGTGCACGTTTTTGTATCATTCATCTATAACTTAGTGTATGTAAGGTGATTTATCTTGTTTCTTTTTTTGGCATCGAAAAAAAAAATCATATTTGATAAATATTGCCCGGGATAATTTGTATCCGCCGTGAATTTCCATAAATATGCACTTTTTATTATATGTTACTGACAGCTTTCAAAACATCTTTAGAAAGTTTGAAAAAAATGGAAATTTCGATATTAATGGATTTTGTATAGGAATAAAAATTTATATTTGCAAAATTCCATAGAAAGTAAAAAATATATATATATTTTAAATACCTTAATTAGTCATTAAATTTTGAAGATGATTCTAGTAAATACGAAACGTCGAAATATTATTGTATTTTTTTTAAATTTTTTTTTGAAAGAACAATTATTCCTATTTCTTTAGTAAATATCTTATTTTTTTAAATTGTTTGACAACAATTTCTGTACTCTTAATAATAGTTAATAATTAGGAATAATTTACAGATTTTAGGAATATTTACCAAAGAAATAGGAATAATTCCTACAATTTAGGAATAGTTCCCAAAGAAAATAGGAATAATTCCTACATTTTAGGAATATTTACCAAAAAAAAAGGAATAATTTCCAGAAATTAAGAATATTTTTAAACAAAATGGACATAGAAATAATTCCTACATTTTAGGAATATTTACTAAAGAAATGGGAATAGTTTCCAGATTTTAGGAATATTTATTAACAAAATAAGAATAATTCGTACGTTTTAGGAATATTTACCAAAGAAACAGGAATAATTCCTACATTTTAGGAATATTTACCAAAAAAATAGGAATAATTTCCAGAAATTAAAAATATTTTTAAACAAAATGGAAATAATTCCTACATTTTAGGAATATTTACTAAAGAAATGGGAATAATTTCCAGATTTTAGGAATATTTACCAAAAAATTGGAATAATTTCCATAAATTAAGAATATTTTTTAACAAACTAGAAATAATTCCCAAAATTTGGGAATATTTATCAAAGAAATGGGAATTATTCCAAGATTTTAGGAAAATTTCTTAGATTTTAGGAATATTTATTAACAGAATAAGAATAATTCGTACGTTTTACAAATATTTACCAAAGAAATAGAAGTAATTTCCAGATTTTAGGAATATTTACCAAAGAAACAGGAATAATTCCTATAGTTTAGGAATAGTTCCCAAAGAAAATAGGAACAATTCCTATTTCTTTGGTAAATATTCCTAAAATCTGAAAATTACTTCTATTTCTTTAGTAAATATTCCTAATATATGAAAATTATTTCCATTTCTTTGGTAAATATTCTTAAAATGTGGGAATTATTTCTAGTTTGTTAAAAAATATTCTTAATTTCTGGAAATTATTCCAATTTTTTTGGTTAATATTCCTATTGTTCAGGAATAGTTCCAAAAGAAAATAGGAATAATTCCTACATTTTAGGAATATTTACAAAAGAAATAGGAATAATTCTCAGATTTTAGGAATATTCCTACAATTTAGGAATAGTTATTAACGAAATAGGAATAATTCCTAATTTACCAAAAAAGTAATTCCTAGGTTTTAGGAAAATTTATTAGCAAAATAGGAATAATTCTTATAGGAATAGTTCCTACATTTTAGGAATAGTTCTCAAAGAAAATAGGAATAATTCCCACATTTTATCAATATTTACCAAAGAAATAGGAATAATTTTCAGATATTAGGAATATTTACCAAAGAAATAGGAATAGTTCCTATTTCTTTGGTAAATATTCCTAAAATGTGGGAATTATTTCTAGTTTGTTAAAAAATATTCTTAATTTCTGGAAATTATTCCAATTTTTTTGGTAAATATTCCTATAGTTTAGGAATAGTTCCAAAAGAAAATAGGAATAATTCCTATTTCTTTGGTAAATATTCCTAAAATGTGGGAATTATTTCTAGTTTGTTAAAAAATATTCTTAATTTCTGGAAATTATTCCAATTTTTTTGGTAAATATTCCTATAGTTTAGGAATAGTTCCCAAAGAAAATAGGAATAATTCCTATTTCTTTGGTAAATATTCCTAAAATGTGGGAATTATTTCTAGTTTGTTAAAAAATATTCTTAATTTCTGGAAATTATTCCAATTTTTTTGGTAAATATTCCTATAGTTTAGGAATAGTTCCAAAAGAAAATAGGAACAATTCCTACATTTTAGGAATATTTACCAAAGAAATAGGATAATTTAGGAATATTTCTTACAATTTAGGAATATTCCTACAATTTAGGAATATTTATTAACGAAATAGGAATAATTCCTAATTTACCAAATAAGTAATTCCTAGGTTTTAGGAAAATTTATTAACGAAATAGGAATAATTCCTAATTTACCAAAGAAGTAATTCCTAGGTTTTAGGAAAATTTATTAGCAAAATAGGAATAATTCTTATAGGAATAGTTCCTACATTTTAGGAATAGTTCTCAAAGAAATAGGAATAATTTCCAGATATTAAGAATATTTATTAATAAAATAGGTTTGTTAGCAGCAATAAAAATATTTCTGTTTATTCCCATTTCTTTGGTAAATAGCCCTATTACTATTTATTTTTAAAAATATCATCAAATTATATTATTTTTTAAATTGTTTGACAAAAATATCTGTACTCTTAGTAATACTTAATAATTTATAGGGTGAACCATTGCAAATATTTCAGTTATAAAGAATTCTAATGTAAAAAATATAAATATAGTTTAACACCTTGTATAGTGTATTTTTTACGACACATTATACTTCCTAGAGCATCATGATAAATAGTTGCAAAATCCTCTTTATTATTTATTTTATTCAATCTTTGAGTCTGATTCTATTTCAAAATGATCGCATTATTATTATTATGTAAATTATTACGATTCAAAACGATCTATAACTAACTACCAATTTATCGTCGACATTTATTTATATATAATTTGAACTTCCTTGAAGAACTTCCCGTTATTACAAATATACAGGGTGAAGTTTTAACTAATGATAAATTGAATTTAGCTTTTTTAAAACTCTTAACTAATTAAATTCTACCCTGTATATTTGTACCTAAGCAAAAAAAAACAATATATATCAAGAACTCACCGAATAAGGTAGTGTAAATGAGAGCCAAAAAATATAAGTAAAAGTTTTTCAAAAATCTCCCGCTTTTTATTAAAATTTTGTAAAAAAATAATTCGAGAATAAATTCCATTGAAATTTTAAAAAACCTAGATCCTAATATTTTGTCCCTCTATGTGTAATTAGTTTACTTCACAGGGCAAAATTAACAAAGTTAGAAGGACATTAAATTTTTTCAATTTAAATTTAAAAACAAAATCATGATAAAAATGTCAATTAAAAATTCCAAGATTGTAGAATTTCAAGTATAAGAATCCCAAAAAAACTTCAAAAAATTTCAATTTTAAAAAAATGTCGAAATGTTTGAAAATTTCAAGCCCGAGAATTCCGAACAATTTAAAAAAGTATTAAAAATGTCGACAATTTCAGTCATTTTAAAAAAAATTTAAGATTCTAAAATTTCAAGTTTAACAATTCGAGAGAAGCTTCAAAAAATTCCAAAATTTAAAAAATTTGAATATTAAAAAAATGTCGACAAGCCCAAGAATTCTAAAGAATTTAAAAAAAGTTTCAAAAATGTCGATAATTTCACTAATTTTAAAAAATTCTCAAAAATTTCAAGTTTAAGAAATCCAAGCAAATGTCGAAATTTTCGAAAATTTCAAGATTCAAAAATTTCAGAAGTTTCAAAAATTTCAAACCCAGGAATTCCAAAGAATTTAAAAAAGTCGATAATTTCAGTAATTTTAAAAAATGACAAAAATTTCAATATTAAAAAAAATTCAAAATCTTCGAAAATTTCAAGATTCAAAAATTTCGAAAGTTTCTAAAATTTCAGGCCCAATAATTCCAAATACTTTAAAAAAGCTTTTAAAAGGCCACCATTTTCAGTAATTAAAAAAAATGTCAAAAATTTCGAAAATTTCAAGATTCTAAAAATTTTAAATTTAAGAATTCCAGAAAAGTTTCAAAAAATTGGGAAATTTAAAAAATTCAATATTAAAAAAAATTTCAAAATGTTGAAAATTTCAGGATTCAAAAATTTCGAAAGTTTCAAAAATTTCAAGCCAAAGAATTCCAAAGAAAAAAGCATTAAAAATGTCACCATTTTCAGTAATTAAAAAAAATGTCAAAAATTTCGAAAATTTCAAGATTCTAAAAATTTTAAATTTAAGAATTCCAGAAAAGTTTCAAAAAATTGGGAAATTTAAAAAATTCAATATTAAAAAAAATTTCAAAATGTTGAAAATTTCAGGATTCAAAAATTTCGAAAGTTTCAAAAATTTCAAGCCAAAGAATTCCAAAGAAAAAAGCATTAAAAATGTCACCATTTTCAGTAATTAAAAAAATGTCAAAAATTTAGAAAATTTCAAGATTCTAAAATTTTAATTTTAAGAATTCCAGAAAAGTTTCAAAAAATTGGGAAATTTAAAAAATTCATTAAAAAAAATTTCAAAATGTTGAAAATTTCAGGATTCAAAAATTTCGAAAGTTTCAAAAATTTCAAGCCAAAGAAAAAAGCATTAAAAATGTCATCATTTTCAGTAATTAAAAAAAAATTTCAAAAATTTCGAAAATTTCAAAATTCTAAAATTTCAAAATCAAAAATTTCAGAAAAGTTTCAAAAAATTCGGAAATTTAAAAATTCAATATTAAAAAAAAATCAAAATGGTCGAACATTTCAAGATTCAAAAATTTCAAAAGTTTCAAAAATTTCAAGCCAAAGAATTCCAAAGATTTTAAAAAAGTTTTAAAAATGTCACCATTTCAGTAATTTTAAAAAAAATGTCAAAAATTTCGAAAATTGCAAACCAATTAAAAAAGCTTTAAAAATGTCACTATTTTCAGTAATTTAAAAAAAATGTCAAAAATTTCGAAATTTTCAAGAATTCCAGAACATCCTCAAAAATTCAAAAATTAAAAAAAATTCAATATTAAAAAAAATTTCAAAATGTTCAATTCAAAAAATCAATATTAAAAAAATTTCAGGATGTTTGAAAATTTCAAGATTCATAAATTTCAAGTTTAAGAATTCCAGAAAAGCTTAGAAAATTCAAGAATTTAAAAAAATTCAATATTAAAAAAAATGTCGAGATATTTGAAAATTTTAAGATTCAAAAATTTCAAAAATTTCAAGCCCAACAATTCCAAAGAATTTAAAAAAAGCTTTAAAAATGTCGACAATTTCAATAATTTAAAAAAAAAATGAAAAAATTTCCAAAATTTCAAGTTTAATAATTCCGGAAAAGCTTCAAAAATTCAAGGATTTAAAAAAATCAATATTAAAAAAAATGTCGAGATGTTTGGAAATTTCAAGATTCAAACATTGAAAGTTTCAAAAATTTCGAGTCCAACAATTCCAAATAATTTAAAAAAGCTATAAAAATATCACCAATTTCAGTAATTTAAAAAAAAATTTCGAAAATTTCAAGTTTAAGAATTCCAGAAAAGCTTCAAAAATTTAAGAATTTAAAAAAATTCTACATTAATAAAAATGTTGAGATGTTTGAAAATCTCAAGATTCAAAAATTTCAAGCCTAAGAATTCCAAAGAATTTAAAAAAGCTTCAAATAAATGTCACCAATTTCAGTAATTTTTAAAAGATGTCAAAACTTTTGAAAATTTCAAAATTCTAAAATTTCTTGTTTAAGAATTTCAGAAAAGCTTCAAAAAATTCAAAAACTTAAAACAATTCAAGACCAACAATTCCAAAGAATTTAAAAAAAATCAAGCCCAACAATTCCAAAAAAAAATAAAAAAACTTTAAAAATGTCACCAATTTCAGTAATTTTTAAAAAAATTCGAAAATTTCAAGATTCTAAATTTTTAAGTTTAAGAATTCCAGAAAAGCTTTAAAAAATTCAAAAATTTAAAACAATTCAATATTAAAAAAAATGTCGAAATGTTCGAAAATTTCAAGATTCAAAAATTTCGAAAATTTCAAGCCAAAAATCCAAAAAAAATCGAAAATATCAGGATTCAAGAATTCCAGAGAAGTTTCAAAGAAACTTAAAAAAATTGGTTTATTTTCGAAAAGGACCACGCACCATGCTTATATAAAATGGCACTTAGGTCAAATTATCTAAATTTTTACGACCAAAAATCTCCATGAGACCAAAGTCATTCTATGGCTAGTTTTAGATATACAGGGTGTTAAGGGCACAAATCATCATTTTTTAAAAATTATACAATTCCAATACTAAAATTTTATGTAGTTCTGATGATCTGAATCTCATTTGACACCAGAAACGTTGTTAGTATACAGGGGTTAATCAAATATTTCTATAGTTAATAATTAACAAGGGCACAATTACTTAACAAACGATTTACAATATTAGCTTTATATTCAATAAATTATTTCCTGGCCCTGATAAATGATTTTATACAGGGTGATCAACAATTGAGATAAGGGATTTTTTTGTTTTAGAGACAAAACTTGTAAATATTATTATTATTATTAGATTTGTGCTTTTAGCACCCTGTATATTTAAAACTAGCCAAGGTTCTTTTGGTCGTAAAATCGAGTATTAAAAATTTAGACAATTTAACCTGGGGCCATTTTTCATAAGCATGGTGCGTGGTCCTTTATATTATTTTTTAAGTAAAATAATAATTAATGATTGGTCTAAAATTTGTCCTTCCTGTATAATTTATTATATATTTTTCTTTACGTTTTAATAAAGTCATAAAGTTAATAATGACGGACTTATCAGCAGGTATTGATTATATACATCCTCTATCAGGCCGTTACTAGCTGTAAGATTTTAAATAGCACTAATTAAATTTTTTTCTAGTACCTGAACAGGAATAAATTACATATTAATAACATTTATAATATCTATTAGTTTATTTAATGCTAGATTTAATAATTTACTTTGTCATTTATTAATTCCTATATAATCTTACAAATTTATTTATTTCCAAATCGAATCTGAAAGGAATTTTTTATTATTCCGGAACTAACGTCAGTAAACTTTAAGAAGGCCGAAACTGTCGAATAAACGGGAACAAATTTACTTTAATATATCACCCTAAAAAGTGAGACCTAAATTATATTTATCCAGTAGTTTAGTACTTTGTTCCGGTTTCTCAAGCTTTTAACCGGTGTTTGTCTAACATTTTGCGCTTCTTTTATCATCCGTATACATATACAAGACGGACCAGAAAATTATGATTTATTTTTCGTAAAAACAAAAATAATAATAATTTACTGTTTATTATTATTATTTAAAAAGGTTATAGACTGCTGAGTGATCTTGACATAAATTTTATTTTATTAGACAATACTGTTAATTTTTAGAATTTTACAAAATTATTGCTGAAGGCTAAAATAATTATTCCCAAATTTTAAGAATATTTATCAAAGGAAATAGAAATAATTTCTAAATTTTAGGAATAATTCCCACAGAAAATTAGAACAATTCTTACATTTTAGGAATTTTTACCAAAGAAGTTGGAATAGTTCAAAGATTTTAGAAATATTTATCAACGAAATAGGAATAATTTCTATATTTTAGGAATAGTTCCCAAAGAAAATAGGAATAATTCCTATATTTTAGGAATAGTTCCCAAAAAAAATATAATAATTAATACATTTTAGGAATAGTTCCCAAAAAAAATATAATAAGTAATTAATACATTTTAGGAATAGTTCCCAAAGAGAATAGGAATAATTCCTACATTTTAGGAATAGTTCCCAAAAAAATATGATAATTAATACATTTTAGGAATAGTTCCCAAAGAGAATAGGAATAATTCCTACATTTTAGGAATAGTTCCCAAAAAAATATGATAATTAATACATTTTAGGAATAGTTCCCAAAGAGAATAGGAATAATTCCTACATTTTAGGAATAGTTCCCAAAAAAAATATAATAATTAATACATTATAGGAATAGTTCCCAAAGAGAATAGGAATAATTCCTACATTTTAGGAATAGTTCCCAAAAAAATATAATAATTAATACATTTTAGGAATAGTTCCCAAAGAGAATAGGAATAATTCCTACATTTTAGGAATAGTTCCCAAAAAAATATGATAATTAATACATTTTAGGAATAGTTCCCAAAGAGAATAGGAATAATTCCTACATTTTAGGAATAGTTCCCAAAAAAAATATAATAATTAATACATTATAGGAATAGTTCCCAAAGAGAATAGGAATAATTCCTACATTTTAGGAATAGCTCCCAAAAAAATATAATAATTAATACATTTTAGGAATAGTTCCCAAAAAAAATATAATAATTAATACATTTTAGGAATAGTTCCCAAAGAGAATAGGAATAATTCCTACATTTTGGAATAGTTCCCAAAGAGAATAAGAATAATTCCTACATTTTAGGAATAGTTCCCAAAAAAAATATAATAATTAATACATTTTAGGAATAGTTCCCAAAAAAAATATAATAATTAATACATTTTAGGAATAGTTCCCAAAGAGAATAGGAATAATTCCTACATTTTGGAATAGTTCCCAAAGAGAATAAGAATAATTCCTACATTTTAGGAATAGTTCCCAAAAAAAATATAATAATTAATACATTTTAGGAATAGTTCCCAAAAAAAATATAATAATTAATACATTTTAGGAATAGTTCCCAAAGAGAATAGGAATAATTCCTACATTTTAGGAATAGTTCCCAAAAAAAATAGGAATAATTCCTACATTTTAGAAATAGTTCCCAAAAAAATATAATAATTAATACATTTTAGGAATAGTTCCCAAAGAGAATAGGAATAATTCCTACATTTTAGGAATAGTTCCCAAAGAAAATAGGAATAATTCCTACATTTTAGAAATAGTTCCCAAAAAAATATAATAATTAATACATTTTAGGAATAGTTCCCAAAGAGAATAGGAATAATTCCTACATTTTAGGAATAGTTCCCAAAAAAAATATAGTAATTAATACATTTTAGGAATAGTTCCCAAAGAGAATAGGAATAATTCCTACATTTTAGGAATAGTTCCCAAAAAAAATATAATAATTAATACATTTTAGGAATAGTTCCCAAAGAAAATAGGAATAATTCCTACATTTTAGAAATAGTTCCCAAAAAAATATAATAATTAATACATTTTAGGAATAGTTCCCAAAGAGAATAGGAATAATTCCTACATTTTAGGAATAGTTCCCAAAGAAAATAGGAATAATTCCTACATTTTAGGAATAGTTCCCAAAAAAAATATAATAATTAATACATTTTAGGAATAGTTCCCAAAGAGAATAGGAATAATTCCTACATTTTAGGAATAGTTCCCAAAAAAAATAAAATAATTAATACATTTTAGGAATAGTTCCCAAAGAGAATAGGAATAATTCCTACATTTTAGGAATAGTTCCCAAAAAAATTATAATAATTAATACATTTTAGGAATAGTTCCCAAAGAGAATAGGAATAATTCCTACATTTTAGGAATAGTTCCCAAAGAAAATAGGAATAATTCCTACATTTTAGGAATAGTTCCCAAAAAAAATATAATAATTAATACATTTTAGGAATAGTTCCCAAAGAGAATAGGAATAATTCCTACATTTTAGGAATAGTTCCCAAAGAAAATAGGAATAATTCCTACATTTTAGGAATAGTTCCCAAAAAAAATAGTTCCTAAAGAAAATTCTTACATTTTAGGAATATTTACCAAATAAATAGTAATGATTCCTACATGTTAGGAATATTTATCTACAAAATAGAAATAATTATTAAATTTCCCAAAGAAAATAGGAACAATTCTTCCCTTTTTACAATATTTACTAAAGGAATAGGAATAATTTCCAGATTTTAGGAATATTTACCAAAGAAATAGGAATAGTTCCCATATTTTAGGAATATTTATCAACGATACAGGAATAATTTCTAAATTTTAGGAATAGTTCCCAAAGAAAATAGGAATAACTACTGTATTTTAGGAATATTTATCAACAAAATCGGAATAATTTAACAAAGAAATATGAATAATTCCTAAATTTCTAAAAAAGAAATAGGAATAATTCCTACATTTTAGGAATAGTTCCCAAAGAAAATAGGAATAATTCCTACATTTTAGGAATAGTTCCCAAAAAAATAGTTCCTAAAGAAAATTCTTACATTTTAGGAATATTTACCAAAGAAATAAGAATAGTAACCACATTTTATGAAGTAGGAATAATTACTAAAATTTAGGAATATTTACCAACGAAATAAGAATAATTTCTAAATTTTAGGAATAGTTCAAAAACAAAATAGGAACAATTCATACATTTTAGGAATATTTACCTACATTGTACGAATATTTATAAACCAAATAGGAATAATTTTTAAATTTTAGGAATAGTTGCCAGGGAAAATAGGAACAATTCTTACATTTTAGGAATATTTACAAAACAAATAGGAATAATTCCTACATTTTAGGAATAGTTCCCAAAGAAAATAGGAATAATTCCTACATTTTAGGAATAGTTCCCAAAGAAAATAGGAATAATTCCTACATTTTAGGAATAGTTCCCAAAGAAAATAGGAATAATTCCTACATTTTAGGAATAGTTCCCAAAGAAAATAGGAATAATTCCTACATTTTAGGAATAGTTCCCAAAGAAAATAGGAATAATTCCTACATTTTAGGAATAGTTCCCAAAGAAAATAGGAATAATTCCTACATTGTAGGAATATTTAAAAAAGAAATAGGAATACTTCCCGCGTTTTAGGAATATTTACAAAAGAAATAGGAATAATTCCTACCTTTTACGAATATTTTCCAAAAAAAAAATGGGAATAATTTTTACATTTTAAAAAGAGTTATAAAAGAACTAAAAATAATTAGAGAGTTTAAAAAATAATCGTTAATATCTTTCTCATTAGTAGCAAATTTATAAAGTAGACAAACGTATATTTATTTTTCTTGGAACTACCTACCCAATTAACGGGCGATTAAAAACTACATTTTAGTTAAATTTTTAAACAAATTTTAACCTATTTTTCATGAAAACTTTATAGTGTTTTATATCTACTCACCCAATTAATCTAAAAATCTAAACAACCAATAAAAGTGAAGTAAGTTTAAAATGAGTTATTTCTATAAATATATATACGTACTGTGATTTAACGAAAAAAAAATTTCATCCATTAATCTTGAAACATATTCATTAAATGAATCCTTAATAACCAGAGTTTATAGTCGAGATCAAAATATATTAGATAATTTATTCAAAAAAATTACATTTATCGAAAAAAAATCTATTCTAATTCCTACTTCTTTGGGATATTTACCATAGAAATGGGAATAATTCATTCTTTTTTTACATTGTTATCAAAGAAATAGGAATAATTCCTTCTTTTTTGAGATTTTTAACAAAGAAATAGGAATAATTCCTACTTCTTTGGGATATTTACCATAGAAATAGGAATAATTCCTTCTTCTTTGAGATTTTTAACAAAGAAATAGGAATAATTCCTACTTTTTGGGATATTTACCGAAGAAAAAGGAATAATTCCTACTTCTTTCGGATATTTGCCAAAGAAATAGGAATAATTCCTACTTCTTTTCGAAATTTACCAAAGAAATGGGAATAATTCCTTCTTCTTTGAGATTTTTAACAAAGAAATAGGAATAATTCCTACTTCTTTGGGATATTTACCATAGAAATAGGAATAATTCCTTCTTCTTTGAGATTTTTAACAAAGAAATAGGAATAATTCCTACTTTTTGGGATATTTACCGAAGAAAAAGGAATAATTCCCACTTCTTTCGGATATTTGCCAAAGAAATAGGAATAATTCCTACTTCTTTGGGATATTTACCATAGAAATGGGAATAATTCATTCTTTTTTTACATTGTTATCAAAGAAATAGGAATAATTCCTACTTCTTTGGAATATTTACCAAAGAAATAGGAATAATTCCTTCTTTTTTGAGATTTTTAACAAAGAAATAGGAATAATTCCTTTTTCTTTGGCATATTTAACAAAGAATGTCCCAAAGAAGTAGGAATTATTAATATTTCTTTGGAAAATTTCCCAAAAAAAGTAGGAATTATTCCTATTTCTTTGGAAAATATCCCAAAGAAGTAGGAATTATTCCTATTTCTTTGGCAAATATCCGAAAGAAGTAGGAATTATTCCTTTTTCTTCGGTAAATATCCCAAAAAGTAGGAATTATTCCTATTTCTTTGTTAAAAATCTCAAAGAAGAAGGAATTATTCCCATTTCTTTGGTAAATTTCGAAAAGAAGTAGGAATTATTCCTATTTCTTTGGCAAATATCCGAAAGAAGTAGGAATTATTCCTTTTTCTTCGGTAAATATCCCAAAAAGTAGGAATTATTCCTATTTATTTGTTAAAAATCTCAAAGAAGAAGGAATTATTCCCATTTCTTTGGTAAATTTCGAAAAGAAGTAGGAATTATTCCTATTTCTTTGGAAAATATCCGAAAGAAGTAGGAATTATTCCTTTTTCTTCGGTAAATATCCCAAAAAGTAGGAATTATTCCTATTTCTTTGTTAAAAATCTCAAAGAAGAAGGAATTATTCCCATTTCTTTGGTAAATTTCGAAAAGAAGTAGGAATTATTCCTATTTCTTTGGAAAATATCCGAAAGAAGTAGGAATTATTCCTATTTCTTTGGAAAATATCCCAAAGAAGTAGGAATTATTCCTATTTCTTTGGCAAATATCCGAAAGAAGTAGGAATTATTCCTTTTTCTTCGGTAAATATCCCAAAAAGTAGGAATTATTCCTATTTCTTTGTTAAAAATCTCAAAGAAGAAGGAATTATTCCCATTTCTTTGGTAAATTTCGAAAAGAAGTAGGAATTATTCCTATTTCTTTGGAAAATATCCCAAAGAAGTAGGAATTATTCCTATTTCTTTGGCAAATATCCGAAAGAAGTAGGAATTATTCCTTTTTCTTCGGTAAATATCCCAAAAAGTAGGAATTATTCCTATTTCTTTGTTAAAAATCTCAAAGAAGAAGGAATTATTCCCATTTCTTTGGTAAATTTCGAAAAGAAGTAGGAATTATTCCTATTTCTTTGGTAAATATCCCAAAGAAGTAGGAATTATTTCTATTTCTTTGGTAAATATCCCAAAGAAGTAGGAATGATTTCTACTTCTTTGGAATATTTACTAAAGAAATAGGAATAATGAAATAAAAAAAAATGTACAAAATTTCTCATTATTGTAAATAATTTATTATATTTGTATTATTGAAAATTAAAATAAGAACATTTATTTGACATTTTTAGAATAATAATAATAATAAATATATAATTTAGTGAGTGTCACCTTGTACTTATATAAAAATTCTCCTTGATAATGTTTTTGTTTTTACGTAGAATCTGGTGTAACGATAATGATAAAAGTTAAGATGACTTTTTCGGTTCGTGAATCCCATTAATATTAAAGGTTATGTTATTTTTCAAAACATCGGATTTACGGCATTAAAGGCGCCGCATATTTAATTAGAAAATTGTACCCAGATAAAGTTATAAATCTTAAATATTCTATTATTGCCTAGAATATTTCAAAAATAATGATTAAGGTCACCATATTTTTAAATTTTATTACTTATTATGGAATAACAAGATTTATACATTGATTTGAGCTCACAATGGGATTTTTTTTTTCTCTATTCAAACTGATTTGAATTATAATCTGTTGAGTCGATATTTAAACTCATTTTTACTTTTCCGTTACTTTACCAACACAATATTTTCTCATCATTAATACTTTAAATAAGTAAAATCTAATCAATTTTTTTTTATTTTCCTGGCTACTTCTCGTATTTTTATTAACTTTAATATAGCAATTATTTTATTCTGCGTATTATAATAATAATACAGTAACTATTTAATTTCTAATATTGCAATTATAACGAGAAACAATAGTTTATTATTCATGTTATTTATCTTTGCGCTAATGGTAAGAATAATCGGTATACGGAAAAACTGATAAAAACCAGAATGAAATATACAAAAAAGGGTGTGTTAATGATCTACTGTTTTATTTTCCAATAATTTATTGAACGTAGAAATCGTTTTTCTAGACATAAAAGTATCATATTACTAAGAAAAGAAAATAAATGGATATTCGCTGCTTCCAATATTCTAGGTTCAACTAACTAGTGAGCTGGTACTTTAAATCTAAAATTCTGCTGAGCAAACAGTACAGATTTCTCCATGTAAAAATAAAATAGAGTCATTATTCCTAAAGACAAAAAATAAAAAATCCATCGACTTATTTAACATCGTTTTATCTAAATAAGGTATGATGTAGTATATTTTATTCGCCCTCGTATACAGTTCATTACTTCTAAATACGTATACTTAAAATTACCAAGATTACTATCTAGTTACAAGTTTCGTTGCGATGCAAGCCCCAGGGGACCAGAAAACCATCCCACAAGTGTACTCTTCTACCCATCAGTAGTGAGCTTTTGCACTAAATTGCTTTAAACTAGTATTTCAGGATATACAGGGTGTTTGCGCCAAAGATTTATAGAAAATATTTAAGGGGAAGCTTCTCCTCTGACACTCCGAGTAATAATTTTGTTTTTTAAATAATATATATATATATATACAGGGTTTAATTCCAACAAAATATACTTACTATTTATTTTTTTGAGACACCCTATATATTTTTATAATTTTTATTAGCATTATACTAGTATAGAGTTAATAATAAAATAAAATAGAAAATATAGTAAGTGACGATGAGTGGAGTGGAAAAGAGAGGTCAGTATTAAGAACCGAGATAGAAGAATTTGGAATATGCGAAAAAATTGTTTATATCGATATATTTATGAAGGAAAAAAAATTGTGATTTACCTGTACCGAATGAAAATTTCCAACAAAATATACTTATTATTTTTTTCAAGACACCCTATATATTTTTAGAATTTTTACTAGCACCATAATAGTCTAGAATTAATAATGAAATAAAATAGAAAAAATAGGAAGTGGCGATGAGTGGAGTGGAAAAGAGAGGTCAGTATTAAGAAGCGAGATAGAAGAATTTGGAATAAGCGAAAAACTTGTTTATATATGTATATTTTAAGAATTTTTACTAGCACTATAATAGTCTGGAATTAATAATCAAATAAAATAGAAAATATAGTAAGTGGCGATGAGTGGAGTGGAAAAGAGAAGTCATTGTTAAGAAGCGAGATAGTCGAAGAATTTGGAATAAGCGAAAAAAAATGTTTCTTTATATGAAGAAATATATAAAAGGAGTGGAAAAGAGAGATCCGTGTTATGAAGCGAAAAAAAATTAAAAACTACAAAGTCTAGTGGGACAAAATATTAAAAATTTTCTGAATATTCGTTTTTTTTAATATCAAAAGAATTCATTATGAAGTATGAACATCCACGAATCATTTTTTTATAGGAAAAAAATAGATGCATGGGTTTTTCCGAATCTCACTTGACTCACTTTTCCCCTACATTTTTTATTATTATTTAAGTTTTAACCTTCTTTTTTCTCCACTGTGTTCCACTTTTTCCATATTCTTTTTTATTTATTAATTTATAACTATTTTTTATCCCTCTACCTTTATTCACTTTTTCACTGTGCAGTGGACCATTTCATCAAAATAGTTGATCAAAATATAAAATGTTCTTCGAGGCTTTTTTTATTAACCAATAGACCAGTTAGTCACATAATGGGACAAAATATTAGATTGTCTATAAATATACATTTAATATTTTTGAAAAAGTAGGAAAAATATAGGTATATAAAGAAAGAGATTTTTGAAAAATTACAAATTATCTTTTTATTTGGATAATTCAAATTAAAAAAAGTTTTGTCCTTCTAACTTTGCTTTTCTTGTTAATTTTTCATGAACCAATTAGTCTACATAGTGGGACAAAATATTGATTTTTTTCAGAGTATCTGTTATTTTTTTTTAATATCAATAGAATTGATTAGAAGTATGAAAATTTACGAATAATTTTTTTATAGAAAAAAAAATAGATGCATGGATTTCTCCGAATCTTACTTGATCAACTTTTTCCCCACCTTTTTCCCCTACTATTTTTCCTCTACATTTTTTACTAATATTTGTTTTAATTTCTTTTCTTTTTTTTTACCTCTTTTCCCACCTTATTTATTTATTTATACCGTTTATAGTATGATGTCTGTCTGTGTGTGTGTGTGGGTCTGTGAACACGATAGCGTCTAAACGGCTGAACCGATTTGGATGAAATTTTATATACATATTTAGGGTAGCAAGGAGACAACCTGTATAGATTTTGGAGTTAATCGGACAACCGGAAGTGACAGTAGCTATAAGTAATGACGTCATTAAAAACTGGATGGCAATAAAGTTTTACATAAATATTTTTTATACGTTATAGTTTAATTTCGGATTATTAAAATTTTCAAAAACTTTTGCCAATGTTGCCAGATTTATCAGTAATTTTTTTTCATATTTTTCTTAAATAACCAAAATAATGCATTTTTATGAAACATTACAGGATATTAAAGTTGTAGAACATAAAATTTTTTACACAATTTATAAATCTGCCACTCAATGATTTCTTGTTTAAAGAAACCAAAATAAAATTGGGTTTAGATAGCAAAAATTCTTTTTTTTTTTTGTTTCGAAGACACCATGTATAATATCAGATAATATCTTTTACATTTATCGCAAAAAGTCCTCGCTGACAGTTCTTTTAACTGTTATTGAGATCATTAAGACATTATTCCTTACACGTACTTGGTCTGTGTCTCCTTTTTTGGCGTTATGTTATTATCTCAGATGGTTTTTTATTTATTATTTACTGGAGTAAATTGTGAACTGCAGAATTTATTTCGAGCCTCTTTCACTTTTTCACGTCAAATAAATATGTGCAAGGAATAAACTTTTCTTTAAAATTATACCAGGTGTTCTTACAAAAAAATAAAAAAAAACATTTGCGATTTACACCGAAAAAAAAAATTTGTTTAGATTTTGTTGTGTAATTAATTAATTTTTAACTAGATTTTGTTTTGATTTCAAAAGTATTAGACCCGATTTTACAATTCTCTATTTTGGACTTAAAGAGTCTCGTTATTTCCAATATTTTTATTTTATACAGAACTTCAAAGTCCTTAATTATGTGTTATTTTTCTAAATTTTAGGGTTTATTTCTATTCTAATCACCTTGTATATTTTTGTGTATAAATTAAATGTAATCAAATTATCGAAAGAAACGTACAAGTATGGTTAAGGCAACTTTCACTGGTCAAAGAGCACGTGCATATCAAAGGAGATCACAGGTGTTCAACTCAAGGTGTAAAAATAATTAATTATAATTATTTATATACAACTTCTAAATAATTCACTATTATTTTGTCTCTTTTTAAATCTTTAGAAATTATTTTTTATAAAAAAAATTATGTACGCCTATGTTATTGAACGATCGAGGACCACCTATGAGTGGCGGATATCTGTTGCTTTGCTAGAAAAAAAAATCGCCAATTATCATAAAATATCAAACCCAAACAAACTATAAATGTTTAGTCTGGACTGGCAAAAAAAAACGATTTCTTTCATAAAGTACATTAGTTTAGGCTTATTAGTATAATTTGACGCAGACAACGTGTTAAATTTTATTAAATATAAAAAGGTCATCAATTTTTTAACAATTTTATTAAATTTTCTTTTATTTGAATATTTGAATAAATAAATTAGTTTAATTGGTCAGCAAAAATTAACAACATCTAATAGAAATTATAATATTTTTCTAAATAATACTCCGCCACTGGTGGCTCGGTAAATTGAGTCAAACTGATACTGATTTTTTTTAATTATTTTTTTATTGTTGCACGTTTTAAACTTTTGCTAGTCAGCTCGTCATTGATCTTTATCTAGATTGATACAGCGACATTTTTACTTTCGCGATACTTTACCAACATAATACTCTTATTATTAACACTTTAAATAAGTAAAATCTAATAAAATTATAATATTTTTCTAAATAATGCTCCCTCCGCTACTGGTGACTCGGTAAACTGAGACTGGTTTTTTTAAATATTTTTCATTGTTACATGCTTTAAAATTTTGCTAGTCAGCTCGTCATTGATCTTTATCTAGATTGATACAGGGACATTTTTACTTTCGCGCTACTTTATTAACCTAATACTTTCTCATCATTAAAACTTTAAATAAGTAACTATAAGTGAAATTGGGCATATTTTATGGATAAAGTGCATATTTATTTTTACATAAGCAGTATAAAATATCCAAATATTTTTTATGTTACCTACATAATACTTTCTCGAAAATACAATTACAATTTTTTTATTATAAATGATAAAATCTGGTGAAGATGTTATTGATCTTAAATTTTTTTGCTTTCAATCGGATTTTTATGAAAAATTTATATAATTTTGTGTAAACGATTCTCCCTAACTATAGTAATAATTAATATAGACGAACCGATAGAAGCGTCTTGCGTAGTCGCAGTTATTTTTAACAGATTGACACACAAATTGGTCCCAAACGTAAACGCAGCGGTGAGAAAATTTTTTTTCACTTCTTCACTTCTTGGCACTCGAAGCCGATGACAGGTAGAAAATCCCCGATGACTTGAGGATATTTTCATCTTGTCTGTGAGAAACGACACGCCAGTCGTTTTCGGGTCATTTAGACTAATTTCATAGTGATTTTATTTCTTACAGCTGTCGGCAAAGTTGTTTATTTCCTTTTTTGTAACGTTTTAAATTAATAAAAAAATACTCCAACTTTTTTCTCTAAAATACTTTTTTTAATTTCCAAAAATCAAATCATTTAACTTAATAACTTAAGTCTATAACAAATTTTCGATCCATAATAATTTAATAAACAAAAGTGTAAAAGCGCGCGCGGTTCCTGTCTTCTATTTAGCCACTGCCTTCTACTCTACTACCTGTACGCTCTTAATGGTCCCACAAAAAAGGTTTCGGATTTCTTTGAAAACAAACAACCCGAAAGATCCTTTTACGATGATCTAATTCTAAGATGAAGACCACCGAAAGGTGATCATTAGCCGAAACAATAAAGTCATTAACGTTGTTGAAATTCCATGGGTGGAGAAAAAAAAATTAAATAAATAAAACAAGGTGACCTTTTTTAATAGTATTTTTTTTTATTCCACATTCAAATAATTGCTGACTATTTCATTATTTTGAAGTTCCTCGATGAAATTTTATTTATTAAACGACTAGAACAGGAGGTGAGACAGAGAAACAAAAACATGAATATTTAGAGAGGAAGAGAAAACAGATTTTTGACTAATATTTTGTAAAAAGATTTATAGGTAATTCTTTATTTTTATTTGTAAGTAGTTTCTTTCAGAAAGATAAAAATCAAATCAAATAATAAAAAAAAAGATAATTATGTTAAAATTATTTTTAAATATATCAAATTATGCAGTAAATACCCAACCAATCTTATTTTTAAAAGTAGTGTATGGTCAGCTTTAGTAAAAATCTAAAGCAGTCCGTATACTACATTTTTTAAAATTACTATTTTATAAAAACAATGGATCTAGTTTCTTTCAAAAAAATAAAAATCAAATTAAACGACAGAAATTGCAAGAGAAATAATAGAAATTACAATAGAAATTAAAAGAGGAATTTCAAGATAAATTACAATAGAAATTGCAAGAGATATTGCAAGGGAAATAATAGAAACAGAGAGGGAAATTGGAAGGAAAATAATAGAAATTGCAATAGAAATTGCAAGAGAAATTGTAAGAATAATAATAAAAATACTATAAAAATTACAATAGAAATTAAAAGAGGAATTGCAAGATAAATAATAGAAATACAATAGAAATTGCAATAGAAATTGCAAGAGAAACTGTAAGAGAAATAATATAAATACTATAAAAATTACAGTAGAAATTAAAAAGAAATTTCTAGATAAATTACAATAGAAATTGCAAGATAAATTGCAAGATAAATTGCAAGATAAATTGCAAGATGAATAGCAAAATAAATTGTAAAATAAATTGCAAGAGGAATTGCAATAGAAATGATAGAAACTATAATAGAAATTGCAATAGAAATTGCGAGATAAATTGCAAGGGAAATTGGAAGGAAAATAATAGAAATTGCAATAGAAATTGCAAGAGAAATTGTAAGAGAAATAATAAAAATACAATAAAAATTACAATAGAAATTAAAAGAGGAATTGCAAGATAAATTACAACAGAAATTGCAAGAGAAATTGCAAGTTAAATAATAGAAATACAATAGAAATTGCAATAGAAATTGCAAGAGAAACTGTAAGAGAAATAATATAAATACTATAAAAATTACAGTAGAAATTAAAAAGAAATTTCTAGATAAATTACAATAGAAATTGCAAGAGGAATTTGCAAGAGAAATAATGGAAATCGCAATAGAAATTGCAAGCGAAATTGTATGAGAAATAATAGAAATACAATAAAAAATACAATAGAAGTTAAACAAGGAATTTCATGATAAATTACAATATAAATTGCAAGATAAATTGCAAGATAAATTGCAAGATGAATTGCAAAATAAATTGCAAAATAAATTGCAATAGAAATGATAGAAACTATAATAGAAATTGCAAGATAAATTGCAAGGGAAATTTGAAGGAAAATAATAGAAATTGCAATAGAAATTGCAAGAGAAATTGTAAGAGAAATAATAGAAATACAATAAAAATTACAATAGAAATTAACAGAAGAATTTCATGATAAATTACAATATAAATTGCAAGATAAATTGCAAGATAAATTGCAAGATGAATAGCAAAATAAATTGTAAAATAAATTGCAAGAGGAATTGCAATAGAAATTGTAAAATAAATTGCAAGAGGAATTGCAATAGAAATGATAGAAACTATAATAGAAATTGCAATAGAAATTGCAATAGAAATGATAGAAACTATAATAGAAATTGCAAGAGGAATTGCAATAGAAATGATAGAAACTATAATAGAAATTGCAATAGAAATTGCAATAGAAATTGCAATAGAAATTGCGAGATAAATTGCAAGGGAAATTGGAAGGAAAATAATAGAAATTGCAATAGAAATTGCAAGAGAAATTGTAAGAGAAATAATAAAAATACAATAAAAATTACAATAGAAATTAAAAGAAGAATTTCATGATAAATTACAATATAAATTGCAAGATAAATTGCAAGATGAATAGCAAAATAAATTGTAAAATAAATTGCAAGAGGAATTGCAATAGAAATGATAGAAACTATAATAGAAATTGCAATAGAAATTGCGAGATAAATTGCAAGGGAAATTGGAAGGAAAATAATAGAAATTGCAATAGAAATTGCAAGAGAAATTGTAAGAGAAATAATAGAAATACAATAAAAATTACAATAGAAATTAAAAGAAGAATTTCATGATAAATTACAATATAAATTGCAAGATAAATTGCAAGATAAATTGCAAGATGAATAGCAAAATAAATTGTAAAATAAATTGCAAGAGGAATTGCAATAGAAATGATAGAAACTATAATAGAAATTGCAATAGAAATTGCGAGATAAATTGCAAGGGAAATTGGAAGGAAAATAATAGAAATTGCAATAGAAATTGCAAGAGAAATTGTAAGAGAAATAATAGAAATACAATAAAAATTACAATAGAAATTAAAAGAAGAATTTCATGATAAATTACAATATAAATTGCAAGATAAATTGCAAGATAAATTGCAAGATGAATAGCAAAATAAATTGTAAAATAAATTGCAAGAGGAATTGCAATAGAAATGATAGAAACTATAATAGAAATTGCAATAGAAATTGCGAGATAAATTGCAAGATAAATTGCAAGATGAATAGCAAAATAAATTGTAAAATAAATTGCAAGAGGAATTGCAATAGAAATGATAGAAACTATAATAGAAATTGCAATAGAAATTGCGAGATAAATTGCAAGGGAAATTGGAAGGAAAATAATAGAAATATAACAGAAACTACAATAGAAATTAAAAGATTAATTGCAAGGAAAATAATAGAAATACAATAGAAATTGTAAGAGATATTAATCTCGTTAAAAGTGCCATTAATTATTTTTAAACATACAAAATTATGTCATAAATATCCAATAAATATTATTTTTATAAATAGTGCGTGGTCTAATTTAGTTAAAATTTAAAGCAGTCCGTACACTATAAGCTTTAAAAGTAATATTTTTACAGATCATAAATAATTATTTGTTTTTATTAAAATATAAATATAATAGTAAAAAAAATAAATTTTAATCACTCTATAATAAAATATTAAAAATGTCATCCTAAAATAGATAAACTACTTTAGTTAAATTTAAATCAGTCCATACACTACAATTTATAGTTTTTTTTTGTTTATTTCGTTTTATTTTTTTCCACTTTTAAAAATGTATTACATTATATTTAAAAAAACATTTATTTTAGTACCAGTAACCTATTTATTTTGTACAATGTTTATATTTAATCGTGTAGTATCACTTTAACGACTTTAAGGTTATCTTTAAGGTAATAAATTTGAAAATCAAAATCAATGACATTTATTAACAACATAATCTATCATTAATTTCTTCAATTACATCACACGGAAGATTGAAATCAGATCCTTTTGGATCTTAAGCCGTCACGAATTTTAACACAAAAGATCAAGATAAGTTTTTGATCAATTGAATCTAATATCGGTACACCTACGTAGATAAATTTTTTGATTATTATTTTTATAGTTACAAAATAGTTATTTATATAGCAAGGATGTATTTTTTATTATTTACTTAAAAAGCTATAAATTGAAATTTAAAAAATTTAATATGCCACAAAAATAATTATTTTTAGAAACAAACTAGTTTAACAAAAAATTCGACGTTAGAGATTACCATTAATTACTTTAACCGGCATATCAGCATAGTAACGTGGTTTCTACGTGTACACAATAAAATTAAATACAATAACAAAAAAAAAGTCGATTTAAATCTTGTCTTTGGGGATCCCCAAAATTGGATAATATATCGGTTTTTTGTTAAAATTCTACCTGTGAAATTTTAAACAAAGAAAAATTAATATCCAATCGAAATTTTTTATTAATGATGAAAAAATTAAATTAAAAATGATAGAAATTGCAGAAATTCTATTTTTTTTTTAAATGGTGAGAGCGCAAGTTCGACAAATTTTGCAAATTAAAATGTTTATAACTTTTAAATGAATAAATATTAAACAATAAGATTTTGCATATATGACGCAGTATATATATATGCGAATCAAAAAAATTAGTACTTAAATAAAAAATGGAAAAATTCAAAAAAATTTAATAAAAAAAATTAATTGCAAAATTGTTCTTGGACTGAAAATTAAACAAAAATAATGTAAATTGCAGAAATTGATTTTTTTAACGAAATTTCTATATTCTTCCCTATGTAAATATTTTATTTATTTTTATAATTAACAAGTTAATCACAAATTTTGAATTTTTAATATAATGGCGGGAGCGCAAGTTTTACATATTTTGCAAATTAAAATGTTTATAACTTAAATGAATAAATATTAAGAAATAAAATTTTTCGAATAGATACTAGACTATCGTCTGTGGAGAATAGGATTATTTTAATTATAAAATACAAAATTCCTGAATGAGAAAGTAAAATGCTGTAAAAATTAAATAAATTGATGAAATACGCAAAAATTAATTAATATAAAAAACGACAAAACTTACTTAAAATGGCAATAAAGTAACGAATGATTTCAAAAAAGGCAAAAAATTGTTAATAATGATAAAAAATTGCTAAATTTCGGCAAAAATTTAAACTATAATTAAAAAATTAAAATAGGCAAGATAAGAAACAATTTGTAAAAATCGGCAAAAAAAGGTAACAGAATGAAAAAATGGTAAAATAAATAAAAAAAAATGGAAAAAAGGATTAACAAACAACGTGGAATTAAAAAAAATTAAGAAAGTAAAAAATCATCAAAAAGTTCAAAAAAAGCCAAACAATAAATGGAAAAATGCAAAAAAAGTAAAAAAATAAAAACCAAACAAAAAAGGCAAAATAGAAGCAAAAAAAAGTCTAAAAAAGTAAAAAAAAAATTTGAAAAGATTAAATTTTTTTTTAAAAAGTTTAAAAAAGGGGTAAGAATGCCCAAAAAACGTAAAAAAAATCAAAAATGGTAAAAGATTGCAAAAAAGACAAAACAGAAAAAGCCTTACTAAAGGCAAAAAATGCCAAAAATGGAAAAAAGAATAAAACAAAAGGCAAAAAGGCAAAAAAAATGGACAAATTAGTAAAAAAATCAACAAAAAAGTCAAATAAGACAAATAAAGGTAAAAAAGTAATAAATGCCAAAAAAAGTAAAAAAAGCCAAAAAAGTAGAAAACAAGAAAAAAACCAAAAAAAGATTAAAAAAAAGCCAAGACAATCCAAAAAAAAATACAAAAGTTTAAAAAAGCAAAGAATGGGTAAAAATGACAAAAAAGGAAAAAGAGCAAGATAAAAGCCAAAGAAGTGCCAAAATAAAGGATTTAATAAAAAAAAAAACAAAACTAGCCCAAAAGAAGTTCAAAAAAGGCAAAGAAAGATAAGATAAAGGTAAATAATCCAAAAAAGTAAAAAGAAGTAAAAACCAAACAAAAAAGGCAAAATAGATGCAAAATAAAGGCAGAAAAGTACAAAAAAGTAAAAAAAAATATTAAATTTAAAAAAGGGCAAAAAGGGGTAAAAAGCCCGGAAACGGTATAAAACAAGGCAAAAAATTCAAAACAGAAAGTCTTACCAAAGGCGAAAAGAATGGGTAAAAATGCCAAAAAAAGGAAAAATGAATAAAATAAAGGCAAAAAGGTAAAAAAAAAATAGACAAAAAAAATGGACAAAAAAATGGATAAAGGAGTAAAAAAATCAACAAAAAAGCCAAATAAGACAAATAAAGGTAAAAAAGTCATAAATGCCAAAAAAGTAAAAAAAACATTAGAAAATAAGCAAAAAAAAATTTAAAAAAGTAAAAAGTAGCAAAAAAAGACAAAAAGGGGTACAAATGCCAAAAAAAGGTAATAAAGCAAAAAAAGGCAAAATAGAGGCAAAATAATACAAAAAAGTAAAAAGAATATTAAAAAAAAATCAAAAAGGGGGTGAAAAGGCCCAAAAAACGTAAAAAAGTAAAAATGGTATAAAAGAAGACAAAAAAGTCAAAACAAAAAAAGCCTTATTAACGGCAAAAAGAATGGGCAAAAAATGCCAAAAAAGGAAAAAAGAATAAAATAAAGGCAAAAAGGTAAAAAAAAATAGACACAAAAAAGGGTAAAAAAAATCAACAAAAAAGCCAAATAAAGGTAAAAAAGTAAAAAATGCCAAAAAAGTAAAAAAAGCCAAAAAACGCCAAAAAAGGAAAAAAAAATCTAGAAAACAAGCAAAAAAGCCATTAAAGGTAAAAAAATTAAAAAAATAAAAAAACAAAAAAAAAAGACTAACAGGGTTACAAAGGTAATAATGCAAAACAAAAAGCCAAAAAAATAAAAAAACGGTTAAAAAAAGGCCAAGACAGACCAAAAAAATAAAAATAAAAAAGGCAAAAATTGGGTAAAAAAGCCAAAAAAGTAAAAAAATTAAAAAAAGCCAAAGAAGGGGCAAAAAAAAAAATTTTTTTTTTTGCAAAACAATGGCAAACAGGAGTAGGATAAAAAAGAGTAAGAACACAAAAAAGGCAAAATAGAAGTAAAATAAAGGCAAAACATCCAAAAAAGTGAAAGAAGAATTAAAAAAGGATAAAAAGTTATAAAAAGGCCCAAAAAACGTAAGAAAGCCCGAAAAAGGGGAAAATAAAGGCAAAACTGACCAAAAAAAACAAAAATCGTAAAAGAAGGCAAAAAAAGCAAAACAGAAAAAGCTTTACTAAAGGCAAAAAATGGGCAAAAAAAAACAAAAAATGTAAAAAGAATAAAATAAACGCAAAAAAGGCAAAAAAATGGAAAAAAGTAAAACAGGGTAAAAATCAACAAAAAAGCCAAATACGACAAATAATGGTAAAAAAGGGAAAAATGCCAAAAAATTAAAAACAAAAATAGAAAATTAGCAAAAAAAGCAAAAAAAAATTAAAACGAAATAATTTTTTTTTTTTTTGTAAAGACAAACAGGAGTAAAAATGCCAAAAAAGTAAGAAAGCAAAAAGAAGTCAAAATATAGGCAAATAAAAGCAAAAAATACAAAAAATAAAAAAGAAATTAAAAAAGGGGCAAAAAAACGTAAAAAAAACCCGAAAAAGGGGAATATAAAGGCAAAACCGACCAAATAAAGCAAAAATGGTATAAAACGAAGGCAAAAAAAGCAAAACAGTAAAAAGCCTTACTAAAGGCAAAAAATGTGCAAAAAAGCCCAAAAAAAGTAAAAAGAATAAAATAAACGCTAAAAAAAATGGACAAGTAAATGGAAAAAAGTAAAAAAGGGTAAAAATCAACAAAAAATCCAAATAAGACAAATAATGGTAAAAAAGTAAAAAATTCCAAAATAGTTAAAAAAACAGTAGAAAACAAGCAAAAAAAAAGCGAAAAAAATTAAAACGAAATAAATTTATTTTTTTTTAAAGCAAAAAAAAAAGATAAACAGGAGTAAAAAGGCCAAAAAAGTAAGAGAGCAAAAAGAAGGCAAAATAGATGCAAATAAAGGCAAAAAAAATACAAAAAAAAGGCCAAGAACGTCCAAAAAAATAAAAAAGTTTAAACAGAATTTAAAACAAAAAAATGAGTACAAGAGTAAGAAAAAAGAGAGTGGAGAGGAAAAAAGTGGAAAACTGTTTTCGTTGATCTTTTTATAGTCATTTGATTTTTGCGGAAATTTTTAATTTATTCTTAACAATCTAGATAGGAGAGGCCCTTGTTTTTGGACTTTTTGGCAAATAATTGAACAATAGAAAAAATGTCCAATTTGTATAAATACGTTTAAAAATTTTGTATTTTAAATTGATTATGATCATTTAATAAAACAAATCTAATATTTTGTTTTTGTTTCAGTGGGTTATAGAAAATCTTGTCCAACAGAAGGAGCTAAAATATCTGTAGATGAGATCGATAAAGGAAAGTGTTTCTCTTGTGTTTGTAAGGTAAGAATTTTTTAATTAATATACATTATTAAACAAAAAAAAAATTCATGGCACCTTAGAATTTTCAATTACTCCACTTGTAAAAAAAAAAATCGGTTGTGTCACCCCAAAACTTTCCCGACGAGTATCCACGAATACTTTTTCAGATATTTAATGGTAAAGTTTCAACTTTTGACATTTTTTTATTTTTGACAGTTGACAGTTGGAGAAATAATTTTGACAGTTCTGAATAGAGTTTTTCAAGGGCTTTCAAACGACATATTGCATGTTCATAGGGAAAAAGAGGATATTGGAAATTGGGGAAAATAAGAACAATATGGGAAAATAGGAAAATTACAGAATAAACAAGACAACATATGGGAAAAAGGTGAAAAATAGAGAAAAATGGAGAAAAATGGAGAAAATATTGATAAACAAGTACATATAGGATAAAATAATGGAAAATAGGAAAAAACAGAAAAATAGGAAAATTTGCGAATAATGGGAACAAATAGTGAAAAATAGGAAAAATATTTGGAAAAATGAGAAAAAAATTGAACAGACAAACTAGAGCTAAATACAGAAAAATAGGCAAATATATGGGAAAATAGTGAAAATAGGGGAAAAATAACGAAAAATAGTATAAAAATGGAAAAAAGATTGATATACAGACATACAGATAGATAGACAGACAGACAGACAGACAGACTTCCATTTTGAAATGGTCTTAATCATCTCAGGTGACCTCAAAATGATTAGTTCCATCTTTATCTAGAATTTTTTTTTTAACTCGTTCACAATACTTTTTCTTCTCGGAGGTGGGTCGGGAAAGTAAAAAAAGTAAAAAATGCTGAAAAAAGTAAAATAATACCGAAAACGCTAAATATGCAAAAAATCCCAAAAAATGAAAAAAAAATCAAAAAAACGAACAAAAAAAGTGGAGAAAATGTAAAAAAAATAAAAAAAAATGCACATGAAAAGCAAAAAATGAGTTAAAAAATGATAAAGATTCTAAAAAAAGCAAAAAGTGTTAAAATAAATTGCAAAAAATGTTTAAAAAAAATGCCAAAAAAAAAGTTAAAAAATGCTGCAAAAGGTAAAATAATACTAAAAACGCTAAAGATTAAAAAAAATTGCAAAAAAAACAATGATACATGAAATGTAAAAAATGAGCTAAAAAATATTAAAAGTTCTAAAAAAACTGAAACGTTAAAAAAAAGTGATAAAGGAAATTGTAAAGATTGTTAAAAAATGAAAAAAAAACCTAAAAAAGTTTAAAAAATGCTTAATATAATGCTAAAAATGAAAAAAAATGCAAAAAAATAACAAAAAAATCTCAGAAAAAAGTCAAAAAAGTAAAATATTGTTAAAAATGCCAAAAGTGCAAAAAATGCCAAAAAATTAAGAAAAAATGCAAAAAGATGCCTAAAAAATCTAAAAAAAAGGTAAAAAACGCTGAAAAAATTAAAATAATGCTAAAAAAACGTTATAGATGCAAAAAAACCCAAAAAGTTAAAAAAATACAAAAAAAAATGCAAAAAAATGAAAAAAATGCAAGAAAAAAATACAAACAAATGCAAAGAAAACGTTAAAAAAAAATACAAAAAACAAAGCAAAAAAAATGCAAAAAAATGAAAAAAATTCAAGACAAAAATACAAATAAACGCAAAGAAAACGTAAAAAAAATCAAAAAACAAAGCAAAAAAATGAAAAAAATGCAAGAAAAAAATACAAAGAAAACGTAAAAAAAATACGAAAAACAAATCAAAAAAATCAAAAAAATGCAAGAAAAAAATACAAACAAATGCACAAAAAGGTAAAAAAAATACAAAAAACAAAGCAAAAAAAATGCAAAAAAATGAAAAAAATTCAAGACAAAAATACAAATAAACGCAAAGAAAACGTAAAAAAAATCAAAAAACAAAGCAAAAAAATGAAAAAAATGCAAGAAAAAAATACAAAGAAAACGTAAAAAAAATACGAAAAACAAATCAAAAAAATCAAAAAAATGCAAGAAAAAAATACAAACAAATGCACAAAAAGGTAAAAAAAATACAAAAAACAAAGCAAAAAAAATGCAAAAAACTGAAAAAAATTCAAGACAAATATACAAACAAATACAAACAAATGCAAAGAAAACGTAAAAAAAAATCAAAAACAAAGCAAAAAAATGAAAAAAATGCAAGAAAAAAATACAAAGAAAACGTAAAAAAATACGAAAAACAAAGCAAAAAAATCAAAAAAATGCAAGAAAAAAATACAAACAAATGCACAAAAAAAGGTAAAAAAAATACAAAAAACAAAGCAAAAAAAATGCAAAAAAATGAAAAAAATTCAAGACAAAAATACAAACAAATGCAAAGAAAACATAAAAAAAATCAAAAAACAAAGCAAAAAAATGAAAAAAATGCAAGAAAAAAATACAAAGAAAACGTAAAAAAAATACGAAAAACAAAGCAAAAAAATCAAAAAAATGCAAGAAAAAAATACAAACAAATGCACAAAAAAGGTAAAAAAAATACAAAAAACAAAGCAAAAAAAATGCAAAAAAATGAAAAAAATTCAAGACAAAAATACAAACAAATGCAAAGAAAACGTAAAAAAAATCAAAAACAAAGCAAAAAAATGAAAAAAAATGCAAGAAAAAAATCCAAAGAAAACGTAAAAAAAATACGAAACACAAAGCAAAAAAATCAATAAAATGCAAGAAAAAAATACAAACAAATGCACAAAAAAGGTAAAAAAAAATACAAAAAACAAAGCAAAAAAATGAAAAAAATTCAAGACAAAAATACAAACAAATGCAAAGAAAACGTAAAAAAAATCAAAAAACAAAGCAAAAAAATGAAAAAAATGCAAGAAAAAAATCCAAAGAAAACGTAAAAAAAATACGAAAAACAAAGCAAAAAAAATGAAAAAAATGCAAGAAAAAAATACAAACAAATGCACAAAAAGGTAAAAAAAATACAAAAAACAAAGCAAAAAAAATGCAAAAAAATGAAAAAAATTCAAGAAAAAAATACAAAGAAAACGTAAAAAAATACGAAAAACAAAGCAAAAAAATGCAAGAAAAAAATACAAACAAATGCAAAAAAATACAAAAAAGAAAGCAAAAAAAATGCAAAAAAATGCAAGAAAAATGAGCTAAAAAATGTAAAAAAAGCAAAAAAGGTTTAAAAAGTGTTAAAATTGTAAAAAATCTTAAAAATATCTAAAAAAGTATTCGTGGATACTCGTCGGGAAAGTTTTCGGGCGATACAACCGATTTTTTATTTTTGACAGGTTACAGTTGGAGAAATAATTTTGACTATTCTGAATAGAGTTTTTCAAGGGCTTTCAAATGACGTATTGCATATCAAATTCCGTGAGATATTGCATCTGTCATTTTTTTATAGTGATACTTCCGTTTGACAGATGTCGTACAAAAACTAATGGGTTCTTCCGACGGGTAACCCAAACCCCTATACCAAATTTCAGCTTAATCGGATTAAACGTGTGGCCTCTATCGTGGAAAAATACACACACACAGACCGACAGATAGATTTCCATCTGGAAATGGTCTTAATCGTCTCAGGGCACCCAAAAATGGATATTTCCGTTTTTATCTCGAAATTTTTTTTTAGCTCGTTCACAATACTTTCCCTTCTAGGAGGTGGGTCGGGAAAGTAATAATAAATAAATTACAATTTAATCAACAAGAATTAGTGAAAAATATTTTCACAATTACAATTTGATAACTAGGAAATGTTTTTTTCTTGTTAGAAATATTATTAAAAGAAGGCTCGATTAAAAACCAGTTGCAGAATTTGTATAGGAAATTAATAAGTCTTGTAGAAGCGACCAGTGTAGAATTACGCTGATGATATGTGAAGAATGTCAAGAATGTCAAGAAGAGTTATGTCCTCCATCTGGAAGATTATTTATATTGAAATATCAGGTAGGCCGTTGTGAAGAGGTTACGAACAATTGAACGTCACATTAACCGTTACTGGAGGGCTCTAGACGGAAAAGACAAATAAAAGGTATTTAGTTTTGTGCAGAAATAGATGTCAAGGAATGACCTTTGTTTTGTATTAAACATTCCAAAAAAAAAAAAATAAGGGGGTAATCCCACCCAACTTTCCGAACACTCATAATAAAGTAATTGTTTAATCGATTATTTTAGTTTTTCTTCATCAAAATACATTAATAAAATTTTAGTTTACAAAAATTAAAAAAAATTAAATTTTATCTAAAATGAGGAAAATAGGACAAAAAAGGAAAAAATAACTACAAATAAGTACAAGTAAGGAAAAATTTGCAAAAATAAAGAAAACAGACTAATGGAAAACAAAAAAAAATAGAAAGATATAGAGAAAATAGTGAAAAATATAAGAAAAAAGAGAAAAGTAGTAAAAAATTGGAAAAAAACGGAAAAAAAAGAAAAAGGGTAAAATTGTGAAAAATAGAGAAATTTGCAAAAAATAATGAAAATTAGGGAAAAAAATTGGTCAAAATTGAGCAAAATGGGAAAATTTGGGAAAAATAATGAAAAGTGGGGAAAAATTGAAAAATAGTAAAAAATAGGAAAAATATCGAAAAATTGGAGAATAAATATGGGAAAAATAGTAAAATTTGCGAAAGAATAGGAAAAATCATTGAAAAATAGGAACAAATAGGAGGAAATTAAAAAAAGAAAGATAAAATAAGGAAATTAGAGATAAATACAGAAAAATAGGGAAATATATCTGAAAATAGTGAAACATAAAGAGAAAATAAGGAAAAATAGGAAAAAATAGATAATACTATAGGGACATATATACAAATAAGTAGGGAAAAAATGGGAAATATATTAAAAATAGAGAAAAAACAGGATAAAATATGAAAAAGCAGGAAAAAAGTAGGTAAAAAAATTGACAAAAATAGGAAAAAATCAAAAGAAATAATGACAAATATGGAAAATTAAACAAAATAGGAAAAATAAAAAAAAATAGAAAAAACAGATAAAAATATTTAATATTAGAAAATACTATGAATAAATAGGGAAAAAAGGTCCAAATAGAGAATAGGAAAAAAAAAGAACAAATAGAAAGAAATAAAAAAATGGGAAAATAATAGGGTAAAATAGGGAAATATGGGAAAAACTACTGAAAAATTTGGAAAATAGAACAAAATAGATAAAAACAGGAAATTTTTTTCCTTATTTTCCGTATTTTACAATTTTTTTTCTTTCACTTTTTCCCTGTTTTCTCATTATTCTGATGTTTTGTTTTTTTTTCTGGTTTTTTTTTTTTAAGTTTTTTTCTAATCTTTTCTAATTTTTTCGATGCTTTCTAATTTTTCCTCTTTTTATCATTGTTTCCTTTTTTTTCATATTTATTTTTTTTTCAATTGCTTTTTTTTTCTAATTTTTTTTAAATTTTTTCTCATTTTTCCTTATTCCTTTGATATTTTCCTATTTTTTTACAATTTTTTTGCCATTTTTTTTTGAGATTTTGTTGCGATTTATTTAAATTTTTGTTCGATTTTTTTCATATTTTTTTTATTTTTTTTCTTTTATTTACAATTGTTCCGGTTTTTGGTTGTTCTTTACGGGATTTTCCAACTTATTCCGTTTTTTTGCTATATAATTCGATATCTTGCATTTTGGCGTTTTTTCGTTTTTTTTATAATTTTTTTTTTTTTGAGGACAAAAAAATTTAATTTTTTGTTTATTTTGTTTATAATAATTACAATGTTAAATTGAAAGAGAATAAAATATTTTCTAAATTTAGATTTTTATATTACCTATCGAATGGTATAATCCCATTTTAATATCTTTAATGTTTTTAAAGTTATTCATTTGTTTTTTTAACTTATATTAAATTTAAAAAAAATTATGAATTCTACAATTTTTTGAATAAAATTTTGAAAAAAATCACAATTAAAGAGATTTTTACTACAAATTTAAGGGTTTTTTTTTTAATTTTTAATATTAATATTAACGTTAAAAAAAATAAAACCTATTTTTGAATAATTTTAATATCAATAAATAATTAATATCTCAAATCAATTTTATTCAAAATGAGAAACAGACCTTTTTTTTAGGGTTTCTTGATCAAAATGCATTAATAAAAGCAGTTTAAAAAACAAAACAAAATCAAATTTTTTGTCAAAAATTCATCCATTGAATTGTTTAAACTTTTTTTATTTTTTGCTATAACTTTTACAAATATTATGTTAAAATCATGAAATAATTTACACGCATAATACTTTTACATCCTTTTCGGATATGCTATTTACTTTTTTCATTTATTTTATACTTAGTGATAAATCGAAATTACAAAAAATTTAAAAAAATTCTTTATTTTGGCTATAATAATTACAATTCTAAATTCCAAGAAACTAAAATACATTTTAAATTTAAAGTTTTATATTATTTTTCGAATGGTCAAAATCCCATTTCAATAACTTTAATATTTTAGAAGTTATTTAATTTAGTTTAAAATCGTAATAAAATTTTGAAAAAAATTATAATTATAAAATTAATTATTACAAATTAAATATTTTTTTTAAATTTTTAATATTAAAATTTTACTAAAAAATAATAATTTAATAAAGATAAAAATTACTTAAAAATTAAAAAAAAAAACTAGCGGCGAAACTATGCGAAACTCGAAAAAAAAATAAAGACAAAATTTGTAGATAATTTTATGTTCTACAATTTTGATCTTATGTAATTTTTCACAAAAATCAATAATTTTGTCTCAAAATCTAAAAAAAAGTCGCAAATGTCTATATACATTAATTACACGCCCTCTAGCGGCGAAACTATGAGGAATTCAAAAAAACGGTAATGACAAAACGTGTAGAAAATTTTATGTTCTACAACTTTTATAGCCTGTAATTTTTCATAAAACTGCATTATTTTGGGTATTTAAGAAAAATATGAAAAAAATTACTTTTTGATAAATCTGGCAACAATGGCATACATTTTTGAAAATTTTAATTATTCGAAATTAAACTATAACGTATAAAAAATATATGTGTAAATCTTTATTGCCATCTTGTTTAGTAATGACGTCATCACTTATAGCAACTGTCACTTCCGGTTGTCCGATTAACTCCAAAATATATACTAGGCCGTCTTCTTGCTACCCTAAATATGTATATAAAATTTCATCTAAATCGGTTCAGCCGTTTAGACGCTATCGTGTTCACACATACAGACACACATACAGACAGACACACACACAGACAGACATCATGCTAAAAATGATATAAAAAGATTCAGGTGACCTCAAAACGTAAAGATCTGTTATTCGGAAAGTAAAAACTAGTCAAATTTAACACATTAACTGCCAATATTGTTTTTAAACAAGACATTATTTATTATTACTAACACTCCTTGAATCACCTTGTACTTACTTATGTGTCATACACGGAAATGCTAAAGTTATAAATAAATCAAAATTGCTCTATTAAAAATATAATTAAATTGTGGTGGGTTTTATATAAATTATTAGTTTTAATTGTAAATAAATATGTAAATTGTTTATTTACATAAAAAAAATAACATTGTCATTTTAAAATGGAATAACAATCACATTTTGTTCACTCTAAAAAATTAAAAAAATTACAATCAAATAAAAATCCGATCATAAAATATTATGCTTCCTATTACTTGATGGCGCAATGAGTACTAATTATAATTTTAATTATAAATTGAAAGTTTAAAATAAAAAAAAATACTGTTTCGTAATATAAAAATAGAATAATTCTTATTTTTTAACTAGTTATGTTTCACTTAAAAATTTCCAATTTTCTTTCTAAATTTGTGTCAGACTTCTGACTAAAATTTCCCCCCTACACTCTCA
The DNA here is from genome assembly GCA_963243735.1 of Neocrepidodera transversa. Taxonomy (NCBI): domain Eukaryota; kingdom Metazoa; phylum Arthropoda; class Insecta; order Coleoptera; family Chrysomelidae; genus Neocrepidodera; species Neocrepidodera transversa. Next base: position 1,627,103 of record OY725341.1, on the reverse strand, counting down.
ATTTTGTTACTTTTCTCCCAAATTACCCCTTTTTCTTAATTTTGTTTTTTTTTTTTCAATAAATTAATCCCTATTTGTCTCTTTTTTCAATAATTTTCATCTTTTTTCCCAATTTTTTCTTTATTCTTAAATTTGGTTTTTTCAGTAAATTACCAGTTTTTTCAGATAATTATTCCTTTTTCAGAAAGTTACCTCTTTTTTCAGAAATTACCTCTTTATTTCCTATTTTGCCTTTTTTCTTAAATTTGTCTTTTATCAATAAATTACTTCTTTTTCAGAAAATTACCCCTTTAGAAAATTATCCCTTTTTTCAGAAAATTACCACTATTTCAGAAAATTACCTCTTTTTCAGGAAACTACGTCTTTTTTCAAAATTTTGTATTCTTTCCCAACTTTGTCTTTTTTCTCAATTTTATCTTTTTTCCCAATTTTGTCTTTTTTTCTCTATTTTCTTAAATTTGTCCTTTTTTCAGTAAATTAGTCATTTTTCAGGAAATTATGTCTTTTTTCCCAATTTTATATTTTTTCTCAATTTTCTTAAATTTGTCTTTTTTCAGTAAATTACCCCTTTTTTTACTAAAATTACCACTTTGGAAAATTACCCCTTTTTCAGAAAATAATCCTTATTTCGGAAAATTACTCCTTTTTCAGGAAATGACCTATTTTTTCATACTTTTGTCTTTTTTCTCTTTTTTTTTAAATTTCTCTTTTTTCAATAAATTACCCCTTTTTTTTGAAAATTGCCCCTTTAGAAAATTACCCCTTTTTTCAGAAAATTACACCCATTTAAAAAAATTCCTCCTTTTTCAGGAAATTACGTCTTTTTTCCCAATTTTCTCATTTTCTCAATTTTCTTTATTCTTAAATTTGTTTTTTTTTTTCAATAAATTACCCCTTGTTTTTTGAAAATTGCCCCTTTAGAAAATTACCCCTTTAGAAAATTACCCCTTTTTTCAGAAAATTACACCTTTTTAAAAAAATTCCGCCTTTTTCAGGAAATTACATCTTTTTTTCCTAATTTTGTATTTTTTCTCAATTTTCTCTTTTTTCTTAAATTTGTCTTTTTTCAATAAATAACTCTTTTTTCAGAAAATGATCCATTTAGAAAATTACCCCTTTTTTCAGAAAATTACCCCTTTTTCAGAAAATTACCCCTTTTTTTCAGAAAATTACCCCTTTTTTCAGAAAATTACCACTATTTCAGAAAATTGCCCATTTTTTCAGAAAATTACCACTTTTTTGGGAAATTACGTTTTTTTACGAATTTTGTCTTTTTTCTCAATTTTCTCTTTTTTCTTAAATTTGTTTTTTTTTCAGTAAATTACCCCTTTTTCAGAAAATTACCCGTTTAAAAAGATTACCACCTATTTCAGAAAATTACCCCTATTTCATAAAATTACTTCTTTTTCAGGAAATTACGTCGTTTTCCCAATTTTGTCTTTTTTCTTAAATTTGTCTTTTTTTCAGTAAATTACCCTTTTTTTCAGAAACTTACCACTTTTTCAGAAAATTACCTCTTTTTCAGAAAATTAACTTTTTTTTAGGAAATTACCTCTTTTTTTTCCAATTTTATCTTTTTTTCCGAATTTTGTCTTTGTTCCCAATTTTCTCTTTTTTCTTAAATTTGTTTTTTTTTCAGTAAATTGCCCCCTTTTTCAGAAAATTACTCTTAGAAAATTACCCCTTTGTTCAGAAAATTACCCTTTTTTTCAGAAAATTACCACCATTTCCGGAAATTACGTATTTTTTTAAATTTTTTCGGTAAATTACCCCTTTTACAGAAAATTACCTCTTTTTCAGAAAATTACTCATTTTTCAAGTAAAATTACCCCTTTTTCAGGAAATTACCTCTTTTTCGCACAAACAATAACAACATATTACTTAATTTTCATTTTACACATAATAATAATTTTGTATTAAACATATGATAAAAAAATATAATATTTACTTTCTCGATAATTTACCACCATCATACTTTTTCAGTATTAAGTTAAATTAACTAAATTAATATATTATTAATAAAAATTAAATTTTAAATTCGTCCAATACATTACCCAACTCTTCTTTGACAGAGAACGAAAAAAAAAATAAGAATGTCATGCCTGACAAAAACCAAAAGCAATAAATTAAAATTTATTGAGCAAAAATCTAAACAAAGGACATCCTGTCGCTAGGGAAATGATAGATTTTTTTCCAATAAAAATTTATGTGAGAAAATCTTGGAGAAAAAGGAAAAGAAAAACAGTTTCGTCTGACTTTTTATTGAATGTTACATTATATAAGTCGGTCTAGAAATTGGGATTTATAAGAGAATCAGTATTAATACATTAAATACTTTATTTCTCTTCAAGGCTAAATATGTACTTTTTCTAATAATCCCTGAATAGTTCGTGCATAAAAATATCCCTGCCCACTCCTCTCATTTAAACAGATTTAAGTGCAAATGCAAAAAAAAAACCAAGACATTCCTACAGCTGTTCGATATCATATTTATGCAAAATTAAATGCAAAAATTTATTTAATACCATTAATGAATCATTCATTACCAACAGATTATCATTAATAATTTTATTATGCAATGCATACTTGATAAATCATATTATAATAAAAGTCCTGTAATTTTGTGTCAAATTATCATAAAAAAGTTATTTTTTATAATACACACGTGCAAAAATCAAGTAATTAGTTGAACCTAGAACGATGAAAAGTATTGAATAAATTCATTGTCGTACAAAAAACTGCTAAATAGAGTAATTTTCAATAGACCAGCGGCGGAACACTAAAGAATTCATCCGGTCTCTCAGAGCTGAAGTCGAAACTTTCCTGCGATATAATAAAAAATAAACGAAAATATTCCAATGGGATTTTTTTATATAAATAAATCTAGAAAGCTAAGAATATTCAATAGCTGTGACAGACGGACAGACAGACACTTTGCTTCGCTACTTAATAATGAATCAATAATAAAAAATAACGTCAGTGGCATGTAGTGAATCAAAAAAAATATAAAACCAGTGGCGGCTCCTCAGCCTACTCACCAATTTATCCAGCAAATAGCACCAGAAATATTTTGTTGATCATTCTTCATTTTATTTAGTGTTTTTCTAATAATTTTTAAAATTTTACAATTAATTTCCCGTTCTTAGTAATTATTTTTGAATCTGAGGCTAGATTCTGCAAACTCTGTATATATCTCAAACCCCAAACACGTGTTGCTCAACACCAGTCCAATGGCTAAATACCATAAAAAATACCTGAAATGGCAACACTCTCAGTAGGTTAGACTATAGCTGCCTTTTTTTCAGTTCAGTACGCACGCGCCAAAAAAATAATAAAAAACAAAAAACGAACAAAACAACATTTTTGGCAAGAGAAACTCTATACTTTCACGTTGGTTCTTGATGGGCAACACTCTCAGTAGGCTAGACTCTAGCTGCCTTTTTTCAGTTCAGTACGCACGCGCCAAAAAAATAAAAAACAAAAAACGAACAAAAATCATTTTTGGTAAGAGAAACTCTATACTTCCACGTTGGTTCTTGCTGGGCAACACTCTCAGTAGGCTAGACTCTAGCTGCCTTTTTTTCATTTTAGTACGCACGCGCCAAAAAAAATAAAAAAACAAAAAACGAACAAAAAAACATTTTTGGTAAGATAAACTCTATACTTCCACGTTGGTTCTTGCTGGGCAACACTCTCAGTAGGCTAGACTCTAGCTGCCTTTTTTTCATTTTAGTACGCACGCGCCAAAAAAAATAAAAACAAAAAACGAACAAAAAAACATTTTTGGTAAGAGAAACTCTATACTTAAACGTTGGTTCTTGATGGGCAACAATTAATATTGTCACTGAAGTAGCTGGTACAAAAAGTACATTTTTACAAAAACGTCCAGCCTCCTCTCTTAAAAAGTTCTCGAGCCGGCACTGTATAAAATAGCCAATTCTTTGGATTATCTACCGAAATTTTAATTTTTATTTTCACAAAAATTATTACCAGTGAAATAAAATATTTGTTAATTAATTTCTAGTTCATTTAAGAAACTGCAATAAATTAACCAAAATTAAAGCTAATAATAAGTAACTTCGTCCAATGTGCTAAACATTGTAAAATTAACACTTAAATAAAATGCATATTTGTGTTAAATGCAATCTTTGTAAACATTTATGAATTTAACACGTTAAACAAATAAATAATTATAAGAAAAAAAATGATCTATTACGAACTGGGAAAAGCCAGATACTCATAAAAATAGTATATTTACAATGATTTATGCTAAAAATTGGTAATTTGTCAGATTATTGTAAATTATCGAGAAATTATGAAAAATATGATTATAATTTTTAGAAAAATCAATAGTAGACCAAAAATAAATTTAAATTAATACAATATTTGATATTTGTTAATTAATATATTTTTATCCATTTATTAGTTATACAATTTTGGTTTAGAAAATTAAAAAAAAAATATACCCCATAAAAAATTATATGTATGTTTATGTGTAAATCCAAAATAGTAAAAAATAATCAATAATTGTAATTCTAAGGATAATTTATATTTTTTCTAGCATTAGAAAACAATATTTTAATTCAAATTTCTAGTTTACATATTGTTTAACCCCTGTAACAAAAAAACTATTAACGTTATAAAAACGTGCTAAGTGTGGTTGGAAAGAGAAAAGAATATACTATAAATGTGATTTTTTTCAAAATTTTAGATAAAAAATTGTGTTTATGAGAATAGGGAGAGACACAATTTTTCTTAATTTGGTCTCTCCCTATTCTCAAGGTCGCAATTTTTGCTTAAAAATTTTAAAAAAATGTCCACTTATACTATTTTTTGTTCTCTTTTTAATGGTATTAAGCTTATTTTATTATATTTTTTATTTATCTTGTTATGGGATATTAAAGGGGGTTTGTTCTCTTCCTATAAAAATATGTTATATCTACGCCCATGCTAAACGTAAATTATTAGTAAAATGTAGAATTGTAGTTTTTGCAATTAATAAATCGTGAAAATACTTGAAATTTTGATATTTTCTAGCTACTAACGGTTTCTTTTTTATCCGTTATTTTTTCTCTATACACTTTTGTATTAAAGGTTAAAAAAAAAATCATACCCCATAAAAAAATTATATGTCCGTTCATGCATAAATATAAAATAGTAATAAATGATTAAATTATAATTTTATGTGTAATTTATATTTTTTCTATCATTAGAAACAATATTTTAATTTAAATTTTTAGTTTACATATTGTTTCACCCCTGTAACACAAAAACTATTGAAGTTATAAAAACGTGCTTGGTGTAGTTGGAAAGAAAAAAAAAATATACTATAAATGTGATTTTTTTTAAAATTTAACATAAAAAAATGTGGGTATGAGAATAGGGAGAGACCACAATTATAAGGATTTTTAATTTTTCTTACTTTGGTCTCTCCCTATTCTCAAGGTCACAATTTTTGCTTAAAAATTTTGAAAAAATTTCCACTTTTATTATTTTTTATTTTCTTTTCAAAGGTATTAAGATTATTTTATTATATTTTTTAATTATCTTGTTATGGGATATTGTAGGGGTTTTGTTCTCTTCCTTTAATAAAATGTTATTTCTACGCCCATGCTAATCATAAATTATTATTAAAATGTAGAATTGTGGTTTTTTTAATGAATAAATTGTTAAAATTTTATACTTTTTTAGTGACTTATGGTCTCTTTGTTATTATTTTAATTTTTTCTCTATAAAATTTTGTATTAAAAAATTTGAAAAAATTCATACCCCATAAAAAAATATATGTCCGTTCATGTATAAATACAAAATAGTAATAAATGATTAAATTATAATTTTATGGCTAATTTATATTTTTTCTATCATGAGAAATAATATTTTAATTTAAATTTTTAGTTTGCATATTGTTTCACCCCTGTAACAAAAAAACTATCAACGTTGCAAAAACGTGCTTAGTGTAGTTGGAAAGAGAAAAAAATTTACTATAAATTTGATTTTTTTTTAAATTTTACATAAAAAAATGTGGGTATGAGAATAGGGAGAGACCACACTTATAACGATTTTTAATTTTTTTTACTTTGATCTCTCCTTATTCTCGAGGTCGTAATTTTGGCTTAAAAATTTTGAAAAAATTTCCACTTCTATTATTTTTTATTTTCTTTTTAATGGTATTAAGCTTATTTTAATATATTTTTTATTTATCTTGTTATGGGATATTAATAGGGTTTTTTCTCTTTCTTTAATTAAATGTTATATCTACGCCCATGCTAATCATAAATTATTATTAAAATGTAGAATTGTGATTTTTTTAATGAATAAATCGTTAAAATTTTATACTTTTTTGGTGACTTATGGTCTCTTTGTTAATGTTTTTATTAGTATTTTTTTCTCTGTAAAATTTTGTATTAAAAAATTTGAAAAAATTCATACCCCATTAAAAAATTATATGTCCGTTCATGTATAAATACAAAATAGTGGTTAATGATTAAATTATAATTTTATGGTTAATTTATATTTTTTATATCATTAGAAACAACATTTTAATTAAAATTTCTAGTTTACATATTGTTTCACCCCTGTAACACAAAAACTATTGAAGTTATAAAAACGTGCTTGGTGTAGTTGGAAAGAGAAAAAAAATATACTATAAATGTGATTTTTTTTTAAAATTTTACATAAAAAAATGTGGGTATGAGAATAGGGAGAGACCACAATTATAAGGATTTTTAATTTTTTTTTACTTTGGTCTCTCCTTATTCTCAAGGTCGCAATTTTTGCTTAAAAATTTTGAAAAAATTTCCACTTATTTTATTCTTTATTCTCTTTTCAAGTGTATTAAGCTTATTTTAATATATTCTTTATTTATCTTGTTATGGGATATTAAAGGGGTTTTGTTCTCTTCCTTTAATAAAATGTTAGATCTACGCCCATGCTAATCATAAATTATTATTAAAATGTAGAATTGTAGTTTTTTTAATGAATAAATCGTTAAAATACTTAAAATTTTATACTTTTTTAGTGACTTATTGTTATTATTTTAATTAGTAATTTTTTCTCTATAAAATTTTGTATTAAAAAATTTGAAAAAATTCATACCCCATAAAAAAATATATGTCCGTTTATGTATAAATACAAAATAGTAATAAATGATTAAATTATAATTTTATGGCTAATTTATATTTTTTCTATCATGAGAAATAATATTTTAATTATAATTTTTAGTTTACATATTGTTTAACCCCTGTAACAAAAAAACTATCAACGTTGCAAAAACGTGCGTAGTGTAGTTGGAAAGAGAAAAAAATTTACTATGAATGTGATTTTTTTTAAAATTTTACATAAAAAAATGTGGGTATGAGAATCGGGAGAGACCACAATTATAAGGATTTTTAATTTTTTTTTACTTTGGTCTCTCCTTATTCTCAAGGTCGCAATTTTTGCTTAAAAATTTTGAAAAAAATTCCACTTTTATTATTTTTTTTTTCTTTTCAATGGTATTAAGCTTATTTTAATATATTTTTTATTTATCTTGTTATGGGATATTAAAGGTGTTTTGTTCTCTTCCTTTAATTAAATGTTATATCTACGCCCATTATAAACATAAATTATTGTTAAAATGTAGAATTGTAATTTTTGCAATTAATAAATCGTGAAAATACTTAAAATTTTAAACCTTTTTAGTTACTTACGGTCTCTTTGTTAATGTTTTTATTAGTATTTTTTTCTCTGTAAAATTTTGTATTAAAAAATTTGAAAAAATTCATACCCCATTAAAAAATTATATGTCCGTTCATGTATAAATACAAAATAGTAGTTAATGATTAAATTATAATTTTATGGGTAATTTATATTCTTTCTAGCATTAGAAGCAATATTTGAATTAAAATGTCTAGTTTACATATTGTTTCACCCCTGTAACAAAAAAACTATTAACGTTAAAAAAACATGCTTAGTGAAGTTGAAAAGAGAAAAAAATTTACTATAAATGTGATTTTTTTCAAAATTTTAGATAAAAAATTGTGGTTATGAGAATAGGGAGAGACCACAATTATAAGGATTTTTTCATATTACTTCTGTTGGTCTCTCCCTACCCTCAACATCGCGATTTTTACTTAAAAAAATTGAAAAAAATTTCTACTTATAATATTTTTTATTATCTTTTTAAAGGTATTATGCTCTTTTTAATATATTTATTAGTTGTCTTGTTATGGGATATAAAATGCAATTTTACCCTATAGGTATGAACATAAATTTTTATTAAAATAAAAGCTTTAGTTAATATTTATAAGATTTTAGTACATATCGATTGTAGAAAAAAAAATCTAAATTGTAACACAAAGAAAAAAAAAAGAAAGTTTTTCGCAAAAATAAATTAAATCAAAATAAACAATGAGCCACCTGATGTTTTTGTAAAAATAAACACTATCGATATTCGATTTTAACACAAACTTCAGTAAACTTGGATATTTATACGTCTAGTAAAACATTTACTACGAAAAAAAAAAGAAGAAACGTGCACGTAGTATAAAAATTTTTTTTTATATATATAAACTGACTAGGTCAAAAATATATCGTTACCGACCAGATGTTGTTTAAAATATAAAATTATCCAGATTTTCATTACCAATATACAGGATGTTAAATACAAGAAAATATTTTTTTTATATATATAAAATGTTATAGCTCCACGTTGCAAATGCCACTTAATTTATTATATTTCATGGGTACAACTTTGTTTAATTTAAGAAAAATTCAATTGGGGGTTTTGAGTCCGGTTCTGCGACAAAAGAGCTTCAACGTCTGAAGGCTTTATATGTGTCAGTACAAAACGTAAATACTTCAACAAATTGTTAATGTTGATTTATTTTATTTTCAAAAGTCAAGGCAGGTCATGGAAAAAATGCGGTACTAAAATGAGGTAACATTCACGCCTCGGAAAATAATTCGAATGGTACAAAAATATTACCCCGTTTCCCCATTTTTTAGTACCACGTAATAAATTTTAAATAAAGAATAAACCTAGATAATATTAATTTTCCTAAAAAATTTTAATTTGGTAATATTGTTTTCCCCTTTTTATATAACTCATTTTAAACATTTGTATTATAGGCCTGATGATGTATTAGTATTTCCGAAACTAGTTACCAACTCCTAACTATATCATTAAATAATTTTGTGGTACTACACTTTGAATTTTATTCTTTCATTTAAGATTATGAATATCCTTTTTGATCAAAAATATGAAAAGTTAAAAGTAAATAAAAATGAGAGGGTAATCCCACCCAATTTTCCGAACACTCTTAGTAAAATAATTGTTTAATCGATTATTTTTGTTTTTCTACATCAAAATACATTAATACAGGTTTTCTGGATCAAAATTTGTTTAAAAAACGAAAAAAAAAATCAAATTTTTTATCAAAACAGATCAGAAAAAAAAACTTAAAAAAATAAACAGAAAAATGAGAAAAAATTAGAGAAATCGAAAAAATCTGAGAAAATAGGAAAGATAACACGAAATATTGGAAAATCAGAGAATGTTGACAAAAAAAATGAAAAATAATTGTAAAGTACTAAAAAAACGGAAAAATCAAAAATTTTTAAAAACAAACAAAAAATACGGAAAAAATAGCAAAAAAACACTAAAAATCACAAGAAACGAAAAAATCACAAAAAATTATAAAACGGCAAAAATTTTGGAAAAAAATCGTACAAAACATTAAAAAAAAAACCGAAAGAATTGAAATTAATCGAAAAAACATCAGAAAAAAAAGTAGAAAAAAACCAAAAACAGAAAAATGGGAAAAAACCGAGAATAAATTAGAATAATCGAAAAATTGGAAAAATCAGAAAATATTGGGAAAAAAAAAGAAAAAAAAACTTCTAAAATACGGAAAAAACGGAAAAATCAGAAAAAATCAAACAATTTAATACAAAAAATACAGAAAAAGATGCAAAAAACGAAAAAAAACTTGAAAAAGTCATAAAAAATTGAAAAATCTCAAAAATTTGGAAGAAAAAAACACAAAACAACCGAAATAAATTGTAAAAATTCAAAAGAATTGAAATAAATCGAAAAGAATCGGAGGAATAACGAAAAAATGAGAAAAAATCTGAAAACAAAAAAAAAATAGAAAAAAAAACCGCAACAAGGAGAAAGAATCGGAAAAAAACAAGAAAAAGAAACGATAAAAAAATTAGAAAAAAAAACAAAAAAAAATAGAAAAAATTAAAGAAATTACAAAAAAAATTGAAAAAATCTGAGAAATAAGAAAACAATGAGAAAATCAGAAAAGAAATAGAAAAAAAAACAAAAAAATGAGAAAAAAACGAGAAAATAAGGAAAAACCAAAAAAAATCGTTATAACTTTTACAAATACTATGTTAAAATTATGAAATAATTTACACACATAGTACTTTTCGATCTTTTTCGAATATGCTATTTACATTTTTCATTTATTTTATACTTATTGATAAATCGAAATTACAAAAAATTTAGAAAAAATTCTTTATTTTATAATTACAATTCTAAATTCTAAGAAACTAAAATCCATTTTAAATTTAGTTTTATATTATCTTTCGAATGGTGAAAATCCCAGTTCAATAACTTTAATATTGTAGAAGTTACTCAATTTAGTTTAAAATCATAATAAAATTTTAAATGTTTCTTAGCCAATTTTTAAAAAATTCCACAATTTTTGTAATAAAATTTTGAAAAAAATTATAATTATAAAATTAATTATAAAAAATTTTAATATATTTTTTTAAATTTTCAATATTAAAATTTAACTAAAAAATAATAATTTAATAAAGATAAAAATTGCTTAAAAATTAAAATAACAACTAGGGGTGAAACTATGCGGAACACGAAAAAAAAGTTTAGATAATATTTGTATAAAATTTTATGTTCTACATCTTTCATATCTTGTAATTTTTCATAAAAATGCATTATTTTGGCTATTTAAGAAAAATATGAAAAATAAATACTTTTTGATAAATCTGGCAACAATGTCAAAAGTTTTTGAAAATTTTAATTATCAAAAATTAAACAATAACGTATAAAAAATATATGTGTAATACTTTATTGCTATCTTGTTTAGTAATGACGTCATCACTTATAGTAACTGTCACTTCCGGTTGTCCGATTAACTCCAAAATCTATACAGGTTGTCTCCTTGCTACCCTAAATATGTATATAAAATTTCATTTAAATCGGTTCAGCCGTTTAGGCGCTATCGTGTTCACACACACACACAGACACACACACCCACACACACACAGACAGACATCATTCTAAAAATGGTATAAATGGATTCAGGTGACCTGAAAACGTAAAGATTCGTTAAAATCTGGGTATGGTTAAAATATCATGATCGCAATACTTTCCTTCTATACAACTCTGTTGTTCGGAAAGTAAAAAATACTGGAAACACCCCTGTTCTAATTTCATTAAAATAATCATTATTATTTTTATTTTAATATATTTAAGTTAGTATATTTGAATATTCATGATCGTTTTCTACACTTGTAGTCAAATGTCACCATCAATCATCAGTTAGTCGCCCCGACCAAAATTTGTCTTCTGGGATTAGGAAGTGAAATATATAAATTTTTATATTTTTTTTGCACTTGAAAAAAGTGTTTGAATGCTACAATAAGGATTACGCAACTGAATCGGTATTTTATGGCATTTTTCTAGTCCATTTACGGAAAATGCTACTTCAAAGAAATAATTATCTGATACCGTGTATAGTAATCCAATTAACAATTAAATTTAATAGCACTTATTAAAAAATAATCTACTATAAAAATACGTTTCACGTGTAACGATGATTCTTTTTTATATTAAAGTTACTTCCCAAATAAAAATTAATAAATCCAGTTTTTTATTTATCCATAAGAATTGTTATAGTATGTTTTCAATGTATAAATAGATTATTTACTAACCTTTAAACACACTAAAGCCTTGACCTAATCCTCTCCTTTTCTCCATTTTTTTTTTAACTTCTTCCTATCTATACATACAAGTAACATACGCACCCCATACCGCCTTGTGACGTACTGCTTTAGAGGACGCCACAAGTAAGTACTTAGACCAACCTTGTCCAATTAAAGAAGAGCTAGATACTGTATAAGCAGAACCACTATATAATAGTACTGAATATATAGTAGGCTCTACTTTAATTGTCTTTCTTGTATCGGGGTACCAAACATTCTGGTGGAACCAAATTATTAATTATAATTACAATAAAATTACAATTTGCAGCTATCGGGAACACCTGTAAATAAATATATTCATCTTGGCGTTACAGGGCTTAGAAGATAATACCTAAAATTTAATATTATTTTTAACTAATTGTATTTAATTTGAATCTGATTAGTTTGGTGTAAGCAATAATTTTTAATATTCTATATATTTAAAAATTCTCTAATATAACGTATTAATTTGAATTTTACTGAAACTATAATTGACAGTTATATTTTTACTAGTTATTTTATATTCCCTGTTCAAGGCCTGTTTTGCCGAAGAATGATCGCTGAAGTCCTTGGCTGGTAGAAAAAGAAAACCTAAAAATATGTTTCACCAAATAAAATATCTAAATATTCGTTCAAATAATTAATAATTTGGTAACACCCCAAATCGTACCTTCCTACCTTTTTTTACATGCAGCAACTCACTTTCATTTATCTGTAACAACGAAAACAGTCAATTTAATACTATATAGAAAAAAATTTCCTGTCCCAAAAACCTCCATATCCCAATTTTAAATAAAATAATTGGTCTTTAATCACATATCTGTTCCGACATCTTGGAGCCACCATCTTGAATGTATTAATTTTAACAACAAATTATTAATATACGGACCCCAAAAGCCCTACATACCAATTTTGAACAAAATCGGATTATAATCACAAATTTGGTCCGCCATCTTGGAACCACCATCCTGAATGTATGAATTTTATTAACAAATTCATAATATACGACCCGAAAAAGCCCCACATACCCATTTTGAATAGAATCGCTACATAATCACAAATCTGGTCCGCCATCTTGAATATGTTTATTTTATCAACAAATTCATAATCTGCGACACCAAAATACCCCACATAACAATTTTGAATAAAATAGGTCTATAATCACAAATCTGGTGCTCCATCTTGGAGCCACCATCTTGAATGTATGAATTTTAACAAATTCATAATCTACGACCCTAAAACCCCCTACATACCAATTTTGAACAACATCGGTTTATAATCACCAATTTGGTCCGCCATCTTGGAGCCGTCATCTTGGAGCCGCCATCTTGAATATATGAATTTTAACAACAAATTCATAATCTACGACCCCAAAACCCCCCACATACCAATTTTGAATAAAATCGATGTATAATCATAAATCTGGTGCGCCATCTTGGAACCGCCATCTTGAATATAATAATTTTAACAACAAATTCATAATCTACGACCCCAAATTCCGACACATACCAATTTTGAACAAAATCGGTCTATAATCAGAAATCTGGTCCGCCATCTTGGAGCCACCATCTTGAATGTATTACTTTTAACAACAAATTCATAATCTGCGACCCTAAAACCTCCCACATAACAATTTTGAACAAAATCGGTCTATAATCATAAATCTGGCGCACCATCTTGGAATCGCCATCTTGAATATAATAATTTCAATAACAAATTCATAATCTACGACCCCAAAATCCCCCACATACCAATTTTGAATTAAATCGGTCTATAATCACAAATCTTAGAACCGCCATCTTGAATATATTAATTTTAACAACAAATTTATAATCAACGATCCCAAATTCCCACACTCCAATTTCGAACAAAATCGGTCTATAATCAGAAATCTGGTCCGCCATCTTTGAGCCGCCATCTTGAATACATTAATTTTAACAACAAATTCACAATCTACGACCCCAAATTTCCATAGACTCCAATTTTGAACAAAATCTGTCTATAATCAGAAATCTGGTCCGCCATCTTGGAGCCGCCATCTTGAATATATTAGTTTTAACAACAAATTCATAATCTACGACCCCAAATTCGCATAGACTCCAATTTTGAATAAAATCCGTCTATAATCACAAATCTGTTGCGCCATCTTGGAACCGCCATCTTGAATATATTAATTTTAACACTAAATTCATAATGTACAACCCCAAAACCCCCCACATACCAATTTGGAATAAAATCTGTCTACAATCACAAATCTAGTACGCCATCTTTGAGCCGCCATCTTTAATACATTAATTTTAACAACAAATTCACAATCTACGACCAAAAAATTTCCATAAACTCCAATTTTGAACAAAATCGGTCTATAATCAGAAATCTGGTCCGCCATCTTTGAGCCGCCATCTTTAATACATTAATTTTAACAACAAATTCACAATCTACGACCCCAAATTTCCATAAACTCCAATTTTGAACAAAATCGGTCTATAATCAGAAATCTGGTCCGCCATATTTGAGCCGCCATCTTGAATATATTAATTTTAACAAAAAATTCATAATCTACAAATTTAGGACATCCTGTATAATAAAAATATTTTTTTATTGTTTATTTTAGATATTCTGTCGCATTAGCAATATTAAATTATTTTATCATTGGAATAAAAGTTTTTTTTTAAGTCTGGCAACAACGCTTAATTTCTACTCTTTCCAAGAAAAAGATGGCGGATGGTGGAAATTGTTTAATAAAATAATTCTGCTGTATCAGATTTGTAATAATAATATTAATAACAATAAAAATAAATAATTTTCTTTATCATTAGCCGAGTAACTAATTATAAAAAATAAACGAAAATTAAGACTGGTTATAATGACATTTTACGTATGTATCAATTTTTGTATGTGCAATAAGTTTTTATGATTTAAAACATTACATGCAAATTTTTAATTACCTGTAATTCTTATTTGTATCACTAAATTCATATTTATAACACTAAACACTTTTATTCTTATTATTATACAGTAAAAATATTGTAACAAATATACACTATAACTTTTTTTAAGCTTTGTTAATACCTGTCAGTGCTGTCAGTATTCCAAAGCCCACCTGCGAGAATCGGATATCTAGAAACATATTCCAGATTATGCGCATGCGTCGCTTCAAATATTCCACGTATATAATTTTATTTTATGAAATAAATGTAAAAATAAATGCAATATTTTATTAAATAACCTTGGGTTGATTTGTATAATTTTTATTCTAAATAATCATAAAAAGCTTATTCTGACGCATGCGCGTAGTATTGGAATATGTCTCCAGATAACTCCACCTTAACTACTATTAATTTTGTGTCTAGAAGACTTGGAATTAGGTACAGTTTTTATAAAAAAAATGTAAATAATTTTTGAACGCGTTAATGTATTAACATGAAATTTTCACCATTTTTTAAGACCCTCTAGTACTACGTTTTGATAAAAAATGAACTTAATCGGAAAATGTAAAATCCGGGTTTTCCGGGTTTTTCTCACTTTTTTCGAGTTTCACAGAAAAGACACTACAGGTCGTATTTTTTAATGAAACATTTCCATATTTCGTGTAAGTATAGTATAAAGGACTGTCATGAAGCTGTTTAAAAAAAAAGAATAATTAGAAAATTCTTTGTGGGGTTTTCCGGGTTATTTTTCCTAAAAGTCATAATTTTTAAAAATCGATATTTGTGAAACCATGAAAGATATTCAAAAAATAAAAACACAAAAATGTAGAGATTATATAGCTCAAAAAGTTTTATTTCAACTATTTTCTGGAAAATGACAATGTCTGTCTGTCTGTCTGTCTGTCTGTAGTTGTCGGCTGAAGCTTAAAAACCTCATAACTTTCAAACGCTTCAATGTATCAACATAAAATTTTCACCATTTATTAAGGCCCACGAGTATAACATTTTATTAGAAAATGAGCAGAAGCGGAAAATGGGAAATCAGGATTTTCCGGATTTTTCCAACTTTTTTTCAAGTTTGACAAAAACACGCTACAGGTCGTAGTTTTTCATTAAACCTTTTCAAATTTTGTGGAAATATAGCATAAAGTACTATTATGAAGCTTATTAAAAATTGGAAAAATTTGGAAATTTTTTTGTGGGATTTTCCGGGTTATTTTTCCTAATAAGTCATATTTTTTAAAAAAATATATGTGTGAAACCGTGAAAGATATTTAAAAAATAAAAATACAAAAATGTGGAGATTAAATAGTTCAACAAGTCTTTTTTAAATTATTTTCCGGAAAATAACAATGTATGCCTGTCTGTTTGTATGTTTAGGTCTACATAGCTTAAAAACCTCATAACTTTCGAATGCTTCAATGTATCAACATGAAATTTTCACCATTTTTTAAAACCCACGAATATAACATTTTGTTAGAATATGAGCAGAAGCGGAAAATGGGAAATCAGGATTTTCCGGATTTTTCCAACTTTTTTTCAAGTTTGACAAGAAACACGCTACAGGTCGTAGTTTTTCATTAAACCTTTTCAAATTTTGCGGAAATATAACATAAAGTACTATTATGAAGCTTATTAAAAATTGGAAAAATTGGAAATTTTTTTGTGGGTTTTTCCGGGTTTTTTTTCCTGAAAAGTCATATTTTTTAAAAATTTATATCTGTGAAACCGTGAAAGATATTTAAAAAATAAAAATGTAGAGATTGAATGGTTCACCAAGTCATTTTTGAACTATTTTCCCGAAAATAACAATGTATGCCTGTCTGTTTGTATGTTTAGGTCTGCACAGCTTAAAAACCTCATAACTTTCGAATGCTTCAATGTATCAACATGAAATTTTCACCATGTTTTAAGACCCACTAGTATAACATTTTGATGGAAAATGAGCAGAAACGGAAAATGGGAAATGGGAGTTTTCCGGGTTTTTCTAACTTTTTTCGAATGTCGTGAAAGGATACTGTTGCGAATCCTATTAAAAATCGAAATAATCCGGAAATTTTTTGTGGGTTTTTCCGGATTGTTTTTCCGAAAAAAAAGTAATTTTTAAAAATCAATATCTGTGAAACTGTGCAAGATATTCAAAAAATAAAAACACAGAAATATAGGGATTGAATATCTCAAAAATGAAAATTTACTTTTTGTGTTTTTGGATATTTGGTAACTATTTTGTATTAATCATTAAAAAAAAAATCTTCAATATTAAAATATTTGTACTTGTGAAATTGCGTGTTTCCTTCAGATTAAAAACAGACCTTGTAACGAGATTACGAGAAAGAAAACGTAAATTCCACACATTTTAATAATTTCATAAAATTTATTAAAAATAATAAACCTATCAGTAAAAATCAAGTGTTAATAGAGACAACAGAGATTAGTGCTCTATTGATAAAGCTACTGCGCACATTTAAAATCAAATTATTATTAAAAAAAAAAATATAAAGAACGAATAAAAATAAAGTAGGTGGAATTTGGAAGTATCTGAAATTGTGACGCAACATGGGCAAGTATTTCACCTGAGGCAAGACGGCGTATAGAGAGTCCTTGCCAGAGGCTACTTTATCTCGAACTCAGACTTGGGTTATAACTACAAGCGACTGCCCTAGCACTCTCTTAAACAAGTTGTACAAGACAGAACCGAATCGGCTAGTATACCCTCTAGCATCTGTATAAATAATAAAATTAAAATAAAACAAAACTTTTAAGATCAGTGAGTACGAATTAATTTAAACTAGTTGCTAGTAGATGGCGAGATGAGTACTAATTTGTCACATAGCAATTAAAATGTATAACTGTCTACCCCCACATTATAAAAATCTTTCAATTAAAAGATTTATAACCTCTGTAAAAAAAATTCTAATTGAAAAAACTTTTTGTGAATATTCGGATTTTTTTTTTTTTTTTTTTTTTTTTTTTTTTTTTTTTTTTTTTTTTTTTTTTTTTTTTTTTTTTTTTTTTTTTTTTTTTTATATATATACCTCTTTTGTCTTTTTAAATTGTACTTGACAACCTCGAATGTATACTACATAGTTTGGGCAATAAATTTATTTATTATTTATTTATTTATTTAAAAAAATTCTGGTTTTAATTGAATTTTATAATACGATTTGTTCTTCACAAGTAATTTAGTAGAAACACTTTCCAAATCTTTGTATTGTATATTGAATATATAAACAAAAATCATGCTCAGTAGCAATAGCAAAATGACACTTCGTTTCGCCCTAATCGGCTTTTATTGTTCGTTAACTTGAAAGTTTGATTATTTATCACTGTGAACAATGTGGTCTAGTGGTAGAGTGTAGACGTTACATATGAAAGTTACAGGTTAGAATCCTGATATATATTTTTTTTTACGAAATAAATGTTCCCTCTTTTCTCTCAAATGCTGTTAATTTTTTTGTCCGAAATTTTTCCTCTTTTCACTTTTCTGAAAATACCCCCTTTTTTCTAAAATTACCCCTTTTTTTTAAATTACCCCTTATCTTCGTCATAAGGCCTCTTCCTTCAAAATTTCCCCTCTTTTCTTTCAAATACTGTAACTTTTTATCTCAAATTTCCCCTCTTTTCTCTTTTTGTCACTTTTTCTTGAAATTACCCAGTTTTTTCAAAAATTACCCCATTTTTTTCTTAAAATTACTCCTTATTTTTCATTTTTGTTATTTTTTCTCAAATTTCCCCTCTTCCTCCTAAATTTCGCCTCTTTTCTTTCAAATTTTCGAATTTTTTTTGTCTAAAATTTCCCCTCTTTTCTTTCAAATTTTGTCACTTTTTTTCTTGAAATTACCCCGTTTTCCCATTTTTTTCTAAAACTATCCATTTTTTCTCATTATTGTCAGTTTCTGTCAAATTTCCACTTTTTTTCGATAAAGTCATTTTTTTGATTAATTATTTTCTTCGTTCCCCTATCTTTCCCCCCTTACCACTCCATTGGTACTGATTGAAAGGGAGAGGGAGAAAATTGAAAATAAAAAACAAAGATTATATATAAAAAAATTATGGAAAAAGTTTGAAACTAAAAAAGTAGGGGAA
Source organism: Neocrepidodera transversa (assembly GCA_963243735.1). Classification (NCBI taxonomy): domain Eukaryota; kingdom Metazoa; phylum Arthropoda; class Insecta; order Coleoptera; family Chrysomelidae; genus Neocrepidodera; species Neocrepidodera transversa. The sequence goes on along the minus strand of OY725341.1, from coordinate 1,608,114 downwards.
AAAAGGCTGGGGAGAAAAGTGGAAAAAAGTAGGGGAAAAAGGCTGGGGCGAAAGGTGTAAAAAAAGCAGGTGAAAAATTGGTAAAAAATGTAGGAGAAAAGTGAAGAAAAGTAGGGGAAAGGGTGGAATAAAAAAGTAGAGAAAAGTAGAAGAAAATAAGAGAAAAGTGAAAAAATAGGAAAAGAAGTGAAAAAAAATAATTTAAGGAGAAAAAGTGGAACAAAAAAAATTTTACACAAAAAAATTAGTCAAAAATTTATGAGAACAAGTGGGAAAAAGTAGGAAAAGGACAGAATAAAAAAATAGGGGAAAGGATAAAATAAAAAAGTAGGGGAAAAGTGACAAAATAGGGGAAGAAATGGAAAAAAATTTTAAGGGGAAAAAGTGGAACAAAAAACGTTTGACACAATGAAATTAGTAAAAAACATGTGTGACAAAAATTGGAAAACAGTAGAGGAAAAAGTGGAATAAAAAAGCATGGAAAAAATTAGGGGCAAATTGAAAAAAAAATAGGGAAAGATTTTTAAAAAATTTTTGAAGAGAAAAACTGGAACACAAAGAAATTATTAAAAAAGGGTGGGGGAATAATGGGAAAAAAGTTGGAAACATAAAAAATTACTGAAAAAACAGGAGAAAAATATGTTAAGAAAAAAGGGGAAATAAAGTATGAAACTAAAAAATGTAGGGGCAAAAATGTAAAAAAATATCTAAAACAAAAAAATGGAGGGAAAAAAATTTGAAATATAAAAAAATTGGTAAAAAAGTAGAAGAAAAAAGGATGGTGGAAAAATTGCAGAAAAAAATTGAAATAATAAAAATAGAGGAGAAAAAAATGAGTCGGGGAAAAAGTGGAAAAAGTTTGAAATATAAAAAAATTAGTGAAAAAGTAGAGAGAAAAGTGCAAAAAAAAGTAGGGGAAAAGTAAAAAAAATTGGGAAATAAGTAAAAAAAAGTTCCAAGGGGAAAAAGTGGAACAAAAAAGTATGACAGAAAGAAATTAGTAAAAAATATAGGAGAAAAAAAGAAGTGGAATAAAAAATAGGGGAAAGTGGAAAATAATAGGGAACGTAGTAGAGAATATTTAAGTGGAAAGAGAAAGCTACATTTTCTTTTTTTTTAATAGACAGGTTAGATTTAGATAGTCAAGACTTCTTTTAATAAAATAAATATAAATAGTGTTATATTTTCGTCTTTTTTTCAATACACAGGTTAGATTTAGATATTCAAAGACTTCTTTTAATAAAATAGATTAAAATACACAGGTTAGATTTAGATAATTAGTAGATTTTGCTAGTTTATTAACGAAATGTTGGTAGAATACGGTTTATTGAAAACGGTAACACTGTAAATAATCCTTTCTGTGTTTCCCCTTTGTGTTGATTGTTGTGTTAAGTTAGTTCTGATTTTTATTTAATATTATGCCAAAACCAAAGCCTTCTATTTGGCAGTATTTTGACTGTATTTTAACACACCAAAAAAATATGCCCAGTGATATTTGTTTAGAAGCTCGTCTCGAAGATATTTTGCTTCATGTAGAATCCTCAGATTCTGTTGAATGAATCTCTTTAGTTCCAATTCTTTGGGTGTACTTTTTGAAGCTCCCATGCCTGCATAATATAGAAGCTGGTCCTTCTATGTCTGCATGCTAGCCATTCCTCCACGTTTGGTATCAGCATTTTCGTCCACTGCGCAACTACTGCGTTCTGCTCCCATCTAGCCTGCCATCTTTGAATTGTAGCCTCCCTGGCTACTTTCTTCGCAGCGTCTGTGACTCTTTCCTGCATAGATAGTCTGCTCCTCTCTCTTACCATTTCGTCCAGGAATGGTATCTCCTCAATTACCCCCACCGCCCCTGCAGACACCGTTCCGTAAGCATCATTCTCTGCTGCGATATCAGCATGTACCCTGAATTTTTTAACGGCTATTACCTCTTTCCAGATTGGTGCCGCGTAAAGTGCCACCGAGGCCACCACTCCATACAGCACCCTCCTGCTATGGTACCCAGGCCCCCTTATATTTGGTAGGATCCTCGTTAGTGCACACACCTGCTTCACATGCTCGTTGTAGATCAGTTTGTCTACTAGGTGCACCCTCAAGTATTTCACAGACTTCTTTGGTACTATCACAAAGCCATTAAGGTTAAAATTGATTCCTTCCCTATTTCTTGGGCCTCTGACGATGAGGTGCAATCCTTTGCTCTCCAACCGGTTTATTACTTTCCACAGAGCCACGTCTACAAGAAACTAGAGCTCTTCGCGTTAACCAATATCGCCAGATCATCCGCGTAGGCTATCTGGCTGCAATTCTCTTCCAGGTTGAGATCTAGGACGCCGTTGTAGAGTATGTTCCACAACAGCGGTCCGAGTACTGAGCCTTGTGGCACACCCTGGGACACGGTCATTTCTTCTTGTTTCAGAACCTGGAGAACCATCCCTTTGGTCAAGGTTGGAGGTAACCTTGATCCATTTTTCTTGGAGTCTGATCAGCGTTCCATTCGGTTTATAGGATGAGGTCTTTAGTTCTTATAAACAAACGATAGAGTTGATGTTACCGTCCAATATTGGAGAGGAACAACAATATCAAGGGCCTGGTAGATGCATTAAAAATATGACATAGAATAAATACGTAAAGAAAAATCATGCCCAGTAGCTTTATCAAAAGAACCCTAGTATTTATTTTCGTTATTTTAAAATAGAAATCCACGACGTAAAGAAAAATAATCATGCGTAATAATATCGACAAAAGCGTAGTAGCGTTCAGATTTTAATTGCTTAAATAAAAGTGATATAGAATAAATAAATTGATTTGTATATTATTAAAAAATGAGACTAACTGTCGCCGAATGTATTCGGTCGAAGATTCTTTTTAAAAATGAAAAATATAAGTCCATTCCTGCACATATAATAACCATCCTTCTGGTATGCATAAAAATGGTTATTTACGATTTTAGTTAAGGCAAGGTACACTATTAACGCGCTAAAAAACTATAAAAAAGATAACATTCAGTTATCATATCTTAAGAAGAGATTATGAATAAATAAATTTAAAATGCGAGAAGACAACAGTAAATTTATGTCGTGCATACATTTTAAATAAATTTAGAATCGTCTAATGGTAAAAATTTAATTAAAAAATTATAAATTATTAGAAATTTTACGATATTGACGATCTCTCAAATAACTACATTAATTATATATTTAAATACAGATCGTTTAATGAAATTGAGTTTTTATAGTTTGTTTTTTTTCAAGCGACGTAAAATTATTGACTGTATTTTATTTCAAATAAAATTATTAATACGACTTCCATGATTTTTTTGATGGTGTTATATTTAAAAAGAATTAACAATATAAATTTTATTTTTGTTTCAGAATGGATACGTGATGTGTACAGATGGTTGTCCAAGCGTAGAAGGCTGCCACATGCTGGTGGAAGATCGTTGTTGTAAGAAAAAATGTAAAGGTATTAAAAATTTATAAAATAATTTTTATCAAAAATACATTTTATATTATTTTTTATAGGTTGTATTTACGAAAATGTACATCACTCAAGTGACTCAGAATGGATAAATCCCAAGGATCCTTGTACTGTATTAAGATGCGAAGCAGGAATAATTACAGTATCACTACTTCGATGTCACACTCCTTGTACAAATCCTTTACCTCCGGAAGAAGGAAAATGCTGTCCTACTTGTCCAGGTACAAAGTTAATAATCTATACCATCACTACAGGGAATTCAATGCGTTAGAGAGAGAGGATGCAAAAGTTTAAATTTGTCAGAGAGAGAACGTAGTAAATATCGGACAATGCTGACAGGTTACGTCTGTCAGATCCTTCTGCCCTGTCAGCATCCTCTGGTATCTACAACGTTGTCGTTATACAGCAAGCATCAATTAGGAAGAGATTGCGCAGATCCTGAAATTCGTCATACTCCGCCCAATACTGCGCGACTTAATCACTAGTTGGCGAATATAATAGCATTTTATCTCTTTCTCTGACACATTGAATCTCTGCATCCTCTCTAACAATTTGAATTTCTTACAGTTATAATATTATTTTACCCCTGAGACCAACACTGGATTCTAGTACGTTATTAACCTTAGTTAAAACCGCAATTTGCAGCAATTATTTAATTTTTCTAAATCCAAATACGTTGCCTCGAAATAATTGAATAGTAATTGTGAGTCGGATAATAGACATCATTAAATATTATACACAACGCCTAACGAACATTTTGTTGTGCTATGGGAGATTTCTATGAGATTGCTTGAATCACGGTTGCCGTGGATATTACTGCATTCGTTTTTTTTTTGTATCACCAACAGAATTGGATTCAGATTTATTTTCATAGTCGAAATTATCTATCAAAAATTAACTGTAAAAATTAACTATCAAAAATTAACTATTAAAAATTAACTAGCAAAAATTAACTGTCAAAAATTAAATATCAAAAATTAACTGTCAAAAATTAACTAGCAAAAATTAACTAGCAAAAATTAACTAGCAAAAATTAACTATCAAAAATTAACTGGCAAAAATTAACAATCAAACATTTTTTAGCAAAAATTAACTTTTAAAAATTAACTAGCAAAAATTAACTATCAAAAATTAACTGTCAAAAATTAACAATCAAAAATTATTTAGCAAAAATTAACTGGCAAAAATTAACTATCAAAAATTAACTAGCAAAAATTAATTATCAAAAATTACCTATCCATAATTAACTATCATAAATTAACTATTAAAAATTAACTATCAAAATTAACTATCAAAAATTAACTAGCAAAAATTAACTGTCAAAAATTAACAATCAAAAATTATTTAGCAAAAATTAACTATCAAAAATTAACTATCAAAAATTAACTATCAAAAATTAACTGGCAAAAATTAACTATCAAAAATTAACTGGCAAAAATTAACTATCAAAAATTAACTGGCAAAAATTAACTATCAAAAATTAACTGGCAAAAATTAACTATCAAAAATTAACTATCAAAAATTAACTAGCAAAAATTAACTGGCAAAAATTAACTAGCAAAAATTAACTGTCAAAAATTAACAATCAAAAATTATTTAGCAAAAATTAACTAGCAAAAATTAACTGTCAAAAATTAACTATTACAAATTAACTAGCAAAAATTAACTGTCAAAAATTAACTATAAAAAATTAACTAGCAAAAATTAACTGTCAAAAATTAACAATCAAAAATTATTTAACAAAAATTAACTAGCAAAAATTAACTGTCCAAATTAACTGTCAAAAATTAACTAGCAAAAATTAACTAGCAAAAATTAATTGGCAAAAATTAACCATCAAAATTAACTATCAAAAATTAACTAGCGAAAATTAACTAGCAAAAATTAACTAGCAAAAATTAACTGTCAAAAATTAATTAGCAAAAATTAACTATCAAAATTAACTATCAAAAATTAACTATCAAAAATTAACTAGCAAAAATTAACTATCAAAAATTAACTGGCAAAAATTAATTATCAAAAATTAACTATCAAAAATTAACTAGCAAAAATTAACTATAAAAAATTAACTAGCAAAAATTAACTAGCAAAAATTAACTGTCAAAAATTAACAATCAAAAATTATTTAGCAAAAATTAACTAGCAAAAATTAACTGTCAAAAATTAACTATAAAAAATTAACTAGCAAAAATTAACTAGCAAAAATTAACTAGCAAAAATTAATTGGCAAAAATTAACTGTCAAAAATTAACAATCAAAAATTATTTAGCAAAAATTAACTAGCAAAAATTAACTGTCAAAAATTAACTATAAAAAATTAACTGTCAAAAATTAACTATCAAAAATTAACTAGCAAAAATTAATTATCAAAAATTAACTAGCAAAAATTAACTAGCAAAAATTAACTATCCAAATTAACTGTCAAAAATTAACTAGCAAAAATTAACTAGCAAAAATTAACTAGCAAAAATTAACTAGCAAAAATTAATTGGCAAAAATTAACCATCAAAATTAACTATCAAAAATTAACTAGCGAAAATTAACTAGCAAAAATTAATTAGCAAAAATTAACTAGCAAAAATTAACTGTCAAAAATTAACTAGCAAAAATTAACTATCAAAATTAACTATCAAAAATTAACTATCAAAAATTAACTATCAAAAATTAACTGGCAAAAATTAACTAGCAAAAATTAACTAGCAAAAATTAACTATCAAAAATTAACTAGCAAAAATTAACTATCAAAAATTAACTGGCAAAAATTAACTATCAAAAATTAACTAGCAAAAATTAACTATCAAAAATTAACTAGCAAAAATTAACTAGCAAAAATTAATTGGCAAAAATTAACTATCAAAAATTAACCACCAAAAATTAACCATCAAAAATTGTATGCGAAAAATTAATTGTTAAAATGTAATAACAAAAATTTAACGGTCTTAAAATCACAAAATTAACTACCTAAAAGTACGTGTTAAAATAACTGTTAAAATTTAATAACAAAAAAATAACAGTCCCGTTTTAGTTGTCACAAATTAACTGTCAAAATGTAACTATCAGAAATTATATTGTATATATTAACTGTTTAAAAGTCAGTATTAAAATTGATTTGTAAAAGTTTTAACTGTCTCAAATTAGTTGTCGCTAATTAACTGTTGAAAATTAACTATCAAAAATTAGTTGTCAAAATTTGATCATAAAAATGTAACCGTAACTATCAAAAAATTTCTTTTCAAAATTTAATTGCTAAAATTAAACCGTCTCGAATTAACTATCAAAATTTAACTCGAAATTTAACTGTCAAAATTTAATTATCATAAATTAGTGCCTCATATTAATTGCCACAAAACTGTCTCGTATTAACTATCAAAAATTTTTTTACAAAATTTAATTGTCTCGTATTAACTGCTATAAATTAACTATAAAAATTTAACTATCAAAAATTAGTTACTTCGTATTAATTGCCACTATGTATATCGTATTAACTGTTAATTTTTTTTTTTTTAAATTTAACTGTCTTGTATTAACTGTCAAAATATAACTGTCACAAATTGATGGTTAAATTTACTGTCAATATTAAGGTTTTGGTTTATTAATAAACATTTAATATGATATTTTAGTCCGGATCTGTTGTTGGTCAAGTTTTATAATCAAATGAGGTTATTTAACTTGGCAAATTTATAGTGTACGCTCTTGAGTTTTATAGGCTGAAGGACGTTTTATAAATTCGCTCTGTTATGTTGGACACCTGCAAAATGCGCGCCAGCCATTGGAATCCTCCGTCAAGACAACTTTTGATCTCTATCTATTATTTGTACCGTTGTCTGAACTGCTACTGGTACTTGGTACTTTTTCAATCGTGTTGATGGTAAATAAAAAAAAAATTCTCGTGTTTGACTTCCATTCAATAAATTGTTGGTTGTTTATATGAACTCGAATCGAATATTGACTAGAATCAATTCTTTTGACAATATGAAGTCTGTATATTTTTTTTCTGGTGGCATTTTATTTTCAAAATACTCCATTTTTAATTCAATGTTTTTTCTGTTAAAATCGGTCCAATAATAACGAAATTAGATACTAGTGCTCTTTTATCAAGTCTACTGCATATGATTTCTTTAAATTTTTATTATCACCACTTATTAAAGCACAATTTCTCTTAACAATCTGTTATATGTATATAAATAGTACTATCGATAATTAGCTGTACTTATGGTACCTATTTAAAAAATAAAATACAAGAGGATAAAGTACCGTTCTCTGAAGCGAAAGATTGCAATGAGCAAAAAATTTTTTCACGAAAAACACGCCTTCTTAAATAATTATCTTAAAGTTAAGATTGCCGGAAGACGGCTTTAAGTATGAATTGAAGCCATTATCCAGTGGCGTAGTCAAAACAAATTACCTAAAAAAATACAAATATTATATAATTATCTGTATAAATTGCAATGGACTGTATTTTTTCGTTTTGATTTATTTTTTTAATTTCAGAATGTAGAATGAACGATCAGTTAGTGACAGATGACAGAGATGTAATTTCTGACGATCCATGCTTAAAGTGCCGCTGTAGTGGTGGAAGAATGATATGTGCTAAAAAAGCTTGTCCAGTCTTACAATGTTCACCACTGAGACAAATACATCCCACTGGAGAATGTTGTCCCAAATGCCAAGGTACTAGGGCCCTTTTTATGCCCCCACACAGCTGTACAGTCCAAAGTGGATTTTCTAGGTAAAAAAAATATTTCTGAAAGTATTATGTTGGTACATTAAAAAATATTTAATATTTACATATTCCCCAATCCTTTATACGTTAAAATATCAAAAATGAGAAGAAAATATTATAGTGGTATAGTAGTGAGAAAGTAAAGAATTATTTGGTTTACTACAAGATTTTTTTAACTAAATCTTTTTTTAGGGAAGGAAATTCCATGAGCGTCGATAAATGTACAAACTGCACTTGTAAAAATGAAACGTCGATTTGCAAACGATTCACATGTCCAATTTTAGATTGTGCACCAGATTTACAAAAAAACGTACCAGGAAGTTGTTGTAAAAAATGCGAATTGCCAGAAGAATTCAAATCAGTATGTTACCATAACACAAACATATATCAGGCAAGTACTTACTTACTTTCCGTACCCGAATCATACATGAAATTAAGTCTTTGTGTCTGCATCTTTTTTCTAGTCGTGGGTAGAACAATAGGTAGTTGCTTGCTTGTAATTTTAACGTCTCTTTTCTGCTACTAAGGCTAATCTGGACGGAACCTACAGCTTATCGTGGACTCCGAACCACGGTCCTCAATCAACCTAAACCCAGGACTATGCCTTTGTCATTCAGGTGATCTACCGACTAACAAGTGTGTAATTGTGCCATCCACCCCTATCAGTTCCACGAGATATCCGATCTCATCCGGCCTGGTTACCGGCGTGAATGAAGCTGCGCATGACACAAATACCTTTTAGCACTTGCCCAAAGTCTTATCTGACTTTAATTCCACTTGAGATTCATGGGACTCGAACCCACTACCCCAACAATGACCAAGTATAAAGGCCAGTGCCCTAACCAACCTGGCCACCGTGTCCGGTCAATTGGTAGTTTGCAAAACAAACATAACTCTCCGTCGATTTATAGTGTGAAGACCAATTAGTCCAGGCAGCATCAGTAAAGAAAAAATACATACCGATAAATCCGGGAGGAAAGATCCACCTAGTGGGAAACTGTTTTATCACTCTTAGGCAACTCTTTCTCTATACCAGTTCCATTATTTCCAGTACCCTAGTAACTTCATTTTCCTGCTCTTTGAGCCTCTGATATTGGGCATTGTATTGCTTTAATCGAACTGGCTTTGTGTCATCTTCGCTCAGTTTTTAGCACCATGCGAGAAGGATTTTGATATATCCAGATAGTACTCGGTTTAATTGCCTCTGGGAATGTTTCTTCTCGAGGTTTTCTTAACCAATAAATATATTGTACATCTTTGGCCAATTCTTCTTGAAGTTAAGGCTTCTCTAAAACAGAACATTTTCTGATTTCACCATGGCGTTATGTTGAGTTCTGTCCCCCCTCTATATTCTTTTCACATTGTACCACTACACTCGTACTCACAAAGATGACAGGGTTGCATATTGGTCTCCAACTGTTGAAGAAAAATAGAAGTTTGGTTATCTACAGTTCGTTGGCTTTGGTAGATTCTTATTCATTTCGATTTAGCCCCAGTCTGAGCTTTTGTAATTCAGGTCATCGATGACAAAGTTGGATGAAATCATTCGGGTTTGAGTATTTAAATTTAGCATCCGGGCATAAATCATTAGACCTAACTTTATTTAATATTTTATTTGAACATTCTGTATAATCAATTTTTTTGCTAGGCAGGATGGTGAACAGTGGAAGCTAGACGAATGCAAATCCTGTATTTGCCAAAGAGGTATGCCCAGTTGTGCAAGAACCCGTTGTAACACAACTTCCACTACTTGTGCGTACGGCACTAAATTTCAAAAAGTACCTGGTGAATGCTGTGAAAGATGCGTAGAACGTAAGTTTTGATTTAAACTATATTTCCTATTTTTTTAACATCTTTTATAATTGTTTAGTTGATGGTGCATGTATGGTATTCGGAGACCCACACTACAAGACATTTGATGGTAAAATTTACACTTTCAAAGGTATAGGAAAGTATCAACTAGCAGCTGATTGTATTAATCATACTTTCTTTGTGAGAGTAGCTAATACTTTAGTGGATGGTAGCTCGTCTTCGACCAGAAGAGTGTCGATTAAATACCTTAACGTCCGTTTAAATCTCCAACAAAAAGGCAGGATTAAGTTTAACGGAACAGTCATACTACCACCGTTCAAAATTGATGGTAAATTTCGAGCAGAAAAGAAAAAAGATTCAACAGAAGTAACCTTAAATAATGGCGTAAAGATATTTTGGAATTTCAAGAGTTTCGTAGAAGTTACTGCACCTGCAACACTAAAAAATAAAGTTTGCGGCCTCTGCGGTAACTTCAATTACAACGTACAAGATGATTTAACCACAAAAGCTGGTAAAGTTGTTTCTGATAAAGAAATTCTAGCGTTTGGTGCTTCTTGGTGCTTAGGGAAGAAGACAGAATGCGCTAAGAAGATTAGACCACAAAAAGCGACTAAACAGGTTAAAAAGAATGCTTGTAGACACTTTAACGGGGATATTTTATCGAGGTGTCATTCAAGGTTAAATTTTAGCAAGTATTTTAAAGCTTGTAAGATGGATATGGATCATTGCAAGGGTCATAAATGTTATTGTGACAGTATGATGGCGTATGCCAGAGAATGTGAGAGGTGCGTAGTATCACATTATACCAGATAAAAAATAGTGTTTTTTCATACTTCATTATATTTTTTAGGCTTGGCATGGAACTTCCTAATTGGCAAAAATACACCTTCTGCGATCAAAGCAATCCAAGAAACCTAAGGAGGCGACCTAAAAGGCTCCATAGACCTACGCAGAGCCAGGAGGCTCTGCTTCTAAAACAGATGCCCAAAGTACTAAATAGAACAAGAGCCAATTCGATGGGAGTTCCTTTAACATAATTTTTTTTGGTGTTTAAGAAGGGCGAATTTAATCAAACTACGAGGAATTTTTATTCTCGGTTTCCTTAATTTTGAATAAATAGTTGGAAGCTTATTATACGAATTTCTGAATCTCGATTTTGTAATTGATAGTTTGACGAATTTCACCCAGCGCTACCTAGTCATTCTTAGTATTTACCAAAATAATAAGCCCGCGAAGTTAGATACGTGTATGTGTAAATATTATTTAAAGTATTATTGAAAATTGTTGCGAAAAATGGTAGGTGTCACAAAAGTCGTGTGAATAAAATATTTTTTAATTAATTAAATAATGTTAACAATAGATTTTTGATCTCTTTAAATTTATCTATTTTAAAAATTATACTATTTTTTATTCTCAATATTTTTTTAAAAGGTCTAGTGGTTATTCAAGTAATATTAAAATAATTTTGTGATAAATACAACTGTTAATGTTGAGGGTGGCCTTGATTTTGATATTCACCTTGATCGAGCTAAACTAATAACCAGTATCTGACAGACCTGACTACTGGTCTAGTATTCAGGTCTGTCAGATACGAATCATTTTTCAGGTCTATCTCAATCGTCTCAGTCTTTAGCTACGCCTTAATTTTTAGTTCCGTCTGATACAGCTTGAACTATTGCAACACGAAGAATTGTTAGTTAGCTCGGTCAAGGCCAAGGTCAAGGTCACCTTCTTGTCTATATATCCAGAAACGGCTTTATTTATCTACTTACATTGGATTTGACATATTATGACGAATATATCAGTAAGCTTATATTTTTATACATAGTGAAAAATGGTCAGACGTTAATTTATACTATTTATACAGTTTATAGCAATAAATATACCTAATATATCGGCTCAATAGACATTTCTGTGTCTAACTTAATTAACCAAACTTAAATTGAAAAAAATGCCTCGGTAAGTAATTACCTACGATAAATTATTTAATGTATTATCGATTCTTTTCTTACTTCAATTTTTGCGTTCCACCCTTTATTTTTTTTTCTTTCCTCTATCAGTACATCTAATTTATACATTTTTGATCGAAACCCAACAAACTTTGAAAATAGTTTTGCACACGCCTCATATTTCATCAATACCAAAACTTTTTTTATTTCACTTAAGGATTATTATATTTTACACTTCGTAAATGAAACTGATCATAATGAAAATCTTCCATGCAAATTTTCGAGAGATCTTAAATAGCCATGCCAAAAAGGTTTATTGAATTATTTCGGATTCATAACATCTAAGATTTTATAATTTTAACTACACGATGTTTACGGATATTTTCCATAGTTTTACCGAACACTGCATTCATTATATTCATTATTATAGAGAGTTATTTATTTTTAATTGCAGTTCGGAAGTATTTTTTTCCATATAGGGCCACTACTAAGCCACTTATTTATTCTTGATCAGTGTTTCCTTTTTGTATAAATTTGTAATTATAAAATAACTATCGTATCCACTCAAATTATGGAAAACTACTGAGATAAAAGACATTTTTTTTAAATTCAAGTTACAATTCTGATGAGCAAATCCTCTAAATCATCCAGTATAATGATGATGATCATCAAAATACCATAGTAGTAGAAATTGACATTAACAAACCAATAAAAAAATCCCGACGAATAATCCCAAAAATCTTTTATCACTGTATTTACATTCCCGCTACAGCGAAAATAATTATTATCAGCAAAACCTCTAAATCATCCAGTAAAATGATCATGATCATCAAAATACCATAGTAGTAGAAATTGACAAGAACAAACCAGTAAAAAAAATCCCGACGAATAATCCCAAAAATCTTTTATCACTGTATTTACATTCCCGTTACAGCTAAAATAATTATTATCAGCAAATTCTCTAAATTATCCAGCAAAATGATCATGATCATCAAAATACCATAGTAGTAGAAATTGACAAGAACAAACCAGTAAAAAAAATCCTGCCGAATAATCCCAAAAATTTTCTATCACTCTATTTACATTCCCGCTACAGCGAAAATAATTATTATCATTATTATTTATTTATTTCATTATATATCAAACTATCTGATTTATATTGCAATTGGAATCTCTTGACTGTCCAAGTGGATAGATAACAAATATCGACTGGCATGATCGGTGGTCAGCTTAAGACTTGATCAATGGTCAAATTGAATTACAAAACCAGATCTAGAGGTCTTAAATTCTGACTAGCACAATCATTAGCGGCGCAGCACTAATTTGGTAGAGACACATTAATTAGATAATTTTATCTTTTTCGTTAAAAAAGATATAATATGCTTTTTATATTTATTTTGTAAATAAAACTTTTTGCTTATTATCAAATTTGGATATTTGATTTTTTTGTAAATATTTTTTAAAGTGGATTTTAATTTATATTTATTAAATTTATCTTTGATATAAAAAAAAATAATAATAGTGAACTGACAATATCTTCCAAACAATCTATACTATTTTTTTGTAATCAAATATTTTGATACGGATTTAGAAGCTATTAGAACCAATCATTTTTTTTGAGAAGTTATTAGAGGGAGCGGAAAGGGAGATCGGTTTATATGTCTAATTAAATTTGTTGAAATATAAATTTCTATTTCTAAATGTTTGTGACACGTGCTGTTTTATTGTATATTTTTCAAGGTTTACAAAAATAAAAATATTGTATATTTTTGTAAACCTAAATTTCTTAAAAAAAGTTGTACCAAAGACATTTGTATTTGTTCTGCTTATAAATAATTTTTTTTAATTATTATTGATTGTTTTTTGTGGAACAATTTTTTGTATATACGTTTTAGTATTATTGTTTTATCCAGCGATGGGTACAGAAAGTTTAAGGATTAAGTATTAAGAAAAGTGGTTAATAAAGGCGGTAAATTTGTAAATCTTGTGATAAATTATTTTGGTAGTATCCATCGCATATTTTGTGCTTAAGGATCTCTGTGTATTTTGTAAAATAATTGTAAATGTAGGCTTTTAAATAATCAAACACATTGTTCCTGTTAGATTTAAATTCGTTCTAAAATTAGCAAACTTATAAAATAAAATAACCAACTGCACCTAATTTATTATCTCAAGATGAAATTTATTCTAAAGCAGGGGAGCGGGGCCGCTTAAAGAATTAATGTAAATAAAAAATGTAATATCGACTTTTGAATAATTCATTCATTTTAATTTGTGTAAAATATTATAAAATGAATGTAATAAATAGTAAAAAAAATTATGTGACAACAACATTTATCACAGGATGATCTTTTTGTTTATTATTATTATATTAATGAATATGATAAATAAATATTAGTTTAGGGTGGATTTATTTTTTTTTAGATGTGGTTGGTTATTTTGAAATTAAAAGATTGACTCTAGTAACTAGTTTAAATTATTTCTCGAGAAGTACTATTGTGGTAATCCAATAACGCATAATAAAAAATATATAATCAGTATAAGAAAAAATATCTACACTGTAATAGTTTTTATAATTACTTATACTTTTTTATATTACGGTCAATCTTAGAATGTAACCTTAGCATATTTATTAATTAAAAAAATACTAATTGTAAAAATTTTTTGTAATGTAGTTTTTCTATTTTTTACGTTTTATTTATTTGTCAATTAATTTTTACTGTTAAAATTCAAGATCTAGTTAAATAATACAAAATAAGACATGTTTAAATTCGAGTTTTATTTCTATAACAATAATTATGAGTACCATTTTTGAATTAATTTAATTTGAAGATTTGTTTTACATATTACGAAGGATAATTTGATTGGGTTGGTTAGAAGATTAATACAGAAAATTGCATTCATCACATTTATTACCCATAAATACATGGATTTTTAGGTATAGAAATAATTTTTAAAAAATTTCGTCTACGCACACGTCCCATTAAAAAATATTTATTGCATTTGATATACGTTTTTTTATATCTTAATTACTCGTAAGATTTCGGAACGTGTACGTAGTTCATGGCATATAAAACTTTATTTATCTGCTAAAATTGTATAAAAAACAAAGTTTTTAATATACCCATTCTTAGTGCTTTTATTTAACAGTGTATAACTATGACATTCAAAATTCTTATTGAAAAAAAAACGTCATAACTTATTGTTCTAGCTTTCCAAATGCAATTTCGGTTATATAGAAAAACACTCTTTGTTTCAAAATTATCCAGTCTTAAAAAAAATTAATACAGGATGAGTCATATATAAATGTTTTTGTATTTTTTTCAAAAGGAAATTTAAAAAAACATATAACAGTCAAGAAAGATATTATACTGAATCAAGTGAATAAATGAGCAAACTGTGACTGATAATAAGCAAAAAAAAATCACAGGGTTTAATTTCTTAAATATCTTTGGACAGATGTATGCATTAGGCATCAAATTAAAAAAAACATTGGCTGGAGTCGGCCCGTGTAGAGAAGAACCCATCATGTCACAAATCCGAAATTTTAGTGCCAGACATGCATATCTATCATTTCCAGTGGTGGAGACGAAGTGTGACAAAACCTTTTTATTTTTTTTTAATAGTATTAGTTATTTAATTAGTGTTTATAGTATTTATTTTAATATTAATCATTATTGAAATAATGAGGTTTACAGTCATTTTTTTTTTGTTAGTTAATAGGAAACTTTATTATTTACTGGTGGTGACATTTTTCGTGGAGCGATGGCCAATCAATATCAAGGTTATAGGTCGTCTCAAATTCGTGAAGGTGCTTTTTCTTTGTTGTTTTTTTATTTTTTTGAAAATTTCACATCAACATATTTGAACCAATCAGGTACAATTATTTTTTATCGTCGCCATGGTAACAATATTTCCCGAAATACATTTCTCCTAGGGTAGTTACCCTGGATGGCATTTGTTGGTATAATTAATTAATTTAAAGTTTGCTGTTAAATAATTTAATTTCTTTGAAAAATTTAATGTGAAATTTCCTTACCGAATACCACACAAACTTAAATTAATATCGCATTAAAATGTTTTAGTGAAGCGACTTGGGATAATTTTCAAGTTCTAGTGAAACGCCACTGGTTGCTGGTAAGCCCTCCCTTCCGGCAAAGGAAGGAGGCATGAAGTATGACGTAATGGGTTCTTCTCTAAACGAGCCAACTCTACTAAGGAAGAAATCACAACTTGCACCTGATATACAATGTAGTACTGAGATGTCTTAATTATACATGTAAAAATATAGCGGCACACCCTGTATATCAAATTAACTTTCTACATTTTTTTAATAACTTGTAATAAGACTTTTGATCACTATACGTTGTGGAATTTTCACAGTAATTGATCAGCAGAAAGTTCTGAGTTCAATGAAATAGAAAAATCAGTTGAACCTATATGATTGGAAAAAATAATAAAAAGATAGTCCGCATCGTCCTACTTCGAGTCAGTGAGGCTATAAGTTATTTATATTAAAGTTAATACTAACGAGACTATAAATGATTGATAATTAGTCAAATTCATTCTTTTTTCAATCGTAAGTTCAACTATAACTGAATATGCTGACTCGTCAGTTTTTATTTCCTACTTGCCTTATTGTGTATTTTCAACTTGACTTTTATTACAAACTTTAATTTTTCTTTTACAATAAATTGCATTTGTTGAAGCCATATTTCAATATTGATAAACTTTGCACAGTATAATTACTCGAAACATCCTTTAAAAAACAATATAGTAACTTTTAACTATTAGGATAACAAAAGAATTACTTTAATTTCTAGAAACACTTGAACCGAACAATCTGTTTACTACACACCCTACGACATTTAAAACGTGAGAGACTAGAATAATTATAGTTTATAGAATATTTTTACTAGATTATAGCAGATTTGACAAAGATATACAGTTAGTGAGGATTTACTGGTTTTACTCAAAATAGATTTTTTGTTTTTCTTACATCGTTCAGTACCAGTTACAATCAAATAACACAAAATAAACATTTTATTTAAGATATATTTTTACAGAAAAATATTGATGGATTAAATTATTTTATGATATTAATATTTGAGTAAAAACGTAAATACCAAACTCACCTTTACATGAAAGTTCAATATGAAATATATTAACAAAAAAATATTAGATTAACTATGTTATGAGTTTTACCGTCTTTTCCCATGTAAATCTACTCAAGGTCACTCGTGACGTCATCAGTCAGCCTATTATGAGATTTTATGTGGAGTATAAACCAGAAGTCTCCTAGCTTTTTTAATAATGTGACCGAGTCTATGAAAAACTGTTCAGAACTGATCAAAAGTGGATCGAATCGTGTATGGGCTGAATTACCTTGAATATGAGTCAATTTTTATAATATGGATAATAAAGATTTTTAGGATCGAATACTCATAGCATAGTTAATTATTAGTTTATTCGATAATTTGTGAGATCAGAATGATAGAAATCTGATTTTCAAAAATAGCACAAAAATGAAAAACAACAGTTTATGTACTCGTGAATTCTGGTCGGACGTAACACTGAACGCCGAGTAGCAGATTCCATGATTTTGTCTTTTTTTTATTATATTTAATTATTGATGGCGATGGATGTAAGAATTAAGAATTTAGAACGTTTGTGATATTATTTTATCTGGATGTACAAAAAATATAACTTTACATATATATTTACAAATTCGTTGTTAATATTATCATCCCCAATGGTTCTTAAAAAATAAGTCTCACAAATTTTCGAATACTTTATTTGTTATATTTGTTTTTTTTATTCACCAGAAGTAAATTTGTAAAGCAAAAATTAGCCTACCCATTCACACAAATTCATATATCTTACTACATATACTATATACAAAAAATATATATTAATCACATTTTGATATGTGTCGAACCATTTGATATGTATTTTTTTTAGTCAAGTTCAAATCTTGACTATGTACGATAGTTTAATAAATATAAACCAAATTTAAAAAAAAATATCAT
Organism: Neocrepidodera transversa; assembly: GCA_963243735.1. Lineage (NCBI taxonomy): Eukaryota > Metazoa > Arthropoda > Insecta > Coleoptera > Chrysomelidae > Neocrepidodera > Neocrepidodera transversa. The sequence goes on along the minus strand of OY725341.1, from coordinate 1,590,124 downwards.
TAATAAAATAAAACAATATATACTTTCATTGAGCGAATTTTATATCTCAGTTTATAATAATATTTATTTGAAATATTTGCTATAATAGCACACCAATGACTCCGATATGAAATTTAATTATCTCAAAACTATCGATTAATATCAGCCTAATTTTAAATTAATCTTAGATACAATATTGGCTCAAAGAAAAGTGATACACACTCGGTAGATACACTAAGCCGTTTTTAGGTAAATTTCACAAATGATCGCTAGATGGCGCTGGTAGTTTTAGTTCACAATCTAACTTGGCATCTATTTAAAAACATTATTGTATTTAGGATACCTCGAACGTTTTTTAAACAAAAATCATGCACAGCATCTTTCCTAAAAGGGCACTAGCTTAGTATATCTAATATTGTTTATATAATGTATTTCTATTTTTGCTTTGGAAACAAAATACGTGTATCTAGATATAGTGGATATTAAAAAAAATATATTGTACACAATTATTATTAAAATCGTATATTTTTTCTTTATTACTGCACTAAAATCATTCTTAAAATATAAATATGGCTTATTTTTACTCTAAAATAAACGTTATGGCATCAGCATGATATGTAATAGTTACTTTGGAAATTTGATTTTAAGAATAATTAGCAGGTGTCTAAAAACGCAATTTCCTACTATTGCTCTCTTTTTTTTGACAGATCACTATAAATATTTCTATAAAATAATCAACCTTAAAAATATATCTAATGTAATTTTTTTAAAGCATTTTGTTTGGTATTTTTCCATCCGCCAAAATGATTCAAATACCCTATTTCAAAACTCATGAAACAACGATTGACATTTTTTTAATTAAAGTAAGGAGAAAACCCTAAATCGGACAAAATTCAAATGACATCGCCATTTTGTAATTTTTACTCTAAATTAAACGTGAACAAATAATATAAAATATTCATAAGAAGATATAAACGGAATAAATAGAAATCAGGATAGAGATAATAAAAACGGAAAAAGATATAGAGGCAGAGATCGTCACAACAGAGATAGAAGATATAACAGAGATGATAGAGATAGAAATAACCGTTGGCGCGCTAGATGAAAAAGAAAACTGTTTAATATATATCATACTGGCAATTATGTAATCATATTTAAATAAAAAAAATTTTGGCGGATGAAAAACCTTGCATTGTAGTTCCAATGTGGACTACCCAACTAAAACATTCAAATAAGGCACTGATCAATATGATCGAACTCAAAAACCGGGTCCACGAATATTAGTTTACTTTCTTTAAATAAATTATACCCTAATATAATTCGTATCTTCAATTGATATGTAAATATGATATGTTTAGATATTTTATAACAAATACCTCATTTGTCAAACATCGATTTTGACATATGAAGTTTTTGATTTAAACTCACTTTATTTATTATTTTAGGTGCTCCAAAACGATTGAGATTTTTACAGCATTTCTACAGTGCAATGATGTTATCACAGTGTATTATTCTTATACGCTACTTTGTGCCGTTCCTGTTCAGGATTATAAAACTTAGAAATCTCTAGTTTTGAAGCAGATAACTGTGTAAAAGGTATTAAAGTTGGCACTAATTTTTACAACAGGATTTATATTTATTTACCTATTTTTACATATACATAGAAAGTTTTTTTTTATCTTCAAAAATTAAACGAAAAAGAAAATCGACAATTTTCAAAATATACATTTTTTCCCATTTAAATAACTTTGTATTTATAACGGTTTGCGAAATCCCAGTAGTCGTAAATTAAATTCGCGCCACCCTGTAGATGATTTTTTTGAAAAATTAATATGAATAGAAATCAAAATATCAACCTTATAAATTATTTCCATCCATATACTATTTTTGCTTTGGATGTTTTCCATTGTTTTACCAAAAACTGCATTGACGATTTAAAAACAGATTCAAAATCATGATACATAATAAAAGATGACTTACTTTACGTAATTTAAAAGCTTTTACGAATAATGAAATTTTCTGAGAAATTAATAATAAGTGTAATAGAAAACAAGAAAAAGTTTTTAAGGGATCGGGCACTTTTTTTAATTAACAAATAATTTGATGTTGTGAATTGGAGGATTTGCTTGGGTTAATTTTAGTTTTGTTTTTATAGATCACTATATTGAGTTGGAATGATCTTATTTTTGCTTATTTTATCCGAATTTTAAAAAACGTCTTTAAAAAACAGAAATATGGGAAAATATATGTTAAAAATTAAATTCTAGATATTAGTATTCTCCCTCACCTTTATAAAAAAGTCTTCTTTCGTTTTATAACAATAAAATATCAAAATATATTTTATAAAATATCCAAATCCAAACGTAACAAAAATACAAAAATTAAGTTATAAAACCATAAATTTCAAGATATTTGACAGTTGATATATGACATTTGAAGGTCCCTTACACGTTTGATTCGATGAGTGGCTTTAAGGGCTTATTTCCACATTAACGTATACGTACCTATACGTATACGGATACGTATAAAAATGCACAATTGTCTAATTAAAGACGACAGACGTTTACTTAACCTTTACTTGCATACAAATGTAGATAAGAATATTTCAAATACATATTTGTCATCTTTGATAGTAATTTTTTTGCAGATATTCGTGTGTTTACGTCTATCCTTGTTGTTTTTCTTCAAATTATTCTTTCTCGGTTGTTTAGGGCAACTCTTATGCCTTTATGGACGAATTGCAGTTGACTGAATGACATAAAATCCATGCCATAAAAAAATACAACTTTTGATTGGTCGCTAATACTATCGGAGGACTTTTTGTTTTTTGAATCCACTTCTGGACCCCTTAAAGGATCAATGTGAACTTAAAAAGTAATGGATCTACATTTTTGCCATCTGCCATCTTATTCTTCCTATCTTTTTTTCAACTTTTAGATTTTTAATTTCTTGATGGTTGTGATGTGGGTTGCTTGGCTGCTGTTGAAATGTTGAGATGCAATTGTTTGTAGCTCTACAGGAGCTAGGGTGATATTTACTATCGCTATTACTGGTATGTAATCAAAGGATATATTATTATTTGGCACAATATCTGTATATAAATATACAAAGATCGATATATTATGGTTTATATAAAATGGGAAAAATGATGGCTAAGCAATAATTTTTACGACATTTTCGTTTATGATATGTAAAAATATGTAAATTTGATCGCATTCTTAATAACATGTTTATTCCAGCCACGTTATATTAAATACTTATAGTCGAAAATAATATTAGGCCTTAATAATACCTTTTTGACACGCACAATATTATTTTAATAATTATAGTTGAGCAAAACTGATTAAAAAATTACCTAAAAGCTGATCTTGGCGATAAAAATATATTTGTAACCAATTATCATGTTTCTTTTTAGTAATACTTAACATTCCATATTTTAAATAAATAATTGTGTTCTGAAGGTCAATGACTCAACATTGCTTTCTCTTAAACACAAATAAGCGTCCATTAATAATGCATAAACTTAATTTCAAGTTCTTATAAAACAAAGCATCAGTTTACAATGCGCCAAAATTCTCAGAGGACATCCAACAGGATGCATCTAAACCGTCATAAGGAAGTTTGTTCGGAAACTTTGAGAGATTGCAGTTGCAAAAGAGGTTAAATCTATTACAAAGTTCCGGAATGACAAAGTTAATAAATCACGGAACATAGACACGAGAATCTGCTCCTAATAAAATTTTTCTTTCTCTCTGGTTTTCTTTCTTTGAAAATAGTTAAAAATAAAGTGTTAAGTATGCAAAACTTATTTTCAACCAAGACCCAGCCATCCTAGACCAATTAAGAGTAAAACATTATTAATATCATATACAAAAAAATAAAAATTCTTATTAATTTTAACTAAATGATAATACCCTAAATCTTAATATACACAATAAAATTCTATCACAAATAAAATTGTATTGAAATTATTAAAATTTTACTTTAATTGGTCGATTTATTATAGAAATCACAATTTAACTAACCTAAAACATAAAATCAACATTATTCTTCCGGCCAACCGAGGTCCTCTCCTACTAATTCGTAGAATTTCTGATTATGCTCTCCAAAATATTTTCTGAGCTTTGAAACTACTTCAGGATCGACTCTAGGATGTTTTCTGCCTTTAGTTTCTCGTAGACATCTAAGAACAATCATTAGAACAAGATTACGAATCAACTTAGACTTACCTGTCAGATGTTTCATTTCTAAGACAATAAAATCCTTTAGTTTCGTTAAAATAAAAATTATGGGTTCCTATCCTGGGTTCTAAGCCTAAAAATCTTTCTATCTTCTGAATTTGACTGACAGGATCTTCGATTAACAGATCTCCGTTGACTATTAGAAGTTGGTCTCTAGAAAAAGCTTCTAGCCATCTATAAAAAAACACAAGTTATTACATGTTCTAAACGAGTGTGGCAACAGTTTTGAAAAAAAGAAGTTATTACATGTTCTAAACGAGAGTGGTAACAGTTTTGAAATATTATTCTGTTTAGATGATAAAGTAGCGAGAACAGTGCGTTAGTTATTCCACTATCACTTGGACGACATGACTCCTTTAAATGACTGTGGTAATAGTTTTTAAATTTGATTCTGTTTGGATGATTAATTAGCGAGAACAGTGCATTAGTTTTTCCACTAACACTTGGAGCACATATGACTTGTATAAACGACTGTGTGGTAATAGTTTTTAAATTTAAATAAGTACCGAGAGCAGTGCGTTAGTTTTTCCACTACAACTTGGACCACATATTACTCCTATAAACGACTGTGGTAATATTTTTTAAATTTGATTCTGTTTGGATGATTAATTAGCGAGAACAGTGCATTAGTTTTTCCACCAACATTTGGACCACATATGACTCTTATAAACGACTGTGGTAATAGTTTTTAAATTTAAATAAGTACCGAGAGCAGTGCGTTAGTTTTTCCACTACAGCTTGGACCACATATTACTCCTATAAACGACTGTGATAATAGTTTTTAAATCAGATTCTGTTATTTTCGATTCATTCTAATCATGTTAAATAATTTCTGATTTAATCTACAAATATTTTTTACCTGTGCATATAATTGTGATAAACAGAGATAGACAAAGGTCGATAGGCTTCGTTGATGGACCCATTGGAGAAGAGCGCCAATTGCTCGAAAGATTTTGGAGGAGGAGTCGGTAGAGCGGGTGAAGCGGTAGCGGCGTTCGCTCTAAGCTGGGTGTAGTCTGAGATAGCTCTAGTTACAGGCTCGCGGACTATCAAAAGTAATTTGATGCTGGCGTTCATGGCTCGGATGCGTTCAGGGACCTATTAAAATATTTATATTATATAATAAATACCTAATATTTTAGTACTTACTTCTGGTGTGACAAAATAACTTGGACTTTTTTCTATGGTGATTTGTCCTGGATAAGAATGTGGCATTTGCATTCGATACCATTCTAAACCTTTGAAGTAATTTTCGTCCCGATCGAAGAAATGTATTTCTCCAGCTGCTTTTTGTATCATTGGATGCAAATATAACATTTCTAGTAACGCTCTAGTACCACATTTTCTCACTCCCATAATGATAGCCTACAAGAATATTTTAATGCTTTATTAGTTTCCAATACTTGCTATGTATATAAACAATATAGTAAGAAATATTTAATATATTTTTAATATTTTATGGCCAATAGTTAAAGATCGCCGATTCTGGATATTAATCATACCTGAAGGTCAAATCAGACATATCTGACAGACCAAATGTTTAGATTAGGATAGACGAGTTACAACTAATCTATCAATGTCTATACATTTGGTAATAATAATTTCTTACTTGTGGTAGTCTTCTAGCAGCAGCAGGATAGAGCCTTCTGGAGAGAAGAAGAACCGGAGGCCGTACGCGTTCGACGTTTTTCGTCTGAAGGCTGTTAAGGGCACTGTCGTAGATCAAATGGAAGGTGAAGAAGAGCGAGATCAGCATGATTGTGAGTATTGCTAAAGCCATCTTTGGTCTGGAAACACCGACCACCAGAACGCAATCGGAGGAGTCGCCCTCCATTGACTTTATAGCCGCTTTTGGAAGCCATCTAAAAAAAAATAATAAATAAAAATATTACAATAAGAAAAATACTCCAGGTGTCTTAAGTAGATAGTGTCCCCCTTCAGAACAATCTCCCTAGAATTGATTTTTCGTCGGTTTCGTTCTACTTCTACAGAGGTCTACAGGCGTTACCCCTCGCAGGCCTAAATCGAAAAAACGACGCTTGGGTGGGTCTCAAGGTCAATCTGGGGGAAATTCTAGTAACTTTTCTAGGGAGCTTGTTCTGAAGGGGGACACTATCTACTTCGTTATAGTACTGACAATCTGTTTTGCGTGGTAGCACCTGCTAGAATTTTAATACTCGGAACCACAAATTAATTAAATAATTTACATTTATTAAAATTAACATAATAACAACTGAATATGCAATAATAATCCGGCGAGGAAGGAAAATGATGTGCAATAAGGTTCTTACTCGATTTTTGGTACTCTGGTTAGTTCGAACGTGTTGAATGGTTAAACGGTACATAGGCACGACTATTTGTCTGGCGGATTGATGATTCTGGTACAATTGTGGGAACTAACTCTCTCAATAGGCAGGTTCGACTTTGTTCTTATTTTTTTTATTTTAACTTAAATCGGGGGGTTTTGTTGTTTAAAAACGATCAAAAAAAATTTGAGTTCAAAATATTAATATTTACGTCCGTTGTAAGCATTTTAAAAACAAGGATCGGCGAGAGGCTGACGTCAGTAGCCATGAACGCTTCGCCCCTTGCCCGCTGTTGCGCTGTATTCACTATATACACACATTTTACAGGGTTACCGTTTTAAGTAAATTTCCTACTAAATTAGATTTTTAAGAAAAATAAGGGTGTTTAATAGACTTTTATTAGAATTGATAATAGACAGGTTAGACATTTTTTTTAACTGAAATCGATATATTTTTTTATTAAAAAACGATCAAAAAAAATTAATATTTACGTCCGCTGTAAAATTCAGTAGATTTTTTAGATTTGAATTTTAAACTATATTTTATCGTTATCTATCTATGGAATATTTAAGACGAGTGTCAGAAAAAATATTTTGTATCATCCAAACGTGACATGTGATTCGCTTAAATAATTATTGTTTCCAATTGTTTTCAATTTTATGTAGTTTTTTCAATTTTTTTCCCATTTGCTCCTATTTTGTACAAAATGTTTACCAATTGTTCCCAATTTTTTTGAATTTTTTAGAATTTCTATATTTCTTTCCATTTTTTTCCTATTTCGTTCCAATTTTTTGCAATTTTACCAATTTTTTCCAATTGTTCCCATTTCCCATTTTCCAATTTCTTCCAGTTTTTTCGGTTGTTCCCAATTTATTTAATTTTTTTTAGTAAATTTTTTTCCAATTGGTGCTAAATTTGTTACAATTTCTTACAATTTGATTACAATTTTTTCTCTTTTTTCCAATTTTTTTCTAATTTTTTTCCCATTTTTTCTCATTTTGCACAATATTTTTCCAATTGTTCCCAATATATTTTTTGTTAATTTGTATCAATTCTTTCCAATTTTTTCCAATTGTTAAAAATTGTTTTCAATTTTATTTAGTTTTTTCAATTTTTTTCCCATTTTTCTCATTTCTATTTTATACAAAATTTTTCCCAACTTTTTGGAATTGTTACCAATTATTTTCCAATTTTTGGCAATTTTACCTATTTTTTTCAATTTTTTGTACAATATTTTCCAATCGTTCCCAATTTTTTTTCCATTTTTTTTTCAATTGGTGCTAAATATTTTCCAATTTTTTCCAATTTTTTACAATTCAATTACAATTTTTTCTTTTTTCCAATTTTGTTCAACTTTTTCCACTTTTTTCATTTGTTTTTAATTAGTAACAATATTTTCGAATTTTTTCTAATTTCTCCCAATTTTTTCAAATTGTTTTCAGTTTTTTCGGTTTTTTAATTTTTTTCCAATTTTTCTCCAGTTTTTCTTATTTTGCACAATATTATTCCAATTGTTCCCATTTTTTTTTTAATTTATCAATTCTTTTCAATTTTTTCCATTTTGAAATTTGAACAAACGTAAGTATGAGCTCTAGTAGCAGCGTGTAATAGTGCTCGTTAGTGGTGCGATAGGTACTACGGGATCGAATCCCGCACATAGCTTTTTTTTTTTTTTTTTTTTTTTTTTTTTTTTTTTTTTTTTTTTTTTTTTTTATTTTATTTTTAAACGTTATTAAATATTTTTTTTAATACACAGGCTTGTTTAGGTAGTCAAGACTTCTTTTAATAAAAAAAATACATATCCCCGGCAGGTAAAAAGTATGTACACAATATTTTGCTGCTGTGTACGAGATTCGATACACAGACCTATCGCACCACTAACGAGCACTATTGCACGCTGCTACTAGAGCTCATACTTTTGTTTGTTCAAACTTATTGTTTAAGCGAATCACGTGTCACGTTTGGATGATACAAAATATTTTTTCTGTGATGAGACACTCGTCTTAAATATGCCATAGATAGATAACGATAAAATATAGTTTTTAATTCAAATCTGAAAAATCTACTGAATTTTACAGCGGACGTAAATATTAATATTTTTTGCTCAATTTTTATTTTGATCGTTTTTTAATAAAAAAATATATCGATTTCAGTTAAAAAAAAATGTCGAAGCTGCCTATTAGCATTTCTACTAAAATTCTACCAACACCCTCATTTTTCTTAAAAATCTATTAATTTAGTAGGAAATTTACTAAAAACTGTAACCCTGTAAAATGTGTGTAAATACAGCGCAGCAGCGGGCCAGGGGCGAACCGTTCATGGCTACTGACGTCACAAGGTCTAGTCTCGCGCACAGTTGCCGTTTTCCAGCTTCTCGCTGGCCGTTGATTTTTAAATGCTTACAGCAGGTTGCTTCGATGTCTCGATTAAAACTGATTTTAATTTCTTATTTGAATGTTATCTCGACTAGTAGTACCCTCTTTTTGCGATGAGTTGTACAGTTCACATTTTACGGTTCAACTGTATTAATTAAATATATTTTATAAAGTAATAATAAAAAATAAAAACATTTATAATAACATTTATCCGCATGCAAATGCAAATTATTTTCATTTGAGCTGGTCCCGTCAAAAAAGGAAAATAACAACGCTGAATACTTCCCGACATGAAATATTGTGGAAAATGCCATTCCAGACTTGTCACGACATCCATCGACATAAGAGCGAAGTTCAACAACCCTAATTTTACTCTCAATTAACTTTGATGCCAATATCTACGAGTTTCATGTTTACTCTTTGAACTGTCAGACGAATAAGAATATCCAGTGGCGTTTCCGTGAAAAAAAAATACTTATTTCAAGGTCACTCTGATTCGAGGTTTTATTAAATTATTATTCGATTAAATAAATGATATGGCACATCTTGTATATATAAAATTGTCGTGTCGCTGACTGACTGACAATCAACGGACAGCCTAAACCAAATTTGATAGAGACGTGAAATTTTCAGGGTAGTTTCCTTTGGTAGTGTAGGGAAGCACTAAGAAAGGAATTTGGAAAATTCGCATTTTAAGGGGTTCAAAATTGGGGTTAAACAAATATTGACCCGCTCGAGTAAGTGCGTCAACCAAAAAATCGGCATTGTCATCCCAGAACTTTCCCGGCTCAAGTGTGATGAAGGAGATTATTTTAATTACAAAATATAAAATTTCTGAATCGAAAAGTAAAATGGCACATTGTTATTCTAAATATCAACAAGATAATGAATTTTTTAAAAAAATGGCAAAATATTGTTAAAAATGATAAAGAATTGCTAAATTTCAGCATAAATTAAAACTATAATAAAAAAAGAGAAAAAAAGCAAAAAATGAAACAAAAAAAGGAAAAGGGGAAAAATAACAAAAAGTCAAAAAAAATGTGAAGTAAGACAATGTAAAAAGAAAAATTCAAAATACGCCAAAAAAGTTAAAAAAAATAAAAAACAGACAATTTTTAAAAAAGAAAAATAAGGGATAAAAAAAGCAACAAAAAAGGTAAAAAAGCAACAAAAAAGGTAAAAAAGCAACAACAAAAAGGCAAAATAGAAGCCAAATAAAGGCAAAAAAAGCTCAAAAACTAAAAACAAAATACGCCAAGAGTTAAAAAAAATAAAAAAGGCAAAATGGAGAAAAAATAAAGGCAAAAATCGCAAAAAAGGGAAAAATCAGCAAAAAGTCCAAAAAAGGTCAAATAAGACAAAGTAAAGTAAAAAATACTCAAAAAAAAAGAAAAAAAAACATACAAACAAGTTTTAAAAAATTAAAAAAATATACCAAATAAAGGGAAATAACCAAAATACGACAAAAAAGTAAAAAAAAAGAAGCAAAATAGTATGAAAATAAAGGCAAAATGCCAAAAAAATGGCAAAAAAGAGAAAAAAAAAGCAAAAAGTTCAAAAAGTTAATCAAAAAAAGTTTTAAAAAGGGCAAAAAAGTCAAAGAACGGAAAAAAGGGTAAAAACAAAATTAAAAATGTCCAAAAAAGTCAAAATAGGGGTAAAAGGGCAAAAAACGTCAAAATAGTAAAAAAAGCAAAATAATTTGAAAATAAAAGCCAAATGTCCAGAAAATTCAAAAATAGGCAAAAAAGGAGTAAAAAAAGCAACAAAAAAGGTAGAAAAAGTAACAAAAAAGACAAAAAGGACAAAAAGTAAAACAAAAATTTTTAAAAGGCGTAAAAAGGCAAAAAAGGTAAAAAAAACCAAAAAAACAAAATAAAGCCAAAATGGAAAAAAAAGTTTTAAAAAAGCAAAAAAAAGGTGTAAAAAAGCAACAACAAAAGGCAAAAAAGGTTAAAAAAAGTTAATCAAAATTTTTTTTAAAAAAGGGACAAAAAAAGTTAAAACAAAAAGTGAAAAATTTGTCAAAACAAAAATAAAACAATCGGATAGATGTCCAGAAAATTCAAAAATAGGCAAAAAAGGAGTAAAAAAGCAACAAAAAAGGTAGAAAAAGCAACAAAAAGGCAAAAAGGACAAAAAATTAAACATTTAAAACCGGGCGAAAAGGCGTAAAAAGGCAACAAAAATAAAAAAAAGGTAAAAAAATAAACAAAATAAAGCCAAAATAAAGAGAGGCAAAAAAAGCAAAAATGGTTAAAAAAGCAAAAAATATGTAAAAAAGCAACCAAAAAAAGTTAACCTTTTTTGTGTTTTGAATTTTAAAAAAAGGAGCAAAAAAGTTAAAAAAGAAAAAGGAAAAAAGAGTCAAAACAAAAACAAAACAATTGGTTGCATCACCCCAAAACTTTCCCGACGAATATCCATGAATACTTTTCCAAATATGTAACGTTAAAGTTTCAAATTTTGACATTTTTTTATATTTTGACAGGTGACAGTTGGAGAAATAAATTTGACTATTCTGAACGGCTTTCAAATGACATATTGTAAGTCAAATTCCATGACATATTGTATCTGTCATTTTTTGATAATGACACTTCCGTTTGACAGATGTCGTACAAAAATTAATAGGTTTTTCCGACCGGTAAGCCAAACCCATGTACCAAATTTTAGCTCAATCGGATTAATCATGTGGCCTCTATCGTGGAAGAATACACACAGACAGACAGATAGACAGATAGATTTCCATCTGGAAATGGTCTTAATCATCTCAGGTGACCTCAAAATCTTTATCTCGAAAATTTTAGTTCCTTCACAATACTTTCCCTTCTCGAAGGTGGGTCGGGAAAGTAAAACATACAGGGTGATTCCTTTAGAGGGGAGTGGCTCTCCTCCCTGAAGGAGTGCAAATATTTTTTATTATGTATGCGGATTTTAAAGCGATTATTTATTTTCACAAAAATTAAATTTGGATACCTAATTTTATTTTTCCTGTAAAATATAGATAAATATCTATCGGTATGAATTAATTATTTCGACCTGAAAACTTCGCCATTAATCTAAAAGTAGGTCACATAAAATTATTAAAAAACAATAAGATTATAAAAATTTACAAATAATGACCTTGCATTTGATATAGTGTAAAAATGGGCATGAAAGTTTGAAAAACCGGAGGGAAGTAAACGAGTACAGAAAATAAATTTTTATTTATTCCGACATCAACGCGGACGAAGTCGCAGGCAAAATCTAGTTAATAATAAAAATCATGGATTTGTAACAGAAAAAAACGCTAGTTAATCAGCTTTTTATCAACTAACCAAAATCTTTTTATTACAATATATTTATGAAAAAAATGTTATGAATTTTATAATGGATTTTACTTATAACCACTTTAAGAGCATAATATTTTTCTAGAGTTTTAAAGCACACTACTACATACATCGTAATTTTATAGTGAAGTTTTCCATGGTAAGTATTTTACATTATCCTGAAAAATTTTATACAGAAAAAATTTTTATTTTAATTTGATTCTTCCATCATGAAATCAAGTAATCGCTAAAACATTTCGTAAATTCATGGAGGAGTGGTTGAAAAGTTGTATGAGACAGAGAAGTTAGAGATTTAATGGAGTGACGGTTGTGTATAAAGCAAATTGTGCGGCTTCAAAGGACTATTATCTCGAGAGCTTTGGAGCTTATCTCTCGCCCAAGATGAATTATCAACCGGGAACGCAAGTCCCAGAAATTTATGGATATTCGGGTAAGGCGGTCACTCGTGGGGATTAGAAACGCGGCCTAGACTCAAATAATCAAACACAGATTTGGGTTTTAGATAAATATAGATCATTTTATTTATACTTAAGTTTATAATGTATAAAAATAATTTCTTTTTACGAAATTAAAAAATTAAAAAAAATATAAAAGATACAGCAATACAAAACTATTATTTAATAAAATTATCAAATTTGTTTGTTACGGTTGTAGCGATTTGTATAAAAATTTTAAAACTGAAAATGTTTTAATATTATTATTATTAAGAATATTTTAATTTGATTTGTTCTTTTTAATCAATTTAGTCATAAAATAATTTTACTGATTTAAAATTTTTGTAAAAAAAAATCTAATTTCAAGATAAGTTCAATTTAAATTATTCTGCTCCAAAAAAAAATATAATTGATATTAATTCATAAAGCGAAATATTTTTTTTTTTATAAAAATTATTTAATTAATAATAGGCTGATTTAATAAAAAAATCAGCAAAAAAATATTGTTAGTGGGATTTATTTGCTTTAAGAGTCTAGATATTAGATTTTTTTAAATTAATATCTATTAGTATAAAAAAATTTCTATTTTACCGGTCGCCACCCAACAATAAATAAAAAACCTAGCAAGCTAACAGTATACAAGTAGCTCAGCTACGAACAGACGGACAGACAGACGGTTTTAGTTGTAGGTAACTGAAAATAATAAAATTTAAAAACGTTCAATCGATTGCTGAAAACAGTATTCCAAAATTCGAAACCGTTCTCGAGATATCGCTGTGACAGACGGACAGACAGACAAACAGACGGAGGAACGGACATTGTAAAGTCTACTTAATAATATAAATCCAGTTTTGAGTGGTAAATTTTTTTATTGGAAATTTTGTTCTTTTTTATATACCATATACCATTTTTAGCATGATGTCTGTCTGTGTGTGTGTCTGTGTGTTTGTGTATGTGAACACGATAGCGTCTAAACGGCTGAACCGCGCATTTTTCTTTAAAAAACCATTGCACATAGATAATAAAGGCAATTTATTATTATCATTATTAATATACTTTCGAATCGATTAAATCATTATTTTTTTTAAAAATGTACTTACAATATATCGAAATGTGGTGGTCGGACGCATCCTCTTTTTGTTTCTGTCTTCGTCGGGCTCATTCTAGACTTGAATTTTCGTCTACCTCCATATCATGATACTTCTGGAACAACAATAACATGTCAATGTAAGCCAAATTGAAATTCTACAATAATATAATAAAAATCGTATTATCATCTAGAATAAACAAATATCAGAATCTAATCTCTAAAGGTACGTGCTATTTGCATCCTGTTTAAATCAAAATTTTAACTTTTATCATAATATTTATACAGAGTAGATATACCAATAAATATGGATTATTTCCCGGTATAAATAAAAAAAATTCCTGTCTGTAGAGTCGATAGGGGAAGGTAGATTTCTGTTGTTTAAATTTGAGATTTTTTCATAATCCCCCACCCCACGGTATGGTCAGATCGAAAAAGTTTTAAGCGAATTAATTTTATTATAATTAGAACATAAAAAAAATCTTATGACCTGTTTCAATATTTTTGAAAATGCCACCCCCGTGGTTCGGATAAAAAAAAGTTTCAAAACAAATTTAATAATATTTTCAAAAATGGCGGAGATCTGATTTTTTTTAGATTTCAACCCCCTCTAATTCTCACCTCCTTATTGGTAGATGCGTATAGATTTTTTTATTATTATATTTTTATTTATTTTATGTTTTTTTTTACAGGTTACACTTCATTTTATTTATTTTTTTACCAATATATATTCAATCTGATCTCAGAAAATTAGTAGTGATTTTATTAAATTTTATGTCACATAATCTATATTCTGGATATAATTGTTAAAAATTTGTTTAAGAAATACAATGTAAAAATTTTAATTGCGTTTTATTTTAACGTTTCAAATATATCTTTTTTAATTTTTTATTATTATTATTATTATAATATTAAAATGTCACTGTCCTAAACTTATTTACACTTATTCGTCTTAAAATCTAAACATATTATTGAAATTGTAAAATAAAAAGTGTAAGCAATTTGCGGTGAAAATAAAATTGTAAGTGTTCACGAAAAAAAAAAAAAAATAACACAGTTAAGAAAAAAAAAAAAAAAAAAAAAAAAAAAAATTAAAAGCGTATGCATAAAAACAAATAGAAAAACAAACACACAAAATACTAACTGCATGCAATTCGATAAACCGTAGAGCATAAAAAAAAAAAAAACTAAACTGCATTTGCAATTTGATAAACTGTAGAGCATAAATATATCAAACAATGGTCTGGCTAATTGGTCTCTGCCAAAGCCAATAAACTAGGAAGAAAAAAAAAAAAAAAAAAAAAAAAAAAAAAAAAAAAAAAAAAAAAAAAAAAAAAACATATTAATCTTAATTATTTACAATTTTATTTAAATTTTCCTCTGCAACCCTTCGAAATTAATTATATCCAGATATGTCTTGATTTCCCATATTTTATATAAAAACCGTATAAATTCCTACTTAGTCAGTATTCAAAAAATTATAATAGTTACTTTGGAATTTTGATTTTAAAAATAATTAACAAGTACCTAAAAACGCAATTTCCTACTATTGCTCTCTTTTTTATCTAATGGAATTTTCTGAAAACATTTTGTTTATTATTTTTTCAACCACCAAAATTTATCAAATATCTTGAAAATTATTTGAAAATTCATAAAGTGACGATTGACAGTTAATAATTTAATAACAAAGTGATGATAAAAAAATTATGACAAGCTAGAATCTACATTTACTATCCTTGCAACTTTTCGTTTATTCGCTGTCAGGCGATTAAAATTTTTTAACGAAAAAAGGAGAAAACCCAAAGTTATCGGACATTAAAAAATGTGCTTTTAACTCTTTAAACTCTAAATTGGAATTGCGAACAAATGATATAAAATTAACGAAAGTAAGGAGAATAAGTATTTGAGTGCGAAGGAGAAAAGTCTTATAATACGGTTTTCTTGTAGCTATTTTAGTTTCGAAGAAATAAATCTGGTATCAAAAAATTGAATTTGAAATTTGAAAACAGAAAAAATTTTTACAAAATTTAATATTTATGTGTGTTAAAACTGTTCATGTATCTTTATAATTAACTGAGTAGCAACAAATTAAAATTTTGAAAAAAAAATTAAAAAAATGGTGAAAGCGACCTTCCACATATTAATATAATTAAAAATTGAATATTTTAAAAATTTAAAAAAATGGTGAAAGCGCCATTTTTCATATTTTGAATATAACAATTATTATAACTTTTGAATAAACAAATAAAAAGGAATAAAACTTACTAGATGACACATGCTATAATATACACAAATAATTTTTTGTGGCTATTTAAGTTACGAAAAAATTAATTAATTAAAAATTGAAAATTTTGAATATTTTAAAAAATGGCGAAAGCGCTATTCTTCATATTTTGAATATAAAAATTATTATAACTTTTGAATAAAGAAATTTAAAGGAATAAAACTTTAAATAAACGTATTCGATAACACAAGCTGAAATATATATCAGATCTTTTTAGTTTCAAAGAAAAAAAAAATTAACAAAATTTAGTACACAAATGATTGAAACTGCAAAAATAAAATAATTTATAAGAAATTTCATATAATTCTAAATAATATGTGTTGAAATTGTTTATTCAATTAATTGAAAATTTTGAAAACTGAAAAAAAAATGGTGAAAGCGCAGTTTTACATATAAAAGAATAAAATTTTAAACGTACATTCCCGACTCATGCTATAATATACATTAATCAGTTCATTTTTAGTTATTTTATTTAATAATTTTCCCAACAGTAAATTTTATTTATTTATCAAATCATTATAAACTTGGACGTTAATTTTATTTTTATTTTTTTATTTACTATGGGCCAAAATAAAACTTTCTAAACCTGTATCCAAACTGAAACTAATTTTTTAATATTTTACTTTTATTTTTCCACTGCTTAATATTTAAAATCCCCAATTGTAAACAATTATTTTCTAGTTTTAATATAATAATAATTAATATTACAGGGTGTTATTGATTGTGTGATTCTTTTTATTCAGTGCGAGTTTTTTCCAAGTCTGGTTCGTTTTTAGCACGTCAAGATTCTAAAAGACAAATTACTTTACGAATTTATCTCGTAAAATTTGAAATATACTCGAAATAATTGGGGCTTATACACATTACTCTCTTTTTATGAAACGTCTGGTTAAAAAAAAAATGTGACAAAAAGTAATTTATTAGAGCATTAATAAAGATTTTATAATAATTCTCATAACGAATTTCTACTACAAATACTTTAAGTTTCTATTAATAAAGCTAATAGACTGAAATCCAGTAATTGACGAATAGAAAAATAAAATTTTAATGAGTATTTTATACATAGCCGTAGAAAAAAATTTCAATTACAAAATTAATACGTAAAATCTGGCTTATTGGGTTTCATTTAAGAACGGTCCTGGAAGGGTTGTTAATTTTTAATTTTCAATAAAGGAACGAATGTAGAAGCTCGAAATCGTCCGAAATAATTTGATTGAGGGATGTTGAAACAGTCTAGACATTGGAATTAAATAACAGAATACAATAATAGGGATTATTTCAAGCAAAAAATAATTACGGGTAAAAGGTAAATAAATTAAGTATAAAAGGATTTTTTGATACCATTTTAGAATCTGAAAACTCGGTTGATTCTTTAATTTATGTATAGGTATTGTGCTAAATTATAATATTTCCTTTGCTTATATACTTGAAACCATCAAAATAGGTTGTCAATTTTTTTTACACTTAAACATATCTAAATTACAACATATTCAAATTGTAGCATTGTGGAGGTAGATTAAAAATGACATTTTCAAAAATTTAAGGAATAATAACGCACATGCAAAATGCCTGCCAGAATAGTACTTTCTTAATTGAGTAAAAAATTATTTAATTTTTTTTTAGGTTTGTGGGAAACGGGTTAGTCGAATGTCACCTCAAAGAGCTACAAATAATTTCATATTAATACTTCAACAGCATGAAATCTACATCATAACTATCGTTCCACTTGAAACATTTTGAAACCGATAATGGTAAAACAATGGAAAACATCCAAAACAGAGAAGATAACAAGTCGACTGAAGTTTGCAATGCATTGCAAACTAATGGGTTAGTTTCTCCCACTAATCAGCTATTTGTTCACTCTCTTACTCCCGTATACACTCCAGACCAAAAAGTAGTAAGTGCTGTCATGGGCAACTTTTGACCCATAACGATTATCACAAAAAGTATAAATAGCGCAAATCTGTATCTCTTCATGTACAGGTTTGTAAAACCGGAAGTCGTAGAAACCTGAAACTCGCTTATTCACAGATTCAAGATGTGTCGAATTTATAGCCGTTGACCATTTGTCGCTATCTGTTACAGTTCCTGAGAAATAGATGATGATAGACGGACGGACAGATGGACAGAGCCGTTATTATTAGTGGTTATTTTCTTTAAAGGAAAAATTACCCAAAAATAGTACTATTATTAATTATCAAAAAAATCATTTTCAAAATGTATACAGGGTGACGTAACTGTAATTGAAGACTATTGAGATTTCGTAAATCATTATACAACGTTGTTTAAATGGGAAAAAGAGATGTGTTTTTTCAAGATGAATTGAATGATTTTTTTTAAATTGACGATTTTCGTTTTATTTTATATATGTCAACATGTTGTAAAAGACTTGACAAGAAAATTGGTAGGAAAAAATCATAAGGTCTGCTTTGACAATTTTTTCAATAACTACAGCAAGATCTTCAGGAAAAAATTTCCTCTTGTGGGACAGTGCGTCATGACAGGGCAAATCTGCTTGATTTTAAAAATGATAAAATCCTACAAATAAGGAGAGTCTAACTGGAATGGCGTGGTTGCACTGAAGTAGAAATATAAACGCACATTCCAATTTTTGGGAAATTATCATAATTCTTTAATACTGGAAAACGTATCAAGAAAGACAAAAATTGGAGATGCAGATGCTTTCACCATTTTATTAATTTTTTTAAAAATTTTAATTTGTAGCTACTCAATTAATTATAAACATTCATGAACAGATTTAACACACATATATATTAAATTTTGTAATTTTTTTTTAAAAACTATTTTACTTTAACAGTTTCCATCATTTGTTTTAAAAAAATTGATACCAGATTTATTTTTTAATTTTTTGCTTCGAAACTAAAATGGCTACAAATTTTTTTTTATGTATATTAAAGCATGTGTCATCTAGTATGTACGTTTCAAGTTTTATTCCTTTTCATTTGTTTATTCAAAAGTTATAATAATTATTATAATCAAATATGTTGAATGACACTTTCACCATTTTTTTAATTTTTTAAAATTTTTAATTTGTAGCTACTCAGTTAATTATAAAGATACATGAACAGATTTAACCCACATAAATATTAAATTTTCCAACTTTCTTAAAAACTATTTCACTTTTACTGTAACTATCATTTGTGTTAAAAAAATTAATATCAGATTGTTTTTTTAATTTTTTTTTTTTTTTTGAAACTAAAATAGCTAAAAAGAACTGATTTATATATACTACAGCCTGTAAAATTCAGTGTGTACCCTCAAAATTTTAATCCTTATTTATTTAAAAGATATAACAAATTATATTTTTTAAACATACCGGGTGGACACGAGTCAATGTACTCCTCCAATATTTTGATTATTTTTTAATTTAAAAAATTGGTTTTTAGTACACATCAATTATACAGTAATGGACTACTTTTACACGGGAAGAAACTGGTTAAACCGGAAGTGAAATCAACTTTTTTTTCTTGAATGGTTGATGGTTTATCATTAAGCATAAATTTCTCAATATAACAGTTATTTCAGATTTAAAAAAATCCAAAAAATAAGTGAGATACGAACAATTTTTTAATTTATTCAAAATGGCTGTGTCAGATGAAATCAATGTAAGAAAATTACTAAGCAGGCTATGGAAATTATTAGTAATGTTGTAGATTTATCTCTAGAGAAGAAAATAGTTGTTTTAATTACTGATAGGTACCAGTATTTTTAGGTTTTGTTTCAAACATAAAGAAAACAATAAGAAAATATGATGTTGGTATAGTACCGAGAAAGTATTATGTTAATAAGGTAAAAAATTCACTCCTTTTATAGCTACTCGTAACATTTTAGATTTATTTTATATTCAATATTAATTTTCAGCATAACAACTTCAATAGTGGCGCCGCTGCACTCCAGTTTCCCGAATAGAAAAGGTGAGTGCATTATTTTATTTTTTTTATGTAAATGTTAAACCGGCGATGGATGTAGATCGGCATTTTCACCATTTCAAAAAATAATTCGATAAAAGATAAAAAGATACTTCCTTGAAGAATTATTAAATATTAATATCAAGAGCTATACAATCAGATTAACAAAGAAACTAACTAAATTGACTTTTACCATACAAATTTACTTTCTATTATATGGAAACAGGAAACGAAAAATAACGATGAAAATATTTTTACTATTAGTAATTTCCTGGATTTTATATTTTACTTAACAAATAAAATCAGTGTAAATAAACCAAACCAAACAACGTTAAAAAATACAGCAAGAAAAATACTTCGACTACTATTAGGTTTTACATAAGGGAGATACTACACCCCTGTTGGATATATAGGAAAATATTGAACATTTTTCCTGTAGAGGGGGAAAACTTTTTACGTTTTATAAAAATGAACTTTTTTTTGTCCATACTTTTTAATTCATACCATGACAAAAAACCCATTATTGAGTCGGAAAGTAAATCTAGTTCGTTTTATTAGCTTTAACAGTAAAGTACAAACATGTGTAGATTTATAGAGAAAAAAAATAAATGGTTTTCATATATCAAGAGAAACAATTAGGGTAAACAACACCTGGCAAAAGAATATCAACTTTCATATCCCTGGGAGGATTTTTTGACATAGATTTATACAATATTCGCTGCTATGAATTAGGGAAATTTATTCATATTACTTTCTGCGTGTGAAAGAAACAAACACGTTTATCATGAAAGATATTTTTTTATCAAAAACAAAATTATTATTGTTATAATAATAATAATAATTTTTTATATTCTTATAAGTACTTTCCTTGTCCAATTTAACTTTAATAATGATATAAAGTTTTACAAATATTAATATTCTGACAATTTTTCATTTTTCAATTCAGTAAAAAAAAGTATATCTAGTTGGAAAATTTTTCTTTTATAAAAACATGTCTACCAAGTATAAATCACGGGATTTTAAATGAAATTTTTCATCCCTGGAGACCTCAGTTAAAAAAAAATATCAGAATAATAAAATGCGTAAGCTTTACTGTTCATTGTATTAATTAAAATATTTTAAGATTAATACAGTATTTTTTATGGGGATTTTTTTTAGGGAATGTTTTAAAATAATCACCCTATATGTTATTAGCTATTATACCTGACGAATCATAATACTTTGTTAGTTTATTCTGTTTTTCTTAATAATAAAAAAAAGTTTCTAACTTAAGACTAATAAAACGTAAAACTTAGCCTTGGATTAATTAAACTGGAATATCTTTATTAGCGCCGTAAAATATGAAAAGAAGGTAATAAAACTTTTTAAGTCTTAACTTAAGTTTCACAAACAAATTCATAAACTAATCGTAAGTTTACACCTGTTCTAAAAGTTCCCGCTCATAAATTAAAACAATCCAAATTATTATGGAAGGGTTAAAACCGTTTTATTTTAATATGTATAAATTTTATTAATAAAAAATTGTAAAAACAAATTTTAAAACAAATTCCAAAAACAACTGCTAAAATAAATTCATAAAATATTTTAAAAACAACTATAGTAGAATAGCTATGGGTATCCGAGTGCACTCCCTATGGAAATTACATGGAAAATAGCTAATGTCCCTTCTGGTAAGTTTCTGCTATCGTCAAGGTCACTTGTGACATCAGTCTCCGCTATACGAGTTTCAATCCGCTTCTAATCAAGTTTGATCCTCAAGGCTGATGACGTCACGAGTTACCTTGACCGTTCGGATGATAAAGTAGGAAGGACATTACGTTAGTTTTCTACGGCCAGTAGGACCACAGATGACCTGTTCAAACGAGTGTGATAATAGCTTTTAGATCTGACTCCCTTAGGATGATAAAGTAGGAAAAGCATTACGTTAATTTTTCCACAGCCACTAGGACCACAGATGACTTATCCAAATGAGTGTGGGAATAGTTTTTAGATCTGACTCCGTTCGGATGATAAACTCGGAAAAGTATTACGTTCATTTTTTCACAGCCACTAGGACCATAGATGATCTATCCAAACGAGTCTGGTAATATTTTTTACATCTGACTCCGTTCGGATGATAAAGTATGAAGAGCATTACATTAGTTTTTCCACAGCCACTAGGACACAGATGACTAATCTAAACGGGTGCTGTAATTAATTTACTGTGTTTACCGATGCTACCTCGTTAATAGACTTGATTTAAAAGTTATCATTAATCAGAATATAAACACATCTTTGTAATTTATAATAAAGACCCTGCAGCTACGTTTAAATAAAACATTTTATTATCTATTGACTTATCTTTTTTAAGAAATTCATTGTAATTTATATTAAAAATTTTATAGCATAGCTTCAATCTGAATTGTTATTTTACACTTCAAAAATAATTATCCTTCCTTTAATTTAAATTTTGCTGGGGTTTTCCACTTTTCTCGTCTTTTCTAGTTTCTCAAGTTTTCATTCGAGCTACTTGTGGTGGAATTACATATCCGCGAACATGCTTTACAGACTACTTTCAAAATTACCTCGTGCTTGATTATACTCATTTGTTCAAAGTTTAAGCAAACTTTAGAGTCAATTAATTGGGGATTCGTTTACTTGAGTTCGTGGCTAAATACCTAAATAGGATTTTAAATATGATAATGAACTGTCTAATATTTTTTATATTATTCTCCACTAACCATTAATTTTTTTTGCTGCTTATGTAGTTTATTTATGGTATTAAAACCTACGTATTTAGTAAAAGCATACACACATATTGTAAATATAAAGGTTCAATCAATGGCTTGTATAAACATGTTGACCGACTGCGGTGTAACCGCCACCGCACGCTTTAACAAACATTTACGCAACCCACAGCTTCAGAGGATCCGATAATTTCGAATTTTATTACAGAAAACTTTATTTCTAGAAAATAATTTTTATACTATAAAAAATCTTAAATCTGGTAGAAGGACCATGAACATTTATTTAGTAATAAATTTTTTGCGGTCCAAGAAACTTATCTGCCAAGATTTACATGAATGACGAAGACTAACAAAGGTAAATAGAAAGAATCGATTGACGGCGGCGAGGCATTAAAATTGTGGTTCCAGACCCAACAATTGAATGACCCTAAGCCAATTTATGGCTCGAAAAAAATGTCACAAAAAATACATAGACGGGATTATTGTTTAACATCAATCAGAATAACGAGAAAATTTTATTTGGGATTACTTTTAGAAAAAAATGGAACAAAAACAAAGTATTGATTATTTGAGAATGCTGAATAAAATAAAAATGAGATAAATTTGGTATTTTTGGAATGTAATATAAGTTAATTTTTTATTTCTACTCCTACTGAACAACCAAGAGGAGCAGATGTTTACTAAATAAATAAAAAAATCTGCTTCAACAAACTAATCTTATATATTTATCTCACTTCTTAATACTGATCTTTCATATCTACTCATATCTATAACATATCTAACACTGTTCATTTGTCGAGACATTGATGATGTACTAAAGTTGTGAAAAATCTCAAACTTTTGTAGGTAGAAAGAGAGGTTAGAGGTTTGTTAATAAAATATATGTATTATCACATTTAAGATTTGAAGAGTTTATTTTTATTTAGTAATTATAACAGATTTGTCACGCTTTCATTCATATATGAAAATTACAATCCAAAATTATACTAATTATTTTACCGTTGCTCATAACCAAATTTCAAACTGTTAAAACTTTAACGTTTAATTAAAGTTTCACAAAATTTAACGCTGGAGTATTTCCATCTAGCCGCAATTACTTGACATTCTATTTTAATTGTGGACTTTTATGAAGTACTACAACAATTAATCTACTTTTCGGCTAGATGCAAATTGATAATTTAAACACAATTTTGTTGGTTTTTGAAATATTTAGAACTTAGTATGTTGTAAATTAAGATATATTCGACCATTATGTATAATTTCGACACCAGTTTTTGTACTATTAATGTAAAAAAAGTTAATTAACGTGATTAAAATATTGCCAAACAATTCAGTACGCTCATGATTTAAATTTATGATAATTTTAGCTAGCAGGTATGTAATTTATCCATTGTAAACATTAATGTAACCATAACTAGCAACAAGTGAACAAAATTGAAATTTCCATGCACTTTGGTTTCGAAACATGTTCATAACTGTATTAATTGAGTATGAGCTTGAAATGTAAAATGTAAATGTGTTTTGATCCACCGAACAATTCTCAAAATTACTATGTTTAACTAACAATGCGGGTATTTTTACTATTATATCCAAATTAAATGAACAGTTCTTATATATTTACATCCATAATATACCACTAAAGATTGACTCTCAAGCTTTAAATGAAATTATTATAAATAAAAAAACATTTATTATTATATCTCTGTTAATAAAACTCGAACAAAATTCATTCTTAAAAAAAAACTCCTTTTATACACGCAACTGTCGATTGATAATCAATTAGGCCAGCGATCGTGAATTTCAAGCCAGTTCGCTGTCCAAGAGATCTTACGTAAAGTCCCGAGGTTAAAATTACGTCTAGATCTGAAGCATCAATTTAGAAGAATTGTTCTAAGTCCGGTATTCTCTAGCTCCGATTATAAGTATAATAAGGAAAGGCTTTAAAAAAGCACGTCATGATAAAAATGCGTTTATCTAAAGTATTTGTCTTTTACTTTGTAGCATTTTTATCTCAAGAAAAATTCTTGATAAAAGCGTACATTATATCAAATTAAATCAAAACTATTTTCCAACTATTAAACTATCCGTCTCTAATTTCGTTTCTAAAAGTATTCAGTGCTCCGCCGAAGTTTCAGACATAACTTTTCAGAACTTTACGTAACAAACTCATTTATGTGGAAGTTAACTCTATTAAAAATTTAGAAACTTGTACTGCAGTACTCGGAGATGCCATGAAACAAGTTTTCGAGCTTTTATCTTCGTTCAAATGGACAACACAGCCGCTACTGATTTAAATATTATCCTAGAAAGTAGAAATGTTACGATTAACTTTGTGAATTGATGTAGATAATTAGATGTTTTATTTAAATTATAACTACAAGATTTTTATTATAAACTACTAAGATCTATCGTATTGCTCTCGTTTGGATTAATCCTCTGTGGTCCAACTGACTGTGGAAAAATGAACGTTGCTACTTTATCATCCCAATGGAGTTTGATCTAAAAACTATTACTACACTCATTTAGACCAGTCATCTGTGGTCCTAATGGCTGTGAAAAAACGAACGTAATGCTCTCGCTACTTTATCATCGAACGGAGTCAGATTTGAAACCTATTACCACACTCGTTTGGATTAATCTTCTGTGGTCCTACTGACTGTGGAAAAACGAACGTAATGTTCTCGATAGTTTATCATCCGAACGGAGTCAGATTTGAAAACTATTACCACACTCGTTTGGATTAGTCTTCTGTGGTTCTAGTGACTGTGGAAAAACGAACGTAATGCTCTTGCTACTTTATCATCCTAACGGAGTTTGATTTAAAAACTTTTACTACACTCATTTAGACCAGAATAATGAGCGTAATGCTCTTGCTACTTTATTATCCAAACAACGGAGTCAGTATATACAGGGTGATATAATGACGAACATGTATCAAAGAGGTATGAGTTTTGATAAATTTAAAAAGATGTACATCAATTGAAAAAATGGATGTAGTGCTGTAGTTTTAGTTAAGAGACTACTTGTATCGCTATAGTGTGAGTC
The DNA here is from genome assembly GCA_963243735.1 of Neocrepidodera transversa. NCBI lineage: Eukaryota > Metazoa > Arthropoda > Insecta > Coleoptera > Chrysomelidae > Neocrepidodera > Neocrepidodera transversa. The sequence goes on along the minus strand of OY725341.1, from coordinate 1,564,389 downwards.
AAACTTTACCAACTGAAGAGTTTACTTCGGCATCATAGGAGAACAGTAAAAGCTTGGATATATTATAACCATATATCGTAAAACCATGAAAAATTTAAACAATCAAACTAATGTTGTTATTAGAATATTTTAAGATTGTATTTAAATATTTGCCGTCTGCGTATAGCTAATACCTTAGAAGAGATATAAAGACCTAATCTTTATTTTCAGATCAGTACATAAGCAGATTTTCAGATTAAACTGTCCTTTCACCGATTCAATCTACATTCTGTTCCGTACCGCAAACCGCTTTTCTATCTCTATTGCTATTGCTATTTCTAGATCTTATCTATTACAAGCACACGTTCATTGTTAACACGTTAACTTAGTCGTAAAATATTTACCTGCTTTGCACGCTATTTTAACTAAAATCTCCGAGAAAGCGCAACGCTTTGTGAGAAAACCATGCGGAAAATTCAAATTTTATGGTTTGCCATGTAAATGCGGGAATGGCGTCTACCTTCGGGCTTAGTTTTTCATTTTCTTTTTTGGAAAATCGGATTACGCGTAAAAAATACTTTGATTTAGGTTGACGTGCTTTGATGTATTATATGGAGATGAGAATATATTAGGCTTTACATACAAAATGTTTATTTTAAAAATAATTTATTTACTACATGAAAATAAATTTAGGGTAGACGAAATATTTCAGTAACTTATCAGTCACTCAAAAATATTAATAAAATAAAATATATTGTTAACTCTGACAAGTTGAAAAATATATTTTATTATTCGAATATAATTAAGTAAAATTTGCAATAAACTTGGTAAAAGAAAATTTAATATACTTTCTATTCAAAAGCCTGTCCTGTTTTTAAAAACTGTGAAAGGAAATAGTTGTTTTCTCCCATTTTCCTGAAATTTTCCTGGATTGAATTACTCACGACATTAACTTTGACAAGACACACGTTAATTTACTTCCTTAATTTGACTTCGAAACCGGGTTCTGTTGTGTTTTCTTTTAGTGTCGAAAAAAATTTAGGTCAGTTTTACAGAAAAACAAAACAGAAAGGAAATGGGGTAAAAACAAGACTGCGGAATCATAATTCATAAAAATGGGGTGAAGTGGTTAAGGCCGTTGTTTTATGAAATATTAAATATGTGGCTAAAAATTGCAGCAGAGTAAATAGTTTGTTTTTTAATCTATAAATCAATTTTTAAAACAATAAAACCGGAATTTTGTTAAAATACAGTATATAAAATTTTATTATTAAATTTCGTAATAAAGTATTTTATATTTAAACAATTTTCATTAATTATTTTACATTTTTATTTCATACTTCCTGTAACAAGGCAAAATAATAATTCCTGTTACTTTAGCTGATTATGTAATTTGATAAAGGTAGAAAATCTCAGTTGAATTATAAGTTATAAAGGTGACTGTTCTGACAAAAAAATATTAAGTCAAGAAAGTCCTGAGCAACAGCGAATATAATAGTTTATATAATTGATAGAAAGCGGCGTGAGCTGAGGCATTTCACAGGGCTGCTATTTATCGGCAGTATAATAAGCGATATTTTATATATACCGGAATAATCTAGAGAAAGCTGCCTGATCTGAGGTATTTAAAACAGGACTGCAGTTCATCGATAACAGGGTTGCAGAAATTCATATGGACGATAACGACCTACGAAATAAAACTGATATAATTTCCCTATACGCTTATCACCACCGTACTCTTAGTACCGCTAGTATATCCGTCACTTTTCGAACCGTAGAGACTCTCTACCTCCCAAAACCAAAGTTGAGCTACATTACTAAATATATATCTGAGTCAAAAAAAATAAAGTGTTAAATTTCGCGTTACTTTTATTACTATTATTTTCGGGCATAACTAATTTTTATAAATAAATATTAGATCATTGTCTTGTTTCAAATTGAATAACGTTTCTCCCAAAAAAAATTGGACCAATAATAGCGAAATTAAAAGCGAATGCTCTTTTGTTGTTGCATCAATGTCTCGTTTTCAAATCGAATGACAAACTCGGGTCAATAATTACAAATTTAGAAGCTTAGAAGCTAAACTATAAAATTTTATACGTGTTATTCGTTTATATAAAATAAAAAAAAATATAATGTCATTAAATTATTGCAGTAATTACATACTATAAAATTATTATTAAATTGGTAAAAATAATTCTATAACCGACTGCACTCACAATCCGAATATGTATAGCGAGAAAGTAAAAATCAATATTTATCCATGTAGCGAAATATTTCTTCAAACCTTTATATACAGTAACAATTTGATTCGTTAGCATGTTGTGGGTATAAATTGAATTGAGAGGGTTAAAGGGCCTCAGTAGAGCCACTAGCGGTTAGAACATTGAGTGTGTCAAGGTTTCAGGTCGAAGGGATTAGGGCAGGGTGGCACCTACAATAGAAAATCACGCGTTTTATTGTTTCGGACTTTGCTATCTACGAAAGGGTCTTGAAAAACACATAAATCCTTAGGATAGATAAATTGGTGCACTGCGAAGAAAAAGTTTTAGATTAGATCTAGTTAACCAGCTTTATTTTTTATCTATAAATATACAAATCACTCAATGAGGCGTTTACGATTATTCTTTAGTGTTGGGTTATTTTAAAACTTTTTTTTTACTAAAAATGCTCTTATTTGAAAAAAAAATATTTAAATAGGGAGGCTAAGTGCAAACTGGATCATTTACAGAAATATCTGGTAGATTGCATTAGTAGCGGCGCTGTCTTATGTTTCTAGTGGTTGATAAATGATGTGACAGATGACATATGACAGTGCCGCCATTAGCGCAATCTTCCAGACATTTCGGGAAATGTTCCAGTTCCCACTTACCCTCACTACTCGGTACAGATACGAGTAGATACGCTATAACAGTTCTGGCGCATTCCTTATGGAAAATAACACGGGAAATCGCTAAGGTCCATTCTCTTAATTTTATTCAAATTCAAGGTCACTCGTGACGTCATCAGACCCTACTAGACGAGTCTACCTATTAATCAATATAATATTTTACTCGGTATAAGACGGGGACTCTCTTAAACGGTAAACTGTCTTGGTTGATGCGACTGGTTTGAAATTCACGTTCGCTGGTCGTATTGATTCTCGATAAAAAAAGATACATAAAAAATAGAAGAGATCTGTGGTTACTTCTTTATAACTATTGAACGATTTATGAATATTAGTATTCATAACTGTTGAAAGAACACTAGACTGCGAGCGTTATTAACTAAATTCTTAGATTTTCTCGAAGGACCAAACTTTTTAGGTAGAAGTTAAACCAATATGAATGTTAAATAAAAACAGTATTTGAAATAGGAATATAATTTTTATTTCAAGACATCGAAGACGAACAGAAAAATCATAAAGCGGCACATTAATTTAAATTATGAAACCGAAACATAAATATTTAAATAGTACTCATAACTTTACTCAGTGTAAAAACTATTTACATTTTTTCTTATTATGAAAACTCAGAAAACTTTACGCACCATTTTACTTATTTGAAGAAACTTTTTTGCTCTATTGAATGCGACTGCATCTTTTCACATTTGGGATGCGAGAGAGAATGATTGTGCTCTGAATTTTATCGGACAGGATGGTTGCTGGTTTTTTATTGGTAGGAGACATGTGACGTGGTATGTAGCTAGCCTTGAATTCAGAATCTTAGCGGGAAGAAATATATCTATATTGTTTGTCCCTTATAATGATGGGATAATATGAGAGAAAGATAAGCTTGCATAGCAACAGTCGCTTATATTTTTTTAACGGTATATTGCAAGTAGACAGAAAAAAGTCTGATAGACAGACGGAAAAATATTGTGTTGATTTTAATCTATTTTTAGATTATAAAATATTAAAATATACAATAATAGACATTAGTATGAACTGAAAGATTATTATTATTAATTTTAAAAGAAATATGAATTTTTTTTGTATTTTTTGGATAATATTCCAGTGAAATTTATCCAACTATGAAGGATCAATTGACTATTTACTCATCAGTACTTCAGATCTGATATTTTTTATTGTTACTTTTTGGTTAATATATGATGCAAATTGAAATCCTTGTAAAACTATTTTAAATTTTTTGTAACTTGCAATGTAAAAGTAATCAAGATAATCTGTTTAGTCATTTATATTATTATTTTGTAATCAATGTAACTCATTTTCCAATGAATTTCAATTTAGATGTCGTTAAAAACACGTTAACGTATATTTTTATTCAATGATACTATTTCCTTCAGAATTAAAAAAATAATATTTTTTTCAAATGATTCCGAGCTTATAGTTAGTTGTCAGTCAATTTTTATTTTTATAATCGATTTGATGATTTCCCGAAGGACTTTGTAAACAGTTTTCAACTCCACAATAAAAACGTTCCAATTCTCTTCTCTTTTTTACTTCTGGAATTTTTTATTATTAATTTCATCTGTTTTTATGTCTTTTATTATTGGATGAAATTTGTTTATAATATAAAAATATTGAACTTTTTGATAAAAAATTATTAATATTTTTGTTATAGCAAATGACAGTTAAATGGAAATAGTGCACTTAATAATACTTTATATTTTAAAATTCTTTAGCAGCTTTTTTTACCAGCAATAAATCGGTATTTTTTCTTTATCCCGAAACCCTAATTGTATGAATTATTTCTATCAAAATCAAAATATTATTTCCTATAGAACACAACAATAAATTTCTATAAATTTCCACATTTTTAAAAATCAGATCTCTGGAGTAAATCTAGCTCTGGTTTTGACTTTCTATTCTGTACGGGAATTTTAAAATAGCCGGTAATATTGTTTGCCCTTGACTCACATTTTTCCAAAATTAATTTTATAAATTTTTCAAGCAACAGTCTCCAACGACCAACAAATAATCCAGCTAGCGCCGGTGAAGCCGGAAAGGCCGTCGTGGGCCTTTTGAAGGGCCGAGGTCAGGCTCAAGCATACTTGTTAGTCCAGTAACAGCTTAACCCAAAAAGCCATGTTTTCAGATAAATTTTAAAAAATACGAGAAGCAAAATGTATCACTAAATAATATAAAATTATCTAAAATGAGTAATTTTAATCGTATATAATGATTTCCAGGTTTTTTTTAGAAATATCTTAAAAACTTTAAATCGTATTATTTGGTGAAAAAAAAACAACCTAAATCAAATAAAATATAACGGATCATAATAAAGGATAAAATTAAACATAACAATTGGTTGTTACCCCTTCATAGAATAAAATATTATATTGGTCACTATCCATTTTTTTGCGGCAAGCCCAACGCTGGTCGCTAAACGGAATTGACCTTGACTTACTGGCGTTCATGCTTCTGGTTCTTTTAGTATGACGCCCTACTTACGTCTCATCGACGTCGAAACACAGCGACGACGACGACGACGACGTTCATCGCCGATGACGTCACCTGCGCCCTTCCAGGACGCCGAATTTCTGTACACCCAAGGTCGAAATGTTAAATGGGACGTAAGAGGGGGCAGATGCACTGCATCGGAAGTGCTGTACGTTGTCTGAACGAGCTTTACGGGATTTTTTTTATTTTTACCTTAAAAAGAGGTTAAATGGAGATTTGTTTGAAGAGATATTATACATAATTGATAATAATTAATATATATTTATACCAATTTTTCTAAATTTGAAGTGTTATTCAAATTAACAAGGTGCATATATTTCGTTGAGTTAAAATCGTATTAATATCGAATTTAAAGTCTGGTATTTTATAGGATCAAGAAGGAGAAGCCGTAAAACATCATTTATCTTACATACTACCGGAAAAATCACAAGCAAAAATGATCCCACTATCATTTTTCTTTCTAGATTTCTTTTCCATTTCTGAATAAAAATATAGGTTATGACTACCTAAAAATTTCCGTCCAAAGTTTTGATTAATTACTATTTTAATCTTTTCTTAATGATGATGATGATCAATTTGCTATTTATATGTTTCTCTTGCTTCCACCTTTATTTCAGACTCTATTCCTCTTCTAGAATTCTTATTCGTTTATAGATTTTTAACTAGTATGATTAGTTAATTATTTGTTTAATTTATCGACTGACCCCGGCCTTGCCCTTCGCCATTATCCACACGAAATGAACGTCAGTGCGTTAATCAAGCCCGTTTTGTCATTTGCAGATTTTATCTTGGACTCGTGCATGTTCAGATAGCACAAAACCAGAGTTCGTTGTTACCGACTGCACCGTTTTACCCGTTTACCATTAACGTAAAAGTGTTGTTAACGGTAATTAAGTTAAATGAAGTACCTCGAAATGCTAGAAAGTGTTGTGTCGTGTTGATATTTAGGGTAGTCACCTGTGGGTCGAATAAATGATGATATGCCGTGTGCAAGGGTCCTTTCAATGATTAGATTTATTTGTTATTGAGTAACAGTAAAATTAGAGCTAATCCTTATATTGAAGTTCAAAATATTTGAATATTATTTTAATGCTTTGTGATATTTTTAATGTTACCATATTTTTTATTATAAAAGCAAAATAAATTCCAATTATGTTAATATAAAATGTATCAACAAGTTTGGCAAAGTTGAGCGAGAATAACGGCTTGCATTATGCCAAGTGGGATATAATATGCTAAAAGTGAGTAACGATCGCCTGATGTTTTAGAGACGGGGATTTTCACGCTCCACGGCATCTATCCTAGTTTTTCATTATTTCAGGTTGGCATATACCTTGTTTATTAGAGTGAGATGAACAATTATACTCCAACACTTTAAAAGACTTAAATAGGATAAAAGATCCAATTTAAAAAGTATTTTCCATTTGTCAAAAAATGTCATTGCTTATAAATGTTTCTAAATACCATAAAATACTATAATACACATTAAAACATTCAGTAATTTTAATATAAATTACAAGTAGATGAACTATGCGATATTGTGACAAATATTTTATTTTTACAGCCCTTATTATCAATTTCACATAAAATGTTATTCTCCATAAAAGTTTTTAAATGCTATAAACAATATTAATCCGCATCCAAACAGCCAATAATTTTGAACTAACTATAAAAGGTTAGTAGATGAGCTGTGCGGGTTCAGGTAAGGTTAGTAGATAAGCTATATGGGTTTTACCTATTTCCTCCATATTCTCCCATTTGTGGATTAAGAAAAAAGAAACTGATCCCCTTAACCCCTCTGTAAAGATTACAGCAAGGTATGAAGCCACTGAAAAAATATTTTTGGAAGACTTAAATATCTTCCACCCTATATCAACCCCAGCAAAAAATATTTTAAATTTTTAATAGCATGTATTAATGTTTTTTGTTATAGATTTTATTTATTATTTATATTTTACAAGTAAAACGAATTTTGTGTTTTTTTATTTTTTCTTTCCTCGTCTATTAAGTTTGTGTATACTCAAGTTGGCCTTTTCGTGTCTAAGGTTCGGTCATGTGCGTGCAATAAATTTTAAATACGCAGTGACTACTGACACGATGATCAAAAGATCGCGTAGATTATTTTGAGGATGATTGATGTCCTAAAATATTTTCTGAATTGTCCGCATTATTTTCAAGGACTCTTTTCAAGGGTTTCCAGAAGACCCATTTATAATTCTTGAAATGGAACACGAATAGTAGGTTTTATTTTTGGACAATTTACAGGACTTGTTTATATTTTTTTTAAGTTAATAGATAATAACTTATATGTGATGGTTATAAAATATTATTAACTTAAACTGCTATTATGATGACCTTCACAATTATATTGATTCTATTTTTATAAATATTTTCTTTCTGAAAATAGACAGTAAAACCGCAAATCGTGTCTTTAAATTATATCAAATCAAAATACACTTTTACCACTACAATTCTCTATTAACTGTACATATTTTTGACATTTAGTAGAATATTATTGTAAGATATTGTTTATAAAAGTCAAAGGGTGGCGTGTAACATGAGAAAATTCGATTTGGCTTCATGACAACAAAGACGAAACACTCAAAAATTAATCAATAAAAACAAAATTTTTAATATAAATATTTAGTAAATGGAATATGTGATTATTCCGACACTTATATTTTTTTTAAGCCGTTAATATTAATTTGACAAAAAATTTCATTTTTTATAAAAGTTTCTAAATACCATGGATTATAAATATCTATATTAAAACATCCTATAATTTTAATATAAATAATTAGTAGATGGGCTATGCGACTTCTGCGACACGTATATTACTTTTTTTCAGCTCCTATTATAAATTTCACAAAAAAATTTATTCTACATAAAAAATTCTAAATGCCATGGATTATAAAAATTTATATTAAAACATCCTATAATTTTAATAAAAATAATTAGTAGATGGGCTATGCGGCTTCTACGACACGTATATTATTTTTTTCCGTTCTTAATATCAATTTCAGAAAAAAATGTATTCTTCATAAACATTTTTAAATACCATAAATTATAAAAATTCATATTAAAAAATCCCATAATTTTAATATAGATAATTAGTAGATGGGCTATGCGGCTTCTGCGACACGTATTTTTTTCAGCTCCTATTATAAATTTCACAAAAAAATTTATTCTACATAAAAAATTCTAAATTCCATGGATTATAAAAATTTATATTAATACATCCTACAATTTTATTATAAATAATTAGTAGATGGGCTATGCGGCTTCTGCGCCAAATATATTATTTTTTTTCAGCTTTTAATATCAATTTCACAAAAAAATTCATTCATCTGAAAATTTTTAAAATACCATAAATTATAATAACTCATATTAAACAATCCCATAATTTTAATATAGATAATTAGTAGATGGGCTATGCGGTTCCTGCGACAAGTATTTTTTTCAGCTCCTATTATAAATTTCACAAAAAAATTTATTCTACATAAAAAATTCTAAATTCCATGGATTATAAAAATTTATATTAAAACATCCTATAATTTTAATATAAATAATTAGTAGATGGGCTATGCGGCTTCTGCGACACGTATATTATGTTTTTCCGCTCTTATTATCAATTTAACAAAAAAATTCATTGATCTGAAAAATTTTTAAATATAAATTATAATAATTCATATTAAAAAATCCCATAATTTTAATATAAATAATTAGTAGATGGGCTATGCGGCTTCTGCGACACGTATTTTTTTCAGCCTTATAAATTTCACAAAAAAATTTATTCTACATAAAAAATTGTAAATGCCATAAATTATAATTATTCATATCAAAACAAAAAAATATTATTTGTTATTGAACAAAAAAAAAATTGAATAAAAGTATAATCCATATTTTTAATGAGACACCGGAGAATCGTCATCTACCAAAAGCTTGTTTGATGTCCTAATACAAGCAGTGCCTACCTAAACGAAAACACGGGGGAAAAACTCCATGAATGCTGATTTCTCATTTCTATTTTTAAAATTTTGAACGCTTTGTTTTGCAGATGGCTCTGTCAATATTAATTGCGTTCGCGTTGTATAATTAATAAGGAGAGAAAATTGAAGTAATTTCATAAAACAACGCGAAAAATATTTCCCTCAAAGATACAAAGGCTTTAACTTAATAAAGGAATTTGTTATAGTCGCGCTCAGTTTTATAATTAACATTAATGCGCTTTTAATGCTGTTATAATTTAATTTTCAAATAACGTCTATAGATATTAATACAAAAATAAATTTATAAATTTTTATCAACGTCAAATAATTATTAACGCATTTATTGTAAAGTATAATAATTATTCGTACTGTGAGTATGAATAAATTTAATCTAAGTCATTGAAGTTAGCGCAACGAGTACTAATTTTAATTTTAATTAAATTTTGAAATACATTCTTTTATTCTTATATTTATTTTGTATATGGAATATTCACCACATCTCTCAAAATAAATAATATAGGAAAATAGATTATACCTTTTTTTTTTGAATAATATGAAATCGTCAGGAAAATGAACACTATTACAGATAAATATTTACCACCACAAAAGTGTCCATTATTAACTTATTATAATTGACTATAAATCTATAAAAATACTCAGCTATGAAATAATAGCAGTAATAAATATTATTGTTATCGACTTTATGTTTGGTAAAATAAATATAGGTATTAAAGGACTTAAACAATGATCGAATATTTGACTAAAATAACAAAAACGTACTCAGGCAGTAATGTTATAATCGAATTAGTATATAATATACTTTTCCAAGGTCAAATTTTGTCCAGTTCTATTGATAATTGAATAAATCGAGGATATTGGAAAAGTTCAATTGATTCCAAAGCAATAAAAAATTGAAAAAATAATTTACATGTAGGAAAACAATCGGTTTTCGATATTTGGTATCTAAAAATAGATATCGGCTATAGGTTAGTGTTGAAAAAAAAATTAAAGGGCGGATGTCCGCCATGGAATCGATATATTTATTGCATAAATATATATTTAAATATAAAAATATTTTTTCAATCAATTTTGACATTTATAATCTATATTTGCATTCCCTTTTCTTTACTTCGATTGATACCCACAAAAACCAAACCCTCGTACTATTTTTTCTCTTAAAAAAAGACTTCGATAGGGTCTGTTTGAGGTAATCGAGCAACTAAAAGAAGGTTTAGTCGAATGAAAATGTATTCCGGTCCAATGATAGGACCCCGATTAAATGGCTAAATAATAGAAATGTCAAGGCGAGACAGACCCTCAGGTCTTTATTTCTCAAGCGTAACTTTATCTATTATAAAAGCTCGGCACTGAACTTTCAAAAGACCGATAAATAAATCGTTTTACCTATTGAACTTTTCTATTAGAAAAGTTGATTATTGATTAATTGATGTTAATGATGAAAATCGTTGTTCCATATTTTGAGCCTTTAATAATTTAATTTATTTTGCACCACGTGAAAATGGTACAGACTGTAATTTACATACGTCGTTCTACTTATTTTAACTTATAATAAAAATGTGATATCCATTATATATTTTAGTTTTTAAAGCATTATCACAATAATTTATAGTTACTAACTAGAGAACAAAATCCTTGTTGATAATCCACGATTCTGTTTATAACATTGCATTAGTTTTTCCATGACTTCGGACCTATGATTTTCTTTTGATACTGTAAACTACTTAGTGGTTTAATTTCGTTACATTATTCTTTTTTTATTTTCTTATGGTTTCATTGCCACCCCCTTTAAAACAATTATTAAAATTCCTAATTGCAAAAAACTTGCTTATTCATTTCTACAAGTCGTGCAGCATTGGTAGTAAAAATTACCGACTGGAATCGTTTAAAGTCCCATTTGTCGTTAATGAAGACGAAAAGGCACCTGATAAGAAAATACCTCAATGAGAAATGGCCTTGTCAATGCACGCAACAAAGCTATTATGAATTTATTAAGAGTTTTCGCAACGATCGATGTGGTTTTACGATTTTTATATGATTTTTGTGGGTACATTTTGATTTATGAGAAAGATTTTGTTTTTAGATCAGATTTTAAATTAAAGTTTCCTATTTCAAAATTTATCACAAAAAAAAAATATTTTTAGCAATCTAGATTTTAAAAGCTACGAATCTTTGATCTAATCGTCATCAGAACTCATACTGGGGGTAATACATTATAAACTGTTAATAGGGTAATTATTTTTTAGGATATAGGGTTGCCGGCATACCATTTAAAATATAAAATTTCATACCAACCCATTTTAACCACCTTGTATAATCCGTAATTAAAAATAGATACACAATTTACATTGTTCACCGTTACGTAATATATTATTCTATGAATGAAATTGTGACCAAATTTATCAATCTTTTTCACCTTAAACATAATTTTCAAGGTCTCATTCAATTATAACTAGCGGTCGGAAAACATAGGGAGAAATTCTCCCTTTTGCAAGTTTAATTAGATACGAAAGTTATTTCTATTTCCGAACTACGCTCACACGAAATGGAAAACGCCGATTTCCATGAAAATTGTCACGTCACGATACTTTCCCATGGAAACAGTGCGCCTTGAATCAAATGCAGATGGACGAAAAAAATATACAAGATAACAATAAAACGGGTTCCTAATGGCTAAGTAGGCCCTCCAGATATGTGTAGATTTAGCAATGTTGAAAATTGTCATATGAACAATCTTTTATACTGTTTAAAACTTTCATGAAGCTTCTACTGACCAAACATTTGAGATTTATAAAAATAAAAATAATTAGAACCTCTTAAAAATCCTTTAAACTAAACAAACCTAACTAAAATTTCCTGAAATAAAATCAACGATTAAAAAAGATTAAGTGAGAGCATTTTCTTATTCAGACTAATGAGGTAAATGCCACTTCACAATTTTGACTTCCCGAATAATAATTTGACACTAATTTCATTTAACTTCTGCCCTCTTAGAAGCGAAAGAAAAATGCGGTTTAATTACGCTCGAGTTAAAAAAATCAAAGAAAAGTTGTATTGATGACGCTTTTAGAATAAGAATTTAAAATTTAATGGCTACGAATTCGGATAATTCATTGGTATAATCTTTTAAATTTTACAAACCACTGCATTGCGTCCGTGATTATTAATAAAAAAGAAAAATGTAAAATTATATAAATATTTTCCTTGAATTATATTGGTAAAAAAACATCATCTGCCACTCTGAACGGTAACACTCATATCCTTCATTAAAACATATTGACAATTGTAGTTTTTGAATATCTGTCTCTGTAACATTGTTCCCAGTAACAATGTTGTCATAACACTTCTCGTTTTCCACATCCTCCGGGAAAGAATTTACCACCATTGTTACATCGAGACAGGGTAGTATTATTTTCGAGAGTTGTTGCGGTTTTCAATGGAAATTCTGCTAAATCGTTGCGGTTATCGGAACATACTGATAGGATACATCAGTGCATCCAATTTCCATGAAGGAAATAACGAAAGTGTTGAATTTAAAAACAAAAGAATTCTGAATTCAAATATCCTGAAAGAATCATCAACGTAATCCGGGTAAATAAATTCTGGACCACTACTGTATAATTTGTTTACAGTTAATATTCCAACGAGATTAAATACAAAAATTATGTTGATATAACTGAATCCATTAATCTTTAACATATCGTTTTATTAATGGTCTAGAAATCTTCTCTGTTAAATGTTTTACAACTGTCGTTTAGCACAAATCGACAGAGCACCTGAGTGGATGTATTTCCGACCAATCAATCAATATGTCAATAGAGTGGCATCGTTGTCAATGAGAAACCGAACAACACTTTGTTACACAGCGTGAAGGACCACTTGCTATTTATGTTACAATACAGCCAACACTTTCCTCATAGAAGAACAGTGGCGGGTTTTAAATACAATGTTTGCTAATTTTTTTAATTTAATTTAGAAGAAAAAAAAAATCATTATTAATATGCCACTCTGAACGATTGCACTCATATAATTGATTATGAAAGCGAAAATCAATAAAATAATAAACATATGAAATAACTCATTTCGATCACAATAAAATTCCGTTTTGCTATTCCAAACTGGTTCTTCCTTTCTTTTCTCGAGAGACCAGTAAGTTGTTAAAGCATATTCAAGACCCTTTAACTTTTTTACTTCGGGGAATAAAATAGACCAAACAAGGAAAATATATACAAACATTAAGTCTCCATAAAATAGTCAGAGCTCCTATGGTACCTTATCAGAATATCAAAAATATATGTATATAAATAAAATATTGGAAAATATTCTTTTAGTTGATTTTTTTTTATATACTAGCTTAAATACTTTCCTTTTTATTATTAATAATAAATAAGAATTAGATAAGTGGAAAGTAGACAAGCAAAAATATTCTCTTGTAAATTACTTCAAAGGCTCTGACTATTACGGCTTTTTGGAAAATTCGAAACGGGGGGAAATCCCCGAGGAGCCATATTGTGTGCACTAACTCCCACACTTTATGATTTTAATCTGTTCGAGGGATGACAAGGATTCGCACGAAGGCTATAACTTGCCTTCGGGTTTATGTTGCGGCGTAAAGAGACTTTACAACTTGATTTTAATGTAACCGGAATAGTATTACTTGAATAATTTCCTATTCTGGAGTTTGTTGCCTTTATAAAAACTTTTCGCGTATAGAATAACGGATAAAAGATAAATGACTGATTTAAAATTGAAAAATATTGAAAAGGTTAAATTTAATAAATATTCAGGACTAAAATTGATAACTATGCTGTTCGATAAATAGAGTGTCGTTAAAAGAACGCTCACCGCCTGCTGCTTGCTATCTCTTTCTCTCTTCAACATATTGATTTCCCTATACGTGTGCTCGGAACGGTCTAGCTTATCTACTAATTTTTATTTCACTTACTCGTTTTTACTATAAAAAACTTTTGGTTGGGCGAATCTGAGATGAATTCAAATAACTGTTGGCTCAACTTTTTTATAGCTCTTGTTTAACTGACCTGCTTTTTCATTTCCTATTAAAAATGCAATTGCGAAAATCGCGGATGACGATGGTAAAGCGTAATTAAAAAAAACTGATTATTTCGACTTTCATTATACCACTCCCATCATCGCTAGCAATTTTTTTTTAATTATCTCAATTATTATTTATTATATTTGTCGTTGAAAAATATAATTTTTCAAAGCGATTTTTCCCCTTTAAAAGAATGCAATTCATTTTTTTATCACGTCAAACTAGAGATTGTGCTATTGAATATTCGTAGATGGTGCCAGGGATGATGCTCCTTTAGTATATACTTCTTTTAGTTCGCGACTGATGCCATTTTCTAAAAATTTATGGTTCGATCATGATACTCCAAGTTGAAAAGTTGTTTGTGTCGTTTTGGTTTGTCCTAGATCTCGGTAAAGCTGTTATAAATATGCATAGTCGGATAAAAAGAGATCCGTATATTTTTACATTGCAAATCTCCGGTTCTATTTTTGTAGCAACATAAAATTTCTTTTTCGTGCAATTAAATTAATAGTAAAAGAAAACATAGATTTGAAGTAATAAAAAATAAAATCATAATGATTAAAGAAATTTTAATGAGTGCATTTTATTTATCGTACCAAATTTTTTTTTGATAAATTTCTGTAAATATTCAGTTACATATATTTTTTTGTCTTTTTTGAAGTGTAAAGAAAAACCGTTTTGTATATGGCTTTATAAATATCGCAGCGCAAAATCTAGGACAAGATGAAAAGGTTGAATTTCTAGTGTCTTGAATTGTCCAGGAAACAATAAGTAATTTTGCCTTGCGATTCTGAAGTGGCGTTCTTTGTGCATTTTTTTATGTTAAGTAGGTTATAAAAGAATTTTTGCGTTAAATCGTAGACAAAAGAAAACAATAGGAACGCTTGAAAAAAAAGAGCTATTAAAATTGATCATTTTGTTTTCATCATTTGTTGTAAAATACCATAAAAATAATACATAATAACTCTGGTACTCATTGGGCCGATTATTAAATTTATTTACAATCATAGATTCCTACAATGGTGCATAATTTTTGTGAATTTAAATTTACCACTCGACGATTTGTTTTATCATTTGTTTAGAGTAGAACTCATAAAAAAATAATACGACAATAAAAATAGTAAACAAAATTTAAAACCCATTTCAAATAATATTATTTTACTATTAGAATATATCAAATATAGACGAAGGGAAAATATAGGTTTTCCAAACATGAAGAGTCATTAACCCTTGCAGAGAGTTCTCATTTCCGCAATCAAAAGCGATTAATGGGATTTTTATGTGTTTGTAACAATCCAGTCGCTAGTATTTTGTAAATTATTAGAGTGTAATTTTAAGAAAATAACTTCTATCAGAATGAAATATTAGCCGTAATAGCATATGAAGCTAAAAGTTATTAAATGAGAGAAAACGAATGAACTAAAATTACAAATTAAAATTAAATAATTATTTTTCTTTATACATTATAAATGATAAATAAAATCAATATATAATAAGCAATATTTTATATAAAATATTCTATATAATCGAAAGAAGGCGGCCTGAGCTGACTCATTTAACAATGCTGCGTCAGTCAGCGATATATTTGGCGACAGTTTATAATAGCGGGATAATCGAGAGAAAGCGGCCTGAGCTGAGACATTTAATATTGCTGCCATCTATCAGCGATATAATAGGTGAAAATTTATATATATCTGGACATTGGACATATAATAAGCAATATTTTATATAAAATATTCTATATAATCGAAAGAAGGCGGCCTGAGCTGAGGCATTTAACAATGCTGCCTCCGTCAGCGATATAATTAGTAATAATTTATATATACCGGACAATCGAGAGAAAGCGGCCTGAGCTGAGACATTTAATAATGCTGCCATTAATCAGCGATATAATAGGTGAACATTTATATATATCTGCACAATGGACATATAATAAGCAATATTTTATATAAAATATTCTATTTAATCGAAAGAATTCGGTCTGAGCTGACACATTTAACAATGCTGCGTCCGTCAGCGATATAATTGGCGACAGTTTATATATATCGGGACAATCGAGAGAAAGCGGCCTGAGCTGTGACATTTAATAATGCTGCCATTCATCAGCGATATAATAGGTGAAAATTTCTATATATCTGGACAATGGAGAGAAAGCAGCATGAGCTGAGATATTTCACAGGGCTACCGTCCATCGATATCAGGGTTAGGGAATGTAAATTTTCTACTACCAATGTTTTTATACATTACATTAATTTTAATTTTTATTGCTTTTGTCTATTTCATCATCGGTTCAATGCTTCTTATTTACACTTCGATTCTAATTTTGCGTTATATTATTTTCTCACTTTTACTACAGCTTCTGAGTATGTCTATAGTTTTTTTTTAATTTCCATTTTGATCCTTCTCTATTCTTATTATACTTCCTCACGATTTTCTGTCAAAATTCTTTTTCATCATACCACGTATAAAATTTTACTTGATGAAATACACTTTCTTCACTAATCATTATGTGCAAATAATTTTGCTAAAGTTGCGAGTTAAAGAAATTTCGTCGATTGTTAATTATCTACTGAAAGTGGCAAAAAGTAATATCGGGTAACAAATCTCGTGTACAAAATTCCTAATAACATAAGGTAACGCAATTTAAAACAAAGTTTGGTCTAATTAGGTTAAACCCGATTTTCTGCTGGATTGAAGAAAACATGCAACTTTATAGGACATATCAGGCACGTATTAAGAATTTTTTAGTAGGCACATTCCAATATTTATAAATTATTTTCAATTTTTAAATTCCCATTTGTACTATATGTACGACGTACAAATTTCCAATTTACTTACAACGGACTAGTTACTAACTAACTTAAAAATCAAACAAGTTAGAATAAAAAGAATGAACAGCAATAGCGCAGTAATAAAAATAAAATCGTTAAAATACTGTTCGGGATCAAAAAGCGGTAGTTAAAGCTAATAATCCTAAATGAAATTTAATGGTTTTCCGTCTTGCAATTAGAAATATAGATTAATCTCGTTAAATTGGTGGGGTAGGTCACAGCTATTAACTTAATTTCGATTTGTACCGACTTGACACTGATTCATATTTAATAAGGGTGAGAGTCGATTAAATTTTAAATTGGCATCCACGAAATAAAGAGAAATAGTATTTATATAAAGCATCAAAATATTTAATATAAAAAAAATAGTAGATAAACTATGTGGGTTCAAGGTCAGAAATGTTGGATTATTTTGAAATTCTTAGAAAATTTTATTCTTCATTAATAAATTTTCTAAATATCATGTTACATGAATCGTCATAGAATCTCTAATAAGTGAAAAAAGTCATTATTTCATGAGCTTTATTCAACAGACTATTTTTTTTATTTGTCATAAAATTTCATTCTTTGTAAAAACTCATAAGAAATACTATTCCATTTTAAAATATTAAATATTAAAAAAAATAAATAAAATAAATAGATGAGTAGATGAGCTACGTGAGTTCTGGGTAAGCATATTTCTTTTTTTAAATTAAAAAAATGAGTAGATGAGCTACGTGGGTTCAAGGTCACCATATTTCGTTTTTTAAATAAAAAAAAATGAGTAGATGAGCTATGTAGCTTCGAAGTCAGTAAAATTGTTTTATTTTCTTGAATCTTTATTATCAACTTCTCAAACAAGTTAATTATATAAATTTCTATATATTAACTCCATACAACTAAACAAACCTATAATTTCCTGCCTCATATTCATAAGACCGATGTTTTTTTCTCAGAAAATGTCATTCTTTATAAAAGCTTTTAAGCGTCGTAAAATATAGTAAGTCACATCAAAATCTCATATATTTAAAAAAATGAGTAGATGAGCTATGCGGATTCTAAATAAGGAAATTTTATTCTTTGTAAAAGTTTTTAAATGACGTAAGCTTTACTACACTGTAATGTTTGTACATTCCACGCCCGCACAAATAAAGATACAAGCGATAAAATCGATAATTAATAAATTAAAGCACTATACGTTGGAAAATAAATAAAAATGTAAATAAATTATTATATATATATATATATACGCATCCATTGACAAAAGCGAGGCCCGATATATTGAACAGGCAACCCGAGGCCCATCGGAAGGAAACATTTTTATAAAGTATATTTTAGTTTTTTTAAATGTTTTTATATTATTTATTAATAACCCCCCATGAGGGGTAAGATATTTCTCAAATTACAATATACATGTATGCAAATCACATTCGAGTCCCTTTACAATATTTAACTAACATGCGAGGCCCACGGTTTATAAATTGTTTTTTTAATGTACATACGAGGCCCCGCGACGTTGCCAGGGAATTTAGCTACCTAAGCTTGACCTTCTGTTTTTCTCCATTCGTTTCTAATGTAAACGAGATTTATGAAAGCAGAAAAAAACCGATAAGAAATTTATTTTACAAGTGTCTCGTATCATGTTTCGTTCAAAGCTCCGATGGTTGTTTACATTAATGCACCTATCTTTTTAGTTGATGTGGTGATTTAGTTTCTATTTAATAAATTAAATAATAGGATTTACATTTTCAAAAACAAACAGCAAAAAAATATATTACAGGAAAAAATATCTTATGTCTACTTGAAATATTCTTAATTTATGGATGACAAAGTCACTCGATCCTTGAATATCACAGATCTAGTACCTAAATCGGATACTGTTTTTGATTTATTTATTTCGAAAATTTAGAAAATACTAAAGAACACGTTGCAACTACATGGAAATCAAAGAGACTTACAAATTCCAATTTAAACTAGGACACCGAAGGCTTTAGCCGCAAAAACAATCCGAATAAAAAATTAAAACAAAATTCAGATTCAAATTCGAATTCTTATGAACCTCAAAATGTAGAAGAAATCCATATTTTTCATAATAAAAAATTAATTAAGTGAAACATATAAACTTAATATTGCACATTTTTCTGAGGCCCAAAAGCATCAGTACAATTTCGTGATAGCAAAAAAAAATTCTTATTATCACTTTCGACGTTTCTGAATTTGAACAGAATCTCTTCCGCTATCCGCCATACAAATTAAGGGTTTTGCATAAGAAAACTTTTTTCCAGTTATAATTTTTAGAACTTTTTCCACATTACAATATGTATATTATCACCCCACATGTATGTGAGAAGTTTGGCCAAGATCGCACTAGCCATTCCGATACCCAATGGGCCAAATTCCAGAAAAGGTGCATCACCGTTTAAGCGTCCCTTGAATAATAGTTATTATTATTATTTTTTAGCTATGACAAAACTAAAAAAAGTTGGATAAAACATGAAAAAAATATTATGTTGAAATATTTTAAACATTTTATAAAAAATAAAATAAAGAGGGGGTAATCCGAACACTAGTAATAATTGTTTAATCAATTGATCTTCAGATAATTTTTTTTTAATTAAGCGTATTTCTTTTTTTTATATTTTAATATTCTCTAAAATATATAGTACAGGGAATACTAACAAAAAAGTTATTTTATAATCATAATTTACCTATTCTTAATATCATCCTGTATATTTTTGGTTTCAATTTTTTTAATTTAATTAAATTCATTAGATTTATAAACTTTTATCAAGAGTGAAATTTTCTGTAAAATTAATAGTACAAGATGTGCAAACAAAAAACTTATTTTATAATCATAATTTAAATTTAAGAAATATTTCACACATATAATACTTTTTAATCTCTTTCAAACAGTCTATTCACTATTTTCATTTATTTTATAATTTATGACAAAATGAGATTACAAAAAATTCTTCATTTTTGCTATAACAATCAATTCTTTATAGGTACGAAGAAAATAAAATACATCTTAAAATTTACATTTTTATATTCTGTTTCGAATGGTACAAATCCCATTTTAAAATATTTAGTTTAAGTTAAAAATCGTAATAAAACTTCAAATTTATTTGGACCTTTCTTTTAAAAATTGCACAATTTCTAGAATAAAATTTTGAAAAAAATGAACAATGATAAAATCTTTTATTACAAATTTAATATTATATTTTTATTTTTTATGTTAATATTTACCATAAAAATATTAACACATTTTTTGAATAATTTTAAAATCAATAAGTAATTAATATTTCATTCAATTGTATTCAAAATGAGAAGTAGACCATTTTTAGGTTTTCTGGATCAAAATGTATTAATAAAGTCAGTTTTATTAACTTTTTACATTTTTGACTATAACTTCTACAATTAATAGGTATATTAAAATTATGAAATGATTTACACATTTAGCACTTTTTGATCCCTTTTGGACATACTATTTACTTTTTCATTTGTTTTATACTTTTTAATAAAACGAAATAAAAAAAAAATATTTATTTTGGCTGTAATAATTACAATTCAAAAATCTAAGAAACTAAAATACTTTCTAAATTTAGAGTTTTAAATTATCTTTCGAATGGGTGAAATGTCATTTTAACATCTTTAATATTTTGAAAGTTATTCAATTTTGTTTAAAATCGTAAAAAAATTTCAAATCATTTTTGAAGCATTTTTTTAAAAATTCTACACTTTATTTAATAAAATTTTGAAAAAATTCAATTAAAAATTTTTTATAACAAACTTGTTTTTTTTTAAATTTTTTGTATTAAAATTTACCTAACAAATGAACATAATAAGATAAAAAATATTTAAAAATTAAAATAAAAGCTAGCGGCGAAATTCGAAAAAAGACAAAATTTGTAGAAAATTTAATTTTTTATAATTTTCATCTACTGTAATTTTTCTTAAAAATGCATCATTTTGGATCAAAATCTCAAAAAATTGCGCTAAAATCCATATATGGTTCTTTCACGCCCTGTCGCGGCGACACTGCGCGGAATAGAAAAAAAGTTAAGACAAAATTTGTAGAAAATTTTATGTTCTATAATTTTCATTTACCGCAATTTTTCATACAAATGCATAATTTTGGCTCAAAATCTATAAAGTAAAGGTGTAAAAGTCTATATTAGTCTAGTCGAGAAGTGAGTTATCTGCAAAAAATAATTTGAAGGGGGTAAGAAAAATATGAGCGATGGCTCATTCGACGCAGATTGCAATTCTGAGAAATGTGTCATGTCGATTTGTTTCTGCAAATAATAATTGTAATTCTTTAATAAAAAACGAAAAAAAAGTCATTTTATTTTTTGATGATAACTCTAAAACTATACAAGATAGCCTGAAAATCCTTAGAGAGGAGGAAATTTGAAAAAAAAACTTCCAACTCCCGGACCTCCAGCTCTAATATTTATAATTTTAATTTGTTGCTGAAAATAGGTCCCCGCGCGACTGTTTCGAGATGAGTACGCCTCTATAGTGAGTACGGCGTCTAAAATAATTGTTTTAAAGTACTAAAATATTGATTCAAAAATTTTTGAAAAATTATGGCATTACTTTAACACTTGAAGAAAGAAAGTCCCGTTGGATAACAAAATTTTATGGATTTTTCAAAAACCTAGTCTATTGTTAATTAACTATTTTCTGACTTCATTGAAAACTGGATAATTGTTTAAATAATCAACCTAAATTTTTTTCGCCTCCTGGAGTACTTTCTATTAGTGTACTCAATAAGATGACGCTATAAAATTATTTAAAATTTGTTTATATTGTTTCTAACGAGTTTTCTAAAACTGAAAAATCGTAAAATTGTTGTTAAAAATGTTTTTCTCATATACTGGTATAGCTGTTTTTATATTAGAAATAAGGATTAAATTATAATGGGTAAGATTTTTTAACGCTATTTGTTTATAAATTGTTTATAAACAAATATTTTTGAAAAAAAAATTTTCTTATTGATTATAATCATTTTTTCATATTTGCATTATTTAAAGTATTAGTTACAAAATAGTTTTTTGTTTAAAAATCATTATTGATGGCTCATAATAAAAATAAACAAAATTTGATTGTCACAATAATTTTTTTCTAATCCTACTAAAAATTAAAAATCTCCAACAAAGTTGAGAAAAAAAAAATTCGTATTTTAAATCCGAAAAATTCTTTTCGTCACATTGTTGCATATGGTTGTTTTTGTAATTTTTGGTAATATTAGAAAAAAATATTGTGACACTCAAATATTGTTTATAACAAATTTTGAACTAAATAAACAATAAAATTATTAATGAAAACAAAATTGTATTATAAGCCATCAATAATGATTTTTAAAGACAAATTTAGTTCTTAACTAATTATTTAAATGATGCAAATATGAAAAAAACGATTATAAACAATAAGAAAAATTGTTTTAGATTTTTTTTTTTTTTAATTATCATTGACCCCGAAGTACTGTACGTTTTTTCTGCAGTACATGTATACAGTACTATACAGTACGTATGCATTACTCTGCAGTATTTATGCAGTACACGTTATATCTGATCTTATTTAGGTACAGTTAACATCCAACTCTAGGTACATTATTTTTAACCTCTTTGTTCCATTCGGTATTCGGTTCAAGTGAGTTTTAGTGATTTGCTGATTAAAACACCCTTTCTAAATTTTAATTCTTTTGTGTATTCGCATGGTTTCTATATACTATTGACGACTGTAACATCCATCACAAGTTAATTTTAAATTTTACAAAAAGTAAATATAAGATTAGTTAAAAGCATGCAAATGTGGCCTATTCTATTAGTGTCTATATTTGCTTATTGCTGTTATCTTAAACATAAAACAACAATATTGAAAACAACTGTAAACAAGAAAAGTTTACAAAATAAAAGATGTCCAAAGCACTCATGTTTTGATATTAAATCTGTTTACATTAGTCGGTGATTCTCGCGCGATATTTTTTAACAAGGTCATAAATTAAAAAATAAATACAGATCTAGGTAAGTTAATATTTTTCGATTTTCTCGAGAAGAAAACAAGAACCTCCTAACAAATGATTTAAATAATCAGTAGCCTTTGCCAACTATTAGATTAGTAAATTATATTTTATTTTTGAAGTTAATAAATCAAATCTAAGAGAAAGTTAAAACATTTTTTTTCTTTGCGTGGAAAACTGCAGTACTATGCAGTACGTATGCAGTGCTCTATTTGTTTATAAACAATTTATTAACAAATAGCATTAAAAAAATATTACCTACAATAATTTAATCCTTATTTCTAATATAAAAATAGCTATGTCATGGTATATGAGAAAAAAAATTTAACAACAATTTGACTTTCATTTTTCGTTAACTTAAAAAACTCGTTATAAATTATATATAAACAAATTTTAAATAATTTTATAGGGTCACACTGTTGAGTATACTGATAGAAAATACTCCAGGAGGCAAAAAAAATTATATAGCTTTCAATGAAGACAGATGTATGAAAGACAATAGTTAATTAACAATAGGCTAGCTTTTTGAAAATGCATTTAAAAATTTTTTCCAACGGGACTTTCTTACTTCAAGCGTTGAAATGATACCATATTTTTTTCAAATTTTTAAATCAATATTTAGTGCTTTAAAAATATTATTTTAGATGCGATACTCACTATAGAGGCGGCGTAGTCATCCCGAAATGATCGCGCGGGGACTTATTTTCAGCAACAAATTAAAATTATAAATATTAGACCTAGAGTTCTGGGAGTCAAGTTTTTTTTTGGAAATTTCCTCCTCTTTAAGGATCTTTTTTGCAATTCCCGCTATCTTGGATAGCTTTTGAGTTAACATCAAAAAAAAAATATTTTTTTTTCGTTTTTTGATAATAACAATTGCAATTTTTATTTGAAGAAAAAAATCGACATGACACATTTTTCAGAATCGCAATCCGCATCGAAAGAACCATCGCTTATATTTTTCTTACCCTTCTAACTATTTTTCACAGAAAACTCACTTCTCGACTAGACTATATATATTGTAATGAAATACTCTGTATGAGTTTATTTTTGAAGATTTAATATAATTTTGGAAATGCAAAACAAAATTTTAGTTAAGGCACAAGTAAATAATAAGAGAGAGACAAAAGCGATTAATTTTTTTTTAATAATCACATAAGGAAAATATGAATTTGGGAAAAGAAACAGATGTAAAAAAAGAAAGATAATAAACAAATAAGATATTTTTGTCAAAAGAAAAAAAATTAAAAATGTCAAATATATAAAAATTATTAGGAGATGTTTTGTAAAATAATAATATGTATGTACATACATGATATTTGAAAATGGAATAAATATATACCAATAAAAGAACCATATAATTAAAAACAATATATAAATAAAGAAGTTTATCAATAATTAAAGTATAAAGGAATGAATTTCAAGGAATAGGATAACTACATGGAGATACATTACAGAAGCCAGGTGGCAGAGGTACAATAACAACTTTGATATCCTGTAATTTTATTTTAAATATAAAAAATTTACTTTTGATAAATCTAGCAATAATCGCAAACGTTTTTAAATTTGAGATATATATGTAAAACTTTAATGCCATCTTGTTTAGTAATAGCGTCATCACTTATAACAACTGTCACTTCCAGTTGTCCGATTAATACCAAAATATATACAGGTCGTCTCCTTGCCACCCTAAATATGTATATAAAATTTCATTTAAATCGGTTGAGCCGTTAAACATTATCGTGTTCACATACACATAGACATCATGCTAAAAATGGTAGAAATAGTTTCAGTTGACCCCAAAACGTAAAGATCCCTTAAAATCTGGGTATGGCCAAAAATCATGAATGCAATACTTTCCTTCTAGACTTTGTTGGGTTCGGAAAGTAAAAAGCATCTAAAAGCCTTTGAAGTTGAAGCTATCAATATTAAAAAAAAATACTTCATTATTGCAAAAATAGAGTGGGTTCGAATTAAAACTTTTATTTATAATCAATATAAAGAAAACTGATATTTATGTAACAGCCGTTTTTAATTTTTTTTATGGCGAAATTGTTTTTTTAGCGTATAATTATAAAATCTTTGAAGAAAAATAACATTAAATATTTTTTCAAAAACTTGCACGAAATGGTTGCTTTCAAATTTTTTTTTTCATAGTGCGACTGGTTCAGTTGTCTAGTTTAAAAAATTACATTTTGGACCCAATTAACCGATATATCTTAACCGATATATCCTTATTTTAGGTATTTGTTGAGTTAACTTTTTTGTTTGTTTGTTATGGTGTAGCAATTTGTACTATTATTGAGACACTTTATTGTAAAAGAAAAGTTTGTTCGTTATAATGTCTAGATCTGCAGGAAACAAATTTTGATTTTTTATGTTTTTATTTTGTTTTTGTCGCAACTTGAAAGTTTTTTTGTTCTTAGGTGAGAACAAGTGGCTAAATTAATAATTTTTATTTCTTAACTTCCAAATGACTAAATATTTTTTAACATTTAGCAAATGCCTTGCTTTAGGCAGCAGTAAAAATTCAAGACCTTTTTTTTATCGGATAAATTTCTCTTTGTTGCCAAAAAATTTGCCAAATCAGTAATTTTACGAGAAAAACTGACATAGAGAAATCGCGAGATAGAATGTCGAACGATTTTGCCAATGATGTTTTTTTCAAGAATAATTACTGAAGCAAAAATTTTGAGTTTTAAAGAAAAGAAAAGCTCGAGTGTTTTTTGACAAGATAAATTACCGATAGAATATATTATGAATGCGCATCAACAATATTCATATTGATACAATTAAATTATTTCATAATTATTATGATTTTTAAATTATTTTACTACGGCCCGCCCACACTTCACCCTTGGTGAAGTTGGGCAAACCGTAGTATTGAAATCGTGCAAAAATCTCAAAAAAATTTTTGGCTCCAAATGACTTAAAATATCATGAGACGTGGAAAAAATTGATTTTCCTCGAAAAAACTCTGTTTTTATTCAAAAAAATAAGGCTCTATCAGAAGATGACCTATTCCGGGTCCGAGGATCCTGGGCCCGCCTACAAAGTGAAACTGATATTCGAGATATCTTGATAAGGAAAGCACATTTGCCCATACTGATGTCTTTTAAGGTATGTGAGTCAAGACGCGTCGATTGATATCCATATTGCAAGAGTCTCGATGAAAAAAAATTGAAAAATTTGAAAAAAAAATTATTGGAAAAATTTCTTCGAATCAGACTTTCTTCCGTTGACGGAAACGGGCCGGCCGTAGTCTTGAAAAATCGCGCAGAGATTATTCCTTTTACTGGTTTAATAAATTTATTATTTATCTTGCATATTTCAATATCAACAAAACTGAATAATTGAATTGACAGAACTAACAGACGTACCGACGCAGCGTATAGGGATAATAGATGAAGTCTGATTATGAGGAACAGGCATTTTTATCCCTTAAATTGTGAATTTTGAACCTTTTGATTTCATCAATGTTGAAGAATATCGTCCGTCGCCATCAACCAAAACTACACTTTTTTAACACTCTAAGTACCTTTCGCTAACTATGTTAGTTTATCATCAACTCCTGATGATGATAATATAGTTAGCGAAACGTAAGTAGATTGTTACAAAAATGTAGTTTTGGTCAGTGTGACGATATTCTTTATCATTTTTATCGCTGTCAAAATGAGAAAACTGTCATCATTCAATGACACATATTATATAGGAGTTAATTTATAAAAAGAAATATATTGTCGAAAATTTGGTTTTTTAAATTATAATACTACGGGTCGGCAGTAACACATTTTTTGAAAAACTTTTTAAAAATAATGTTTACTTAATTAATTCGCCGATTTTTCTTCTTAAATGACTCTTGACTTTTTCTTGTGTTTTGTTCTCTTTTTATGAGGAATAAGCATGTGTTTTGTAGGGTGCAAATTTGGAAACACCTTGTATATGAATACAAATTTTATCGACGTTTTAATTTGTAACTTTAGTTCCTTTCTGTACCTTTTTTTGTTAAAATAGATTTTTAATATTACATTTTTAGGATCCTTTATTTTCTCGAAGGTGAACTTTGCAATTCAAGCGAACAGGAAAAGTTCTTTACGCATTTATTGCAACTATGATTATTCTAATTTCATACTTTTTAAAAATTATGGCAAATTTTTAAAAACTCAAATATCTTGATGCTACATGTTACTATACTCATGCCCTAAAACATTCCCGACGAATATCCAGAGACTCAAAACTTTTTCAGATAAATTAATCTTAAAGTTTCAAACTATGACACATCTTCACTGGTTCTTCCGACGATTAACCGAAATTGGTTAAGTCCGTGAAGTACTTTTTCAGATATTTAATGTTAAAGTTTCAAATTTTGACATTTTTTTAATTTTGACAGGTGACAGTTGGAGAAATAATTTTGACTGTTCTGAATAAAGTTTTTCAAGAGCTTTCAAATAACATACTGGAAGTCAAGTTTCGTTTATCATTTTTTTACAGTTTCACTTACGTTTGACAGATGTACAAAAACTAATGGGTTTTTCCGATGGATAATCAAAACCTGTATACCAAATTTCAGCTTAATTGGATTAAGCGTATGATTTCTATCATGGAAGAATACACACGGACAGACAGACATACTTCCATCTGAAAATGGTCTTAATCACCTCAGGGGACCTCAAAATGACATCTTTACTTTCAAAATTGTGTTTAGCTCGTTTTTAAGACTTTCCCGTCTCGTAAGGTGGGTCGGGAAAGTAAAAAGTAAAAGCAAGCGGTGGTATTTATAAGTAATACCTTCAATTGGCATAAGCGTGGTCAAAGTAAGGTTTAAATTTTTGTGAGATTCCCCATTTTAATATTAATAATTGATGCAGAAAAAGTATTTTAAATAATGGCCATAAAAAATACTTATTTTAAGTTCTTAGAAATATTATCGATAACTGGTGGCTACTATGACTAAAAACTAATTTAGATAAATCGTAACAAAATCGTTTCGTTCAGTTAATATAAATATTATAAATTTGTACAGCATCCAACGATTTAAAAGTGATGTTTTTATTTTGTTATCAGTTAAGAAACACATTAACACCGTTGCCATGTTTAAGGGCCTCGGAATTAATAATGAACTTGTAAATTGAACGCATATACGAGGGCCTCGCATTTCTAACAACGAATATATACAAAACGATTGAAGCGACAACTTGTTAAAAATAGAATGAACTAAAAACCGTATAAGAGGTGGTATCCAGATTCACTTATGAGCCCAAAAAAAAATCGGAGATAAATATTTTGGGGGGTCAGAGGAACAAAAATAAGCTTATATACAAGCATTTGACATGCGAGGCCCGGTTTCGGGCCTCGCATGTCCAAGACGGGCCTCTTTTAGTATGTTGCACATGCAATAAATGGCCTCGTAAGTGACAACGACATATATATATATATATATATATATATATATATATATAAAGAGTTTTTAAGTTAACCTGTGTTTCACAATAATTTGTTGGAATATATCAATTCATTATTTTCAAAGTTAAAATTGAAACTCGAGTTTTAATGAGATTTTCTTTCCAGCAAACAAAAACATTTTGAAAGTTTAACATAAAGACAAACCTTATTTCTCTCTTTCATAGAACCGAGCAATTTAGAGATAAAATAAAAACCCTACAACAGTTACAATTATCCAGAATGACGCATTGCTGCCAACATTAAAAATAACAGACACTGCAGTATTTTATATAATTGAGGTAATAATTCAAAGCATAGGAACTCAGCGATACGATTTATCTGAAATTCTCAGATTCTCGGAAGATATTGGATGGAATAATCTCATTGTTATCGTTATTCATAATTTAATTGAATATTGAAATATATGAGGAATATTCATTATTAAGGTTTGTTTTTAAGGTTACTAATTTATTTTTTTATTTCAGTATAGTTATATAGCTTTATAAGAAAAATCCATTAAACTTGATACAAAAGCAATTATTATTCAAGCAATAATAAAAATGAATAGCTCTATTTAGCCATGAACTTATTATATATACCATGTTGTTTACGATATTGTCGTGAGCCAGAATTATGACATGAAACATCAATAGTACAGCAATTTGAATTTGTAAACGTATTTATATAATAAATTCAAAAATAACTTTTTCGTTCATGGTCGGCTACACATGCAAAGGGTAAGTATAAAATTATTTTGTCCAATATTAAGGATATAATATTTTTAAAATAAAATTCAACATAGTTTAACATTAATATCGCGAAAAGAACGATATATTTAATATTTAAAATATTTATTTTAATAAAAGTATAGTAAATTAATTGAAAATATTACTCGCTTTATTTCTAATTGAATATAAAGTATAAACTTTGAAGCTCTGTATATTAACTCGTTTATAAAAGTTTTGTTTTCATAATTTTAAAACAACGTTTTTATATAAATCTCCAAAGGTAACGGGATATTGTGTTTACATTATATCCTGACTCAATTTCAATTTTTTCCCGGTGATCTCTTCCACTTTTGTTTTTCTTTCGTAGGCGGAAGCAACATAAAAGTTCAAATGATCAGAAGATTTTTTTATACATTTAAGTTATCAAGTAGTAGCAATTGTGCTACAATTTTTGTATGAATTTTATTTATCGTACCAGATTATTTTTATTATTGTTAATAAATCATTTCTGTTATAAATATAAAAAATAAATTGGGTCAGTTCTGAATTATTAATAACTTTTAGACCAGCTTCTGTAGTATCCAAATAGAAGCTTAAATGAAATTCGATCCGCATAAAAGAAAATGACTGATGGAAAATGTTCGTGCTTAGAAAAGTAATTGCTTTCTTGTCCCTATTTTTTTTTGCTAACTTTCGGTAGCATCCACATTCTGAATTCGGGAAAATTTTCTATTCAGTCCATCCTGTGCTTCCGTTTTTGCACTTCTTCTTTGTTTATTTTTGTAAAACTGAGTAGGTATATGAGTATATGCAAATCATGCCACAATAGACGAGGAGTTTATATAGAAATTTTCGTATATCAAAAAAAAATATGTTACATATTTTAATAATCTTTCATTTCATTCATCATATCATTTGGTCTCGAAATTCTGTAAGTTTATTTGAAGGGCAAAGTCAAGGTTAAATTTAGCATTATACTACCACGACTTTTTTCATGTCAAGGTCTTATAAGTGCATATACATTTACGTAAAGGCCATATGGGCTTGTATTGATATACTTCAAGGTCAATGTCACGAATTTCTTAAATAGAGCGATTTCAAGGTCGTATATAAATAAATGTGTAAATGTTCAATCGATAGGTAAATATTTATATTTAAATCGTTCTATGTATATATAAAATAATGTCGAATGTCTTTAAAAGATCAACACATTTTGAATTACTTTTAATCGAATTCTTCCCATTTTACTTAAGATCTTACAAATTCTAGAATCCAGAAGATGTTATGTCAAAAGTTACTAGTTTGTGTGCTACATAAAAGCCAGGCGAGGTTAGAAGTTATCTGAATTTAGACGACATGCATTTTTAACGAAATCCTCTCCTTTCTTGTCGTGTCAAACTTTGTAAAAGGCCACATTTTGCTATCTTGCTCTCAAATCTTTTTCATCCTTGTTACTTGTTTTACTCGGCAATCTTAAGGCTTCATTCTGGCTTTTTATGTGTCTGCGAGTCGAGATGTAATATATTTATGATACAGGATGGGATGGTCACGTTAAGATAAATGAACGGTAGGTTACACAAGGATGCAGGTAATTAGAGAAATTGTCCTCGTGGGTGTTAAATTTTTATCCAGATCGTAGAAAATGTATTCACTATTTTTAAAGTGATAGTACAAAAATAAAATGTTATGTAATATCTAAATGCCAATGTATTTTGATTTCAAAGAAAACTTGACTAGAGTATTTTAATACACATGTCACATAGTCATGTTTAAAATTAATAACTATATATTCTTTTCAAATCGTGGATTAAAATAAAATGATTGTGAATAAAATACTATACAAATCATGGCAGAAATTATCATTCCTGTCTCGGGCAATAGATCAGCTCGGTGCGAGCGACCCTGTGATCTATATTTGCCCTCGATAGTAATGATGCATTTCCCGCCTCTGTATATAATCTACTATTAAATCTGACGCTATTTGGATGATAAAGTAGCGAGAGCATTGCGTTAGTTTTTCCACAACCATTGGGACCACAGATTACTATTATATATGAGTGTAGTAATAGTTTTTAGATCTGACTCCATTTGGATAAAATAACGAGAGCATTACGTTAGTTTTTCCACAGCTAGTAGGACCACAGATGACTGGCCTAAAGGAGTGTAGTAATAGTTTTTAAATCTGACGCTATTTGGATGATAAAGTAGTGAGAGCATTACGTTAGTTTTTCCACAACCATTGGGACCACAGATTACTATTATATATGAGTGTAGTAATAGTTTTTAGATCTGACTCCATTTGGATAAAATAACGAGAGCATTACGTTAGTTTTTCCACAGCTAGTAGGACCACAGATGACTGGCCTAAAGGAGTGTAGTAATAGTTTTTAAATCTGACGCTATTTGGATGATAAAGTAGCGAAAGCATTACGTCAGCCATTGGGACCACAGATGACTGATATATAAGAGTGTAGTAATAGTTTTTAGATCTGACTCCATCTAGATTTGTTTTTAATTCAACGTTGTAAAACTTAATTTAATTTCGTAGAAAATGTATTCACTTCTAATCTATTTTTCTTTCTTTTGCAGGCATGTAATTTTCCGGATTTTCTAATATTATCCATGATGGGCTACCAGTAAGTAACAATTTAAAAGCGGCCGTTACACGCCACTTACTCTTATCTTGATAAAAATATTAAAACTGATATTCGCAAGAGGTGTAATTTGTTGAAACGGAAAATCTATTTTAATGGACGCCAGGAAATATTCAAATTCTTAACAGACCTGAATGTTTATTTTAATTTCATATCTATAGGGTGTTTTGAATTAGAACAGTAAATGAAACACCCCATATTATTTTAAATTTATATTAAGTTCACTCAAGGTCATTTTTTTACATAAACTCAGAAACTTTTGATGACAAACCACTTTCTGGCCTTAATGTGAAAATTGCCACAATTTAATATATTGTTCGTTTTATTGTTTATTCAATAAAAAATTTTGAATATTTTTATACAGGGTAAACTTGTTGTAATTTCCAGCTACCTTTTATACACTAGTGTTATCATTAAATTAACTTACATTAACATTACATTAAATGCAGGTGTGGTTCCTCCTTTATTATGTTTATGTTTGACAGCGTTGTCATTGTTCTCAGGTTCTCAGGTTTTATTTAGTTGCGTGTGTTAATTACGTATCGTGCTTTTATTTTTATTCATAATTTAAGGGTTTACAATAATAATCGATAATGTCACTTGACGGTAAAATATTACTGTTTGGGGTAAATACAATTGTCCATTTGGTTTTATCGACTACAAAGTGTAGGGTAGGACGTAAAATAAATTAAATTACACAAGCACGTTAATCAGGAAAGTTTGAATTCTTTATTAGTATAAAGTAGACTAGACAATAGCTATTTAACAATGCATGCAATATAGTGTAGAAATTAGACAGTAGGTTTTTATGAGCATTGTACAATATTTATTATCATACTTTTATCAAACTATTGTAGAATAATTGAAAAAGCAGCCTGAGCTGAGTAGTTACTTCACAGGGCTACCATCCATCGACGTACTAATAAAAAACCAAATCGAAAGGTAAAAAATAACTAACCATAATCAACAATAATTTATTATTTATCCATTCTAAGCAAAACTAATTTTGTGTCAGAAATAGATTAATAATGGTAGACAACAAAATAATTTATAATAACCTTGAAAATTAAGTATTTAATAAGTAAGTAATGGCCTTTAAATGTTGGATGTAGAGGTTAACCACTCTGTTCATAAATTTATTGGAATCTAAGTAGGGCCAGATACAGTGTAGACTTGTACAATATACACGGTTATCTTTATTACATATACTTTTTAGAGCCCTAGTAGATTTTATGGGCAATGTAGGGATGATTATCTTATGATATATGCGAGGCCTACGACCGTTACTTTCGAGACGTGCTTTTGCTTTATCGTTATACGTCGAGAGAATATAAAAAAAAATCGAGATGGAAACGTAATCCTTATATACATGAATAAAAACATTGCTTACAGGGTGCAATTGAAATATATTTCAACAAATTATAGGATAAACAAAACGCATGTTACTGTATTAGATTTAGTATCATAAGAAATTAGCTATCCCATACCAAACATAAACCAAAAGATTCTAATGACGTGAAAGCTCTAAAATCCTATAATTTTTTTTATTTATATAGAAACGTAGTAAACGGATTATTTGACAAAACTCGAATGTAGCGAGAAAGTAAAAAATATATTCTTCTTAACGAGTTGCTACTGGACTGAATCAGATGTGTCACAATCCATTTTCGTTCACTACAGGATACCCCATTTCCTTTTATCCCTAAAAATGAATTAAGGCTTCCTGAATATTCAAAAATGGCTACTACGTGGCATTTTCTTTTACGGCGAAAAGATTTTTTTACGGCCAACACTATATTTCAATATCCGAAAAGAGGGAGCTTTACTGAATTACAGTTTTCCGGCAGAAACGACATTTTCATTCCTCTGTAAATGCAATTTCGGGTTTGTTATATGCAAAATGTCCTTTAAACATACAAAAAGATGTGAACATAAAGAACATTATTATATACAGTGGTATTTTTTGTCTAGATACTTTTAAACTCAAAAATTATTTTACTACACTATTATATAACAAATATAATTTAATTTTACACAACGGTATGTATTTTCTTAGTAAATATACTTTTGCTATTTTTATTTCCTTAAAAATAAAACAGTAATAACTTCTCTAGGATGACCGATTTCCGTTCTTCCTTCCCACCTGCTGTCAAAATCACTTAAGAGTTTAAACCGGCTCCTGCAACACACAATTAGATTAGTCTCGTTCTCCTATGGCCAAATAATTGCTTTTATTGTTGATACTAAACGTTTATTACATCTTCTCGAACGTCAAACTGCCCAACAATTTTGGCACGTGCTAAGACGTATAAAGGCAATTTCACATTGAGATGAGGTCAGTTATTATTTTTTGTGAGAAAGCTAGAAGATATTTAACTGTTAATTTTGGTTATCCCTAGTATATAATAATACATTTTCAATGTAAGTGGTTCTAACCTATACTTTTTCTAATATTCGTTAACATAAAAATCCGATTTTTTATCACCTAATTCTTTGCACATGATCAATAATTAAAACTTAAATGCAACATTGTATATGAAAATAAGTCAAAATAATGCTTTCCAATTATAGTTTCTAATATTCCAATATTTTGTACTCGAAACCCAATAATTAGGGTTCCTTTATTAACCACAACTGGTTTTAAAGCTATAATTTCAGTAAACTTCGCAAAATTATCTCATAAATAACTTATCAGCTATTGTGCATATAACATACAGCCAAGGGCAGCAAATGTTCGAAAACCAATTACTGGTAAGTATCAAAATGTAAAAACTAAATACATATACTAAAATTAAAA
This sequence comes from Neocrepidodera transversa, assembly GCA_963243735.1. Taxonomy (NCBI): domain Eukaryota; kingdom Metazoa; phylum Arthropoda; class Insecta; order Coleoptera; family Chrysomelidae; genus Neocrepidodera; species Neocrepidodera transversa. The sequence goes on along the minus strand of OY725341.1, from coordinate 1,529,493 downwards.
AGTCTAGTAGACAAAATAAAATAAAGTAGCGAGAGCATTACGTTAGTTTTTCCACAGCCGATAGGACCACAGATGACTGCCCTAAATGCGTGTAGTAATAGTTTTTAAATCTGACGCTATTTAGATGATAAAGCAGCGAGAGCATTACATTAGTTTTGCCACAACCATTGGGACCACAGATGACTGGTATATATGAGTGTAGTAATAATTTTTAGATCTGACTCCATTTGGATAAAATAGCGAGGACATTACATTAGTTTTTCCACAGCCATTGGGATCACAGATGACTAGCCTAAATGAGTATAGTAATAGTTTTTAAATCTGACTTCATTTGGATAAAGTAACGAGACTATTACATTCGTTTTTCTTCAGCCACTAGGACCACATGTGACTAGTCTAAACGGGTGCTGTAATAATTTACCATGTCAAACGATTTTACCTCGTTAATACTCTAGATTTTAAAATATATCGCACTTAGAACAATACTTTCTATGCTATTTTTTACATAAATATATTTTTTATTTTTGCAATAAATATATGATTATTTTTATTATTAGTTTTTTTCTAACTTCCAATCAAAACTTTCGTTGGCAACCAGCTATAACATAATCGAATTAAGAAAAGTAAATAATCTTGTGTTTATATTTATCCACCGAACCGTGAGGATTAAACACAGCAACCCTTGAAACTTTTAATGAATAGATTTTGACAGCATACGAAGTAAACGGTAACCTCGGCAATGAAATATTGATAAACTAGATATAATTAAACCTAAAGCAAAAGCGTATCTCATTAGACAAAATATTGTTGGAAATTACGAAAACCACCATTGCGCAGAAATATTTTAACATATTTTTATTTGATTATGTTTCTCACTATTAAAAAAAATATTTTGAGATTATTCTTATGAAAAAATATTCCTTTTTTTAAACTCGAAGGACCAGTTTACTTTTGAATAATAGATACATGTATTAATAGTTGAAGAGTCAACCATTGCCCATTTGTGACCTGATAATTTATAAGTCGGGGATATTATTTTTTTAGACAGATCTGGACGTGAAAAATAAATAATCAGATGCTTAGTGGGCACATGTTCAATTCATGATCATCCCTATACATTAAAAATAAACTAATGACTACTAATAATTTATTATTAATTTTATATTCTTAATGTATAAATACGAACCGCTACTGATATAAGACACGAGATGTTTGGTAGATGTCGGAAGTAAATTACTCAACGTCCGAATATCTATTAAGCATGATGGGCTAATTTGAATTTAAACAGGCCAGAATGTACACCGAAATTAATTTGACAACTTCTAATCGCAATTAACCATCGTGGTTGTTTATGAGAGACGTGGCAACAATGCGACGGTTTCGGTTACAACGGCAGTTGACAATGTGGGGGTGTGTTTGGTTTGTAAATTAGCCACTAATTCTTTATAAGTAAATATGATGGTGGATTTGCTTTATTTTAAACTTCTAATGTACACTATATAATGATTTTTTATCTCTATATCAGTGTTCTTTCGTAAATTATAGACAAATTACAGCATAGTGTTTTCTCTTAATAGCAGAAATCGTTTATCCAACAAAAAAAAACAGGCAAAAACCAGCTGAAAGCGGAAGGAAAATCCAACAATGGGATCAACGTGCCGTTTTCCGTGTTGTGACAGAACAATTTCACGCGTGGTGCAGCCTTGAATGAGCCACATTAGTGTCCAGTAGAAATTGAGAATTGTTTTCCATTTATTTCCAACAGAATAGCTTGAATACGCCAGTCAGGAGCTTTTAAGAGGATAAAAACTTTTGTTAGAAGGGAATAGTTTTAGTTACAGAGTCGGTTTAGGATATTTCAATAGTAATACAGAATCCTTTAAGTGTATAATTTGATTAAAAGAAAATTTAATTTTTACTCCATTAAACCAATGAATATCTACCATTTTAGCTTCAAGCCTACTGCGAAATTATATTTAAAAACGTTAATTTGAATGTCATCGCTCTCAACATTTACTAGAGTGTTGTGAGGTTACCGAGTGAGTGAATTAAACAACTGATGGAGGCCACGACGTGAAAAACAAGTTTACGATATAGTTGTATAGAGTGATATGGAACGTGTAAAATAAACAAGTAATGGAGTTCGCGACAGCTGCCTCATAACTGAAATTTTAGATCAAAAAAAGAAAATTGAGTCAGGAAAAAGAGAAAATAAGAAGGTCCAAATATATTTTCTTTTTGATACATATTATATTGATTATATCGATCATAATGTTGATACTTGATTAATAATCGATAATTATTCACCTCATTTTAAAAATTTGACAGCTCAATAATTTACATTTACAGTACAAAAGCAATGACAAAGATGACAGCATACCTACTAGATTTTTAGCATTAAAAGTACCAGGTGTGATTATCAGTTATTAGTCAGTATATAGTGAATGATTATCGATTATTAATTAAGTAACAATATAGGACATTATTACATTATGAGTGATATAATCAATTCAATACAACTGGTGGTATCGTGTCTATCGATAATCCTATAAGTTAATGCACTCAACGTATTACCAAATTATAATTTCACTCATATTGCGGACTCGTGAAATTAATATTTGACAACACGTTTTGTGAAATAACTTATGGGATTATCGATAGTCACGATGCCACTCGTTGTATTATATGTGATAAGAAAATTTAATATAAATGGGTCAGATCATGTCATATCTGGCAATTTCAAAAGTAAAATTGTAAATCAAGTGGAAATGAAAAAAAAAATTTTATTTGTAAAATTTTTGAAAAATTTTACAATTGTTAGATATAAAAATATTGTATGAAAATAGTTATCGAATTATTGAATATTTAATTATAGCTGACAAACAAAATGGAAATGAAAGTTATATAACAAAATGACAAGAGGGAAAATTGGAAAACACAAACAGAGGGAAAATTGGAAAACACATATAGAAACGAAGATAAACTAGGAGGTAATACCAGAAGAACGCCATAAAGAAGAAAAAAATAGATTAATATAAGATAATTAGTCAAAGGGAAGAATTGAAGGAGGTGAAAGAAGTGTCGAGATGAGAAAAATGAATTAAATTGTATTTCTGATTATAATTTTTTAAATCTATTTGTTAGTAATTGAGAATCGTCGATAATATATCTGATAGATCTGGTGGTCCTTATCAATATATTTCTTATTACAAATATATTTTCGAGACTCACCCTGCATAAAACTGACAAAAAAAAATTAAGACCGTCATTGTCCATAATGGCAATTTCCTCCAGAATCCCAAACGAAAACGATTTGGATATGTGGGACACTCTACTAGGAAGTGATAAATGAAAACTGTCTAAGAACATTTTCCTACTTTCCACAAAAATCCAAACCGGGGTTAATGAAATGGCGCAGGAAATGGCCAACTATCAAACTCGTTCATTCTTATCGAAAAGTAAAAAAAATGAACCAACGAAGTGCAACTATACAGAGTGATTTTTAACGTAAGATGTTTTTTAACGAATAAGAAAAATTATGCGCCGTGACAATGATGTTAATATTTAAATTTGTTATTATTAACCATGAAATAAAGGGACATAATTTTTACTTTCTCGATACTCTATCAATATTAGTAGATTACATACCGAGGCGGGAAATGCACCATTACTGTCGAGGGCAAATATAGATTAACGAGGCGCTCGCGCTGAGATGATCTATTGCACGAGACAGGAATGATAATTTCCGCCATAGATTATATACTGTTTTATTCACAATCATTTTATTTTAATCGACAATTTGAAAATAATATATAGTTATATTAATTTTAAAAGTGCTGTATGACATGTGTATTAAAATACTCGAGTCAAGTTTTCTTTGAAATTAAAGTAATTTGGTATTTAGATATTACATGACATTTTATTTTTGTACTATCAATTTAAAAAAAATAAAGAAGAAAAATGGCAAATTATGGTCACAAAACATTACGATTAACATTAACAAATAAAATAGGTTTTGGAAATACGTATAGTTTATTAAAGTCATTTAGGCCAGTTATCTGAGGTCCCAATGGCTGTGGAAAAACTAACGTAATGCTCTCGCTACTTTATCATCTAAATAGCGTTAGATTTAAAAACTATTACTACACTCATTTAGGCCAGTCATCTGAGGTCCTACTGGCTGTGGAAAAACTAACGTAATGCTCTCGCTATTTTATCCGACTGGAGTCAGATCTAAAAACTACTACTACACTCATTTATACCAGTCATCTGAGGTCCCAATGGCTGTGGAAAAACTAACGTAATGCTTTCGCTACTTTATCATCTAAATAGCGCCAGATTTAAAAACTATTACTACACTCATTTAGGCCAGTCATCTGTGGTCCTACTGGCTGTGGAAAAACTAACGTAATGCTTTCGTTATTTTATCCGACTGGAGTCAGATCTAAAAACTATTAATACACTCATTTATACCGGTCATCTGAGGTCCCAATGGCTGTGGAAAAACTAACGTAATGCTTTCGCTGCTTTATCATCTAAATAGCGCCAGATTTAAAAACTATTACTACACTCATTTAGGCCAGTCATCTGTGGTCCTACTGGCTGTGGAAAAACTAACGTAATGCTTTCGTTATTTTATCCGACTGGAGTCAGATCTAAAAACTATTAATACACTCATTTATACCAGTCATCTAAGGTCCCAATGGCTGTGGAAAAACTAACGTAATGCTTTCGCTAGTTTATCATCTAAATAGCGTTAGATTTAAAAACTATTACTACACTCATTTAGGCCAGTCATCTGTGGTCCTACTGGCTGTGGAAAAACTAACGTAATGCTCTTGCTACTTTATCCGACTGGAGTCAGATCTAAAAAATATTACTTCACTCTTTTTTACCAGTCAGCTGAGGTCCCAATGGTTGTGAAAAAACTAACGTAATGCTCTCGTTACTTTATCATCCAAATAGCATCAGATATAATAGTAGATTACATACCGAGGCGGGAGATGCATCATTACTGTCGAGGGCAAATATAGATCACCGAGGCGCTCGCGCCGAGGTGACAGATTTCACTTCCCACCCGTACAGGAAGTTAAGTTTGTAATAGCTTATTTTCTGGCCTTTAAAAAGTGTGTAATTGATCAATTACATATACGATTGTGAATAAAATGTTTTTTTGTCGTTAAAACTATAATTAGTGCGATGATATTTTAAAATAAAAAGTAGATGCTAATGTTCTTTTAACAAAGCTATTGTGTATGATTATTTTTATATTTAAAAAGTAAGTAATTCATAATTTATTGATACTATTATATTGCTTTTATTTTTGCTTATAATTGACTTTACGAACAAGAAATTTCTAGATTCTATATTTAAAATGCATCTATTCAATTTCGTATATGAAATAACCCAACATCTTGATACGTCATGCTCAAAGAGAATCCCAAATGGAAACTTGCAACTTTGAACGTCTAACGATACATACAAGAAAATTCATCGTCAAACAGTGTTTGAAGGCTACTAAAACGTGTCTTGAGATCAATAAAAGATGTGTCGGATCGCCTAAGGTGGCTTTTTCAAAGCTATGAAGCTTTATCGTTTTGATTACCATAGATACACCTTGTAACCCAAAGGAAAACAAAATATTTAAGAAAATGCTGATCCTCTAATAAAAATAATGTTATTTTTCTTTTATAACGAATTTATCCACGAATGTAAAAATTGAAAATATTTTCAATTTTCTTTTTTAATGGATACACCAGAAGAAAAAAAACATCCTGTTTGTATACATTCTGAAGTATATGATATAACAGCGTAAATTGCTTCTACCTTCGTAGATGTTCTTATTAAGTAAATGTGTAATTCCGTAAATTTATTACTACTGTAATTTTTTAATTCAACTTTAAAAGACCTTCATAAAATATCTGGCATCCGGTAATTCCATAAATGTTCACGTCGAGTTACGTCTCAATTTTCATTTGTTAATCGTTAATTAACTTATTTACTAATAAATGTTTTACTATAAGAAAAATAAAGAACTAATTGGGGTAAAAAAAAAAACAAAATAAAAAGCAATACCAAAAATAAAAGTGCTAACGTTGAGCATAAAAAAATAACGGGTATTTTTTCTTTTAAATAAAAATATCGATGAACAAAAAAATTTTAAATAAAAAATAATGATATAATATAATATAAATAATAATTTACAATATTTAGAAAATAAAATTTAAATTCAATACAATTTTGATAGTATATTGCATCTTTATTTTGTTTCACTTAAATAACAATTTATTTAATTTAAAAAATGATTTGTTTCATTTAATAAACAATTTTTTTCAGATAATTAACGATTTGTTTTATTTAATAATGATTTATTTTATTTAATTAACAAAAGAATTCCTAACCAATAAAAAAAATTTCTTGTTAAAATATTTTTTATCTCCTGTTTGTCCTCTTCTAATTTTTAGAATTTAGATAATATATTCTTCATGGTAGGATTTAACACTCAGAAAATGTAACGTAACGAAAAATAGACGTCTACTACGAAATTATTGCAATTTTATGATGAAAAAATAAAAAAATAGGGAGAAATAGTAAAAAAATAGTGAAAACGGGAAAAAAAGAGCAAAATAAGGAAAAGTAGGGAAATAGGGAAAAATGAAGAAAAATAGATAAAATTAAATAAAAACGGGGAAAAATAAAGGAAATAGGGCAAAAATAGGAAACATTTTGGAAAGTAGTTAAAAATAAAATAATAAAAAAATCGGTTGTGTCGCTCCAAAACTTTTCCAACGAGTATCCACGAATACTTTTTCAGATATTTAATGTTAAAGTTTCAACTTTTGACATTTTTTATTTTTGACAGGTGACAGTTGGAGAAATAATTTTAACTGTTCTGAATAGAATTTTTCAAGGGCTTTCAAATGACATATTGCATGTCCAATTCCGTGACATATTGCATCTGTCATTTTTTGATAGTGACACTCACGTTTGACAGATGTCATACAACAACTAATGAGTTTTTATGTACCAAATTTCAGCTCAATCGGATTAACACTTTTTCAGATATTTATTGCTAGTTTCAAATTTTGACATTTTTTTATTTTTGACAGGTGACAGTTGGAGAAATAATTTTAACTGTTCTGAATAGAGTTTTTCAAGGGATTTCAAATGACATATTGTATGTGAAATTCCATGAGATATTGCATCTGTCATTTTTTTTGCTCGTTCACAATACTTTCTCTTCTAGGAGGTGGATCGGGAAAGTAAAATAGGGAAAAAATGGAAAAATAGAGAAAAATAGGAAAAAATAGGAAAAAAATAAGTGAAAAATAGAGAAAAAACCATAAATTAGGGTGAAATAGAATAATAGGGGAAAATAGGAAAATTGGAGAAAAATAGAGATAAACAGAAAAAAATAGGGAAACATGGGCGAACATAGCGAAAACTAAGGAAAGAGAAAAAATAGGACAGAGAGTAAAAGTGAAAAGCAGGAAAAAATATAAATAAATAAGAGAAATAGTGAAAAAAAAAACAGATAAAAACTGGAAAACAATAGAAGAAAATAGGAGAAAATGGCAAAACATAGGGATAAATAGGGAAAAATTGGGATAATAAGGAAAAATAAGGAGACGAATAGTCAAAAATAATGAAAAATATGAAAATGAAAGAAAAACGATAAAAAATAAAGGAATAGGGAAAAAAATTAGGAAAAATAAAGAAAAAATAGTAAAAAAAAAGAAAAAATAACGCAAGTAACTTCTTCCTGCTACTGTACAAACTTTTTTTTGGAATATTTTCTTTGAATTTACAATTTTAAAAACCTTATATAATATGTTTTTCCGATAATCAATAAATTATTAATTAATAATCTGCAATCAGTCTGACATATTTTTACCTACTACTTGATTTTTTCTTAATTTTTATTTTCAGGAATACATTTAATAATATTCATCTCTATACAGGAAATTTTTAAGACACGTGTTATAATTTAGAGCTTTCTCATTGGTTATATATTTTTTTAAGTGATATAAAAAATATCAATATTAATAAATGATATTAACTGTCATAAGTGTCAAATTAATGATATTTGAAATATCATTTATCTCATCTATATTTTTTCCTTACTAATATTAAAAAAATGATACTCCAACTTAAAAATTAAAACTAACCTGTTTGACAGTCTATTATATCTAAACCCGGCAACCTGCAGACTCACTATAACTTATTTATTTTTGTTGTACAGTGAAATAAAACAAACAACAATCACTGTAATCACTACCGGATGAACGTTAGCTTCATCGTGTATCTGCAGGACCGCGCACTCAGCCTGTCAAACTGAAATACTCCTTCGCCGTTTTCAAAGACTACTGCGTCCTTTCGGAGCAGGATTCTCGAAGGATACGGCGCCAGCGCCACCCGTGATCGATAGCGCACTACATATCCCGCACTCGCTGGTGTCCTCGAAGTGGTGTTGCCAAATTTTAAAAAAAACTAGTAAAAAAATGATAATTAATAATAATAAAAAAATCGAATTGGTTTAGGTTAGGTTAATCTAGATGGCCATTTATTTCGAGAAAAATCAAAAATCTAACTATATAAAAATCACAAAAAATCGCAAATAATCAAAAAAATCAGAGGAATAAGAAAAATGAGAAACAATTAGAAAACGAAAGAAAAAATAGAATAGGAAAAAAATGAGGAAAAATTAGAAAATATCAAAAAAATAGAAATAAAAACAGAAAAAACCAAACATCAGAAAAATGAAGAAAAAACGTGAAAAAAACCCAAAAATCTCTCTCTCTATATAATGATAAATCGGAACACGTAATTGAAATAAATTGCAAAAAGTCGCAAAAAAATCACAAAAAAAGGCAAATAACTGAAAAAATCAGCGGAATAAGAAAAAATGAGAAACAATTAGAAAACGAAAGAAAAAACATTAAAAACAGAATAATAGGAAAAAAATGGGAAAAAATTGGACAAAATAAAAAAAAAACAGAAATAAAAGCAGATAAAAACGAAAATCAGAAAAATGAGAAAAAACGTGAAAAAATCCAAAAATCTCTCTCTCTCTATATATATATATATAATGATAAATCGGAACACGTAATTGAAATATATCGCGAAAAGTGGCAAAAAAATCAAAAAAAATAATAAAAAATCAAAAAAATAATCTAAAAAATCAGAGGAATAAGAAAAAAATAAGAAACAATTAGAAAACGAAAAAAAAATAGAAAAAAACAGAACAATAGGAAACAAATGAGGAAAAATTGGCTAAAATCAAAAAAAAAATAGAAATAAAAACAGATAAAAAACAAAAATCAGAAAAATGAGAAAAAACGTGAAAAAAATTCAAAAATCTCTCTCTCTATATATAATGATAAATCGAAATCAGTAATTGAAATAAATCGCAAAAATCCCAAAAAAATCACAAAAAATCGCAAATAATCGAAAAAATCAGCGGAATAAGATAAAAATGAGAAACAATTAGAAAACGAAAGAAAAAAACAGAACAATAGGAAAAAAATGGGGAAAACTTGGAAAAAAATTAAAAAAAAAAATAGAAATAAAAAAAGATAAAAAACAAAAATCCGAAAAATGAGAAAAACGTGAAAAACGTGAAAAAATCTGTCTCTTTATATATATAATGATAAATTGGAACAAGTAATTGAAATAAATCGCGAAAAGTGGCAAAAAAATCAAAAAAAAAATCGCAAATAATCGAAAAAATCAAAGGAATAAGAAAAAAATGAGAAACAATTAGAAAACGAAAGAAAAAAAACAGAACAATAGGAAACACATGGGGAAAAATTGGAAAAAATCAAAAAAAAATAGAAATAAAAACAGATAGAAAACAAAAATCAGAAAAATGAGACAAAATGTGAAAAAAATCAAAAAATCTCTGTCTTTATATATTATAAATCGGAACAAGTAATTGAAATAAATCGCAAAAAGTCGTAAAAAATCCCAAAAAGTCCCAAACAATCGAAAAAATCAGCGGAATAAAAAAAAAATGAGAAACAATTGGAAAACGAAAGAAAAAATAGAAAAAAACAGAACAATAGAAAAAAAATTAGGAAAAATTGGAAAAAATCAAAAAAATAATAGAATAAAAACAGAAAAAAGAGAAAAAAGAAAAAATCCGAAAATCTCTCACTCTATATTATAATGATAAATCAGAACACGTAATTGAAATAAATCGCAAAAAAAATCAAAAAAAAATCGCAAATAATCGAAAAAATCAGCGGAATAAGACAAAAATGAAAAACAATTAGAAAACTAAAGAAAAACTAGAAAAAACAGAATAATAGGAAAAAATGGGGAAAAATTGAAAGCTACCAAAAAAAAAAAATAGAAATAAAAATAGATAAAAAACAAAAATTAGAAAAATGATATAAAACGTGAAAAAATCCAAAAATTACTCTCTCTATATATCGGAACACGTAATTGAAATAAATCGCAAAAAATCGCAAAGAAATCACAAAAAATCGAAAAAATCAGCGGAATAAGAAAAAATGAGAAACAATTAGAAAACGAAAGAAAAACCAGAAAAAATGAGCCAAAATTGGAAAAAATCAAAAAAAATACAAATAAAAACAGATAAAAAACAAAAATCAGAAAAAACGTGAAAAAAAATTAACAATAAAGAATTATTTAATATTTTTTTGTTAAAATTTAAGTGGTTAATAAATTTATTGAGCGCCAGTTTATTCTTGAAGTTATTCAAATTAAAAATATCGCTTTTTAGAGTGATAACTGACAAGATATAAGCTAAATTAACACACAATAAAATTATAGCACGAAAATTGTCCCACTTTATTTAAAATATTTATTATTTCATTCTTTTGTATCTTATGGTGAAAGTTTTATGTAATTATAAATTTTGGCGGGATCGCAATGAGGATACGGCAACAACGTAAATATAGTGAGCTCAGCTTCGATACTCGTACCTGTATACAATATATACACATCGTATCGTAAAACAAACATTGAGAATTGTGTGATGAGTTGTCCTTTTACGGTCTATTCTTCGAAGGGCGTTTCGAACCCAATATGTGTCCCTTTAATTGACTGGAACATTGAGAAATTTTTGCATGATTAGAAATAGTAATTTGTTTGAAAATTCTCAAGATTTTCCTCAAAGGTGAATTTTTAACCTCGCATCTCTCTAACTATAAGTAAATTACTTTGTCTCGTCCTACTTGATATTCCGGAGGAGTTGCGGTCGCGTATAATATCGTAATGGGAGTATGTAATGACTTTATTGGCCCATCGAGTATAAGGCCACTCGGTGTGTCTATTCTATTCTATTTCATTCGAGAATCGTTGGTAGAACGGCACAAGTTTGAATATAATTTCACTTGACCCACATCCGGTCAAGAGTGTATATAATAAAGGATGGAATATATGTACGATTAAAAAAAATATTTATAATTATATTTAACATTCTGATATTTTAGTTCAAGTATAGGCAATAGTATTTTTATATTTACCAAGCTACCACACTATTGTCAAACGAAAACTTCAAACAATTCCAACAGATGAAAAATCCGGCGGTGTGTTGACTCTATCAATTCTGTGAGAACGTGTTGAGTCCTTGATTAAATTTTTACTTCCACGTATTAGATATAATTTCCAGACAAAATTGACAGGCGCTTTCTTTAAAGTGACTTTAAAGCGATGTTCATTGAACTCACGCATTTGACCCGTTCATTCAAGATACTTGGATACAGAAACGCATGGGTGTCAAATGTATTTTTACCTCTTCTACCGTAAAAAAAAATGAAAAAAAAAAAAACGATTATGTGAGGACGTGTTGAGTCCAGAGCTGGGTAATTCCTAGTTAAAAAGTAATTAATAAATACAATTAAACAGCATACTCAACTTTTTTACACAAGCTTCCTCAAACCAAAGTAGTGTTGCTAAAAATAAAAATGTCGATGGAGCATCTACATCAAGTGAACAAAGTGTTGAAGTTGAAATTGACTTTAACTATGCTATATTAAATGGAAAATATTTCAAAATTACCAATAACGACCAACATATTATTGAAGCTCATCAGTGTCAAATTTGTTTGCCAGCAGGTAAAAAGATCAGGGGTTCAAAAGGTGCAACGACAACTTTTTTAAAACATTTAAAATGAAAACATAAGTCTGAATATGAAACCTACTTAAGAGAAAAACATGAAAACTTATCAAAAAAAAAGGAAAAATTTCTATCAGTGCTAAACAAACCAAATGCACAAAATTGGGCGAAGATTCAAGATTATCAAAATTTACCAGTCACAAAGAGTTTGATAGCAGAATAGTAAACTTCATAATAAATACTATTAGATCTATTTCAATTATTGAAAATAAAAGTTTTATTAATCTATTTCAAGGATCACATTTAACAGTTATGACAAGAAAAACTACCATAAAACGGTTAGACGACCTATAATAATCATGTAACTAAAATCAAAAAAAAAAAATTCGGATCAAAAATCGCAGATATATGGTTGACAAAAAAAAGAAGCTTGCCCTTTGTTACTTATTGGTTATGGATTTTGGATTTGAATAACGTACTAAATTTTTCCTCCCTCACATACATTAATAAAAATTTTAAAAAATAGGTGAGTAACTAGTAAAATCATATTAAAATTTAAACGGTTCTTCAATTTTGTCATAGGTATTTTTTTTAATCCAAAACCACAAAGTAATTAGAAAAGTAATTATAAAAGAAATTAATAATTCCCTTTTCCATGTAATGGTAATTAAATGCATATAATTCCTATTTTTAAGACATGCACTTTGTAATTGTATTTAGTTCCTTTTTTGAAAAAGTACTTTGTAATTGTCCTTATTTTCAAAGTAGCTCTGATTGAGTCCTTGATTAAATTCCCGCTTATACATATTACATTTATTTTTCAAGTGTATTTTTACCTCTTCTACCGTAAAAAAATGAAAAAAAAACTCTGAAACAAACGAAAGCAGTATATTAAGACACTTTAATAAACTCAAGTACATGTATTTTTAGAAAGAAAAAAGCGATCCACAAAGACTTAAAAAAGAGTGATAATCCTTATCAAGTTTCAGCAACAGACATCATAACAAATAAAAAATCCAAGGATGTATTAAATCTATCGATTATGTGAGGACGTGTTGAGTCCTTGATTAAATTCCTGCTTATACGTATTAAATTTATTTTTCAAGTGTATTTTTACCTCTTCTACCATCAAAAAAATGAAAAAAAAACGACACTTGAATATACCCAAGTACATATATTTTTAGAAAGAAAAAAGCGATCCACAAAGACTTAAAAAAGAGTGATAACCCTCAGCAAGTTTCAGCAACAGACATCATAACAAAAAAAAATTCAGGAATGTGTTGTAACCAGTTTTAATGGCATAAGACTTGAGTTACAATTTGTTGGTAATGAATAGCTAGCTCTAATTTATGACTCAGGATGGATAAGTGAGTTAAAATTATTGCCTGAGCGCCACTTGCCTATTATGTCTATCTGAAGGATCCCGACAAGTTGATCCCCCACTAGATAAATTAATTATTTAGTTGTTAAATCAAACAAAAAAATGATTTCCTGGAAATGTGTCAAAAATAAAACAGATAAAAATAAATTGTAATGAATTTAATGAATGAAGTTGAAAATGATTTGAGTTGCACCTTTGGGAACTTTGTGGTTTTCTGCACTAATTTTGGGTTTTTTTCAGTAAATTTTACCCAGGAGGTCCTCCAAGTGAATGGGTTGTCTATGGCACGATAGCAGCAGTGTGTGTCTTTGCAGTCTTAATTGTTCGCTTCCGAATGATATCCCGTGAAGTGTGACCCAGAAAATGTTCTGAGGAGTCTTCAAGAAGGCTACCAGAGCGCTTTTCGGTCCAGATAAATGAGCCAACAGCTCCCACAGGGTTTACATGTAAACAGAGAAGGGTTTCAGAGTTAATGACCGAAAACTCACTTGGTGACTGTATAATTAATGTGTGGTTATACGCACAACCATAACTTCACTGATTTCTATTAAAATTATTGTCTTAAAGATCGGAAAAGAACTGTAAACACACTGATTGAACTCAAAATTGTCTCACACAGACCGTTAGTGCATCAAATGAATGAAAGTGAATGTTTGTAGGCAAATAATCAATTTAAAAGTCTCATAAGAGAAAAACGTATAAACAATTGTATTTAACAAATTGGACTTTTAATAATAATCAGTGAAAGCTAAGTGATGAAAAGTTACAAATGAATAATATATGATTTTAAACAGTAATCAATAAGAAAAATTATAACAATATGTGAAAAAGATAATCTAATACGTGCTAAAGTAATCAAATAAATATTATATGTCAAATTGTCTTGGCCAAAGACGATTTGACAACTAAATAAACATGTGACGTTTTATAAATTTAAAGAAAAAAAATAAAGCAACAATTTGATATATAGCAAGAAAGGTTTTTTTTTCGACAAGAAAACAAATGTTGAAATACCAAGACAGAAGCTCGCTATATTGTGTAGTGAAACGAAATAATATGAAATAAAACAGAAGATAACCTCGATGGACGAATGTATAAACGTGTTAATGAGAGGTCACAAAATTAAACGCAGTTGAGATTTATACAAAAAAAAACCCTTCAACACCAACAAAGGTCCCCGCAATAATCTTATGGAAATTGGGTTTCTGTCAAATTGTCAGAATTTTTGATATGTTGTAGATTTTGTCATCCTGAATAAAAGTCTCCATGGGTGCCAAAATGATTATTTTGACAGCTACGGAACTGCCAAAGCTCCCCTGACCCATTGCAAAACTATTCATTTTCAATACTATTTACAGATGTCAAAAGCATATTTTAATTATTCTAATATATAGGGTGTTTCTGAGGTCACTGGATTCAACCCTTATGTCAGATTGGACAACTTAACCGTTGACAGCTGTCAATACACTGTCAACGAGATTTTGGGTTCTTGAGGTCGCTAAATTCAATTCTCATGCCAGATTGGAAAAATTGATAGTTGACAGCTGTCAATTCACTGTCAAAGTAGAATAAAGAAGAAAATATTCTCTTTTGTTATTGAGAGTTTGTCAACTATCATTTTCTCCAATTCTAAAAAGAATTGAATTTAGCGAGGTGGCCAACATAAACTCTCAATATAAAAAGAGACTATTTACTCTTTTATCCTTCTTTGGCATTTAATTGACACCTGTCAACTATCACTAACGTCATTAACCAAGCCGGTATTTACGTTCAAATACCGTTTGGAACATATGCTAAGAAAAGTATATTTATTGTGCGTAAAGAATTTTTCTCGCAAATAAAATTAACTCCCGCAGCTATATATCAAGGTATATCAAAGTTTGAAACAATGTTATTTGGTTTAATTCCCTTCCTTTGGACATGATTTTGTAAATGTGGTTGAATTTTTGTTGCTGGTCCTTTAAACTCGAATTCGGTATCTCACACTGAATAGTTTTGCAACGGGTCAGGGGAGCTTTGGCAGCTCCGTATAGCTGCCAAAATATTCATTTTGGCACTTTGTACCCATGGAGACTTTTGTTCAGGATGACAAAATCTACAACATATCAAAAATTTAGACAATTTGACAGAAACCCAATTTCCATAAGATTATTGCGGGGTCCTTTAAAAGAACGTATGATACGTTCAGCTAGAAATTGAATCTACATACCCTAAATTATTACAGAATAAAAGTCAAATTACACAATGACAAACTTGATTCGGTCAGGCAGCCATGTTGTTTTACACGTGAAGAAATAAAAAGAAATATGGCTGTTCAAACGAAATCTAAACGAACCAAAATCAAGTAATCAATGCTATAACGCGAGCTCAGATAATTATAGATAAGTTGACCTAATACAATTATACCATCGTAATCAAAGTGATATAAAAATATAATAAATTTTCAAAATGAGATAATGAATTATAAGATAAGATTATCTTATAGTTTCACTACACAAGACACAAGAGTCAAACTTTTATACAAATTTTTAGGTTAATAATGCTACCAGGTGTAAAAATCAATAATAACGATTTTTCAGAGTACTATTTTAAATGGCAGCACTTAATCGTCGATCTAAAAGAGTACTACTTTAAATGACGGTTAATTAATAGTCTGTCTAATAAGCGACAATACATGGTTCGAAATTAATTAAATAATATATCAAAAGTTAGCGTACATCACAGTGTTAATCGATTATGTGAGAACGTGTTGAGTCCTTGATTAAATTCCCACTAATTTTTCAAAAAAAAAATCCACGAGCGCATGCTACGAAGTGACCTTGAAGCGATATTCATTGAACTCACGCTCCTGGCCCGTCCGTTTTTTTTATCGGATTTCATGGGGTGGAACTGTTGTAGCCCCTTTACTAAAACTTATAGCTATAATCTTTAATCTGTTTTTAAACTTGTTCGGGCACATTTGAAAGTGTGTTATTATTACAGTTATTGTTGTTGCATGTTATGGTTATGTTTCGGCGCTGATCCGAACTTCCATTTATTAAATTATATCTAGCGGCCTTAGATAAACACTGCTAAGTTGTTTCAGGGTCTTGGGTAAATAATGGCAAGTGCATTTATCCGATATGTATCTTAAGTATAAATTTCAGTTTACTTTTGTAACTATTCTCGGAATTTCTTGGGCGGATGTTGCCATTGTTTTTATTTTTAAAGAGGAAATATTGAGGAAGTTTTCTTTATGATATTATTTGTAATCATTAAACGTTTATACGTATAAAATCTCATCCAATATACGTATAAATCTGACTAGGTGCTAATGCTCTTTTTACAAAGCTACTACACATGATTTTTCTTTACATATTTACTAATAACGAATAGGTCATAGGTGCCCAGAAGCTTTTCACCCTATTACGGAGCATAGTTAACCAGATTATTCAAGCTGTTCGCTTCGTAAGAATTTAGTGCGGTGTTGTCAACATGAATTCCAAAGTGAAAAATAAAACATTCTGTTCACAAGCTCCCAAGTCATTGCGCATATTGCGATTCAACTTTTTATGGCCAAACAGTACAACGGAATTAATTATCATTTCGTAACAATATAAATTATTATTACAGCTTATGAATCTAAAAAATGCAAAGACAAAAGTTGAATTTTTGTGTTGCGTTAATAACTAACTGATGTATACAGCCACATGTCTAATAACAAAGTTAGACGGTTAACACAGTCAAATGCATTGGTATAATATTCGTATACACTTGGTATATTGTAGTGAAATAAATATAAAGTTTTAGTATGTGAAGTTTATAGTCCGTGTAATATAAAAATTCTTTAGATTTTTAATAGCGCCTACGTTAAAAGTGACATTAATATTCTTGAACAAACACTTTTCCGTTTTTCTAGTCAACTCTTCCGCTATTTCTCTCTTCCGAAAAGGATTCGAGCATGTTAAATTTTTCTTTCTCATTTATTATGTAAACTTTCATTATCATAATTCTGCATTATTTTTTCGAAAAATAAAACACCAGTGCAAAATTCTATATGAATTATGATATCGGCAAACCAAGCGTGTGACCTTGTCATTTTTATTTAATTTTTTTTTCGAATTTTTCATATTTACATTGTATATTGTAATGAAGGAGATAAATACAATCGTTCTGAGTGGCACATTAAGTCTTTATTGATGGAAAAATTGGGCAGTTCATAATATATTATAAAAATTAATCAATATAAATGTACAGGGCCTTTTATTAATAATATTTTAATTTGTCTCTCATGCGCGGAGTATTATTATTATATTTTTATTATTCAAGTTGATAACGAATCTTTTAGTGTTGTCTGTTAACTTGATGGCGGTGACGTCACTGTATTTTCTCGTTCTTATACATTGACAATGTGTAAGGAATTTAACGTTTCGGTAGGTTATTTAGTACTTTCTGCGCTTTCATCAAACTCAGATTAATATTTCCAAATTTAACAGAAAAGACAAAACAATAAATATATTTTTGAAGAAATACAAAACCAAAGTCTAGTACCACAAATTATTTTAATAAGATTAATTGAAGGGAAACTGGCAACTAGTTTCGGCACAAATATGCCATCGTCAGGCCTATAATATAAACGTTTCAATTAATTAATTAATACAAACGTTACAATCAATCTTATTAAAATAATTTGTAGTACTAGATTTTGGTGATTTTTTTTCTTCATTGGTGGACCACATTTGAGATTATGGATAACCTTCTATAATTAAATATATTTTTACTTATTTAGAAAATTTTTAATAGTTTCAATAATTTATTCGTGTCGTTGTGGCCTATGATGTCGGGGAATACGTCCATACACTACTTAGCCATTATCAACTCGGATGTAATATAAAATTCATGATATGAATGCAATTGTTCAGAGTGGCATATAATAATTAAGTACAGATAACCTAGTGGACTCAAATCTAGTGAGGAACAATGTAATCGTCTGCCTTTAGAATCTTCGCAGAAATCTAGTGTACGCACCCCCCCCCCTCTCACGCCAACTGGATGTTAGAATAACTGATTAATTAATTATAAAATAAAGTTAATACATGTTTTAGTAAATTGTTTTTTATAAGTTTTATGGTTTTGAATATATATATAAATATATATAAAAGATTTTTTTTAATTCACAAAAATTGCTACAAATTTATCAAAATCTGAAATAGAGCCTATTTTAATAATAAATGTTGCAATTTTTAACTTACTTTTAAAAAAATAACATTTATTAACAAAACAATGTTATCAAAAAATCGTATTTTTTTATGGCATTATATAAGTTTTATAGGACGTAGGTGTGATCGAAATTACAACATAATTTTTTGATTGATTTATTCGGTATGTTTTCTATTGTTTCGATTTCTTAGTATTTATAGAGGGGTATTTATTGGGAATTATTATATTTTTATTTCTATGTTAACGTATCAAAAGTCTATTCAGTATTTTAAGCATTCATTGATCTTAACAAAGCATTTAATTGCGTGATATGTAAAGTCTCCATATACCCCATTTCACATACATTGACGCACTATTAACAGTTTTGACACATTCTACTGAAGTACTGACCAAAAATATTCTAGTCATAATTCCCCATATAAAAAAAATTTAAGAAATCAGTTTTGGAAGATTTAAGGCAGTTGCAAGATTGCAATGAATTTTAAATGAAGTGACAATAAGGTTGTAATAAGTTTACGATGAGGTTACAATAAGGCTGTAATGCCATTTGAATAAATATGAATTAAGAACTCACATCCATTTGGAATTTCTTTTACTAGTTCGAAGGACCAGTCTCATTACCACATCGGACACATTATTTAACACAAAGAATGTAGTTTATTTATTTCTTAAAGGTTATTTTCTCACCTATTTATTAAATGAAATATATGAATTAGATTTACACTTTTTTGACACAATGTGTAGAGCATAATTAAACATTATTAACACTTGTTACTAATTTGAAATCTCCGAATATTCTTAATATTTGGTTGCGGTCTTATTTTAAAAAGAAAAGCTCTCGCCGTGAGACAACTATTCTCATCGACATTCTAGAAGCTAATCATAATAATTTAAGTGAAAAGCTCTCGCAGGGAGACAACTGTTCTCCTAAACGATCAAGAAGCTAATGATTATGTGGATAATAATTTGGCGCGATAGATCCATCTTTTTAAGAGAGATTATAACGGATTTTAATTTGTATACAACTGCGCTTGTCGCTCTCTATGATAATGAGATATAGAAAGAGATGAGTGTTAGTTTCAACGGTTTTTTGTAGAAATAATTCTTTTGGTATAGCTGTACCATTTTACATAAATGACATGGACAGTTTTTTGATGAAATTTGTTGATTTGGAATCTATTTTGAGATTTCAGAATGATAAATTGTAAAGTGATGATCAAAAGTATGAACCGAAATAAGAAATATTAATTTTAAAAGAAATAGAAATTAGTTTGGTAAATTCTGGATAATATTTCAGTGAAATTTATCCACCATTGGCTTGCGATAAAGTTTCAATGGGCTTGTAATGAGTTTTCAATGATATTGCAATGAGATTACAATAAGGTTCCAATAAGGTTACAATAAGGCTGCAATGAACTTGAAATGGGCTTGCAATGAGCTTGCAACTTGGTTACAAACAAGCTTGAAATGAGCTCGCAATAAGGTTCCAATGAGCTAGTAATGAGTTTTCAATGGTATTGCAATGAGGTTACAATAAGGATGCAATGAACTTGAAATGGGCTTGCAATGAGCTTGCAACGAGATTACAAATAAGCTTGAAATGAGCTTGCAATAAGGTTCCAATAAGCTTATAATGAGTTTTTAATGATATTGCAATGAGGTTATAATAAAGTTCCAATGAGGTTACAATAAGGCTGCAATGAACTTGAAATGGGCTTGCAATGAGCTTGCAACGAGATTACAAATAAGCTTGAAATGAGCTTGCAATAAGGTTCCAATAAGCTTATAATGAGTTTTTAATGATATTGCAATGAGGTTATAATAAAGTTCCAATGAGGTTACAATAAGGCTGCAATGAACTTGAAATGGGCTTGCAATGAGCTTGCAACTTGGTTACAAACAAGCTTGAAATGAGCTCGCAATAAGGTTCCAATGAGCTAGTAATGAGTTTTCAATGGTATTGCAATGAGGTTACAATAAGGATGCAATGAACTTGAAATGGGCTGGCAATGAGCTTGCAACGAGATTACAAATAAGCTTGAAATGAGCTTGCAATAAGGTTCCAATAACCTTGTAATGAGTTTTTAATGATATTGCAATGAGGTTATAATAAAGTTCCAATGAGGTTACAATAAGGCTTCAATGAACTTGAAATGGGTTTAAAATGAGCTTGCAACGAGGTTACAAATAAGCTTGAAATGAACTTGCAATAAGGTTCCAATTAGCTTGTAATGAGTTTTCAATGATATTGCAATGAGGTTACAATAAGGTTCCAATGAGCTTAGAATAAAGCTGCAACGAATTTGCTATGGGCTTGCAATGAGCTTGTAATTAGCTTGTAATTAGCTTACTATGAGCTTGCAATGAGGTTACAAATAAGCTTGCAATGAGGTTGATATGAGCTTCCAATGAGCTTTAAATTATATTGCAATGAGCTTACGATATTGTTCCAAAGAGATTACAATAAGGCTGCAATGAGCTTGGAATGCGCTTGGAATGACCTTGCAATTAATTTGCCATGTGTTTGCAATAAGATCCCAGAGAGCTTGTAATAATATTAAAATGAGCTTATAATAGGGTTGTAAAAATCTGGTCACTGGCTTGCAATGATATTGCAATAAGATTGAAATAAGCATCCAAAGAGGTTTTAACAATCTTGAGATTATAATGAGCTTGTAATGATATTGCAATGAGGTTACAATAAGGTTTCAATAAGCTTACAATAAAGCTGCAATGAACTTGCCATGGACTTGCAATGAGCTTACTATGAGCTTGCAATGAGGTTATAAATAAGCTTGGAATAAGCTTGCAATGAGGTTGCTATGAGCTTGCCATGAGCTTCCAATGAGCTTGTAATGAGCTTTAAATTATATTGCAATGAGCTTACAATAATGTTCCAAAGAGATTACAATAAGGTTGCAATGAGCTTGGAATGAGCTTGCAATAAATTTGTAAAAATCTGGTCATTGGCTTGCAATGATATTGCAATAAGATTAAAATAAGTATGCAAATAAGTTTTAATAATCTTGAGATTACAATGAGCTTGCAATAAGGTTCCAATGAGCTTACAATAAAGCGGCAATGAACTTGCCATGGGCTTACAATGAGCTTGTAATTAGCTTACAATGCGCTTGCAATGAGGTTACAAATAAGCTTGGAATAAGCTTGCAATGAGGTTGCTATGAGCTTGCCATGAGCTTCCGATGAGCTTTAAATTATTTTGTAATGAGCTTACAATAAGGTTCCAAAGAGATTTCAATAAGGCTGCTATGGGTTTGCAATAAGGTTTCAGAGAGCTTGTAATGATATTGAAATAAGGTTACAATAGGATTGTCATTGGCTTGCAATAATATTGCAATAAGCTTGAAATAAGCATGCAAATAGATTTGAATGATCTTGAGATTACAATGCAATAAGGTTACAATGATCTTGGAATGACATTTTAATAAGGTTACAATGAGCTTGAAATGGGCTTGCAACGAGATTACAACATTTTTGAGTTTGGAAAGAATTATATTGCTTAAGAAGCGAGAAAAAAAAATTATGTTTTTTTATCTTTTAGACAGTTCAGCATTGCTTTTGATTGACATATATATATATAACTATATTTAATTCTTCAGTTACATATTTATTCTTATTTTAGGTCACATGATTTTTATTATGTGTGTCCTTTATTTTATTTACTGAATAAATATTTTGTTTTCAGTTTAATGCAGTCTTTATTATTAATTTAATTCAATTTATTAAAGATGAAATTTAAAAAAAAAATAGACATTAATTTTATATCGCAAGCCTATGTCAGTGGCGTACACCTAAAGTTATACTGCTTCAACTGTAATGAGAGTATTTTACAACTGACAAAAGTAGAAGAAAAAAATTGAATTAATTCTAATCACATTCTAATTAAAGTATTATTTATTGTATTTTTTGTTTTATTTATATTATTAATGTTTATGTACATTTTTTGCCTCTTTTACTTGACTTGTCCAATGGCCCTTTAGCTCTAAATTCTTTGTATTTATGGACCAATAAAGAATTTGAATTTGAATAGGAATTAACCTATTTCAAAAAAAGTAATAAACTAAACAAAAGGATATAAAATAATAAAAATCAACGGCTAGTAGAAGTAGTAGGTACAATTAAATTACTTTTTATCATTAAAAACAAATTACTAATTTTAATTAAAAAATTTCACATTGATTTATATGGAGTGATTCAAAATACAAATATAAAGTACTCAAAAAAAAAACAAATTTTAGATTAAAACAAGAAGAATATTGAAACTGGGATACCACAAGGTAATATACTGGAACTAGTTATATTACGCTATATAAACTATATAAATAAAATTTGCAAATGGATATAAAATGGCGAATTGGTTGTCATGACGTCATCAATAATATTTTTTTTCATATAGTTTAATAAGAGGAAGTTCTCATGGAGATGTTTGACGTCATTGTCCACTAGTTTCTTATATTATAATTTACTTAATACAGAATTTGTTTGACCATGATTTTTTCTTATTTTTTTGTTTTTCTTTGCTCAATTATTATAATTTTGAGTTATAGGTATTACCCTGTAAGAAAATTTGATTAGTTATATATAAAATCGACATCGCTTATCTGGCTTATTTCAGTATTGGCATCCATTGTTTGAAAATCCACTGAAATGAGATTATACATTTTAATAGCAATGGCTTTAATTGCCTTTGTGGAATTAGTTAGTTCACAAGATGGTAAGATTATTTTAAAAATCAAAATTACAAATTTCTATGTAAATATTTTTTTTTTATTTAATAAAATTAAAAATAAAATATTCTAGTGACATTCTATATATTTCTGTTTTCAATACATTTAAATTTATTACAAAATCTACATATTTTTTTGTATAACTTTTACTGTTTTTAAATAGATCCGATAAATGATTATATTTTTTTTTATTTTACAAAATATTATATTTTATTTGAATTTACACTTTTTTTAATTTGATTTTCCCTATATATCATCAAATTTTTTTTTTAAATGTCATAGCAACTGCTACCAAATAAATATTTTACATATTTAATTTGTGAAAATTAGTTGTAAGATTTTTTTTATCAAGAATATTTTTTTTAATGAAGGATAAACATTTTTAAATAAATATTTTTCCCTGAATATTGATTGTTTTGTGTGGATAGTGGGAGAAATTTTGTTTCCGTATTTTTTTTACTAATTTCTTTATATTTAAAAGTTTCTTTTCCACTTATTTCTCCTACATTGTTTTTTCCCGCCTTTTTTCTTTAATTTCAAAAAACTTTTTGTAATTTCTCCCCTCCTCTTTTACTAAATTCTTTATAGTTCAATTTTTTGTCCTCCCACCTTGTTTTTTCTGCTTTTTACTGTACCTTGTTTTTTTTCCTACTATTTTACTGTTTTTTGTTTCAATTTTTTTAAACTTTCCTCTCTCCTTTTCACCTATTATTTTTTTATTAATTTCGATATATAATTTTTTTTAAACTTTCCTCTCTCCTTTTCACCGATTTTTATATTAATTTCAAATATTTCAAACTTTGTTTTTCCTATTTTTCCCTACCACTCTATTTTTACCACTTTTTAATTATTTTCTTTATGTTTTCAACTAACTTTCTTTTACCCCCGCTCCCTTTTTTCTTCTACTTTTTTAATAACTTCTTTATGTTTCAAATTTTTTTACACATATACAAAATTTAATTTTTGAAAATGTAAAAAAAATATTAATTTTCTAGTCACAGATGCACCTAGCAGAAGAAGACAAGGTGATGTGACCGGCTCCCCAGGAAGAAAGAGGCAGACAGACATTCCTGCAAGAAAAAGACAGGAAGATATTCCTGCTAAAAAGAGACAAGAAGACATTGGTAATAAACAGGAACATGATGTAGCTCCTGTTAAAAAGAGACAAGAAGACATTGCTAATAAACTGGAACATGATACCACTCCTGGTAAAAAGAGACAAACACCTGACGCCGTAAAGAGACAAGAAGATATCGAACCACATGCCAGGAAAAGACAAACTGACATTCCAGGTACTGCTAGATACTGATTCATTAAATGGAGTTGTCTGTTATGTTTTTTTTTTTTGTAACCAAGTAATATATTCAGTCATAAATTAGTTTTATGTTTTCATATTTTCCGGTTTTGCTCTAAAATTATTGATAGTTTTTTTTATAAATAATTATGTTGGCATTAACATTTTCTGGTTGCGCAATGGTTTTTTTCTGCCTAAATATTAACAGTAGATAAGCAATGTGCCTCCGACTATAGATTTAAAGAAAGTAGTATATTAGAAAGACAAAAAGATGGTGTGTAATGGTGTTGCCATTTTTTTATCAAAAAAAAAAAATATGATTAATTAGTAGCCTGATTACCCTCTCTATGGTGCGCATTCTGATTTGCCATATATAAAAAAAATGCACGACAACGATAGAAATCGCCGCCGGTAATGAAAGCCACACGTATCCTTACTAATCAAAAGATGAAGGAATACACGATAATTGTTCCCACTTAGATGAACTCTACAATAATAATATTGTGTAATATTATTATTATTTTCCGTAACTCTTCAGGGCGTCTTACTGATGATTGGTGGAAAAATGTAGGAAAATTACCACCATTAAATAATATCTCTTAATATGTATTGAAAATTAGGGGTTGTTTACAGAATTCTGACCGTTACCCACATTTCGAAAAATCAAAAGTTTCTCCACACACATTGGTTAATAAAGATAACTAAATTGGACTCACCATTTGGTAAAAATCTTGAAGAATAATCCAAATAGTTTCTTGGTAATGGCGGAACTAAGATTTTTAGTGATTATAATTGTTTCACTATGTATATAAAGAAATTTTCCTTCAAGTAGGCGAATTTTTGTTTCCCTGGTACCAAAGTGATCGGTTCTATCTCAGCTAATGTGATTGGTTCATTTTTGGTACCGCCTCAACATAGTTGCTAAAAAAAATGACTGCGTTTCGGTTTTTTTGTTTTAGCAGTTGTTCTAATTTCTCCCCTGGTTGGGTCATCGGATTTTGATTTTTTTTTGCTGACAGCAAATTTTAGGTCGACTAAAGAGCAAATTTCGATTTTTTTGTGTCTGGTTCCCAAACAATTTTTTGGTAATGGCGGAACTAAGATTTTTAGTGATTATAATTGTTTCACTATGTATATAAAGAAATTTTCCTTCAAGAAGGCAAATTTTTGTTCCCCTGTTACCGAGGTGGTCGGTTCCATCTGAGCTATTGTGATTGGTTCATTTTTGGTACCGCCTCAACATGGTTATTGGGAAGAAATGACTGCGTTTCGGTTTTTTTTGTTTTAGTAGTTGTTCTAATTTCTCCCCTGGTTGGGTCATCGGATTTTGAGTTTTTTTTTTGCTGACAGCAAATTTTAGGTCTACTAAAGAGCAAATTTCGTTTTTTTTTGTGTTTGGTTCCCAAACAATTTCTTAGTAACGGCGGAACTAAAATTTTTAGTGATTATAATTGATTCACTATGTATATAAAGAAATTTTCCTTCAAGAAGGCGAATTTTTGTTCCCCTGGTACCGAGGTGGTCGGTTCCATCTGAGCTAATGTGATTGGTTCATTTTTGGTACCGCCTCAACATGGTTGTTAGAAAAAAACGACTGCGTTTCGGTTTTTTTTGTTTTAGTAGTTGTTCTAATTTCTCCCCTGGTTGGGTCATCGGATTTTGAGTTTTTTTTTGCTGACAGTAAATTTTAGGTCGACTAAAGAGCAAACTTCGATTTTTTTTGTGTCTGGTTCCCAAACAATTTTTTGGTAACGGTGGAAGTAAGATTTTTAGTGATTATAATTGATTCCTTTTGTATATAAATAAATTTCGCTTCAAGAAGGCGAATTTTTGTTCCCCTGGTACCAAAGTAGTCGGTTCCATCTGAGCTAATGTGATTGGTTCATTTTTGGTACCGCCTCAACATGGTTATTGGGAAGAAATGACTGCGTTTCGGTTTTTTTGTTTTAGTAGTTGTTCTAATTTCTCCCCTGGTTGGGTCATCGGATTTTGAGTTTTTTTTTTGCTGACAGCAAATTTTAGGTCTACTAAAGAGCAAATTTCGTTTTTTTTTGTGTTTGGTTCCCAAACAATTTCTTAGTAACGGCGGAACTAAAATTTTTAGTGATTATAATTGATTCACTATGTATATAAAGAATTTTCCCTTCAAGAAGGCGAATTTTTGTTCCCCTGATACCGAGGTGGTCGGTTCCGTCTCAGCTAATGTGATTGGTTCATTTTTGGTACCGCCTCAACATGGTTGTTAAAAAAAAACGACTGCGTTTCTGTTTTTTTTTGTTTAAGTAGTTGTTCTAATTTCTTCCCTGGTTGGCTCATCGGATTTTGAGTTTTTTTGCTGATAGCAAATTTTAGGTCTACTAAAGAGCAAAGTTCGATTTTGTTTGTTTGGTTCCCAAACAATTTCTTGGTAATTGAGGAACTAAGAGTTTTATTAATTATAATTGATTAACTATGTATATAAAGAAATTTCCCATCTAGAAGGCGAATTTTTGTTCCCCTGGTACCAAGGTGGTCGGTTCCGTCTCAGCTAATATGATTGGTTCATTATTGGTACCCAATATGGTTGCTAGAAACAAATGACTGCGTTTCGGTTTTTTTGTT
Organism: Neocrepidodera transversa; assembly: GCA_963243735.1. Classification (NCBI taxonomy): domain Eukaryota; kingdom Metazoa; phylum Arthropoda; class Insecta; order Coleoptera; family Chrysomelidae; genus Neocrepidodera; species Neocrepidodera transversa. The sequence continues at coordinate 1,502,186 of OY725341.1, read as the reverse complement.
TTAGTAGTTGTTCCAATTTCTCCCCTGGTTGGGTCAACTGATTTTTAATTTTTTTTTGCTGACAGCGTGATTTTTATTACGAATTTTAGATCGACTATAGAGCAAAATTCGTTTTTTTTGTGTTTGGTTCCTCATTGGTACCGCCTCAACATGGTTGCTAAAAAAAGTTGGCAGCGCTTCGTTTTTTTTTATCCTGGTGGTTGTTCTAATTTTTCATTTAACTGTATCAGTGGGTTTGGTTTTATTGCGCCATTTTTTTATATACTAGGTGTTTTTTTTACCTGAAATAGATATATTTTTATTTGAAGTGTATTTACATATTTTTTTACTTCTGATTATTTTTTTAGCAAAAAAGAGGTCTAGCGGTTTACGAAGGAGAAACCATAGGAGAAACCATAGAAGAGGTACAAGTTCGAGTAAATAAATTATTATTAGCTTAATATTGATTTTAATAAAAATTTTTTTTTAGGTTATTAACTTAATGGATAGTTTTCGACAGCCTGATAGTAGTATATTATTTAAGTCTTAAAGTATATTTGTTCTTAACGCAAATGTTTTTCATTTACCATCTATAACTATATTTAAAAAAAATGATATTAAAAAAATTAAATAATAAATAATAATTCCAAGCATGTACAAATTTCGCGGCCTTTATAGGGTAAGATTGATTTTTTCTCTTAATAAGGAAATTTCTACATTTTTTGACAATTTATGGAAAATTCTACAATATTTACTTAGAAAATTTAACAATTCTTACAGAAAAAAAACCGGTGCGAAATAATAAAAAGAAAATTCTATGAATGAATAATAATTATTAATTTATAATATTAAAATAAAAAAAAAGTTCATAATATTATTAATAACGATTTGAACTTTTTCCGGCCTTAATCTTGCCCTAACTCCCAAACAACTTGGCTTCATTTTCTAACTCGATAAAAAACACAAATTTTATTTATTATCGTCATTATTTAAGCAAAAAACAACCAATCGAGTCACGGTATCCAATTTATATTTCTTATAGGGCGAGTATTATTATTATTATTATTATATTGGCATAAATAAAACTAGAGGTGGGTAATAAAAAAGTCGATTTAAGTTAAATAATAAAATTTTATTCAAAAATATACTTAACGCCTTCTTCCCTTAAGTCTCTCTTGTGAAAAAATATTTGCTAATACTCTTTTATCATTGACACTACACGTGATTTTTTTATATTTGTTAAATATTAAAGCGCGTACCGACTAAATTCTTTATTAAACCATGTTGGCTGCTGGCTTAAAGGTAGTGACGTCACAGTTTTATATTTGTCTTACATCTTTTAGCATTGCTACTACGCGTGATTTTTTTAATACCTGTAAAACATTGACGCGCTTGGATACTAAATTCTTTATTAAATCTTATTGACTGCTGGATTAATGCATTCTCTTTCTCTCTCTTAAACATGATTATATAAAATAAAAATTATTATGTTAAATTAGTATTTTCTTATGGGATTTAACAATAGGAATGTTTCAAAAGTTTTATTGCTTCTTTATTTGTATAATGATACTATTTTGATTCGTGAATCGGAGCAAACGAATGTTCTAGTGTAAACATACCTTTAGTAACAGATATAAACCGAATTAAACTAAAATTGACAATTATCATGTCTAAACCATGTCGCGATTTTTGTCAGTGTCCGGTAGGTTATTCCGTAGAACTTGATCGTGGAAATAATACTACTTGCACTATAAATTTGCATGGAGCTACAGTTATTTCTTGGAAAGTTAAAGATCAAGAACAACTTTTTGTTAGCGGTGAGGCGGTATTTGATAAAATAAAAGCAATTAGAGGTGGAGTTCCAGTTGTATTTCCACAATTTGGTCAGTGGGAATTTGGTCCTCAACACGGATTTGCTAGGATTACTAAATGGGTTATAGAAAAAGATCCTGAAACGTTAGCAAGTGGTGATATTCAAGTTATTTTAGCTCTTATGGATACAGAACATACGAGATCTATGTGGAATTTTAAATTTAAAGTAACTTATACTTTGATACTGGGTGAGGAAAGCTTGAATTTTAAGGTTGTTGTAAATAATCCAAGTATAAAAAAACCATTTAGTTTTACTATATTATTGCATACTTACTTAAGAGTTCACGACGTACGTCAGTGCTATATTTCTGGTCTTAAAGATTGCAATTATGTAGACAAAGCTAATGATGATAGAAGAAATCAAGAAATTGACGATATTATACCTATTCACGAATTTATTGATCGAATTTATCTAAAAACAGCACCAGAACATATTCTACATAATCCTTTAGGACGAAATATTCGAATTCAAAAAAATAATTTTCCTGACACTGTACTTTGGAATCCTTGGATAGAAAAATCTAAAGAAATAAACGATATGGGGGATGATGAATATATAAATATGATTTGTATTGAAGCTGGTCATGTTAGCACTCCTGTTGTTTTAAATCCTGGTGATAGTTTTGAAGCTGGTCAAGTATTAGAGATTAAATGAATTTTATATAAATTAACCAAGTAAATAAATTATATTCATAAAAATAATTATAAATTTTCATTTTCTTTGTTAATTTTCTTAACTTGGAGAAATTTTATCCTCAATTTCGGAAAATCTCATTAAATTTGTAAAAAAATTAGTGATTAAAGAAAAGAAATTTTCTGCATCTTCTAGATATTAATAAAAACACAATATAAATATTTTTTTTGACGAGTTTAAACATCTTGTGAATCTGTCATTAAAATATTTTTTTCTAGCTTTAGAGACAATATGAGAATTTAAATTTTTTAATTTTCTTATTGTTTAGCCCCTGTAACAAAAAAAATATTGACGATATTAAAATGTGCTGACTGTAGATAGAAAGAGAAAAAAATATACTATATATATAAATATTTTCAAAATGGTTTATCCAAAATTGTGAAAATAGGGAGACCACAATTATAAGGTTTTTTTAATTTTTTTTTGTTACGGTCTCTCCCTTTTCTAAAGGTCGCTATTTTTGCTTAAAAAATTTGAAACAATTTCCACTTATAGTATTTTTTATTCTCTTTTCAATGGTATTAAGCTTATTTTAATATATTTTTTAGTTGTCTTGTTATGGGGTATTAACGGTGTTTTTTTTTCTTCCTTTAAAAAATGTTATACATAAATTATTATTAAAATGTAGAATTATAGTTTTTGCCATTAAGAAATCGTAAAGATATTAATTTTTTTAGTGACTTACGGCCTCTTTTAATATTTTTATTAATCATTTTTTTCTAAACAATTTTGTATTAAAAATTTTGAAAAAATTCATACCCTATAAAAAAATATATGTACGTTCATGTGAAAACACAAAATGGTAATAAATGATTAAATTATAATTTTAAGGATAATTTATAATTTTTTTTAGCATTAGAAACAATATTTTAATTCAAATTTGTAGTTTACATATTGTTTAACCCCTGTAACAAAAAAACTATTAATGTTATGAAAACGTGCTAAGTGTGTTCGAAAAGAGAAAAGAATGTACTATAAATACGATTTTTTTCAAAATTTTAGATAAAAATTTGTGATTGTGAGAATAGGGAGAGACCACAATTATTAGAATTTTTAATCTTTCTTACTTTGGTCTCTCCCTATTCTCAAGGTCGCAATTTTTGCTAAAAAAATTTGATAAAATTTACGATTATAGTATTTTTTATTTTCTTTTCAATGGTATTAAGCTTATTTTAATATACTTTTGAGTTGTCTTGTTAAGGGATATTAAAAGTGATTTTTTTTCTTCCTTTATAAAATGTTTTATACATATACGAGTATGTTAAATATAAATTATTAATAAAATATAGAATTGTAGTTTTTACACTTAAAAACTCATGAGTACACTTTAAATTTAAAAATTTTTAAGTTACTTACGGTCTATTTTTTAATATTTTTATTAGTTATTTTCTTCTGAACAGTTTTGTACTAAAACTTTTGAAAAAATTCATACCCCATAAAAAAATATAGGTACGTTCATGTGTTAATACAAAATAGTAAGAAATTGATGAATTATAATTCTAAGAATAATTTATATTTTTTCTAGCATTAAAAACAATATTTTAATTCAAATTTGTAGTTTACATATTGTTTAACCCCTGTAACAAAAAAAATATTAACGTTATAAAAACGTGCTAAGTGTGGTTGGAAAGAGAAAAGAATATACTATAAATACGATTTTTTTCAAAATTTTAGATAAAATTTTGTGGTTGTGAGAAGAGGGAGAGACCACAACTATAAGGATTTTTAATTTTTGTTACTTTGGTCTCTACCTATTCTCAAGGTCGCAATTTTTGCTTAAAAATTTTGAAAAAAATTATAGTTATAGTATTTTTCATTCTCTTTTCAATGATATTAAGCTTATTTTAATATACTTTTTAGTTGTCTTATTAGGGGATATTAAAAGTGATTTTTTTCTTCCTTTATAAAATGTTATTTATACGACCATGTTAAATATAAATTATTAAGAAAATATAGAATTGTAATTTTTTCACTTAATAAATCGTGAGTGCACTTCAAATTTTAAATTTTTTAGTGACTTACGGTCTGTTTTTTAATATTTTTATTAGTTATTTTCTTTCTGAACAGTTTTGTATTAAAACTATTGAAAAAATTCATATCCTATAAAAAAATATATGTACGTTAGTTAATGTGTTAATACAAAATAGTAAGAAATGACTAAATTATAATTCTAAGAATAATTTATATTTTTTCTAGCATTAGATACGATATTTTAATTCAAATTATTAGTTTACATATTGTTTAACCCCTGTAGCAAAAAAACTATTAATGTTATGAAAACGTGCTAAGTGTAGTTGGAAAGAGAAAAGAATATACTATAAATGTGATTTTTTTCAAAATTTTAGAAAAAAAATTGTGATTGTGAGAATAGGGAGAGACCACAATTATAAGGATTTTTAATCTTTCTTACTTTGGTCTCTCCCTATTCTCAAGATCGGAATTTTTGGTTAAAAATTTTGAAAAAATTTACAATTATAGTTTTTTTTATTCTATTTTCAATGAGATTAAGCTTATTTTAATATATTTCTTAGTTGTCGTGTTATGGGATATTAAAGGTGTTTTTTTTGTTCCTTTAAAAGTTGTTATATGTACGGCCATGTTAAATATAAATTATTTATAAAATGTAGAATTGTAGTTTTTGCAATTAAAAAATCGTGAATATACTTAAACTTTTAAATTTTTTTAGTGACTTAAGGTCCCTTTTTTAATATGTTTATTAATCATTTTTTTTTCTGGAGAATTTTTTGAAAAAATTCATACCCCATAAAAAAAATTTTGTACTTGTGTACATGTGTAAATACAAAATAGTAATAAATGATTAACTTATAATTCTAAGGGTAATTTATATTTTTTCTAACATTGGAAACAATGTTTTAATTCAAATTTCCAGTTTACATATTGTTTAACCCCTGTAACAAAAAAATTATTAATCTTATAAAATCGTGCTAACTTTAGTTAGAAAGAGAAAAAAATATACTATATATGCAAAAAATTTCAAAATTTTATATAAAAAATTGTGGTCGTGAAAATAGGGAGAGACAACGATTATAAATGTTTTTTAATTTTCTTGATTTTGGTCTCTCCCTTTTGTCAAGTTCACAATTGTTGCTTAAAAATTTTGAAAAAATTCCCGCTTATAGTAAATTTTATTCTCTTTTTATTGGTATTAAATTAATTTTAATATATTATTTAGTTATGAGATATCAAAAGCATTTTCTTTACTTTAACCGTTTTTTAATCCTCCTTTTCGTTGGTCAAGTTCAAAAAACTTGTGCTCTACCACTATACTACCGCACCTACTATTTTTTTGGTAGTACCGGGGATAATACAAGTGTCTAGTTAAATAAAATCTCTTAATTTTAAAACTGTAAAATTTTTGAAGCAATGTATAAAATGTATTTTCAGAAAACAAATGGAGGTAAAATTAATTTGCAGCATTAATATAATAACTGCAACTTTATACTAACTTTTAGTCACAGTAATAAACGATCAATATTAAAATTAGAGTGCCGAGGAAAATTTTGCTACCTGCACTTAAACAATAAAAAACAAAGAAGAAATGATCTTCTCCAGTAAAAATTTCCTAGATTTAATGAGACCTAAAAAATGACACATATAACAATAATTTAAAAAAATGCTATTATTTAAATATATTTTACTTACTTTTTAATTAATATTTATTAAATTCAATTGCGTTGTTGTGTAAAAAATTTTTTATACAACATGTAAATAAATTATAAAATAAACAAAATTTTATTCAACAAATTAAATAATTGAACTATAATTAAATTAAAATATTATCATAAAACCCATTTTATTAAACAAAGGTGCATTAAAGAAGTATTAATGAAAATAATTCAAGTGCGTCTACATAATATTATTAATAACTATAAAATTATACTTATAAATATCAAAGGTAAATATAATTTTTTATAGTGCTATTCATTACAGAAATCATTAAAAATGAATCTGCTTATTTTACTTTTAATGATAGTAATTGCTTTGTTTGGTATTGTGGATTCGGAGCAAAGTAGGTAACTGTGACAAAATATTAGTTTAAGTGACAAAATTAGTTCCAAAAATCAAAATTGTCTCCAATATATTGTTTAATAAAAACAACTAAATCTAACTCACCTTCTGATAAAAATCTTGAAATTAGTTATAGTTTATTTGTTTATATTCTATGCTCCATATTGCTGCTTTACCAATTCTTCTAATTGGTCAATGGATTTGAGATAGCCACGTGTTATTTCCTTCAGCTTCATCTTAAAATATAAGTTGTTGCTTTAGGTGCAATATTTATTAAAAAATTTTCAAACCTAACTGTATTAGAATATCTCATCTGCTACTCAGAACGATTACACTCATATTTTTGTTAAGAATTAAAACATAAATTGCCTAAACATAATTTTACTCCGTCATCTGATAAAATTAGTTCCAAAAATCAAAATTGTCTCCAATATAAATTGAACTCACCTTGTAATAAAAATCTCCAAATTAGAGCTGTTCTACTTCTGTAGTTTTCAATTGTCATTGATCTTTGAATATTGGTTTGCATTGACTAGTAAATCGTGTTTTTTTTTAATTCATTTGTTTATGCTCCATATTGCTGCTTCACCAATTATTCTAATTGGTCATTGGATTTGAGACAGTCACATGTTTTTTCCTTCAGCTCCTTAAAATATAAGTTGAAGCTTTAGCTGCAATATTTATTTACAACATTAACAAATTTCCAAACCTAATTTTATTAGAAGATCTCATCTGCTGCTCAGAACGATTACACTCATATTTTTGTTATGATATTACCTAATTAAATTAAACAAAGTTCGAATTCGTGTATTGATATTCAATATTTACCGATATCAATATTTATAATTGTTATGTTTTATTTGTTAATTTTAGATGTGCAGTTACCAAAAATATCTGGAAAGCAATCCATTTTAGATGAAGTATCAAAGATAATTACTAAACTTAGACAGGATAAGGAAAATTTAAATAAAACGACTTTATCGGTGGTACAAACTACTTCAACTGCGTCACTCAGGAATGTTGGTTTAACAACTGCGAATCCACAAGAAACCAACGTAATAACTCCTGTTAAACGCAAACTAGATAATACAAAACCGACTGTTAAAAAGAGACAAAACAATAAAACGCAAGTTATGAAGAGACCAGATAATAAAAAAAATGTTAAAAAGAGACCAGTTAAAAAAAATGTACCTAAAACACGAGCACTGTATAACTTAAATAAATCAAAATCATCTCCGAATCGCAGACAAGACCAGAAGAAAAAAATTGTTCCTGCAAATAAATCAAAGTCTCGTAGGACAGTTAAAGCAAAATTGCCTGTTAAAAAATTTGTACCTAAAACTAAAGCACGATCTCCACCAAATCGTAGACAAGTTAAAGGAAAATTGCCTGTTAAAAAATTTGTACCTAAAACTAAAGCACGGTCTCCACCAAATCGTAGACAAGTTAAAGCAAAATTGCCTGTTAAAAAATTTGTTCCTAAAACTAAAGCACGGTCTCCACCAAATCGGAGACAAGTTAAAGCAAAATTGCCTGTTAAAAAATTTGTACCTAAATCTAAAGCAAAGTCTCCTCCAATTCGTAGACAAGTTAAAGCAAAATTGCCTGTTAAAAAATTTGTACCTAAATCTAAAGCAAAGTCTCCACCAATTCGTAGACAAGTTAAAGCAAAATTGCCTGTTAAAAAATTTGTACCTAAATCTAAAGCAAAGTCTCCTCCAATTCGTAGACAAGTTAAAGCAAAATTGCCTGTTAAAAAATTTGTACCTAAATCTAAAGCAAAGTCTCCACCAATTCGTAGACAAGTTAAAGCAAAATTGCCTGTTAGAAAAATTGTACCTAAAGCAAAGTCTCCACCAAATCGTAGACAAGTTAGCGCAAAATTGCCTGTTAAACAAATTGTACCCAAATATAAATCAACGTATCCAGTAAATTGTGGAGAAGTTAATAAAAAATTGCCTGTTAAAAAAATGGCACCTGCAATTAAATCAATATCAACGTTTCCAATACATCATAGAAAAGTTAACGCAACATTGCCTGTTAAGAAGCGACATGAACAGCAGAACAAAAAAATTATACCTATAAATAAATCAATATCTCCAGTAAATTGTAGACAAGTTGACCCAAAATTGCCTGTTAAAAAAATTGTACCTGCAACTAAATCAACGTCTCCATTAAATGGTAGGCAAGTTGACGTAAAGAATGGACAGAACCGGGACAAAAAAAATGTACCTAACAATAAATCAATGTCTACAGTAAATCGTAGGAAAGTTAACAGAAAATTGACTGTTAATAAAAAGAAACAAATTATTCCTGCAAAGAATAAAATAAATCCCAGACAAGTTAATGGAAAATTGTCTAAAAACAGGCAAAATAAAGATAAATTGAATATCAAAATAAATAAGGAGGAAAATAATAAAAATGTGACTACCACGCCTAACTTAATTGAGATCAAATCACTTGGGAAAGAAAAACCGGTTGGAAAAATGCCACGTAAAATGAAACAAATATATAAAAAAAATTATGTTTCGGCAGGAAAATATTTTACAATTCCACCTTATCTCGAATTCTGGCGAAAACAAGATAACTCGAATAATCCTGTGTATGGTAAACAACATAATTTAAAAGTCAGGAAAAAACCAAATAAAACAAAACCTGCTCATCCAGGAAAGTTTTATACAATTCCACCTAACATAAGAACAGAAAATATATCGAATAATCCTAAGAATTTAAAAAAAAGTAAGTTAAAAGTAAAGAAAATACCAAATAAGACAAAACCTGCTCCACCAGGAAAATTTTTAACAATTCCACCCAATAAGCGAAGAGAAAATTACTCACCTGCGAATGTCAAACAAAGTAATTTAAAAAATCCTGCTCCGCCAGGAAATTTAAAAACTATTTCACCTAAAAACCCAGGAAAAGATAAATTGAATCACACCATTCCGCCTGTATCAGTTAAAAAGAGACAAGAAATAAAAAAAGTTTCAAAATCATCAGCTATAACAAAAGAAAAGAAACTAGACAAAAATGTATCTACTACAAAAAATAATTTAGATAAGTCAAAAATAATTACTAGACGAAGACGAGGTATTTTACGTGAGAATAGAATTTCTGTAGCAGGAGTTACTAGATATGGTAAGTTACTTGATGATTCTGTAACATACAGAAGCTACAGGAAACCATTTGCTATCAATATTTTATCAACAAGACGCAGGAAAAATAATAAAGGATACAGACAAGATAATTTGTATAAATCAGGTACTGGATTATATAGACAATATCCTATTGATGATGATTATTATAATGTAGCAGGAGTTACTAGACATGATAAGTTACATGATAATAATAATTCAAGCTATAGAAGCTATAATTGGAAATATAGAAAACCATTTAGCTTGGGAAGACAAATAAGCAGCAAGCATAAGAGTTATAGACAGGATAATTTGGATAAATCATCATCAGGTACTAGACGAAGACAAGGAAATTTGGATACAAATATTTATGGAATGCTTAGACAAAATCCTATTAACTATTATTATTATAATTAGTTATTTAAGAGAAATGTTATTGATAAAAATAATTAAAAGCAAGAAGGAATTTTTATTTTATATTTTTTAGGTAAATGAACATTTTTGTTATAGATTGTTGAAAATTTTAGGGATTTCAGAAAAATGACAAAATTTCATGGAAATGTTTAAGCTGAAAATTTAAACACTTCAAAAGTATCGAAAATTTTGATATTTTTTAAGAATTTCAAAAATATCAAAAAAAAAAACAAAAATTTCTTAAACTTTTGAAAAGTGATAATTTCAAGATTTAAAAACGTTTAGGAAATTTATATATTTCATACATTTTAATATTTTTAAACATTTCTTCATCAAAAATGTCGAAAATTTCAATAATAAAATTTTCAGTCTACAACAAATAATTAAAAAAAAATGAGTTTGGTTTGGTTTATTTTTGACAATTTCAAAAAAATGTTAAAAATTTCAGAACAATAATAAATATTTTCGAAAGTTTCAGCCTAAAACTAACAATTTAAAAAAGCTTAAAAAATTTTAGAAATTTCAAAACAATGACAAATATCTTCAAAATTTTCAGCCTAAAATAAATAATTTAAAAAATCTTAAAACATTTTAAAAAAAATAGAGTTTGGTTTGGTTTCTTTTCGAAAATTTCAAAAATTTCAGAAATTTCAAAAAAATATCAAAGTTCAAAGATTTCAGAACAGTGACAAATATTTTCAAAATTTTCAGAATAAAACAAATATGGTTAAAAAAATTGAGTTTTGTTTTGGTTTTTTTTTTCGGAAACTTCAAAAAGCTTCAGAAATTTCAAAAAAATATCAAAAATTTCAGAAATTTCCAAAAATTTCGAACGTGCAGAGATTTCAGAACAAATATTTTCAGAATAAAACAAATACAAAAAAGCTTAAAATTTTTTTGAAAAATGAGTTTGATTTGGTTTCTTTTCGAAAATTATAAAAAAGCTTCAAATATTTCAAAAAAATACCAAAAATTTCAGAAATTTTAAAAAAATATCAAAAGTTCAGAGATTTCAGAACAATCACAAATATTTTCAAAATTTTCAGCTTAAAAGAAATACAAAAAAACTTAAATTTTTTTAAAAAAAATTGAGTTTGATTTGGTTTCTTTTCTAAAAGTTCAAAAAAGCTTTGGAAATTTCAAAAAAATATCAAAAAATTCAGAAAATTCAAAAAGATCAAAAATTCAGAGATTTCAGAACAATGACAAATATTTTCAAAATTTTCAGCCTAAAACAAATACAAAAAAGCTTAGAATAATTTTAAAAAATATAGTTTGATTCGGGTTCTTTTCAGAAATTTCAATAAAATATCAAAAATTTCAGAAATTTAAAAAAAAATCAAAATTTCAGAGATTTCAGAACAATGACAAATATTTTCGAACTTTTCAGCCTAAAACAAACAATTCAAAAAAGCTTAAAAAAATTCAGAAATTTCAAAAAGTTCGGAAATTTCAGAACAGTGACAAATATTTTCAAAATTTTCAGCCTATAACAAATAATTCAAAAAAGCTTAAAACAATTTAAAAAAATTCCATTTGGTTTCTTTTCGAAAATTTCAAAAATTTCAGAAATTTCCAAAAAATATCAAAAATTCAGAGATTTCAGAACAATCACATATATTTTCAAAATTTTCAACCTGAAACAAATACAAAAAAGCTTATTTTTTTTTAAAAAATTGAGTTTGATTTGGTTTCTTTTCGAAAATTTCAAAAATTCGTCAAAAATTTCCAAAAAAATATCAAAAATTCCAGAAATTTTAAAAAAATATCAAAAATTCAGAGATTTCAGAACAATGACAAATATTTTCAAAATTTTCAGCCTAGAACAAATACAAAGAAGCTTAAAATTTTTTTAAAAAATTGAGTTTCATTTAGGTTCTTTTCAAAAATTTCAAAAATTTCAGAAATTTCAAAAAAATATCAAAAGTTTAGAGATATCAGAACAATGACAAAAATTTAATTAATTAATTTCTCCCTAAAACAAAAATTCAAAAATTCTTCAAAAATTTTGGTTTCATTTATTTTTAAGAATTTCAAAAAAATCAGAAATTTTAATAAAACGTGAAAAAGTTCAGATTTCAGAAAAATAAAAAAATTCCATTCTAATATGAAACTTAAGTTTGTATCTTGTTTGATATTTATTAAAAACGTTGCCAAAACCATCATTAACCTTGTCAAAAAACATCATATGCCACTCTGAACGATTGCACTCATTTTTTTATTAAAACATGAAATTCCAATATCAGTGTTTCATTCCTGAGGGTAAAATTTGTTACAACGTGTCTTCTTTTCTTGTTCCATCTTGAAACATAAGCTTTAGCTTATTTTGTTTAATTGCTTGCTATATTTATTAAAAAAATTGGTAAATTTCCATTCTGACTTTGTTAGAAGACATCATCTGCCAATCTGAACATTTTTTTCTACATATTCCAATAGGAATGTTGGTATAAAAAATGTTGTTGCACCATTTGCCACTCAGAACGATTACACTCTTACTTTTATTAAAACATACAGCCATATGAACGTTTGGGTCATGGGATTAAGCTTGTATCTCGTTTGACAAATTACCAGACGACATTGTTTGCCACTCTGAACGATTGCACTCGATTTTGTGGTGGCAAATTTTCTACCTTTTTTTATTCACTCTGTATCTTAAAAACTCATTTTCGCAAAGTAGTCTTAATATTAATTAATTAAACAATTATGGATAAACGATTTTTTAAACAAAGGTGCATTGTTCAATAAAATTTATTAATTTATTACAATTAAAATAATATATCTATAAAATAAATCCGATTTAAATTAAAGTTCAGTTGGTCATAGAAACTCTGATTGGAATCATGAAAGGGTTTATTATTATCGCTATTGCCCTTGTCGTGTTTACTGGATTTGTCAGGTCACAAGGTAGAATTTTTTTTAAGAATTTTAGATAAGTAATACTAATAGATAAATTAATTTATTTATTAAAAAAAAATAACGAAAAAAAAATTAAGTTGATATTTGGATATAAAAAATCGAAAAATAATCTGTATTATTTTTATTTTTTATTTTTCAACACTGTTTTGTGCATATATAATTTTTTCTACTTCCTTGTCAATTTTTGGCGTTTTCCATTATTTTAACAGATCGCTTTCATCCAAGACGTAGACAGGACTTATCACCATCTGCGAGACGTAGGCAAGAAGTTTTAAACGCTGCCAGACGCAGACAAGAAGCTATAGAATCAGCTAGACGTAGGGAGTATGCTATAAGAGGAAGGCGTAGGGAGTTAGATATAATACCATTACCATTCCCATTAAGGAGAAGACAAGGTAATTTAGGATCAGCAAAGCGTAGGGAGTTAGATGTAGTACCATTACCTTACCCACAAGGTTCTATAGGGATAGCAAATCGTAGGGAGATGATACTGCCGCCATTACCATTACGGAGAAGACAAGGTAATTTAGGATCAATAAAGCGTAGGGAGTTAGATGTAGTACCATTACCTCACCCACAAGGTTCTATAGGAATAGCAAAGCGTAGGCAGATGATGCCGCCGCCATTATCATTACCGAGAAGAGAAGGTAATTTAGGATCAGCAAAGCTTAGAGAGGTAGATATAGAACACTTACCATACCAATGGGATGGTGATTTGCCATATCCAGTTCCAGCAAGACGAAGGCAAATAGGACTAGTTCCTCCGGTGGTATTGCCATTACCATTAAGCCGAAGACAAGGTGAAATAGGATCAGTAAGACAAGGTAATAATTTGAAATATGATCCTTCGGCGAGACGTAGAAGAACAGATTTAGGTCGTAAATTATTTTTTCTTCCCCGTAACAGAAAATATTTTTTGAAAAAGTGGCACCCTACTAGGCGCGGTTAATAAGGAAATAACGAAATAAAATAATAAATGTAAAAAATATATTGTTCCTAATTATTGGTATAAATTAACAATTGTTTGAAATGTCTTTGTTTTATTTTTTGGACACATGTTAAAATATTTACACCCATTATCCCTCATGCCTGCTCATTTAATAATAGTTGGTATCTTCACTTATACGCCCCTTTATCCATTTGGCTTGTATATATAAATATATTTGGATTCTTTACCCCTTAACCCTACTCATGTAAAAATATGTAATCCCTTTATCACTTACTTTTATCCATGTAAAAATTATGCCCCTTTTTCCACTTAATTGTTGTGGTTGTTCATTTAACAAATGAGTCCTTCACCATTTTATTGTGATTACCTATATCTTAGTTTTAATGTAGATGTAAAAATATCACTGTAACTTATCCTTGTTTGATGCCCAAGTACGAAAAATGTAAAAAAAATGGAATTTTAGTACAGACCTTTTTTATTATTATGTATTATATAATTTAATTTATTTAATTATTTTTACTTCAATAATAGAATTAATTACAAAAAAATAATAAATATATCTTTATCAGAACTGCTCAATACGGCTCTGTCCTATTCACCATTTGATGGAACCTCGTTAATTATGCAACCAGTATTACACCAATGTGTATACTGAGTTGCTGAACGTCAACTCTACAAAACGATTAAAGGTTTATAACAGAAAAACTCGGAAGTGGTGGTTAAATTTATTTCCACAATGCTTAAAAAAATATCTATTTAATAATTATTTCTAATATAAATAAACATTTAATTAAATAAAATAATAAATTTGCTGAAATCAGTGTTGCCACTTTTAAAACTAATAATTTCCTTACAAATAAATTCATTATTATAGAAATGTATTATTTCATATAATTCAATAATAATAAACTGTTATATTTACAATCATTAATTAATTAAATATTTTTAAGTTATAATTATTATAAATAAAATTATATTTACATCACTAAATGATGATTAAACCATACAAAAGTCAAATATCTATAAAATCGAGAAAATTCTTTAGATCTGGCAGCGCTGTTTAATTCTGAGATGACAGCACAACCGAACAAAGAACAGAGTTCACCATCGACATATACCAATTAATATATAATAGGGCTGAGATAATGGAACATCAAAAGAAAGAGATAAAACAATGTTTCGGACTATCTCTCTCAAAATAATAACGTAGTTAGTAATCTTCCTCACTCTTTTTGAGCAAAAAATATTAAAACGATATACGGGTTAGGCACGTCCAGGAATATATGTCGATGGTTTGCACCGATTTTACCGTTCATGGAACAATAATTCTGTCTTTCTCAATGTTTGTGTCTCTGTGTTCATTCATCCCGCTGTCAGCTTTTACTGTTTCAGATTTCAGCTACCCGTGCTTTAGAGCTTTTTTTAGTGAGTTATTTTCGTATATTTTCGATAATTTTAGTAAAAACGGAGTGCTTTTATGCGTAATGTCGGACTTTAGTACACATTTTCCGCCTCAAACATACTCGTCATCGTTTTATCTGAATGCTTTGACCGAGGTAAGAGTTTTTGTTTATTTTATAGGTTAGGCCAAATATAAACATTGTTATTTTTAAATCTGGGTTATAGACAAGTGCATTGCACTAAATTTTAACAATTTTCAAATAGTTTTAGATCATAACACATATAGCAATGATCTCATATATTAAAATTAATTGGTGAAATTGTAAATTTTGTAAAAATAATTTTTTATATTTTAATATAAATTGATGTATGTTATGACGTCAATTTTTTTTTAAATATAAACGCATATTTATATTTTCGTCCTTCATATTTATTATTAAATTTATTAGTAACCATAACAATGGATTTTTATTCAATTCCCACTTTTTATGGCAATAAATACTTATTATTTTTTTAATGTTTACATAGCTTGTGCCTAATAAAAATTGTTTGAATTTATCGTTTTTAAATTACTAGTTATTTTTAAAAGTTATTATTACTTATTTAGGGGGAAACCACTGTGTTAGTGACAGATACTGATGATGAAGATGATGAAACTGAGGAAGTGTCACAAGGCAAAAATCCTGTCTTAGATTGTTTTATGGCAACGGTAAGTCTTGAATAAAATACTTAACTAAAATTTTATTTAGTCAGTGTCACTTTAAAATGGGGAAAATGTGTTAAAAAATGTTTCCAGTGGCGGAAATCTATTTTACTGGGTATTAAAAAAATATCTACTTGTAAAATAAATCTAAAAATCGTTCTTTATAGCGATAATTCATAAGAAATCCATTAAATTAATTCGATTACTAGTCTAAAAACGGAACCACATGCCGACAAGTCCAATTTGCGTCACAGATTCTCTTGACCTTTTTTTTGTCGATGACTTTGCATCGCCAATAGTTAATTATGGGGGGTTGGGGGAGACGAGAGGAGTTCAAAAGGAATCGATACCATCTATGTCTGATGCATAAATAATTATCTGTAGTTACGTGCATACATTAAATTAATTGATTAATTTTTCTTGCTATAGTTCATTCGCGATAGTTTAAGAGTAATTTATTTGTGGCATTTAAAATATATGAAATATTTTGCCAGTCTTTTTATTTTTATACTTTTCCTAGCAATCTACAAATTTCCCGCTATATACTCTTAATAGTTATTTCTCTTCTTGGAGGGGAAAATTTAATTTTGTTTAAAAAATTAAATTAATGTGATTAAAATAATGAAGGAATTAAAATTTAGTAAAGCGTTTGTGGTTTTTGTATTAAAAGTAAATAGATACGTTTAAGGAATTTTAAAACACCATGTATATTATACTGTTTTTACATTTATTTGACAATGTTATCCATCTGGCGATAACAAATATTATTTTATTATCAGCTTTAGAGCGGCCAGTGAAACCTCCATTATTGTTGTCATTTATTTCAAGATCACAGTTTATGTACCAGTAATACAGAAATAAATAAAAGAAAAAAGGTATGTATATATATATACCTAGAATATTTTTTTTGCTTTTATACTTTTAGAATATTCGATTAAAAAAATAAAAATTGTCCCAATCAAAATTTAATATATTTTTTTCTTGTTTAAATTTAATATTTTTTAATACATTCTAGAAATTAAAAAAATATTAAAAATTCAGAAAAATCTTCCTCATTATACTTATAAATTATAATTGTATGTTTATGTAATAAGTTAATTGATTTAATTACCATTTTTTGCTTCAAACGATTTACACTTGTTTTTAGAAATAAATCATATATTAAAGTCATTAAAAATTATTGACCATGTTAATATGCGACTGTAAATGAATTATTGATAAGAAAAAATTAAACTATACAAATCGGTACACCTTGAGTACGATAAAGCGTTCAATACTTTTTATATTCATGTTATACATTTTAATGAGGTTAGTCGTATAAAATTATTCGGTAAAAGAAAACTATTTTTCTACCTAATTTTAGATTAAAAAAAAAATAATTTTCACAAAAACAAGTCTATAAATAGAAATGATTTCTTGTACCATTTTTTTTATCATTTTTAAATTTACAAATCTGGTGTGAATATTATTTAACGGAAATTCATGCCTCGGATATTAACAAATTATACAAAGGAACTATAAAATTAAATTTAGATATGGGCTAGCCATAATATATATTTTATCAATTTACGTACTTATTTCTACTCGACTAAAATAATTTCTTCCGTGCCACTTAATTAACAAGATTAAAAGTTCTAAGCGTAGCAGAAAATTTTAATTTTCATAAAAAAAAATGTAAGTAAACTTGATTTATTTTGAATAAAATGTTCCCCTTAGCCTGTCACATTTAAAAATATTTAGCGTATTTATCCCTTATGCCTGCTAAAAAAATCAATAGTAAAATGTGTAGTCCTTTTACCACTTATGTGTAAAAATATTTGGTCCTTTTATCTCTCATTTTTGATATTTTTTTCCAACCATTGTTAAAACTTTTATTTGACAAACTAAAGCTTATTTTTGACAGATATCAAATTTTCTTTGACAATTGTCAAGCTCATTTTTGACAGATAAAATTTTCTCTGACAAATGTCAATTTTATTTTTAGCAAATATCAAATTTTCTTTGATATGTCAAGCCTATTTTTGACAGATATCAATTTTTTTTTGACAAACGTCAAGCTTATTTTTGACAGATATCAAATTTTGGTCAAGATTATTTTTAACAAATATCAAATTTTCTTTGACAATTGTCAAGCTCATTTTTGACGGATATAAAATTTTCTCTGACAAATTTCAATCTTATTTTTAATAGATTTCAAATTTTCTTTGATATGTCAACTCTATTTTTGACAGATATCAAATTTTCTTTAACGAGCTTGTTATTTACAGATATCAGACTTAAGGGGTGAAAGGCCCAAAAATATTTTTACATGGACAGGCTTGAGAGATAAAGGGGCTAAATATTTTTACATGACGTAGGCAGGCTTAAGGAGTAATGAGGCCAAATATTTTAACACGAACTTCAGGGGTAAAAGGCTTTTCAAAAATTTGAAAATCCCAAAAATATGATAAAAATTTATAAAATATGAGTATTTAAAAAAAAATAAATATTTTACGATTAAAAGTCCAAAATAATGTCAAAATTTTTGAAAATTTCAAAAAATGTTAAAAATTTCAAAAACTCAAAATATTGATGGGTTTTTATTTGATCACAATACTTTCTCTTCATATATACTATATGGTAAATTAAAGTATTTTTTTAGCAACAATTAACGATGATTTTTATTTTTCGAAAACAAATTTATCTTACCACTATAGTGGTTCTTTTTACTATTGTAATTTATTTTCAGATGAATAACAAACCCTATATAATATTCTTAGCTTTAGTTAGCATATCTGACAGCCTATCACCAAATTCTACAACCACATTGAAGCCAAACAACGGAACAACGAACAACCTACAAAAAACAATGGTGTGTTTTACAGAAAAAACCTAAAAAATTCCGTACATTTCCTACCTTACAAAACTATCAAGATACCCATGAGAGTTTTGATCCACAACATTCCACATACAAAGGAAATTTAGTCAACTTTAGTTTTAGTACAATCTCTAGTCTATCCAATAATGATTTTATTAGTTTTGGATCGAATAGTATCATGGAGATAGATTTGCACCAAAAACAAATAAATACTATAGGTGATGGAGCCTTTAAAGGATTATTTTGTCTTAATAAACTAGATCTAAGTTTCAATAAACTTGCTAATTTAACAGAAGGTAGCTTCGAAGGACTAGAAAATCTTATAGAACTAGATTTAAGCCATAATCAATTAGTAGATATTCCTGATACTGGAATGGCATTTTTAACACTAAAAAACCTCCAAGTACTAAATTTATCTTACAACAAAATAAAAGCTTTAACCAAACTTTCTTTTATGATGATGTATAAGTTAGAAATATTAAATTTGGGCCATAATAAAATCAGAACAATAGACGATAGAGTTTTTAATTATTTAACTGCATTAAAAGAATTACGTCTTAATGATAACTTTTTAGTTGAATCGTTTGCAGATAAATGGAAGGGATTGGAAAATATGACAAGTTTAGATTTATCAAATAATTATCTCACTTCATTCGATACTAGTGCTAATTTTAGTTTTTATAAATTAGAACGGTTAAATTTGAGCGGAAATAATTTACAATTTTTAAATGTTTATTGGATTAGGAAAAATTTTGGTAATTTAAAAAATTTAGATCTTGCTAATAATAGTTGGTTTTGTGAAGATTTGGAAGCTATAAAGCACGGTATTATAGATCTAAGAATTACTATTCCTCGTCAAGTATCTTGTAGCGAAATTAAAACTACTTCTACTAAACGTATTCCTATAGATAGTACTACTACTAGTACTACTACTACTACTACTAGGCCTTCTAGTAATGAAGTGAATTATGGATCGCAACTTTTGGAACAAAATAATAATATCTTATTATCGAATAAAGAATTAGCAGTAGCTATGGATAGTTTAAGGACTTTAGTTATATTTGTTTTTCTTTTAGTAGCAGTGGGGATAACTGTTGAAGTTAGTGTTAGAATGGGATTTTTTAAATACTGCAATAATGGAAGAAGTAATAGGGGTTATTTAGATAGTAATGATGTTGAAAGTGTCGGATTAAATAGTCGTTAAAAACGATACACAGCTGTATGATTTTTTCCAATTTTTAAATATTTTTTCCGATTTTTTTAATTTTTCCGCACCGAAGAATCATATTATAGTAATTTGAATAACGCACGTTCTGCTACATTCACAAAATTAAAGTAATAATAATAATAAGTATATAGTTTCAGTTTGCTTTGAGTACTTAATTTTTTTGGTCTAAAATAAAAGAGAACAAGATTTATTATTCAATGCAAACCAACAAACTGAATAATCTAGTGTATAATTTTATTTTGTATTTATTGAAAAATGATTAAAATTTTTATAAACACAGACTGAATATTTTTAAATGTTAATATAATTGTTTTTATGTAATAAATTGTTTCATTATTTTGTTTTTAATTATTTAAAGAAATATGTTATAGTATTATTATATTATTTATATTTATTTATTTTTTCTTTTATGTTAATAATTTTTTACAGTTTCTATCTGGCGATCGAAAAAATCGAAAAAAATCAGAATTAACAGAAACTTACGATAATCAAAAGGTAATAAATTTTTAATTAAAAAAAAATATATATAGAAATCATGCATGTCAGTACATTTGTTCGTTAATAATTATGCACATAATTCTAAGAATTGCACGAATTACTTTTTAACATGCTGTTGTATAAAATGTTAACATAGTTATTTAAATTTTTCAAAATTAATTCCTGGAAGTTTTTTCTTGTAAAACGTTTCGTTTACATAAATTATCTAATCGAATGCTGCGCAATTTATTTTAATTGCAAAATTTTATTTTTGACGAAATAATTGAAATTTTTAAATAAATTTCTACGTCACTGTTCATTTAGATTTACAAAACAATTTTTATATTTTTATATAATTAAAAATATCTTATGTTAGAAAATACTGGAAATTATTCATAACCCACGCCACTGGTTATTTCTTATTTATTTCTGTATGAAAAATGAAAAATTTTTAATTGGACCAAAATGGGCGTGCTTATTTAATACTTTGGATCTAGAACACTTCAAATTTTCATATAATTAAAATATCTTATGTTAGAAAATACTTGAATTATACATATCCTACGCCACTGGTTATTTGGTTTATAAGTAAAAATCGTCTGCCACAATATGAGTTAATTTTTTATTTATTTGTTTATGCAAAATGAAAAATTTTTAATTGAACCAAAGAGGGCGTGGTTATTTAATACTTTGGATTTAGAACACTTTTAAATTGTCATAGAATTAAAAATATCTTATGTTAAAAAATGCTTGAAATTATCCATATCCTACGCCACTGGTTATTTGATTCCTAAGTAAAAATCATCTGCCACAATATGAGTTAATTTTTTATTTATTTATGTATGAAAAATAAAAAAATTGGAATTGGACCAAAGAGGGCGTGGTTATTTAATACTTTGGATCTAAAACACTTTTCAAATTGTCATAGAATTAAAAATAACTGATGTTAGAAAATACTTGGATTATTCATCTCCTACGTCACTGACCATTTGGTTGCAATGAAAAAAGCAGCTGCTAGAATATGATTACTAACATCATATCAGTTGATTTTTTTATTTATTTGTGTTTAAAAAATGAAAAATTTAAAATTGGACCAAAGAGGGCGTGGTTTTCATCGAAAACAATTTAAATTTTTTTGGAATTAAAAATATCTTCTACGTCACTGGTGATTTGGTTGGTGAGTAAAATATCATCTCCCAGAATACGGTTGCCAACTTCATATCACTTGTTTTTTTTTTAAATGAAAATTTTTGAATTGAACCAAAGGGGGCGTGGTTTTTTACACTTTGAATCGAAATCACTTTCAGAAAATTATAAATGGAATTAATTAATATTTTTTGTCGACACCAATGACTGTTTATGTATTAAAAAAATTGCATCAAAATATTTACAAAAGAAATTAAAGGTATCTTTTATTTTCTTCGGTTAATCTTGTCTTAACTAAATTGCTTTAAACGATTTGTTTACTCGCAAATTGAATTGCTTTTAAACAATAGATATCTCGGCAGTTATTTTAATTGCGTATTTATATTGATATAACAATAGATATTGTTTGTTATTTACTAGGTAGGGTACAGGATAGGACTCTCTTTAATAATTATTTATACAGTACGAAAAAACTTCACTTTTTTTGACATCCCTCGTATACAAATAAATAAAATTAATATCTGATACTTATTTTTAAAAACAATCTGAGTAACAAATTATAAATAAACCAATTTAAGTTATCCCATAAAACAAAACCGGACCTGTTCACTTTCTTTTAAACTTTAAACTGTTTTACACAGATGGCGACACTTGTACTAATTACTAAATGTGATAAATACTTTAATATTTATTGTAGCCTGGTATGTGCTGCTCTCTATTTATAAATAAAGGAACTCGTTTAGTTTATTGTATGATGTACAGTACCGGTTTTAGGTTTTTTAGTTATTATTGACAATTTTTTTTTTGATAAATTGATATGAACGACATTTTTATATATGGTGTGTCATTAATAATTGGATATGGAATTAACATTAATAATGGATTGTGGCCTACATTACACTTTCCTGTGAAAATTTTATTTTTTGGAAATTCGATAATAAGAATTGTAGCGGGTGAAATATGGGTTTGTAATTTTTTTTGACGTTCTTAAAAACATCATTTCCTGGACGTCACTGGAAAAATCCTTGAATAAACCACTAATTTTATTCGTATAATCAAATTTCTTAATTTTGGAAAGTGAAAAATTAGAAATCAAATATTAGAATATTTGATAAGTGGGAAAGTGCAACTCCACTCATGCATTGTGAATTGTTAAGACAAGGACCGACCATCGACCGACCGACCGACCGCACACCGCACCGATTGACGTCAATCATGACCTCCGATTTCATAACCGTCGATCTTGATTATATATATATGTTAATATATACAGTATGTCCCAAAAAAAATAATCCACCAAATAGAAAAATATTTTATTATTGATTTATTATTTTTCATATGTTGCAAAGTTTTTGAGACAAACTGTATATATATACATAATAGTATTATTTTTTTGATCTATAGAATTTTTTTAACACGTTTACTACAATGTTTTAGTAAGTGGTGGTATAGTTAAAATAATAATTTTTTTACCATAATAGAAAATAACCTTCGAAATCGATTTTTTTTAACAAAGATTGTTTTTCATTAAGGTCAGACTCCAATGCAGATATCTTGTGATAAATTTTTTAAAAAAAAAGATTAAAAAATTTCTGAGATTTCAAAAAAATTGTCGAAAAGTTTGGAGATTTTGGAATAATAATATTTACAAAATTTTCAGTCTAAAATAAATTATTCAAAAAAAGGTTCAAAAATTTAAAAAAAAATGAGTTTGGGTTGGTTTATTTATGAAAATTTAAAAAAAAAAGCTTAAAAATTATGAGAAATTAAAAAAAAAAATGTCAAAAATTTCAGAGATTTCAGAATAATGAGAAATATTTTCAAAATTTTCAGCCTAAAACAAATAACTTAAAAAAGCTTAAATAATTTTAAAAAAATAAGTTTGGTTTGGATTATTTTCTAAAATATCAAAAAAAGATTAAAAAATTTCAAAAAATTCAGAGATTTCAAAACAATGACAAATAATTTTAAAAAATGAGTTAGGTTTGGATTATTTTCAAAAATTTCAAAAAAAGATTAAAAAATTTCAAAAAATTCAGAGATTTCAAAACAATGACAAATATTTTCAAAATTTTCAGCCCAAAACAAATACTTCAAAAAAGCTTAAATAATTTTAAAAAATGAGTTAGGTTTGGATTATTTTCGAAAATTTCAAAAAAATTTCAAAAAATTCAGACATTTCAAAACAATGACAAATATTTTCAAAATTTTCAGCCCAAAACAAATAATTAAAAAAATAAAAAAAAGGACTTTCGTTTGTTTTGTTTTGAAAATTTCAAAAAAGCTTAAAAATTTTTAGAAAATTCAAAAAAATGTCAAAAAGTTCAGAAATTTCAGAACAATGGCAAATATTTTTCAAACTTTATCAGCCCAAAACAAATAATTCAAAAAAGCTTAAATTTTTTTTAAAAAAATGAGTTTGGTTTGATTTATTTTCAAAAATTTCAAAAAAAACGTCAAAAAGTTCAGAGATTTCAGGACACTGCAAATATTTTTC
Source organism: Neocrepidodera transversa (assembly GCA_963243735.1). Classification (NCBI taxonomy): domain Eukaryota; kingdom Metazoa; phylum Arthropoda; class Insecta; order Coleoptera; family Chrysomelidae; genus Neocrepidodera; species Neocrepidodera transversa. The sequence continues at coordinate 1,477,893 of OY725341.1, read as the reverse complement.
AAAATTTTCAGTCTAGGCAAATCAAAAAAGCTTAAAAAACTTTTTAAAAATGTGTTTGGTTTGATTTATTTTCGAAAATTTCAAAAAAAGTTAAAAATTTCAGAATTTTCAAAAAAAGTTTAAAAAATTTCAGAAATTTCAAAAAATGTCAAAAAAAAGCTTAAAAAAAATTAAAAAAATGAATTTTGTTATTCAAAAAAAGTTTAAAAATTTTGAAAATTTTAAAATAAGTTTAAACAAATTCAGATATTTCAAAAAAACGTCAAAAATTTTAGAGATTTCAAAACAATTGCAAATATTTTTCAAAATTTTCAGTCTAGACAAATAATTCAAAAAAGCTTAAAAAAATTTTAAAAATGATTTTGGTTTGATTTATTTTCAAAAATTTCAAAAGAAGTTTAAAATTTTTCAAAAAAATGTCAAAAAGTTCAGATTTCAGAACAATAACAAATCTTTTTCAAAATTTTCAGTCAGACAGATAGTTAAAAAAAGCTTAAAAAAATTAAAAAAATGAATTTTGTTTTTCAAAAAAAATTTCGGAGATTTCAGAACAATTGCAAATATTTTTCAAAATTTTCATTCTAGACAAATAATTCAAAAAAGCTTAAAAAATTTAAAAAAAAATGAGTTTGGTTTGGATTATTTTCGAATATTTCAAAAAAAGCTTAAAAAATTTGAAAAATGTCTATAAATTGAGAGATTTCAAAACAATGAGAAATATTTTCAAAATTTTCAGCCTAAAATAAATAGTTCAAAAAAGCTTAAATAATTTAAAAAAAAATGATTGGGTTCGGATTATTTTCGAAAATTTCAAAAAATACTTAAAAAATTAAAAAAAAGGTCTTTGGTTTGGTTTGGAAATTTCAAAAAAAGCTTAAAAATATTTAGAAAATTCAAAAAAATGTCAAAAAGTTCAGGAATTTGAGAACAATGGCAAATATTTTTCAAACTTCATCAGCCCAAAACAAATAATTCAAAAAAGCTTAAATTTTTTAAAAAAAATGAGTGATTTGATTTATTTTCAAAAATTTCAAAAAAAGTTCAAAAAAACGTCAAAAGGTTCAGAGGCAAATCAAAAAAGCTAGTTAAAAAAAAGCTTAAAAAAAATTAAAAAAATGAGTTTTGTTTTTCAAAAAAAGTTTAAAAATTTTGAAAATTTCAAAATAAGATAAAAAATTTCAGATATTTCAAAAAAACGTCAAAAATTTTAGAGATTTCAGAACAATTGCAAATATTTTTCAAAATTTTCAGTCTAGACAAATAATTCAAAACAGCTTAAAAAATTAAAAAAAGAAAATAAGTTTGGTTTGTTTTATTTTCGAAAATTTAAAAAAAAAAATCAAAAAAAATGTCAAAAAGTTTGAAAATAATTTATTTTTTGTTGCTAACACTATTTCACATCAACAAAATTATGTTATCCTGACCTTACTTAATCTTATCTGAAAAAAAAATTAGCTTATAGAGGGGGCAAAGTTCATCTTTTACCAACAAGTTACGGCACTGATGTTAAAATCAGTTTAATGGCCCGATATTAGAATTATTACATACATATTTTGCAACTTTTTTTATCAAAAATGTCTGTTTATAAATTTTAATCAGATTTACGCTTCTAAAATAAAGTATATCACATTTTTGGTGAATGTATAAATAAAAGTACTGTTTAATTATAGTTTTTTTTTTTAATTAGTCGTTGGATTTTCCCAGAGAAATTTACACACATTAATTAAAAATTTGTTATATTGAAAAAATACGACAAAATAAAACGAAAATAAACAAAAAAAAATTGTAGTGTATGGACTGATTTAGAGGTAATTTTTTTTTAAACAATGTTGAATTATTTTCTTTTATATAAGGTGATTAAAATATGTTTTACTATTATATTTATATTTTTAATTAAAAAAAATATTATTTGTTGTAATTAAAGTTTATCGTGTACGGACTGCTTTAAATTTTAACTAAAGCAAACCATACACTATTTTTAAAAATAATATTGGTTGAACATTTATAGCATAATTAAAAATAATTAATGGCAATTTTAACGGGATTATTATTTTTTTTATTTTATTGTTTGTTTTGATTTTTATTTTTCTACAATTAAGAATTGCCTACAAATGTATTTACAAAATATAAATGTTAAAAGATGTAGTATATGGACCGCTTTAAATTTTAACTAAAGTAAACCATACACTAATTTTTTTTTTCATAAATTGCATTTTGCATTTTCAACGAAATTATAAGTTTTTTTTATTTTTATTGATTTATTTTACACTTTATATAAATTTTATTTTTGGTTTTTTATTACATTTTTTTACAAAAAAAAATTTCTTAATGGCTGTGGCATTAAATTTGTATATTTTATCAATAAAAATTTTATTTATATTATAAAAAATTACCTACAAATGGATTTGCAAAATATTAATTTTATAAGATGTAGTATATGGACTGCTTTAAATTTTAACTAAAGTAAACCATACACAAATTTAATAATAATATTGATTGAACATTTATAGAATAATTTGAAGTTTAAAAATAATTAAAGGCAATTTTAACGGGTTTATCAAATTTTTTTTAAATTTATTGTTGGATTTGATTTTTATTTTTCTACAATGAGGAATTACCTACAAATATATTTACAAAATATTAATTTCAAATATGTAGTATATGGACTACTTTAGATTTTAACTAAAGCAAACCATACACTAATTTTTTTTTTGATAAATTGCATTTTGTATTTTCAACGAAATTATAAGTTTTTTATTTTTATTGATTTGTTTTACTTCTGGTTTTTTATTACATTTTTTTACATTAAAATTTTTTAATGCATGTGTCATTAAATTTGTATATTTTTATCAATAAAAATTTTATTTATGTTATAAAAAATTACCTACAAATGTATTTACAAAATATTAATTTTAAAAGATGTAGTATATGGACTGCTTTAAATTTTAACTAAAGCAAACCATACACTAATTTTTTTTTCATAAATTGCATTTTACATTTTCAACGAAATTATAAGTTTTTTATTTTTATTCATTTGTTTTACATTTTATATGAATTTTACTTCTAGTTTTTTATTACATTTTTTTACAATAAAATTTCTTAATGGATGTTTCATTAAATTTGTATATTTTATCAATAAAAATTTTATTTATGTTATAAAAAATTACCTACAAATGGATTTGCAAAATATTAATTTTAAAAGATGTAGTATATGGACTGCTTTAAATTTTAACTAAAGTAAACCATACACAAATTTTAATAATAATATTGATTGAACATTTATAGAATAATTTGAAGTTTAAAAATAATTAAAGGCAATTTTAACGGGTTTATCAAATTTTTTTTAAATTTATTGTTGGATTTGATTTTTATTTTTCTACAATGAGGAATTACCTACAAATATATTTACAAAATATTAATTTCAAATATGTAGTATATGGACTACTTTAGATTTTAACTAAAGCAAACCATACACTAATTTTTTTTTTGATAAATTGCATTTTGTATTTTCAACGAAATTATAAGTTTTTTATTTTTATTGATTTGTTTTACTTCTGGTTTTTTATTACATTTTTTTACATTAAAATTTTTTAATGCATGTGTCATTAAATTTGTATATTTTTATCAATAAAAATTTTATTTATGTTATAAAAAATTACCTACAAATGTATTTACAAAATATTAATTTTAAAAGATGTAGTATATGGACTGCTTTAAATTTTAACTAAAGCAAACCATACACTAATTTTTTTTTCATAAATTGCATTTTACATTTTCAACGAAATTATAAGTTTTTTATTTTTATTCATTTGTTTTACATTTTATATGAATTTTACTTCTAGTTTTTTATTACATTTTTTTACAATAAAATTTCTTAATGGATGTTTCATTAAATTTGTATATTTTATCAATAAAAATTTTATTTATGTTATAAAAAATTACCTACAAATGGATTTGCAAAATATTAATTTTAAAAGATGTAGTATATGGACTGCTTTAAATTTTAACTAAAGTAAACCATACACAAATTTTAATAATAATATTGATTGAACATTTATAGAATAATTTGAAGTTTAAAAATAATTAAAGGCAATTTTAACGGGTTTATCAAATTTTTTTTAAATTTATTGTTGGATTTGATTTTTATTTTTCTACAATGAGGAATTACCTACAAATATATTTACAAAATATTAATTTCAAATATGTAGTATATGGACTACTTTAGATTTTAACTAAAGCAAACCATACACTAATTTTTTTTTTGATAAATTGCATTTTCTATTTTCAACGAAATTATAAGTTTTTTATTTTTATTGATTTGTTTTACTTCTGGTTTTTTATTACATTTTTTTACATTAAAATTTTTTAATGCATGTGTCATTAAATTTGTATATTTTTATCAATAAAAATTTTATTTATGTTATAAAAAATTACCTACAAATGGATTTGCAAAATATTAATTTTAAAAGATGTAGTATATGGACTGCTTTAGATTTTAACTAAAGTAAACCATACACAAATTTTAATAATATTAAAGCAAACCATACACAATTTTTTTTCTCAAAAATTGCATTTTGCGTTTCAAGTTTTTTATTTTTATTGATTTGTTTTACATTTTATATGAATTTTATTTCTAGTTTTTTATTACATTTTTTTACAATAAAATTTTTTAATGCATGTGTCATTAAATTTGTATATATTATCAATAAAAATTTTATTTATGTTATAAAGAACTACCTACAAATGTATTTATAAAATATTAATTTTAAAAGATGTAGTATATGGACTGCTTTAAATTTTAACTAAAGCAAACCATACACAATTTTTTTTTCTAAAAAATTGCATTTTGCATTTCAAGTTTTTTATTTTTATTGATTTGTTTTACATTTTATATGAATTTTATTTCTGGTTTTTTATTGATTTTTTGTACAATAATATTTCATAATGGATGTGTCATTAAATTTGTATATTTTATTGATAATAATTTTATTTATGTTTATTAGTGTTTACATCATATCCTAACAGTTAAATATTAATTTAGATAATTATATTGTTTAAATAGTTTTTTGATGGACCCTTTACATTATTGTTTTTATTATAAATTTAAATATCGCTTCTAGACCATTGACATTACGAGCGATTGACGTCAAACCGAAGTTATTAATAGGAATAATGATATTATGGATAATGGGGCTGACGATTAGAGGCAACTCAGTATATTTCCAAGATTTTTCAATAATATCCGCATGAAAAAAAAATTTCAACAATTATATCTACCTCTAATCGTTTGTTTCATAGATTGAGCTTTTAAAAAAATTGTAATATTTTCGTACTTTAAATTCGCTCTAATTTAAACATTAATAAAATATATTAATTTATCTAACATGATATACAAAAACAACTGATCCTTTTCGCCCTATTTATATCCATTTTATTCGTGCTAGTATTGACACGTCGTTTCCAGAACAATCGCGAGATATCCCGTTTCTCGCGATGAGTCACCAAGATTCTAAGTACATTCCATCAAACAGATCCAGCCTCATTACAATATAAATGGTAATAGCTATAGATAAGAATTGTTATAATTATTATTTAAGACATCAGGTGATTCATTTATTAATTTTGATTTTTTTTTTAATCAAATGTTAATGTTAGGTAAAACTTTGAACCCGTATTCTTAATAACTTCAAAAATAGGAATACAATGGTACATAAATTATTTAAAATTTTAAATGACAAATCAACAGAAAACGTTATTTTTTTAATAATGAATACACAATGTTGTTGTTATCAAGTATGAATCATGTAATTTAAATATTTTTGTTAAGGCGTTTATATAAAAATGTGTGTATTAGTTACAAATAAATACAGAAAAATGCAATTTCCAATATTTCCACAAAAATTCAAAATATTTTAAATTTGTTGTACTTATTTTAATTCATTCAAAATATTCTTGTCTTTCATCAAAAATGATTAACTTTATTTGATTATGTTGTTAATTTAAATTATCTAAATTTAGACGGACATCAAGAAAAAAATTAATTTTAGCCCACACTTTTTTTCCCACTTATAAAAACTTAGTCAGAGAATAACCGTATTAACTTTAACATTTGCATTGACGTCAACGAATTCCAGCGGCCTCTCGGATAGGTGAGAATTAGGGAACATACATAATTTATTTAAAAAAAAAAAATTATTAACCGAACATTTGAACTATTTTATGGTGCTTTTTTTAATAATAAAAATATACCAAGTTAAATATAAGTCAAAATAATGACGATATCAAAAAACTAAAAGGTGGAGAATTTTTTTTTTTTGTATATCAACTGTTATCCTGAGTTGTGGAGGCAGGAAACTTTGAAAGAGACCTCACGCTTGGTTCTATGCGTGAGGTAGTGCCGGACTCTCTCCTGATCGCTCAGCAGAGTTAGAGGCATTCCTGCTACCCTCCTCGGTAATTTGTCCTGTTTTGTGATGTTTCCTTCTACCCTGCTGTAGGAGAAAGGTTTTCCGGATACAGGGGGAGCTGTTGATCTGAAACAGAAAGTGTTTATATTGGATCTTTGGCGATGGGTGGTGGTCGTTCGAGCTCATCTACTCTTTAGAAGAAAATCCTCCTATATACCTAGGAGCTCGTCTCGGAGATCTTTATCTTCTCTTGCTTCACCAAAGATTCTGAGGTTGGTTTGGGTGAATTTCTTTTTTGGTTTCCTCGAGATAGTTCGTCTGTTCCTGTCAACTGTCCATTTGATCCTTAGAGTTTCTTAGCCGTTGGTGTTGATGCTATCCAGTCTTCTCCCGACGTATCCTCTTTGGAGTTCCTTGAATCTGGAAATAATAGTTGGGCTATTAGTGTGTTCGTGAATTTTTATTGGTTATGAAGAACCAGATAAGGTATGCCATCTTCCTGAGGATCCTCCTCTCTATTGTCGTGACGGCGTGCAAGAGACGAGTGGGAGAGTGGAGAAGTTGAGAGCTCTATATGCCAAATCTTCCAGGTCCGTCTCCTAACTGTCTAAAGTTTTTTGGACTTCAGTCCCCTAATTGAGCATACTCCCAAGTAGGTAATTTCATCCGAAGGAACCAGTCTCTCTCCCCAGAGCCCAAGGTTGATGCCATTGAGGTTTTGGTTGGATTTTCGTGAGTAGATAGGATATAAAGAGTTGGTTTTTTTTGGGGATTCAGGGTAACCCTCAAATTTGTTACACCATCGATTAAGAAGTTGTTGTGTTTTGGTATTTAGAGTTCTGGTAGAAGGAGCGGTGGCTGAGATTTGTGTATTTTCAGCGTAGAGTTGGATGTCTTGGCTAGGTGAGCGAGGTTGGGGAATATCATGGGTATAGATGACATAGAGGACAGGAGCTAAGAGGGAGTTTCCCACTTTCATTCTGATGGATCTGTTTTGGAGGTAGAAACATTTTTTCATTTCTATAAGAGCGGAGAAAAACACGATTTTCTATCCTGTGAATTAAGGATTGTATTTTTCACCCATTGAATATTTTTCAATATGCTATATAAAAATCCTGGAAATTGTTTATAAAACTCAGGCGGCAATTTTTTTGCTTCCACAACTCTTTAGTGGCAAAAAATCAGCAAATTCTCCATCTTTTAGTTTTTTGATATCTTCATTATTTACACAGTTGTCTCGATAAGTTGATGAGATGTTTAATTATTAATAAAAAATAGAGAGGCAAACATTTTTCCCACAACTAATTAACGGCAAAAAGCGGCAAATTATCCACCTGTTAGTTTTTTAATATCGTCATTTTTACGCAGTTGTCTTGCTAACTTGATATCAAGATGTTTAATTTTTAATAAAAATAAAAGAGCGGCAAACAAGCGGCAAATTACTAATAAGATACCGTTGTAATTTTCCGAAGTTGCCTTACTAAGTTGATAGACGTCAGCGGAATCGAGATCGCAATATCATCAGCGTATACGACTACTTCAGTATTATGTGGAAAGATTTTTTTAAGCTCGCATGACATGGAGCAATGCAATCTGCAACGCCATGCAAGACGCAATTTGTATTGATCAAAGACATGCGCAGTTAAAGCCCAGCTGATCGACTTTTGCAAGATCTTGCAATTGCAACTTTATCGATTTTGAAAATTGCAATTCTAGGGAGAAATCTAGTTACTTTTGGATTAACAACCATTCTTAAATCGTTTTTATAGGTTTCCTGATCCAATTCTGCAGCCAAACCATAGATGAACCAAACTTATGTTTCCCTTTGTTCTGTCCAGCCAGGGTGCTCTTTCCTCTTCCTCAGGCTCTAGAAGCAAGGCAGCAGCAGCTATAATTATGGACAGTGATGCACTGATTACTTTCTTCTTATTTATTTTGCTTAGTTTTGATATTTTCATGTTTAAACAGATTGACAAAATATTCAAGACAAACCGCCGTATTGGCCCTTTAAAATAATTTATAAAGCTGGCGGCGGTAGCGTTTCAATAGCAACCGCTTTTTTTGGGGAGGGGGTTGGCAGCCATGTTGCAATGACAAGAGCCTCCCATAATGTCAAATAACATGCAAAATTCAACATCGGCAATACTTTGACCTTGCCAAGAACTTGCTGCAATTTCTTGTCGTCCGTATCTATATTTCAGAGATAAGGTCCTAGGACCGATCCCTGGAGACAGCTTTTTGTAAGTATTTTGCTCGTTGTTAAATTTTGGGTATTTAGAGTGACTTTTCTCTTTAGTAAATAGTTTCTTATTAGATACATTATTTAGCTTGGTATATTTTTATGGTCTAGTACCTTCAATAGGCTTGACCACCACAAATCATCAGGCCTTGAAAATATCAATGGATAATTACCCTTGATATTTATTTAATAATGAATTTTACACTTTTTCTACCTATTGCCTTTTAACCCAATAGTAATCGTCTCTTATTTAGTTGCATTTAATAATCGTACTTAATACGGGACATTAATCAACGAATATGTACAAAAAGTTCTTAATAACTTTGTAAATACCATAAATGTCATCAGATTATGTGGACTATCTCTCTCTGCTTTATTGGCAATATTGCTCTTTTAATGGATATCTGAGATATCATCTTTTGTATGGACAATCCTACTGAGTTACCGGATCAATACCAGCGCGATGTAACCCTTATGTTCAGACTGAATACTCGTTGGACCATAATTTAGAAAAAGATAATGCGATTGGCACAGTACGAGTTTGCGTAACACTGACACTCATTTGTTTGTCGGAGATGAAAATTGCTAGTGATTAAAACTTTCGTGACGTAATCCAAATTATCCATACTCAAATCAAAATCGTACCACAAAATATCGTGTTGTAAAATTTTAGAACGGTGAGATGTTTCGGTATCATTGTTCCATCATCAGACACAACCATGTTGTTAAGAGTTGGTGAAATTTATTTTATTTTTTCGTTAATTTTCATTATTGTTTAATTTTGGTTACCACATGTTCCTGTTTTAATTAATTTTTATACAGTCACAATTGTTGTGATTAGTGATTACTTTCTACAAAAATTTGCCTGATGATGGCCCAATGAGGCTGAAACATGTCGCCGTTCTAAAATTTTCTAAGATTATATTTTGTGGTACGACTTTGTGTATTATTAAGAAATGAGTAAGTCAGAGATATGGGTTAGATGCATCATTTTGATGCAAAACAATTGTATAAATGGATATTTTTTGTAGTTTTTTTTTCACAAATGTGTTAAAAATGACGTTAATATACGAACAATATAAACTTGGCCTACGTCAAGGAATTATTTAAACTTTAGCCTTAAATTATGTTATATTTAAAAAATTTACATTTTATTTTAAATTGATGTTAAAACTAATCACAGAAAATTATTGTCAATGATTATTTATCTTATACTAAAAGTAGTAAAATTTGTTTAATGCAAATTTTTAGTTTGCGCAACTTTTTTAATTACTTAATAACGATTTTGTTTCATTAATTTAGATAAAAATGTAAATAAAATACATAATTTATAAAATACATAATTTATGATATTTTTTGATCTATTTATTTTATTAAATATCCAAATTTTATTTTATAGACCAATAAATGTATCATCCTGTATATTATTTTCAATACTGGTAAATATTTACATAAACTCTTTTAAGTACATTTTGCCATTTGTCAATGTTAAGTGACAATTAAATAGCAGGAAAAAGTGGTTTTTTTTAATGTAAATTAATTTGGTTTGTTTAATTAATTTTAATTAATAATTAACAATATACTGACCTGAATGAAATTTCCAAAACAAATAAATGTTTTATCAAAATATGTTTATGTGACAATTGATTGTAGGTACTTTAAAATGTCTTTGATACTTCCCAATTTTTTTTTAAACTTATTTTTTTCTATAATTTGAAATAAAGATTCTATAACTCATAAAACCGTATATCCGTTATTATTTCTGCGTAGTAAAAATAAAGGTTTTATTAATACATCGTGTTCTCATTAAATAGGTAAACACAAATGCAAAAATATTTGTACTCATTAGATTTTAAATTACGATATTATTGTAAGAATGTATTAATGAGTAAGTATGGAAAATAGTAAATAGGCCACTTAAGATACACTTTCATCCTGGTTTACTCATTATTACCAAGAAATTTATACGCAAACGGAAATTATGAATGAAAAAAATATTATTTTTAAATAAAAGATTCACAAAATAAAATTGATACATCTGAAAAGTATTTTGTTATTTCCTTTTACTTTTAGAAGATTAAAATAAGTATGATGATGAAAGAAATTATCAGAACATAGTGATTTTATATTAGAAAATTTTATTATAAAAATTTTTATAACAAAATTTTATATTTGGGAATTTATAAACACGCATTACAATTAATAAAAAAATGCGAGAAAAAATTATATTTTGTTCAGCTATTTTGACAAACTGGTTTACTACACAATGAAAAATTAACAAAGATAGATGGACAATTTTTTTTTTATTTAATCTAATGACAAACTGGTCCAGTGTGCAGGGAATTAACAAAGTTATCAAGACAAACTATAAACTTCAATTTAATTTCAAAATTATTCCAATAAATTCATATTTAATTTTCCATTATTTTATTACAATTGATAAAAAAAATCTGAGGAAAACTTATATTTCGTTCAACTATTTTGACAACTGGTTCACTGCACAGTGAAAAATTGACAAAGATAGTAGGACAGTTTTTTTATACATTTAACTTAATGACAAAATTTTATATTTGGGAATTTATAAAACACACATTACAATTAATAAAAAAATGAGAGAAAAAATTATATTTTGGTCCAACTATTTTGAAAAATTGGTTCACTGCACAGTGAAAAGTTTGCAAAGATAGATTTACATTTTTTTTATAAATTTAACTCAATAATTGGTCCACTTCGTAAGGAAAAAAAATAACAAAGTTAAAAGGCAAACTTTAAAATTTAATTTCATCACAATATTCCAATAAATATAGGATTTTTAAATTTCCATTTTTATTAAACTTTCCGTTTTCTTCAAAAATAATTTTATAATAATAAAAAAACCGAAGGGACAATTATATTTCATTTAACTATTTCGACAAACTGGTTAACTGCACAGTGAAAAATTAACAAAGATAGAAGGACAATTTTTTTTAAATTTAATCTAATGACAAACTGGTCCAGTATGCAGGGAATTAACAAAGTTATCAAGAGAAACTATAAAATTCAATTTAATTACAAAATTTTTCCAATTAATACATATTTAATTTTCCATAATTTTGTTCCAATTGATAAAAAAAATTGAGGAAAACTTATATTTCGTTCAACTATTTTGGCAACTGGTTCACTGCACAGTGAAAAATTGACAAAGATAGTAGGACAGTTTTTTTATACATTTAACTTAATGACAAAATTTTATATTTGGAAAATTATAAAACACGCATTACAATTAATAAAAAAATGAGAGAAAAAATTATATTTTGGTCCAACTATTTTGAAAAATTGGTTCACTGCACAGTGAAAAGTTTGCAAAGATAGATTTACATTTTTTTTATAAATTTAACTCAATAATTGGTCCACTTCGTAAGGAAAAAAAATAACAAAGTTAAAAGGCAAACTTTAAAATTTAATTTCATCACAATATTCCAATAAATATAGGATTTTTAAATTTCCATTTTTATTAAACTTTCCGTTTTCTTCAAAAATAATTTTATAATAATAAAAAAACCGAAGGGACAATTATATTTCATTCAACTATTTCGACAAACTGGTTAACTGCACAGTGAAAAATTAACAAAGATAGAAGGACAATTTTTTTTAAATTTAATCTAATGACAAACTGGTCCAGTATGCAGGGAATTAACAAAGTTATCAAGAGAAACTATAAAATTCAATTTAATTACAAAATTTTTCCAATTAATACATATTTAATTTTCCATAATTTTGTTCCAATTGATAAAAAAAATTGAGGAAAACTTATATTTCGTTCAACTATTTTGGCAACTGGTTCACTGCACAGTGAAAAATTGACAAAGATAGTAGGACAGTTTTTTTATACATTTAACTTAATGACAAAATTTTATATTTGGAAAATTATAAAACACGCATTACAATTAATAAAAAAATGAGAGAAAAAATTATATTTTGGTCCAACTATTTTGACAAACTGGTTTACTACACAGTGAAAAATTAACAAAGTTAAAAGGCAAACTTATATTTCGTTCGACTATTTTGGCAAATTGGTTCACTGCACAGTGAAAAGTTTGTAAAGATAGATGGACGTTTTTTTTATAAATTTAACTCAATAATTGGTCCACTTCGTAAGGAAAAAAAATAACAAAGTTAAAAGGCAAACTTTAAAATTTAATTTAATCACAATATTCCAATAAATATAGGATTTTTAAATTTCCCTTTTTATTAAATTTTCCGTTTTCTTCAAAAATAATTTTATAATAATAAAAAAACCGAAGGGACAATTATATTTCATTTAACTATTTCGACAAACTGGTTAACTGCACAGTGAAAAATTAACAAAGATAGAAGGACAATTTTTCTATAAATTCAACTTAATGACAAATTGGTCCACATCACAGGGGAAAAAAGAACAAGCTTTAAAAATCAATTTAATTACATTTTTTTTAAAACCTTCCTTTTTATTTAATTTTTCATATTTAATAATTATAATTAAATTTATATACTACCATAAAAATATAAAAATAGCTTTCTAATTATACAAATATAAATCGCGATTACCGTCGACATGACAACATAAAGTCCATAATTATATATTGACAGCGTGTAATTTGATTTTGGACTAGTAACCAATTTAAATAATTAATAATAATAGCACGTTCAAAATTAATTTTATTGTTTAATAATAATTTATTTTTGTATCCTTTTACACAAAAAAAAATACTCAGAACTATTGTTTATTATTTTTATTTATGATACATTCATTTTAATCCTAGAATTGACATCTTGAAATTAATTAACTGTCGGTATGACAGGTGGAGCAATTGAATATTCCAAAGTGCAAGATTTTTTTTTAACAGAAATAATAATAATTTATTTTAAAGAATTTTGTATATAAGTTAAGTGTACAAGAGTTCAAAAATATAATAAAAATAGTTTTAAATTATACAGGGTAAGTAAAAAAGATGGACCATACGTTTTTAAATACGGTTTCGAAAAAATAAAACTATTGTAATATAAAAATATTTTGTTGGAAATATTATGTGGGTACGTTGGCAGGATCCCACCTACCCAAGTCAACTCGAACAGTCAATTGTTTTTATGATAAAGAGCTTCCATTGACGTCAATAGAAACGACCACACACACTAGACTGATTATATGCCGTTCTTTCTTTCATATATACAAAGGCGGTAAATAATAAAGTTTAGAATTTCATATCAGACTATATCCAATTGATTTTAATTATAAAAAAAAATATGTAAATTATTTATTTTCTTCTAAAGTAAAAAAAATATTAATTAGGGTTAAAATGAGCGATTTAGGAGTTTAAACGCCTTCAAAAAAAAATTAATGAAAATTTGAAGAAAAACGCAAAAAAGTTTTAGCACAAGAAAAAATTAAAGGCACAGGTGGTGGAATAATAGACATCATTGACCAAGAAATAAAAGAGATTTTCTAAAAATATTTGGACAATAAGTAAGAATTTCAAAAATAATGTCCTTCTATCTTTGTTAAATTTTCACTGTGCATTGAACCAGTTGGTCAAAATAGTTGAACAAAATATAAGAATGCTCCATTTTTTTAATTGAAATAAAATTATTTTTGAAAAATACGGAAAATTAAATAAAATGGGAGATTTAAAAAAATCACAAATTATACATTTATTTGAATAATTTTATAATTAAATCGACTTTTAAAGTTTGTCTTTTTACTTTTGTTATTTTTTTCCTGCGAAGTGGACCAGTTTGTCATTAAGTTAAATTTATAAAAAAATTGTTCTTCTATTATTGTTAATTTTTCACTGTGCAAGTGAACCAAGTTCTCAAAATAGTTGAACGAAATATATGTTTCTCTCCTATTTTTTTTTTTATTAACATAATAAAATTATTTTTTTCAAAAACGAGAAATTTAATAAAAATGAATATTTTAAAAAATCACAAATTCTATATTTATTGGAATAATTTTGTAATTAAATTGAATTGTAAAGTTTATCCCTTTAACTTTATTATTTTTTCCCTGCGAAGTGGACCAGTTTGTCATTAAGTTAAATTTATAAAAAAACTGTCCTACTGTCTTTGTCAATTTTTCACAGTGCAGTGAACCAGTTTGCCAAAATAGTTTAACGAAATATAATTATCCCTCCGTTTTTTATTATTAATTATTTTTGAAAAAAAAAACGGAAAATTTAATAAAACGGGAGATTTTTAAAAAATCAGAAATCCTATATTTATTGCAATATTGTAATTAAATTGAATTTTAACTTTATTATTTTTTTCCTTACGAAGTGGACCAGTTTTTGTCATTAAGTTAAATTTATAAAAAAATTGTCCTTCTATCTTTGTTAATTTTTCACCGTGCTGTGAACCAGGTTACTAAAATAGTTGAACGAAATATAAGTTTCCTTTCGATTTTTTTTATTGTAATAAAATTATTTTTGAAAAAACAGAAAATTTAATAAAAATGGAAATTTAAAAAAAAATACATATCCTATATTCATTAGAATATTGTAATTAAATTAAATTTTAAAGTTTGTACTTTTAACTTTGTTATTTTTCCCCTGTGAAGTGGATCAGTTTATCATTAAGTTAAATTTGTAAAAAAATTGTCCTTCTATCTTTGTTAATTTTTCACTGTGCGAGTGAACCAGTTTGTCAAAATAGTAGAACGAAATATAAGTTTCCCTTCGATTATTTTTTATTAATTGTAATAAAATTATTTTTGAAAAATACGGAAAATTAAATAAAAAGGGGGATTTTTAAAAAATCATAAATCTTATATTTATTTCAATAAATTGTAATCAAATTGAATTTTAAAGTATGTTATTTTTTTTTTATTTAATTACCTGTCTAAAATCGATTTTGCAAAATATAATAATAAGTTTGATACACAATTTATTGATTATATTAAAAAAATCAATAAAAAATAATAATAAATTTTTAGAACCCAGAAGTTTTTTTGGCACTTGTTTTAGTTTCTAATTTTTTGAAAAATATCGAAAATGAATTCTATGACTATATTTTAATATGTACATAAAATGACGTTACTGAGTAAATTTTTTTTTATTTATTTTATTGATTTACCATAACTTTACTATTATTAATTTATAGCATAAGTATTAAAATCAACCAGAGGCGTAATAAAAATTTCCTCGGCCCGAAGGCCAAGCTAAGATTTCTTCTATAATCTTTTTAATATTATTTTTATTATTCACTTTTTTAAAAGGGTAGGGCTAAACCACGCCTCCTTTTTTAAAAGGACCATAAAATTTTTACATGTAAATTTTCAGCCTCAGATAAAAGAGATTCTCACCTAAGTGGCTCCATCTATAATTTTTAATATTTAATTTGATATGAAGATTCACGTATAAAAATTTTTAGGGTGCTCTTAGACTATTTGAAATGTGGGCGTGGTTTTAAAAATTGAAAGGCTTGGTCGGTGTCGAGGAGATCAAATGTTATTTTTTTCTTGGACATTTAAAAAGAAAATTTCTGAAAATGTCAAAGTCAACTATTTAGTCGTTTTTTTAAAATTAATTATAAATAAAAATTCCATGAAAAAACCTTATTTTTCTATAGAAAATTATTATCGTCAACGGTAATACCTATACCTGCAAATTAATAAATAAACTACGCATTTAAATAAAGGAAGTGGTAGATTAGAAATTTCTTTGAAAATATTATTCCTAAAGTGAACCACCACTTTAGTGATATCTGTTGTGTCTTCTGGTATTTCATAATTTTAGATAATTATTAATGAATTAAATCTAATTACCAGTTATATTTGGTACGATTTAATTATTTGTTTGTAAACAAAATGTTAATTCTTTTTTTACATGTTTATAAAAAAATGTAGGAAATAGGGTCAGTTTAAAATTGGATTAAATAAATTAATTAAATTTTTTTAAATTGAACAAAATTGAATAAAATATTGATTGCAAAATTATTAAAAAATATATTTTAATTTTTTTTATAGTAAATATTAACACTAAAAATTTTAAAAACATACCATTAAATTTGTAATAAAAAACTCTATAAATATGATTTTTTTTCAAAATTTTATTACAAAAATTGTGGAATATTAAAAAAAAATGGTTCAAAAAATTTGAAATTTTATTACGATTTTAAACTAAATTGAATAACTTCAAAAATATTAAAGTTATTGAAATGTGATTTTCACCATTCGAAAAATAATATAAAACTGTAAATTTACAATGTATTTTAATTTCTTCGAATTTAAAATTGTAATTTTTATAACCAAAATAAAGAAATTTTTAATTTTTTTTTGTAATTTTGTTTTATCGTAAATTATAAAACAAATGAAAAAAGTAAATATACCGAAAGGGATCAAAAAGTACTATATCTGTGAATTATTTCATAATTTTTAAATAATATTTGTAGATGTTGTAGTCAGAAATGTAAAAAAAAAAATTAATTTTTATTTAAACTAATTTTGATAAAAGATTTTTTTATTTCAGCGTATTTTTTAAAATTTTTCTATAAAAAATCTGATTTAAAAAGTACCTTGAAAAAAAAATTGTGTGGTCGAAAAAAATTGAAAGAAAAAAAATTGACAAAAACCGAAAAAATCAGAAAAAAAATAATAAAAGTTATAAAAAACTTAAAACAATTTGACAAAATAAAAAAACACCATTTTTGTATTAAAAATTACCACGATAATACCAAAAAGTATGAAAAAAAATTGTGCGGTCGAAAAAATCGAAAAAAAAAAAATTGACAAAAATCGAAAAAATTAGAAAAAAAAATAAAAAAACATGAAAACCTAAAACAAGTTGAAAAAATAAAAAAACTACAGAAAAATCAGAAAGTATTTTAAAAAGAATGAAAAATAAAATTGTAAAATAACTGAAAAAGCCACGAAATCAATTAAATTGTAAAATAATGGAAAGAACCGAAAAACCGCTAAATATAGCAAAAAATCGCAAAAAAAAACGCAAAAAAATCGTAAAAAAAATTGCAAAAAAATCGCCAAAAAATCGCAAAAAACTGTAAAAAATTGCAACAAAACAAAAGAACAACCAAAAACCGGAATCAATTATAATTGAAGATTTTTAAAATTCGCAAAAAAACGAAACAAAATTATAAAAAAAAGTAGAAAAATCGCAGAAAATCGCAAAAAATCTAAAAAACAAACACAAAAGTTGCAGAAAATTGCAAACAATTTCAAAATATCGCAAAAAAACGGAAAAAAATTACAAAAAAAATTCAAAAAAAATGCCAGTGCTAATGATTGCAAGAAATCTAAAAAAAATACAAAGAAATCGCAGAAAAGTGCGAAAAATCGCTTAAAAAGCGGAAACAACTGTAGACAAAAAAAAAATTAAAAATATCGAATGAACTGAAATAAATCGAAAAATTCAGAGGAATAAGAAAAAAATCGGAAACCAAAAGCAATAAATTGAAAAAAAGCAAAAATGAGGAAAAAGTAGAAAAAATAAAAAAAATCACAAAAAAGAAACAGGAAATGAGAAAAAAATTAGAAAAATTAGATAAAAAAAAATTAAAAAAACAGCAAAAATGAAGAAAAAGTAAAAAAAAATCATAAAAAAAACAAAAAATCATGAAATGAGAAAAAAAAAACAGAAAAATTAGATAAAATCACTCTCTCTTTCTATCTCTCTATAAAAATTATAAATGTTATAAATAAAAATTCTAAATAAGAAAAAAATTCATATTGTAGAAACACAAAGTAAAAGAAAGAGAGCGAAGGTCGTCTGGATGCTTTGTGCCATTTAAATCCTACCGCATTCCGCCTTAAGGAACTTCGTTCCACAAAATTTACTTTTTAGTAAATCTGGCAACAATGGTAAAAGTTAAATCTTACCACATTCCGCGTTAAGGAACTTTAGTAAATCTGGCAACAATGGTAAAAGTTAAATCTTACCACATTCCGCGTTAAGGAACTTTAGTATATCTGGCAACAATGGTAAATGTTAAATCTTACGACATTCCGCGTTAAGGAACTTTGTACCAAAAAATTTACTTTTTAGTACATCTGGCAACAATGGTAAAAGTTAAATCTTACCACATTCCGCGTTAAGGAACTTCGTTCCAAAAAATGTACTTTTTAGTACATCTGGCAACAATGGTTAAAGTTAAATCTTACCACATTCCGCGTTAAGGAACTTTGTTGCAAAAAATGTACTTTTTAGTACATCTGGCAACAATGGTAAAAGTTAAATCTTACCACATTACGCGTTAAGGAACTTTGTTCCAAAAAATGTACTTTTTAGTACATCTGGCAAAAATGGTTAAAGTTAAATCTTACCACATTCCGCGTTAAGGAACTTAGTTGCAAAAAATTTACTTTTTAGTACATCTGGCAACAATGGTAAAAGTTTTGAAAATTTTAATGATAATAAAAAGACAAAATTTGTTGAAAATTTCATTTTCTACAATTTTTATCTAATAGTTTTTCATACAAATGAATGATTCTAGCTAATCTAAAGAAAAATCTATGTATTACTTCCACGCCCTCTATCGGCAAAACTATGCGGAATTGGCAAAAAAACAGTAAAGAAAATTTTATGTTCTACAATCTGTAATTTTTCATAAAAATGTATAATTTTGGCAAATTATGAAAAAACTGTTTAATATTATTTATTTAACGGTTTATTTTCTTTTTTGTTTGTTTTCTTCTCTTTCTTTTTTTTCAAAACGCTGTAGATTATTTTCCTTTTCCAAGAATACCAATGTTGATATTCAATATTGATTTATTGAAGAAAAGAAATTTTTCATTTCACACAAAGAACACAAATATGACCGTCATTGACGTCTTTCGGTGCGTCGTTTTATATATAAATAAACAAACCGTTTTGAATTTGCCCTCGATATTATTTACACAAAAAGTTTATGCAATCGGAAGAACGATAAATAATAAAAAAAAATAACAAGAATTGAATAATTGTTAATAATAATTAATTTTTTTTGATGATTTAATAATATAAATAAGTAGTTGTCCTTCGGATTTGTAATTTTCGTTATTAATTTTCATGTGTTTAGATAAATATAAATATTTCATTTAAGACTGGTATATACCGGGTGTCTCACTGTATTTTTCCATATTATCTCGATGCTGTTTTCACTAAGGGCTTAAGTAAGATCATAAGTTTTATTAGGCTATACCGGAAATGAAATTTTAACTTCCGCTAAGAAAAATTCAAAATGGCGCCATTTGAAAGTTCATAAACTAATTTTCTTTAAATTGGACATCCTGTATATTTTTGAAAAACCTCATCCTTGATCTACATAACGGTGTGCTTAGTTTCAAAATTTTTTTGAAAATTGCCAAGAAATTAGATCGAAAAAAATGCTTGTATTGGTAAATCGAGTTGAATTATTGTTAAAAAAACAATAACAAATGGTAAAAAATATATTGATATGAAAATTTAAAATTTAAAGATGTCCTAGTTGACTTATTATCTGGCAATTAAAAAAAAATTAATCAAGTGAGATATAAAAAAATAAATATTGAATTTTGTCAATTTGAAAAAAGAAAATTTTGAAATTATCTGTTAAAAAGTTTTGTAAATAATTATTTATTTATAATTGAAAATATTACAAAAAGAAAAATTTGATTAGACAAAAAGAAAAATATTCGTTTTTTTAAATGACACACCCTGTATATTATTGAATTTTTGAAAAGTTGTTTTTCTTCTGAATTCAAAAATATACCATATCATACTCCTGTCTTACACCGTTCTTAAGATATTAAATCAGAAGAAAAACATCTTTTAAAAAATTCAATAATATACAGGGTGTCTCATTTAAAAAAACGAATATTTTCCTTGTGTCCCCTAAACTACGCACGCCACTGTAGTTTTGTTAACGTTATAATAAAATTAGTTTATAACCACACAACTTTTATTTCAAATTTTTTTTTTCTTTATGTACAACATTGCAACAAAACAAAAGAACAAACAACCAAAAAACCGGAATCATTTATAATTGAAATTTTTAAAAATTAATAAATTCTGATGAATTGAAATAAATCGCAAAAAACGAAACAAAATTATAAAAAAGCAAAAATCTAAAAAACAAAAACAAACACAAAAATTGCAAACAATTTCAAAATATCGCAAAAAAAACGGAAAAAAATTGCCAGTGCAAATAATTGCAAAAAATCTAAAAAATACAAAATTTGGAGAAAATTGCAAACAATTTCAAAATATCGCAAAAACGGAAAAAATTACAAAACAATTTCAAAAAAAATGCCAGTGCAAATAATTGCAAAAAATCTAAAAAAAATCACAAAGCAATCTCAGAAAATTGTAAAAAATCGCTAAAAAAGTGGAAACAACTGTATAGACATAAAACAAATTAAAAAATCGAATGAATTGAAATAAAACGAAAAATTCAGAGGAATAAGAAAAAAATCTAAAAACAAAAGAAATAAATTGAAAACCAAGCAAAAATGAGGAAAAAATAGAAGTTTTTGAGCGCAGCGCCATCTACATTTTGACATATTTAAAATCAATTTATATCCAAAACTGAAGCTCTCTCATTACTCTTCAAACTGGCTTTTACAGAATTAAACTATCTATTCAATTTTTATTGGTACACCCTGTATATCATTTTTTATTTGTTCGAGTTTCTTATCATTTTTCTGATTTTTTGATTTTTTCTGTTTTTCAGATTTTTTCTTTTTCCTTATTCTATTTTTTTTGTGATTTTTTCTAATTTTTCATCGTTCTGTTTTTCTTTTTTTATTTTTTTCTTCTCATTCTTCTGATTATTGCAATTATTTGCGACTTTTTTATTTCTCTGCGAATATTTGCAATTTATATCAATTTTTTTGAATTTTTTAATTTTTTTATGGTTACAGTTGTTTCCGGTTTTTTGGTTTTTGCGATGGTTTTCGATTTTTCTCGCTTTTTTCTAATTTTCCTGATTTTTTCCTGTTTTTTTTTTTACTCATATTTCTGATTTTTTGTTTTTTTCTGTTTGTGGTTTTTTTCTATTTTTTGTACTTATTTCTTTTTCTGTTTTCTTTTTTTGTTTTTAATTTTTTCGTATTTCTTCTCATTCTTCTAATTATTGCAATTATTTGCGGCTTTTTTTAGAATTTCTTTGCGAGTTTTTGCAATTTATATCAATTTTTTTGATTTTTTTCTTTTTTTTATGGTTACAGTTGTTTCCGGTTTTTTGGTTGTTCTTTGGTTTTGCGATGTTTTTCGATATTTCTCGCTTTACCTGATTTTTTCTGTTTTTTTTTACTTTTTCCTCGTTTTTTTTTCCCATTTTTCTGATTTTTTGTTTTTTTTTTCTGTTTTTTGTGGTGTTTTTCGATTTTTTCTACTTATTTCTTTTTCTGTTTTTTTTTCTTTTGTTTTTTAATTTTTTTCTCATTTCTTCTCATTCTTCTGATTATTGCATTATTTGCGACTTTTTTAGAATTTCCTTTGCGAGTTTTTAGAATTTATATCAATTTTTTAATTTTTTTTTTACAGTTGTTTCTGATTTTTTGGTTGTTCTTTGGTCTTTGCGATGTTTTTCAATTTTTCTCGCTTTTTTTCTCATTTTTCTAATTTTTTTCGATTGTTTCTAATTTTTCCACATTTTTTTTTTTCGTTTTCTAATTTTTTTTCATTTTTCTTATTCCATTGATTTTTTTATGATAATTTGCGATTTCTTTGTGATTTTGTTGCGGTCCTCAAAATGTGGAAAAATTCAGTGATGGCTTAAATTTTTTTCATATTTTTTGTTTTCATTTTTCTATGTAAGCAGATGTTCCTTGATCAAAGTAAATTTGTACAGGTGCTTTTCTACATTGATTAATTTTTCATACATCTCATCTGTATTTTTGATAGACTCAATATGTAAATATTTCTTTTTGAAATTTTAAACAATTTAAATTACTACGCCCACTATTGTTTTGATAATTTTTGTTATAACAAAGTATATTTTTATATTTTTGTCTTTTAATTTAATTCTCTGGTAGGTATACTCATACTTTGTCGATTTTTTCCTTAACGGGTACTGACAAGGTAGACATGAAGTCTGGCATCGTTTCTCGGACAATCCAACATCTGATTAATAATTTATTTATTTAATTTATTTGTTGTCCTTCTCTGATTGTGCAAAACATTCTCCGATCATATCTCTTGCTCCCAGATGGCTATGAATTATTTAATTATTTCTGCGTGTATTCCCGGTAGGCGTCGATATTAGTTTATTTTTTTTTTAACAAAAATGTGATAATTACGTTAAAGATTTAAAAATAATCAATTCTAACTAAAATCTACCTTATTTGGTGAGATTTGGTGATTGATATTAATTTTTCTATTTAATGGAGAAAGAAATTCCTTCAAAAAGTTCCAGATTTTATAACGATTTCTAAAATTTCAAGAACTGTGATCAAAAATTTCAGGAAATTTGATAAAAATTCAAAAAATCTCTAAATGTTTTAAAAACATCAATAAAAAAATCTAGATTTCAAAAATTTCAAGAACTTCGATAAAAAAATTTCAGGAATTTTGACAAAAATTTAAATTCAATCAAGAATGTGTAAATATTTCAAAAATTTTAAAATTTTGTAAAAATTTCAAATTTTTGTAAAAATGTCACAAGTTTCAATAAAGAATCTATAATGATTTTAAAAATGTGTGTTAAGTTCCAGATTTTGTAAAGATTTCAAAAATTTCAGGAAATTTGATAAAAATTCAAAAAATTTTAATCAAAAACCTCTAAATGTTTTAAAAATTTCGATAAAAAAATCTAGATTTCAAAAACTTGATAAAAAAATTTTAGGAATTTTGACAAAAATTTCAATCAAAAATGTGTACAAATTTTAAAAATGTGTAAAATTTCAAAATTTTGTAAAAATGTCAAAAGTTTCAATCAAAAATCTATAAAGATTTTAAACACGTGTACAAAGTTCCAGCTTTGTAAAGATTTCAAAAATTTCAAGAACTGTGATCAAAAATTTGATGGAAATTCAAAAAATTTTAATCAAAAATCTCCAAGTGTTTTAAAAATTTCAAAAAAAAATCTAAATTTCAAAAATTTCAAGAACTTCGATAAAAAAATTTCAGGAATTTTGACAGAAATTTAAAAAATATCAATCAAAAATGTGTAAAAATTTTAAAAATGTGTAAAAATTTCAAATATTTGTAAAAATGTCACAAGTTTCAATTAAAAATCTATAAAAATTTGAAAAATATCTATAAAGTTCCAGATTTTGTAAATATTTCAAAAATTTCAAGAACTGTGATCAAAAATTTCAGGAAATTTGATAAAAATTCAAAAAATTTCAATCAAAAATCTCTAAATGTCTAAAAATTTCAATAAAAATTCTAGATTTGAAAAATTTCAAGAACTTCGATAAAAAAATTTCAGGAATTTTGAGAAAAATTTTAAAAATTTCAATGAATGTGTAAATTTTTCAAAAGTGTCAATAAAAAATCTATAAAACTGTCATTTTTTGATAGTGACACTTCCGTTTGACAAATGTCATACAAAAACTAATGGGTTCTTCCGACGGGTAACCCAAACTTATATATCAAATTTCAGCTCAATCGGATTAAACTTGTGGCCTCTATCGTGGAAGAATATACACAGACAGACAGACAGACTTCCATTTGGAAATGGTCTTAATCATCTCAGATGATCTTAAAAATTATTTGCGGAATAATTTGATAAAAAAAAGACCAGATCTGAAAACCTAATTATGCGTGAATATTTTTTTTGTTTTTCTCATGTGGATTTTTCTTTTAACCTCTTATATTAAAAAAAAAAGATTATTTCATAACTCCTTTGTGCAATTGTATAAATCTTAAAACAATCTTATTTTGTTGTGTAATGTTTCATAGTTGAACAATATCTTAGAGGATTGAATAAATTTAAAATTTCCGCTATTAGTACACCTGCACGATTTTTCTTCTCATACGTACACGCATTCATCTATAAGCACTTAATATACAAGGTGATTTAAAAGCGGTTTACGTAATTTTATTAAAGATATCGATCATTCTGTTGACATTTAGTTCAATAACAAAATGCTATAAGACACTGAAAATCTAAAATCGCATTTTGTAAATGCCACTGATTCAATTTTTTCAATCGTAAGAATGCATTTTTTTAGACATAAATTGGGAAAATTAGACAAAACAGAAGCATACATTTTTTTCTCACACGAATTTAAAAAAAAAACGTAAGCAACAGTGTATTTCTTTACACATGAATTCTGAAAAAAAAAGGAAGAATGCACTTTACCACGCAAATATTAGACAAAACAGCAAGAAAAAAAACAAAATTAGACAAAACAACAAGAATGCATTTTATCTTTAACGAATTTGAAAAATGCACATGCCACACAAAAAAAATGGGAAAAAAATAGTAAAAATGCATTTTTTCACACATGAATTGTGAACAAAGCAAGAATGCATTTTTCCACACAAAAATTACTCAAAACAGCAAGAATGCATTTTCTCTCACAAGGATTTGAAAAAAAAAAACACAAACAGTGCATTTTTCCACACAAAAAAAATTGGAAAAAACAGTAATTTTTTCACACATTAATTAGAAAAAAGCAAGAACGAATTTTTCACACAAAAATTAATCAAAACAGCAAGAATGCATTTTCTCTTACATGGATTTGAAAAATGCACAAGCAACAGTGCATTTTTCCACACAAAAAATTGGGAAAAAAACAGTAAAATGTGTTTTTTCATACATGAATTGGGAAAAAAAGCAAGAATGCATTTTTCCACACAAAAATTGGACAAAACAGAAAGAATGCATTTTCTTTCATACGAATTTGCAAAAAACACAAGCAACAGTGCATTTTTCCACACAAAAAAAATTGGAAAAAACAGTAAGAATGCATTTTTTCACACAAGAATTAGAAAAAAGGAAGAACGAATTTTTTCACACAAAAATTAATCAAAACAGCAAGAATGCATTTTCTCTTACCTGGATTTGAAAAATGCACATATGCAACAGTGCATTTTTCCCCACAAAAAATTGGGAAAAAACAGTCAAAATGCAATTTTTTGACACATGAATTGATAACAAAGCAAAAATGCATTTTTCCACACAAAAATTAGACAAAATAGCAGGAATGCATTTTCTCTCACAAGAATTTGAAAAAAAACAAACAGTGCATTTTCCACACAAAAAAATTGGAAAAAATAGTATAAATGCATTTTTTCACACACGAATTCTGAAAAAAGTAAGAATTCATTTTTCCACACAAAAATTAGACAAAACAGCAAGAATGCATTTTCTTTTAAACGGATTTGAAAAATGCACATGTAACGGGGCATTTTCCACACAAAAAAATTGAAAAAAAAACAGTAAAAATGCATTTTTTCACACATGAATTGTGACCAAAGCAAGAATGCATTTTCTTTCACACGAATTTGAAAAAAATACAAGCAAGAATGCATTTTTTCACACAAAAAAATAAAAAAAAAATACGAATTTTGAAAAAGCAAGAACGTATTTTTCGACACAAAAAAAAACGTCAAAAATGTATTGGGAGAAAAAGCAAGAATGCATTTTTTCAAACAAAAAAATTGGAAAAAAATAGCAAAAATAAATTTTATCAGGAAAAAAGTAGCAAAAATAAATTTTTTCACACGTGAATTTTGAAAAAGCTAGAACGAATTTTTCGACACAAAAAAAACACCAAAAATGTATTGGGAGAAAAAGCAAGAATGGATTTTTTCAGACAAAAAGTTGGAATAAATAGCAAGAATACATTTTTCACACAAATTTGATAAAAATAAAACAGAAGAAAGAATACAATTTTTCACACTCGAATTAAAGAAAAAAGTAAAAATACATTTGTTTGCAGTTGAATTTAAAAAAAAAATAAGCAAATATTACCTTTTTCTTTGGGAAAAAAAACATAACAGAGACAGACGACAGTGTCTTTTTGTCATAGCTACTACGCAATAACTTTTATTCTACATCACATTTTAAATATAGCGCCGATTTCCTATTTCAATTTGAACCAATATTAGTACTGTGTCCTTATTGGTAAATGTTACCAGATGATGCTTAAAATGTATCTTACAACTGTTGTTACATAATATGTAATATTTTTTTAACACGTCTACTAAAACAAAAAGCGTTTAAAAAATCTTGCTAAAACTAAAATAAATCACGAGTTTAAACTCATGTTTTGTAGAAATCTTATTGTCGTCAAAATTATCCATCCACCTCGGCTCAGATGTTACAGATTGTATATAAATTTAGTTGGTTCTTTACGGAGCCCACAAAGCGATTGGCCACTGATACAACTTTATCAGCCCCCCTCTCTCATAAAACTTGTTCAAACTCTCATACAACTTGTTCAGCTCCTTATTCATTTTGTTCAGCGCTCCATACAACTTATTCAGCCACCAATACAACTTGTTCCGCTCCTCATAAAGCTTGTTCAGTTACTGCTTGTTTAGTCCTTTTATTAAAGTTGTTCAACGCTTCATACAACTTGTACAGCACCTCATACAATTTTTTCAGTCTCTTATCGAACTTGTTCAACTCCTCATACAAATTGTTCAGCCAATGATTATTCAGCCCCTTGTCCAACTTGTTCCACGCCTCATAAAACTTGTTCAGCGCCTTATACAAATTGTTCAACCCTTTATACAACTTATTCATCCCCTCATACAACTTATTCGGTCCTTTATACAACTTGTACAGCACCTAATGCAATTTTTTCAGTCTTTTATCCAACTTGTTCAACACCTCATACAACTTGTCCAGCCATTGATTATTCAGCGACTTGTCCAACTTGTTCAGCGTCTTTTACAAATTTTTCAACCCTTCATACAATTTATTCATCCCCTCATACAACTTGTTCAGCCCTTTATTCATCATATTCAGCCCCTCATTCAAAAAATAATTACGTCACGTCTCTTAACCTTCAATTTCGTCATTTTTGTTTAAATACTGTTTTTCAATGAACTTTATTTAAATTATTAGTTCTCGTAACTCGCAACATTTTGTTTTCGAATTAAAACAATGACTTTTGTTTTTTTTTATTATAAATTCTAATCGTTTTTTGCATCGCCTGTTGTGATGTCTCTACGCAAAAATATCTCCTCTAGTTGGATTAATTTGTAATTTTTATGCAACGCACAGTTTAGACACAGTGTGCGGTCCAATATTTGTTCTCGCCTAAGAATCTTTATATTTATTGTTTGTTACTCTCTTAGCATTCGTAATTATTGTTTTTTTTTAAGATATATTTAGATTCGATGTCAACAATACTAATTATTTATAGAATGTCTAAGAACAATTTTAAACTGGCACTATTTTTTCTTACAAGATAAATCCTGTCAAAAATAATTTTATGAGTGGACATGAGAGGTCCGTTTTAAGAAGTGAATTTTTTCGTTTTCTGGAAAAATATAAAATTAAATTAAATTTTTCCTACATCAATATAAAATGGCGCCCAACGTAGGACCGCTTAATATATTTATTGATTAAAGTTGCACTTTTCCGTAAAAATTATCGATTATGTCAAGCGCAACATTGTAAAGGACCTCCCAAAATTTTCCATACGTGGTATGAATAAAAATGGTAAAATGATTCTAAATGGCGATTTTATTCGAAATAAATGAATATATTTATGGGTCATTACATTAATATTTGAATATATAAGTTTTTAGGTGAGGCTTTATTTAGGTTTTAATTGTTCTTAGTATAAATAAATTGTTTTTATACCAGATGAAATTTTTTTAATCTTGAAGATGGGTTTTTTAAACCGAAACTAGTCTCCTATTTTATTTTTTATTCTTATTTAGACGATAATAAAATGTTCTTATTTAATCAATACTAAAACCAATGCAAGAGAGCAAAACGACACTTTTCTACGAGCGCCGTGATTTTCAGTACGAGGTGTTAAACGAGTGCCATAAATCAAAATGAGTGGGAAAAGTGCTTTGTATACAATATATTTTTCTACGACTACTATTTTTAGAAATTTGAAAAATTATTTAATTTTCTTCCAATTCGTAAATTATTTAAATTTTAAAAATTTCGAAAAAAATAAATACCAATCCGTCGTGTTTTTTTCCAAATTTGTTTTCCCAGAATTTAAAGGATCTTTACATTTTGAGGTCACCTGAATCCATTTATACCATTTTTAGTATGATGTCTGTTTGTGTGTGTGAACACGATAGCGTCTAAACGGCTGAACCGATTTAGATGAAATTTTATATACATATTTAGGGTAGCAAGGAGACGACCTGTATAGATTTTGGAGTTAATCGGACAACCGGAAGTGACAGTTGCTATAAGTGATGACGTCATTACTAAACAAGATGGCAATAAAGTTTTACACATATATTTTTTATACGTTATAGTTTAATTTTTAAAAACTTTTGCCATTGTTGCCAGATTTATTAAAAAGTAATTTTTTTTCATTTTTTTCTTAAATAACCAAAATA
Source organism: Neocrepidodera transversa (assembly GCA_963243735.1). NCBI lineage: Eukaryota > Metazoa > Arthropoda > Insecta > Coleoptera > Chrysomelidae > Neocrepidodera > Neocrepidodera transversa. Next base: position 1,448,824 of record OY725341.1, on the reverse strand, counting down.
ATGCATTTTTATGAAAAATTACAGGATATGAAAGTTGTAGAACATAAAATTTTCTACACATTTTGTTATTACCGTTTTTTTGAATTCCTCATAGTTTCGCCGCTAGAGGGCGTGAAAAAAATGTATATAGACATTTGCGACTTTTTTTTGGATTTTGAGACAAAAATATGGATTTTTATAAAAAATTACAAAAAATCAAAATTGTAGATCATAAAATTTTCTACAAATTTTATCTTTACTTTTTTTTCGAGTTCCGCATAGTTTCGCCCCTAGTTTTTATTATAATTTTTAAGCAATTTTTATCTTCATTAAATTATTATTTTTTAGTTAAATTTTAATATTAAATTTTTAAAAAAAATGTCTTTAAATTTATAATAATTAATTTTATAATTATAATTTTTTTCAAAATTTAAAATTATATTACGATTTTAAACTAAATTGAATAACTTCTAAAATATTAAAGTTATTGAACTGGTATTTTCACCACTCTAAAAATAATATAAAACTCTAAATTTAAAATGTATTTTAGTTTCTTAGAATTTACAATTGTAATTATTATAGCAAAAAAATAAAGAATTTTTTTAAAATTTTTTGTAATTTCGTATAAAATAAATAAAAAAAGTACAATGTGCGTAAATTATTTCATAATTTTAACATAGTATTTGTAAAAGTTATAGCGATTTTTTTTTTCGTTTTTCCTTATTTTCTCGTTTTTTCTCATTTTTTTGTTTTTTTTTCTATTCCTTTCTTTTCTGATTTTTCTCATTTTTTTCTTATTCCTCTGATTTTTTTCGATTTATTTCAATTCTTTCAAATTTTGTAATGTTTTTACGATTTTTTTGGTTGTTTTTTGTTTTTGTTTTCCAAATTTTTGTCGTTTTTTCAATTTTTTGTGATTTTTTCAAGTTTTTTTTTCCTTTTTTGCAATTTTTTCCGTATTTTTTGTTGTTTTTTTATTAAATTTTTTGATTTTTCCGTTATTTACGTATTTTAGAAGTTTATTTTTCTTTTTTTCCCAATATTTTCTGAAATTTCCAATTTTTCGAGTATTATAATTTGTTCTCGGTTTTTTTTTCTCATTTTTCTGTTTTTTGTTTTTTTCTAGTTTTTTTCCCGTTTTTTTTCTTGTTGTTTTTTTCTATTTCTTTCTTTTGTTTTCAGATTTTTTTCATTCATTTTTTTCTTATTCCTCTGATTTTTTTCGATTTATTTCAATTCTTTCGGATTTTTTAATGTTTTGTACGATTTTTTTGGTTTTTTGTTCTTTTTCCAAATTTTTGTTGTTTTTTCAATTTTTTGCGATTTTTTCAAGTTTTTTTGTCGTTTTTTTGCAACTATTGGCGTTTTTTGCAATTTTCTCCGAATTTTTTGTTGTTTTTTTATTAAATTTTTTGATTTTTCCGTTTTTTCCGTATTTTAGAAGTTTATTTTTCTTTTTTTCCCAATATTTTCTGAAATTTCCAATTTTTCGATTATTATAATTTGTTCTCGGTTTTTTTTCTCATTTTTCTGTTTTTTGTTTTTTTCTCGTTTTTTTCCCGTTTTTTTTGTTGTTTTTTTCAATTTCTTTTGTTTTCAGATTTTTTTTTCATTTTTTTCTTATTACTCTGATTTTTTTCGATTTATTTAAATTCTTACGGATTTTTTAATGTTTTGTACGATTTTTTTGGTTTTTTGTTTTTTTTCAAAATTTTTGCCGTTTTTTTAATTTTTCGTGTTTTTTTCGTTTTTTGTGTTTTTAGCGTTCTTTTGCCATTTTTCCTTATTTTATTGTTGGTTTTTTAAAAAAATTTGATTTTTCTGTTTTTTCCGTACTTTACAATTATTTTTCATTTTTTTGTCAATATTCTCTGATTTTTCCAATATTTCGTGTTTTTTTTTTCATCTAATTTTCTGTTTATTTTTTGTTTTTAGTTTTTTTCTCTGATTTGTTTTGGTAAAAAATTGTAAAACCTGTATTAATGTATTTTAATGCAAGAAAACTAAAATAATCGATTAAACAATTACTTTACTAGGAGTGTTCGGAAAGTTGGGTGGGATTACCCCCTCATTTTTTTAAATATTTAATTATTTTGCACGTTAAAGTGATACTATGTTTTTTTTGTTTATTACCGTTTAATTAAAAAATTTTTTCTCTGATTTATAAAAAAATTATAATCTATTATCTTCTTTTTAATAAAATATTTTCAACACTAAATTATGAGGTGTCCGAATTTAAATTAAATTAAAATATATTGTTCGAAATGTATTTTTAGTGGTTTTTTACGGTTTTAGGGTTTTTCATATTGACGTAGACAATGAACATTTATCTGTATATTGTACGTGACTTATCTCACAGATGTTTTCTCTAGCGATTAATTAATTATTTATTGCAAAACAGACTAAAAATATTTCTTGTTTTAAATAATTTATATGCATTTTATTTATGACATTTATTTTGATTAAAATATTGTACTAAAGGAAAACTTTGACGTTTGACTTTTTTTGTGTCCCAGCGAGAATAGAACAAAAATATTAAAAATACAAAAAGTAGGCAAAAGTGGGGCAAAAATAGGTAAATTAGAAAAAATAGGGAAACATATAAGAAAATAGTGAAAATAAGGAAAAAATAGGGCAAAATACGCAAAAATAGGGATAAATGGGGAAAAATAAGGAAAAAATAATGGAAAACAGGAAAAAAATAGCAAGAAATAGGAAAAAATTATAAAAATATAATAGAGAAAAATAGCGAACTATAAAGAAACATGTGAAAATAGTAGAAAATAGGAAAAAATAGAGTAAAATAAGGGATAACAATACAATCAGAGCAAAATAGGGAAGCATATGGGAAAATAGTGGAAAATATGGAAATTAGGAAGAACAGGAAAAAATTTTGGAAAATATGGAAACACTGTGAAATTATGAAATAACAGGGAAAAATAGGAAAAAATCACAAGAAATTAAAAAAAAAACTAAAAAAATCGAAAAAAACGACAAAAATCGAAAAAGAATATAAAAAAAATGGAAAAAAACCGAAAAAAATCAACTAAAGTCGAAAGAGATCGAAAAAATCAATAGAAATAAAAAAAATCGGACGAAATCGACAAAAATCGAAAAAATCAGAAAAAAAGAAAAAGTTAGAACAAAACTGAAGGAATTTGAAAAAAATCAAAAAACAATAGAAAAAATTCAAAAGCAATAGAAAAACAGAAAAGTGAGAAAAAAAATACGAAAAAACCGAAAAAAATATCGGAGGGTACGAAAAAATTAGAAAAGAAAAGAAAGAAATAGAAAAAAAAATAGAACAGCGAGAAAAAGAATTAAAAAAAATTGGGAAATATTAAAAAAATCAGAATAATACAAAAAAAAATCAGTGAAAATCGAGAAAAAATTAGAAGAATCAAAAAAATCTGACAAAATCGGAAGTAATCGAAAATGAAACAAAAATCATTAGAAAATAATGGGAACATATGAACAATAAAATTGTACAAAATGGAAAAAATAAAAAAAAATCAAATAAAATAAAATCGCATAAAACCGGAAAATGTTGGAAAAAATTGTAAAGAACAACCAAAAATCGGAGCAATTGTAAACAAAAGAAAGAAATCAAAAAAATCGAAATAATTGAAATAATTGAAATAAATCTTAACAAAATCCCAAAAAAGTAGCAAAAAAAATAATGAAAAAATGAGAAAAACAATTGGAAATCAAAATAGAAATAAAAAATAAAGATATAGAAAAAAAAACAATGACAAAAAAGAGAAAAAAATTAGAAAACATCGAAAAAATCAGAAAAAAAACAAGAAAAATCAGGCAAAGTCTCTTTCTATAAATTAATTATAAAATTATAAAAAATTAGAAAACGAAAAAAAAAAGAAATAAAAAAACAGAACAATGAGAAAAGATTAGAAAAAAACTAAAAAAAACCAGAAAAAAAACATATCATCAGAATAATGAGAAAACGGGAAAAAAGTGAAAGAAAAATAATAAAAAAAAAAAGAAAAATAATACGGAAAAAACGAAATTAATCCAAAAAATTGTAAAAAAGCGAAAAAAAGACAAGAAAAAAAAATCGCCAAAATCAAACAATGTGTCAATAATTTCTGCAACATCCATTTGAATTGGAAAAAAATTTTCCCATGCAAACTACTTTAATTCGTATAATGGGTACCAGAAGGACCGTACCGATCCTGCTCAAATTCAATAATTCTTCCTTGACAACAAAACTCGATCGGAGCTTTCGTTCAAAAGTTACAGTGTTTACATCGAGACGTCCGGACAGGATTTTTTTTGCATCTTCGAACTCATGGAGCTCGGAAAAGTGAAAAAAGTGGGGGTAAGAAATTTTTTTCGCCATCACTAAACTAATACTGAGTAATTGAAAGAAATAGGAAAAAATAGGGGAAATACAAAAAATATAGAAAAATACCGAAATTTATATAAAAATGTGGGAAAACAGGGAGAAATAGGGAAATTAGAGAAAACAGAGAAAAGATATGGAAAATAGTAAATATGGAAAAATGGGAAAAATTGTAAAAAATAGGTTAAAATTAGAAAAAAATAGATAAAATAGGGAAATTAGAGATAAATAGAGAAAAATCAGGAAAGCTAGGGAAACATTTTGGAAAATAGTGAAAAATATTGAAACATATGGGAAACTTTTGAAAAATAAAAAAAACTGGGGAAAAATAGGGACAAACATGGAAATATAGAGAAATTAGATAAAACAGAGAAAAGATACGAAAAAATATGGAAAAATGAAAAAAATTGTGAAAAATAGGAAAAAGTCAAAAAATGATAGATAAAATGGGAAAATTAGAGAAAAATCTGGAAAATTAGAGAAACAAATGGGAAAATACAGAAAAGTAGAGGAAATTAAGGAAAACTGGTAAACACAGAAAAAAATCGTTAATAATGAAGAACAGGAAATTAGAAAGAAATAGAAAAAATAGGGAAATTAGAAAGAAATAGAAAAAATAAGGAAATTAGAGAAAAATGGAAAAAATAGGGAAAATATATAAAAATACTGATAAACGGGTAAAAATAAAGAAAAGCAGGGAAAATATGAAATAATAGGGATAAATAGGAAAAAAATAAGAAATAATGGTGAAAATTATTGAAAAATAAAGAAGAATAGAAAAAAATGGAAAAAAATAAGCAAAAATAGGAAAAAACAAGTAAAGCTCAGTCGTCCAGGTACTAAAATTATTATTTTATATTAAATAAAGGAAATGAGTGATATTTAAAAATAATTAATACATACTAGTATGTAAGCGATCTCATAAATATTGGGTTTTTACAATTTCCAAAGCGTAGTAAAAATCGTTTGTGGTTTTTACTAATACTATAATAGTAAAACATGAATATTAACAAACTTTACATAAAAGGATTCACAATTAAACAAACTTTCATCGTCCCATTTCACCGAATTAATTTAAAAAAAAACCATTAGTCATAATGACGTAGAGATGAACATGAGCGAGCCTCCAGAGACAATTAAAAATAATATGAATAATGTCTATGTTTACATAAGAGTATTATTTATTACTGTACATTTTTCCAAATTAACTAAATAATTATTTTTGTATCAGACTGTATTTTTTACAAGTTTTTAAAAATTATTTTTATTTAGGTATGGCTTATTATTAGTTAAATCTCCATTGAAGCAGAATAAGGGGTTAAAATGTATTTAATGGTAAATAAATATTTTTTTTGTATTTTTTATTAAAATTATTTCTATTTAGTTATTATTAGTTAAATCTTAACTAAGTTTTAAATTTTCTTCGAATTTCCATAGAAGTAGAATAAGGGGAATTTTTTTATTGTATATTTAAATTTAATTCACATTGAGTTATAAAATTGTATATTTTTAGATAAGGGGTCAAATTTTTTTATTAAATATTTTACTTTATTTTTATTCCAATGAATTTAAGATACGCCAATGGTAAATACATATTTTTTTATCAGATTGAATTTTTTATAAAAATTATTTCCATTTAGTTATTATTAGTTAAATCTTACCTAAATTTTAAATTTTCTTCGAATTTCCATAGAAGTAGAATAAGGGAATTTTTTTTTATTATATATTTAAATTTAATTCACATTGAGTTATAAAATTGTATATTTTTAGATAAGGGGTCAAATTTTTTTATTAAATATTTTACTTTATTCTTATTCCAATGTATTTAAGATACGCCAATGGTAAATAAATATTTTTGTATCAGATTGTATTTTTTATTAAATTATTTCTATTTAATTATTATTAGTTAAATCTTAACTAAATTTTAAATTTTCTTCGAATTTCCATAGAAGTAGAATAAGGGGATTTTTTTTATTATATATTTAAATTTAATTCAGATTGAGTTATAAAATTGTAGATTTTTAGATAAGGGGTCAAATTTTTTTATTAAATATTTTACTTTATTCTTATTCCAATGTATTTAAGATACGCCAATGGTAAATAAATATTTTTGTATCAGATTGTATTTTTTATTAAATTATTTCTATTTAATTATTATTAGTTAAATCTTACCTAAATTTTAAATTTTCTTCGAATTTCCATAGAAGTAGAATAAGGGGAATTTTTTTATTGTATATTTAAATTTAATTCACATTGAGTTATAAAATTGTAGATTTTTAGATAAGGGGTCAAATTTTTTTATTAAATGTTTTACTTTATTCTTATTCTAATGTATTTAAGATACGCCAATGGTAAATAAATATTTTTTTATCAGATTGTATTTTTTATATAAATTATTTCTATTTAATTATTATTAGTTAAATCTTAATTAAATTTTAAATTTTCTTCGAATTTCCATAGAAGTAGAGTAAGGGGAATTTTTTTATTATTTATTTGAATTTAATTCACATTGAGTTATAAAATTGTAGATTTTTAGATAAGGGGTCAAATTTTTTTTATTGAATATTTTACTTTATTCTTATTCCAATGTATTTAAGATACGCCAATGGTAAATAAATATTTTTTTGCATTTTTTATAAAAATTATTTCTATTTAGTTATTATTAGTTAAATCTTAACTAATTTTTAAATTTTCTTCGAATTTCCATAGAAGTAGAATAAGGGGAATTTTTTTATTGTATATTTAAATTTAATTCACATTGAGTTATAAAATTGTAGATTTTTAGATAAGGGGTCAAATTTTTTTATTAAATATTTTACTTTAATCTTATTCCAATGTATTTAAGATACGCCAATGGTAAATAAATATTTTTTTATCAGACTGTATTTTTTATAAAAATTATTTCTATTTAATTATTATTAGTTAAATCTTAACTTAATTTTAAATTTTCTTCGAATTTCCATAGAAGTAGAATAAGGGGAATTTTTTTATTGTATATTTGAATTTAATTCACATTGAGTTATAAAATTGTAGATTTTTAGATAAGGGGTCAAATTTTTTTATTAAATATTTTACTTTATTCTTATTCTAATGTATTTAAGATACGCCAATGGTAAATAAATATTTTTGTATCAGATTGTATTTTTTATAAAAATTATTTCTATTTAATTATTATTAGTTAAATCTTAACTAAATTTTAAATTTTCTTCGAATTTCCATAGAAGTAGAATAAGGGGATTTTTTTTATTATATATTTAAATTTAATTCAGATTGAGTTATAAAATTGTAGATTTTTAGATAAGGGGTCAAATTTTTTTATTAAATATTTTACTTTATTCTTATTCCAATGTATTTAAGATACGCCAATGGTAAATAAATATTTTTGTATCAGATTGTATTTTTTATTAAATTATTTCTATTTAATTATTATTAGTTAAATCTTACCTAAATTTTAAATTTTCTTCGAATTTCCATAGAAGTAGAATAAGGGGAATTTTTTTATTGTATATTTAAATTTAATTCACATTGAGTTATAAAATTGTAGATTTTTAGATAAGGGGTCAAATTTTTTTATTAAATATTTTACTTTAATCTTATTCCAATGTATTTAAGATACGCCAATGGTAAATAAATATTTTTTTATCAGACTGTATTTTTTATAAAAATTATTTCTATTTAATTATTATTAGTTAAATCTTAACTTAATTTTAAATTTTCTTCGAATTTCCATAGAAGTAGAATAAGGGGAATTTTTTTATTGTATATTTGAATTTAATTCACATTGAGTTATAAAATTGTAGATTTTTAGATAAGGGGTCAAATTTTTTTATTAAATATTTTACTTTATTCTTATTCTAATGTATTTAAGATACGCCAATGGTAAATAAATATTTTTGTATCAGATTGTATTTTTTATAAAAATTATTTCTATTTAATTATTATTAGTTAAATCTTAACTAAATTTTAAATTTTCTTCGAATTTCCATAGAAGTAGAATAAGGGGATTTTTTTTATTATATATTTAAATTTAATTCAGATTGAGTTATAAAATTGTAGATTTTTAGATAAGGGGTCAAATTTTTTTATTAAATATTTTACTTTATTCTTATTCCAATGTATTTAAGATACGCCAATGGTAAATAAATATTTTTGTATCAGATTGTATTTTTTATTAAATTATTTCTATTTAATTATTATTAGTTAAATCTTACCTAAATTTTAAATTTTCTTCGAATTTCCATAGAAGTAGAATAAGGGGAATTTTTTTATTGTATATTTAAATTTAATTCACATTGAGTTATAAAATTGTAGATTTTTAGATAAGGGGTCAAATTTTTTTATTAAATGTTTTACTTTATTCTTATTCTAATGTATTTAAGATACGCCAATGGTAAATAAATATTTTTTTATCAGATTGTATTTTTTATATAAATTATTTCTATTTAATTATTATTAGTTAAATCTTAATTAAATTTTAAATTTTCTTCGAATTTCCATAGAAGTAGAGTAAGGGGAATTTTTTTATTATTTATTTGAATTTAATTCACATTGAGTTATAAAATTGTAGATTTTTAGATAAGGGGTCAAATTTTTTTTATTGAATATTTTACTTTATTCTTATTCCAATGTATTTAAGATACGCCAATGGTAAATAAATATTTTTTTGCATTTTTTATAAAAATTATTTCTATTTAGTTATTATTAGTTAAATCTTAACTAATTTTTAAATTTTCTTCGAATTTCCATAGAAGTAGAATAAGGGGAATTTTTTTATTGTATATTTAAATTTAATTCACATTGAGTTATAAAATTGTAGATTTTTAGATAAGGGGTCAAATTTTTTTATTAAATATTTTACTTTAATCTTATTCCAATGTATTTAAGATACGCCAATGGTAAATAAATATTTTTTTATCAGACTGTATTTTTTATAAAAATTATTTCTATTTAATTATTATTAGTTAAATCTTAACTAATTTTTAAATTTTCTTCGAATTTCCATAGAAGTAGAATAAGGGGAATTTTTTTATTGTATATTTAAATTTAATTCACATTGAGTTATAAAATTGTAGATTTTTAGATAAGGGGTCAAATTTTTTTATTAAATATTTTACTTTAATCTTATTCCAATGTATTTAAGATACGCCAATGGTAAATAAATATTTTTTTATCAGACTGTATTTTTTATAAAAATTATTTCTATTTAATTATTATTAGTTAAATCTTAACTTAATTTTAAATTTTCTTCGAATTTCCATAGAAGTAGAATAAGGGGAATTTTTTTATTGTATATTTGAATTTAATTCACATTGAGTTATAAAATTGTAGATTTTTAGATAAGGGGTCAAATTTTTTTATTAAATATTTTACTTTATTCTTATTCTAATGTATTTAAGATACGCCAATGGTAAATAAATATTTTTGTATCAGATTGTATTTTTTATAAAAATTATTTCTATTTAATTATTATTAGTTAAATCTTAACTAAATTTTAAATTTTCTTCGAATTTCCATAGAAGTAGAATAAGGGGATTTTTTTTATTATATATTTAAATTTAATTCAGATTGAGTTATAAAATTGTAGATTTTTAGATAAGGGGTCAAATTTTTTTATTAAATATTTTACTTTATTCTTATTCCAATGTATTTAAGATACGCCAATGGTAAATAAATATTTTTGTATCAGATTGTATTTTTTATTAAATTATTTCTATTTAATTATTATTAGTTAAATCTTACCTAAATTTTAAATTTTCTTCGAATTTCCATAGAAGTAGAATAAGGGGAATTTTTTTATTGTATATTTAAATTTAATTCACATTGAGTTATAAAATTGTAGATTTTTAGATAAGGGGTCAAATTTTTTTATTAAATGTTTTACTTTATTCTTATTCTAATGTATTTAAGATACGCCAATGGTAAATAAATATTTTTTTATCAGATTGTATTTTTTATATAAATTATTTCTATTTAATTATTATTAGTTAAATCTTAATTAAATTTTAAATTTTCTTCGAATTTCCATAGAAGTAGAGTAAGGGGAATTTTTTTATTATTTATTTGAATTTAATTCACATTGAGTTATAAAATTGTAGATTTTTAGATAAGGGGTCAAATTTTTTTTATTGAATATTTTACTTTATTCTTATTCCAATGTATTTAAGATACGCCAATGGTAAATAAATATTTTTTTGCATTTTTTATAAAAATTATTTCTATTTAGTTATTATTAGTTAAATCTTAACTAATTTTTAAATTTTCTTCGAATTTCCATAGAAGTAGAATAAGGGGAATTTTTTTATTGTATATTTAAATTTAATTCACATTGAGTTATAAAATTGTAGATTTTTAGATAAGGGGTCAAATTTTTTTATTAAATATTTTACTTTAATCTTATTCCAATGTATTTAAGATACGCCAATGGTAAATAAATATTTTTTTATCAGACTGTATTTTTTATAAAAATTATTTCTATTTAATTATTATTAGTTAAATCTTAACTTAATTTTAAATTTTCTTCGAATTTCCATAGAAGTAGAATAAGGGGAATTTTTTTATTGTATATTTGAATTTAATTCACATTGAGTTATAAAATTGTAGATTTTTAGATAAGGGGTCAAATTTTTTTATTAAATATTTTACTTTATTCTTATTCTAATGTATTTAAGATACGCCAATGGTAAATAAATATTTTTGTATCAGATTGTATTTTTTATAAAAATTATTTCTATTTAATTATTATTAGTTAAATCTTAACTAAATTTTAAATTTTCTTCGAATTTCCATAGAAGTAGAATAAGGGGATTTTTTTTATTATATATTTAAATTTAATTCAGATTGAGTTATAAAATTGTAGATTTTTAGATAAGGGGTCAAATTTTTTTATTAAATATTTTACTTTATTCTTATTCCAATGTATTTAAGATACGCCAATGGTAAATAAATATTTTTGTATCAGATTGTATTTTTTATTAAATTATTTCTATTTAATTATTATTAGTTAAATCTTACCTAAATTTTAAATTTTCTTCGAATTTCCATAGAAGTAGAATAAGGGGAATTTTTTTATTGTATATTTAAATTTAATTCACATTGAGTTATAAAATTGTAGATTTTTAGATAAGGGGTCAAATTTTTTTATTAAATATTTTACTTTAATCTTATTCCAATGTATTTAAGATACGCCAATGGTAAATAAATATTTTTTTATCAGACTGTATTTTTTATAAAAATTATTTCTATTTAATTATTATTAGTTAAATCTTAACTTAATTTTAAATTTTCTTCGAATTTCCATAGAAGTAGAATAAGGGGAATTTTTTTATTGTATATTTGAATTTAATTCACATTGAGTTATAAAATTGTAGATTTTTAGATAAGGGGTCAAATTTTTTTATTAAATATTTTACTTTATTCTTATTCTAATGTATTTAAGATACGCCAATGGTAAATAAATATTTTTGTATCAGATTGTATTTTTTATAAAAATTATTTCTATTTAATTATTATTAGTTAAATCTTAACTAAATTTTAAATTTTCTTCGAATTTCCATAGAAGTAGAATAAGGGGATTTTTTTTATTATATATTTAAATTTAATTCAGATTGAGTTATAAAATTGTAGATTTTTAGATAAGGGGTCAAATTTTTTTATTAAATATTTTACTTTATTCTTATTCCAATGTATTTAAGATACGCCAATGGTAAATAAATATTTTTGTATCAGATTGTATTTTTTATTAAATTATTTCTATTTAATTATTATTAGTTAAATCTTACCTAAATTTTAAATTTTCTTCGAATTTCCATAGAAGTAGAATAAGGGGAATTTTTTTATTGTATATTTAAATTTAATTCACATTGAGTTATAAAATTGTAGATTTTTAGATAAGGGGTCAAATTTTTTTATTAAATGTTTTACTTTATTCTTATTCTAATGTATTTAAGATACGCCAATGGTAAATAAATATTTTTTTATCAGATTGTATTTTTTATATAAATTATTTCTATTTAATTATTATTAGTTAAATCTTAATTAAATTTTAAATTTTCTTCGAATTTCCATAGAAGTAGAGTAAGGGGAATTTTTTTATTATTTATTTGAATTTAATTCACATTGAGTTATAAAATTGTAGATTTTTAGATAAGGGGTCAAATTTTTTTTATTGAATATTTTACTTTATTCTTATTCCAATGTATTTAAGATACGCCAATGGTAAATAAATATTTTTTTGCATTTTTTATAAAAATTATTTCTATTTAGTTATTATTAGTTAAATCTTAACTAATTTTTAAATTTTCTTCGAATTTCCATAGAAGTAGAATAAGGGGAATTTTTTTATTGTATATTTAAATTTAATTCACATTGAGTTATAAAATTGTAGATTTTTAGATAAGGGGTCAAATTTTTTTATTAAATATTTTACTTTAATCTTATTCCAATGTATTTAAGATACGCCAATGGTAAATAAATATTTTTTTATCAGACTGTATTTTTTATAAAAATTATTTCTATTTAATTATTATTAGTTAAATCTTAACTAATTTTTAAATTTTCTTCGAATTTCCATAGAAGTAGAATAAGGGGAATTTTTTTATTGTATATTTAAATTTAATTCACATTGAGTTATAAAATTGTAGATTTTTAGATAAGGGGTCAAATTTTTTTATTAAATATTTTACTTTAATCTTATTCCAATGTATTTAAGATACGCCAATGGTAAATAAATATTTTTTTATCAGACTGTATTTTTTATAAAAATTATTTCTATTTAATTATTATTAGTTAAATCTTAACTTAATTTTAAATTTTCTTCGAATTTCCATAGAAGTAGAATAAGGGGAATTTTTTTATTGTATATTTGAATTTAATTCACATTGAGTTATAAAATTGTAGATTTTTAGATAAGGGGTCAAATTTTTTTATTAAATATTTTACTTTATTCTTATTCTAATGTATTTAAGATACGCCAATGGTAAATAAATATTTTTGTATCAGATTGTATTTTTTATAAAAATTATTTCTATTTAATTATTATTAGTTAAATCTTAACTAAATTTTAAATTTTCTTCGAATTTCCATAGAAGTAGAATAAGGGGATTTTTTTTATTATATATTTAAATTTAATTCAGATTGAGTTATAAAATTGTAGATTTTTAGATAAGGGGTCAAATTTTTTTATTAAATATTTTACTTTATTCTTATTCCAATGTATTTAAGATACGCCAATGGTAAATAAATATTTTTGTATCAGATTGTATTTTTTATTAAATTATTTCTATTTAATTATTATTAGTTAAATCTTACCTAAATTTTAAATTTTCTTCGAATTTCCATAGAAGTAGAATAAGGGGAATTTTTTTATTGTATATTTAAATTTAATTCACATTGAGTTATAAAATTGTAGATTTTTAGATAAGGGGTCAAATTTTTTTATTAAATGTTTTACTTTATTCTTATTCTAATGTATTTAAGATACGCCAATGGTAAATAAATATTTTTTTATCAGATTGTATTTTTTATATAAATTATTTCTATTTAATTATTATTAGTTAAATCTTAATTAAATTTTAAATTTTCTTCGAATTTCCATAGAAGTAGAGTAAGGGGAATTTTTTTATTATTTATTTGAATTTAATTCACATTGAGTTATAAAATTGTAGATTTTTAGATAAGGGGTCAAATTTTTTTTATTGAATATTTTACTTTATTCTTATTCCAATGTATTTAAGATACGCCAATGGTAAATAAATATTTTTTTGTATTTTTTATATAAATTATTTCTATTTAATTATTATTAGTTAAATCTTAACTAAATTTTAAATTTTCTTCGAATTTCCATAGAAGTAGAATAAGGGGAATTTTTTTTATTATATATTTAAATTTAATTCACATTGAGTTATAAAATTGTAAATTTTTAGATAAGGGGTCAAATTTTTTTATTAAATATTTTACTTTATTCTTATTCCAATGTATTTAAGATACGCCAATGGTAAATAAATATTTTTTTGCATTTTTTATAAAAATTATTTCTATTTAGTTATAGTTTATTATTAGTTAAATCTTAACTAAGTTTTAAATTTTCTTCGAATTTCCATAGAAGTAGAATAAGGGGAATTTTTTATTATATATTTGAATTTAATTCACATTGAGTTATAAAATTGTATATTTTTAGATAAGGGGTCAAATTTTTTTATTAAATATTTTACTTTATTCTTATTCCAATGTATTTAAGATACGCCAATGGTAAATAAATATTTTTGTATCAGATTGTATTTTTTATTAAATTATTTCTATTTAATTATTATTAGTTAAATCTTAACTAAATTTTAAATTTTCTTCGAATTTCCATAGAAGTAGAATAAGGGGAATTTTTTTATTGTATATTTAAATTTAATTCACATTGAGTTATAAAATTGTAGATTTTTAGATAAGGGGTCAAATTTTTGTATTAAATATTTTACTTTATTCTTATTCCAATGTATTTAAGATACGCCAATGGTAAATAAATATTTTTTTATCAGATTGTATTTTTTATAAAAATTATTTCTATTTAATTATTATTAGTTAAATCTTAACTAAATTTTAAATTTTCTTCGAATTTCCATAGAAGTAGAATAAGGGGAATTTTTTTATTATATATTTGAATTTAATTCACATTGAGTTATAAAATTGTAGATTTTTAGATAAGGGGTCAAATTTTTTTATTTAATATTTTACTTTATTCTTATTCCAATGTATTTAAGATACGCCAATGGTAAATAAATATTTTTTTGTATTTTTTATAAAAATTATTTCTATTTAGTTATTATTAGTTAAATCTTAACCAAGTTTTAAATTTTCTTCGAATTTCCATAGAAGTAGAATAAGGGGAATTTTTTTTATTATATATTTGAATTTAATTCACATTGAGTTATAAAATTGTAGATTTTTAGATAAGGGGTCAAATTTTTGTATTAAATATTTTACTTTATTCTTATTCCAATGTATTTAAGATACGCCAATGGTAAATAAATATTTTTTTATCAGATTGTATTTTTTATAAAAATTATTTCTATTTAATTATTATTAGTTAAATCTTAACTAAATTTTAAATTTTCTTCGAATTTCCATAGAAGTAGAATAAGGGGAATTTTTTTATTATATATTTGAATTTAATTCACATTGAGTTATAAAATTGTAGATTTTTAGATAAGGGGTCAAATTTTTTTATTTAATATTTTACTTTATTCTTATTCCAATGTATTTAAGATACGCCAATGGTAAATAAATATTTTTTTGTATTTTTTATAAAAATTATTTCTATTTAGTTATTATTAGTTAAATCTTAACCAAGTTTTAAATTTTCTTCGAATTTCCATAGAAGTAGAATAAGGGGAATTTTTTTTATTATATATTTGAATTTAATTCACATTGAGTTATAAAATTGTAGATTTTTAGATAAGGGGTCAAATTTTTGTATTAAATATTTTACTTTATTCTTATTCCAATGTATTTAAGATACGCCAATGGTAAATAAATATTTTTTTATCAGATTGTATTTTTTATAAAAATTATTTCTATTTAGTTATTATTAGTTAAATCTTAACTAAAAATTCTCTTCGAAATTCCATAGAAGTAGAATAAGGGGAATTTTTTTTATTATATATTTAAATTTAATTCACATTGAGTTATAAAATTGTATATTTTTAGATAAGGGATCAAATTTTTTTATTAAACATTTTATTTATTCTAATAAATTTAAGATACACCAATGGTAAATCTCTTAATGATTGAGAGATATTGATAATATCTATGATTTATTCAGTTATAGAATCGCACTACAAATTAAAATTAATAAGCATACTTATTGTAAATTATTCAAAAACCTCTCGAAACAATGGACAATCTACGTGAGAACCTTTAAACGGTTTTTCATTTTTTTTATTCTTTTTTTTTGTTGCCAAGGTTGCAATAAAGACGCACGTAAGTTAAACTAGGTGTAAAACAAAAAAAAAATTCAAGTAGCAAACAATGGCGAAACGATAATAAGTAGGTAGGTCATTTTTGAAAAATGATTCATAGGACAGTTATTGCGTGCAACGAATCAATATTATTAAATAAGAAAATTGTTTCTTTTTCATTAATTTTTCTTGTTAGAAAAATAAAGACAGTTAAATTTTCTAGCTGTATATAATAAAATGATCTGTCCTGTTACTTTTTCAGTATCAATTATTTACTCTCTCCTAAGGTAAGTTCAAACACAAAAAAAATCTTTAAATAACCAAGAAAATTAAAAATTTTATGACTACTTTGATAATATTGGACAAAAATTAAACATATTCATTTACTTATACTATAAAAATTTTGACCATAAAAAATATCTGATCTGGAATTTTTCTTGTTTACAAAATAATACGCTAAAGATAAAAAATAAGGGGTAATCCCACCCAACTAGTAGAGTAATTGTTTAATCGATTATTTTAGTTTTTCTGCATCAAAATACATTAATAAAATTAATAAAACTTAATTTTTTGTAAAATACATACATACATTAAAATACATTAATTATATTACCTATCGAATGGTATAAATCCTATTTTAATATCTTTAATATTTTTAAAGTTATTCATTTTTTTTAAACATATTAAATTTCACAAAAAAAATATGAATTCTACAATTTTTTGAATAAAATTTTGAAAAAAATCACAATTATAGAGTTTTTTACTACAAATTTAAGGGTAATTTTTTTTAAATTTTAATATTAATATTAACCTTAAAAAAGAAATAAAACCTTTTTTGAATAATTTTAAAATCAATAAATAATTAATATCTCAGTCAATTTTATTCAAAATGCATTAATAAAGTTGGTTTAAAAAACTAAAAAAAGATCAAATTTTCTGTCAAAAATTCATGGAATTGAATTGTTTTAACTTTTTAAATTTTCTGCTATAACTTTTACAAAGACTATGTTAAAATTATGAAATAATTTAAACACATAGTACTTTTATATCCTTTTCGGATATGCTATTTACTTTTTTCATTTATTTTAAACGAAATTACAAAAAATTTAAAAAAAATTCTTTATTGTGGCTATAATAATTACAATTCTAAATTCTAAGAAACTAAAATACATTTTAAATTTAGAGTTTTATATTATTTTTCGAATGGTGCAAATCCCAATTCAATAATTTTAATATTTTAGAAGTTATTCAATTTAGTTTAAAATCATAATATAATTTTAAATGTTTCTTAGTCAATTTTTAAAAAATTTCACAAGCTAGCAAGTGACTAATTTCTTAATACTAATAAACAGAACAAAATTAATTTTCTCGGGGCATATAGTGCAGATTCGAGAAAAAAACAGGACACAAGGAATGGGCATGTTATACGTGGGGCGGTTCTTATATGACGCAGCTACAGGTAGGGAAATGGGAAGGGTGTCAAATAAACCTTGAAGTTCTTTTCAAATATTTTGTACATTGCTTTTTTCGACTGCCCCCTTCTTTTATTACTTTTCCCACCCTTCATATGGGTACGTCACTATGTGATTTCTACAAAAAAAAATTTCTCCCCTTCTTAGTACTTAATATTGGCCTGATGATGGTCAGTGACCAAAACAAGTTGCCTGCTAGTACTATTCATTTGTACAATAAAATTTTGTGGTACCTGACTTTGTTCTTTATTTCTTGTTTTATTATTATTATTAAATTATCCGACTTGCAAAACGTATGAAATTATTATTTCTATGTGATCTTGTTTTAATTTTTCGAATTTTAAGTGATGTACTTTTTTATGTATAACTTATGGTATGACAATTATTTATGTTATTTGTACGCAATTTTAATATAATTTTAGTAAGACTGACGTCTTATTACAATTTCTTTCGAAATGAAGTAAAAACTCGGAAGCCACATTCACATCAATCCTGGGTACGTTACTCCATCCCGCGCAGAACGCTTTGCAGTGGTGGAGTTGGCTTTTATTTTGTGCTATGGTGGTTGTTCTTATAGATGTAGTAGTTTGTGCCCTTTTTTATATTTTCATTATCTTCAGACATCCTCTGTAGCTAGTAATAGAGGCGATTGAATAAATTTCACTGAAATATTATCCATAAAATACATAAGCGACTGTTGCTATGCAAGCTTATCTTTCTCTTATATTATTCCATCATTATAAGAGACAAAAAATATAGATATGTTTCTTTCTGCTACGATGCTTAATTCAAGGCTATTTACATACAACGTCACATGTCTCCTACCAATAAAAAATCACCAACCTTCCTCTCCGTTAAAAATCAGAGCACACACTCTCTCTCTCGCATCCAGACAGTGAATCAAGTCAGTCATGCATTTCTTAGAGCAAAAAAGTTTCTTCAAATAAGTAAAATGGCGCGTAATTAACCGCACCCAAAAAGTTTTCTGATTTATGATTTTTTCTGTTCATGTTTCGTACTTTGTAAAAAGGAATAAAAAATTACATTCCAAATTTCAAACACTATTTTTATTTAAACATTCATATTGGTTTAACTTCTACCCAAGAAGTTTGGTCCTTCGAAATCCTGGAATTATTATAACACGTTCGCAGCCTTTTCTTTTTCTTTTTTTTTAATTTCCATGTTGAGCAATTATTTCTGAGGTACCACGTGTAGTTTATCAAAATTAAAAATACGATGCAAATTTAATATTGACAATTACGTTGCATGGTTTGCACTTTTGTGATATACAAGAGATAACAGCTATTTAAATTATTATATATTATATTTAAATAACTAGTAATTTACTTATTCAAAATTTACCTTCAAACAGATAATCTTTAATCATACCAAAAACTATGTTATTTAATTTTAATAATGGAATATTACAATACTAAATTTCCATATTACTTGATCAAAAAATACTTTATAAAACAGATACTTCATTCCACAGCGCCACGGCAAATAATAATAATAGCCGTCCCTTCCCCGCACAAGCCATTGGCTTCTGGGGTTCACTCGTAAGGGGGTGAAATGTAGGGCGAGTATTATTATTATTATTATTATTATTATTAAATCAAGTTGCAGCAATTTCACAGTGTTCAAGGAAGAACTGATTAGATTTTGGGATATAATTATTTAATTAATTAACGAGTTTAATATTATTTTTGATAGAGTAGGACAAAAATATAAAAGTTTGATTAGATTTAACAAAGGTTCGTTATGATCTAGTACATTAAAAAAATTGTCCCTCTGGTTTTGTAATTTTTTTCACTGTGAAATTGGACCAAATGAACGAGATAGTGGTGCAAAACAATGTTATTTTACTTTATTTTTTTATTGGAATTAAAAATAAATAAAGTTTTTTTAAAATAATAGGAATAATAAATCTATACAATATGTCCCAAAAACAAAAATTTTTGTTAGATGTATACAATTTGTCCCAAGTTGAATTTTTCAAAAAATAAATTGTTAGTTGTGTACAGTATGTCCCAAAAATGGAAAAGTTGTTTGCGTTTAGTTTTTATCAGTTCAAGGAAGAACTGATTACATTTTGGAATATAATTATTTAATTAATCAACGAATTTGATATTTTTTTGATAGAGAAGGACAAAAATATAAAAGTTTGATTAGATTTAACAAAGGTTCGTTATGATCTAGTACATTAAAAAAATTGTCCCTCTGGTTTTGTAATTTTTTTCACTGTGAAATTGGACCAAATGAACGAGATAGTGGTGCAAAACAATATTATTTTACTTTATTTTTTTATTGGAATTAAAAATAAATAAAGTTTTTTTAAAATAATAGGAATAATAAATCTATACAATATGTCCCAAAAACAAAAATTTTTGTTAGATGTATACATTTTGTCCCAAGTTGAGTTTTTCCAAAAATAAATTGTAAGTTGTGTACAGTATGTCCCAAAAATGGAAAAGCTTGTTTGCGTTTAGTTTTTATCAGTTCAAGGAAGAACTGATTAGATTTTTCGATATAGTTATGTAATTAATCAACGAATTTGATATTTTTTTGATGGAGAAGGACAAAAATATAAAAATTTGATTAGATTTAACAAAGGTTGGTTATGATCTAGTACTTTAAAAAAATTGTCCCTCTGGTTTTGTAATTTTTTTCACTGTGAAATTGGAACAAATGAACGAGATAGTGGTGCAAAACAATATTATTTTACTTTATTTTTTTATTGGAATTAAAAATAAATAAAGTTTTTTTAATAATAGGAATAATAAATCTATACAATATGTTCCAAAAAGAAAAATTTTGTATAGAAAAAACAAAAAAAATAATTAAATACAGGAAATGGTAAAAATAGAGAAATTAGAGAAAAATAGGATAATAGGATAAAATATGGAAAAGCGGGAAAAATAATGTAAAAAAATTGGTAAAAATAAGAACAAATACGAACAAGTAGGAAAAACAGAAAAAAATTATGAAACACAGGAAAAATTGTAGAAACGGGAAAATAGAGAAATTAAAGAAAAATAGGGAAAAACAGAATAAAATGTGGAAGGGAAAAATAAGGTAAAAAAATAGGAAAAAAATAAGAAGAAATGGTGAAAAATATGGAAAAATAAAGAAAATAGAGAAAAATAGAAAAAACAGTCAAAAACATTAAATAATAAAAAATAATAGGAATAAATCGGGAAAAAGTTCCAAATACGGACATATAGAAAAAAAATAAGGAAAAATAAAGAAAATGAGGTAAAATAATAGAAAAAAGGAACAAATAGAAAGAAATAGAAAATATGGGAAAATAGCGAAAAATAGAGAAAATGGGGGCAAAATAGTGAAAAATATGAGTCCAGTGTAGTTGGTGTTTAGAATTAGTTCAAATTTGATTTTTTTCATGATAAGCCTCCTCTATATTTTATTATAATTGATTAGATCAACAATATTCTAATCAAGCACTCATTTATTTTTAATATTACATAATGATTGCATGTCCGTTACGGCTACTTGAACGCCAAACAATTTTATTCCTATTATTTATTTTCTTAGTTAAGGTATATTATTAAAAAAAAATGCAACTAATGATTAGAAAGGAATTATCAAAAAGCTCATTATTTTTTTATAATTAATTGTACGTTTTTAAATTCATCATTTTGTCTTTTTTTAAGTACGACTATCGTTATTAGAATTTGTTTACTTACTTACATACATTGTGGCATGTTCTAAAAGATGTGGTGTATTTGCAAATCGGTGAGTCATGTGAAAAAATTTATAATCACATAATTTAAAAAATTAAAAATACAAAATCTCAATACGTTCGGTGACAGTAGCTGAAAAAAAGCCACTAGTAAAAATATCAAAAATAAAGGTATATGATTACCAAAAAGTAAACCGCACCATCAACAGATCATTTTTATTTTTTTTAGCAAAAAAAGCTTTAGCGGAATGTGCCGTCTTGTCCCTATAGAATTTTTTATATATATATAGTGCAATAGTGACGTTAAATTCCGTCAAATAAAACTCATTATTATTTATACTGACGTCAAATGACGTCAGAAAATTCATTATTTATGAAATCTTTATTAAACTGAAGTACAAATATAATACATGTTATAGAGTTTTTTTTTTCGTGAAATTCTTCGAAACAGGGCTCAACACACAGGGTTGCTTTATCGTTTCTTTGTATATTTTTTTTTAGAACCTGTTTTTGCCAGTTTTAAACAAGTGTTTCTCATATTTATATCAGTTGGTACCTGAATCCATAACTTAATGATAAAAGGAGTATAAATCATTATTTACTGCCAAAATTAATATTGTTCTCTTGCAATGACGTTCTATTTACTAACGGAGTGACGTCATGAGCTGAGTCAATATGGCGAGTAGCGTTTCCGCGCGAAAATTTAAAATAATAAATTCAAAGTCATTTTTATGACACTATTCGATTTTAAAAAATTTATATAAAAATTATAGTGGTTTATTATCACCATATCTCTCATCTAAAAAGATATTTGAGCTGTTGTTGCATCCGAGATTGTTTCTAACTTGAATTGTACCACTTTGACAATTTAATTATAAACCTTTAGGAAGTTTTCTGTACTTATAGTAAACCTAATGTGAATTTTATTGTAGATCCTTAAAATGATCCGTCGATGCGCACTCTTGGTCTATAAATAACCGCATATAAAGTCGTAATTTTGATTGGCTCAAGACGTAAAGGTTTTTGTATTGACGTCACACGTCAAATGTTGTTTTACCCCAAAGTGTAAACGAAAATACCCTAATTGGCAACATTTGACCCCAAAATCTTTTTTCACTGATAGTAAACAATAATTTGCACTATGATTAGAGATGTGCGATTCTTTCTAAAAAATCGATCTTCTGAATCGATTTAAATATATATTCTGCGTCACATTTCAAATATACCGTCGTTTTCCGCGTTAAATTTGGACCAATAATAACGAAGTTTGACCTTAAGGCCCTTTAGTCTTTACTTCTAAGCATGATTTTTGTTTACGTATTTATTCTACGTCACATTTATAATACAATGCCGTTTGTCCTGTTTAAATATGTCTACTGATAACGGAGATACACCGCTTTATACTTTCCCCCGTACCCGCGACACCCGCGGAGGTCCACTGTTCTGATGCTCTCTTAGCTTATCTACTTTAGTACTTCAAGATTGAATCGAAAAAACCGATTTTCTTAAAAATCGATCTTCTAATTTAATATTTATACAAACAATCTTATTTTGGTTAACGTAACAAAACCACTAAAAAACTTAGTAGTTTTTTATTCCTTCTTTCTGTTCTTTATTTACAGTTATTATCTAAATTATAATTTGGGTACATCCGATCTTTGTTGAGCGATTTTGTAATAAAACAATCGATACACCGATTAATCGCTTATGAAAAGATCGATTTAGATCGAACATCCCTAATAATGATGCGTAAGAGATAATTAAAAAATTATGCTCGTAGCACCCTATTTTACCTCCAAATAATCGCACACGAACCTCAAAATACCCCCAAAAATTTGAATGAGTTCATAATAAGAGTTGTTAGTTTCAACATAAATATCCATCTTCAGGATTAAAAATTAAATTATAATAATTTTACAATAGAATTAAATTCCATATTGTAATATTTTTGCTGTATATAATATTATAAAAATGTTGGTCAATGTATTGATATAAAAAAAATTATCTAATTATAAATTATTATCAGAAATATCCTGATTGGTGAAATTATTACATTGACGTATTGAAAATAACTGGAAATAATATTTATATTATTTTCGATAATGGTCTAGATACAAGGTTTTTTTTGATATTTCAATAAAATGTTGCAATTTTTTACTAAATTAGTTTAACGTTAGATTTGTGCTTTGTTTTTAACGTTAAAAAAACAGGTGCATTGGTACTCAAAATTGTTTTATTGAAGGTGCCAAAACATTAATGTTTTCCTCAAAAATAACAAGTTATAAATTAATAAATCTTTCACACCAAACTAATTATGTTATTTTTAAAAGATTTAATCATAAATAACATTTTTTATTTATGGAATTTGGTATAAATTAAATTTTATGATTTATTATAATTTTTTTCTAAGCTCTGACGTACCTGTCTAATTTTTGATCAAAACAAGCGTGAATGAACTTTAGAATTTTTTTAACCAAATTATACTTTTTTGATATACACACTGTATAATAATTAAATAAATTGATTGATACAAATAAAGAAAAATTATTATTATCTTCAAAAATTTTCTTCACTGATGACTCAATATTAATTTTCGACTTTTTCTATTCTCATTCGAACGGCACTTTTTTTGTTAAATTTGACAACAATGGCAGAATTTTTAATTTGTTTGCGTATATTGAAAAAAATACCAGTAAATTGTGATTGTCAAGGACGAATGGAATTAATTTAATTTATTTGCTTAACAAGATCTTCTTATGTCTGCGAAACGGTAATAAAATTATTAATTAATGCTACAAACAAACATAAAAACGTCTAATTTGTTTTAATTTATATGTGAACGAAATATATCTGTATAAAATCGATATTATTGATTATCGATTAAGATTTTTATATTTAAAAAAAAATCCTTACTTGAAACATATGTGTAAAGAAGTTACGAATTAATAATAATTTTAGACATGTTGCGCACTTGGACATATTTTTTTAAACAGGTTTCGAATTATTTCTTTAAAATGAAAACAAAAATACTCAAAATAATATAATTTTTTTGGATTTTTTCGTAAAACAAAGTTTTTTGATCAGTACTTGATTTTCCTACCCATGGCGAATTTCATACTATATTTTTTTTACTCTTATGACACAAAAACTATATAAGATATTAAATTGAATTCGACGCCATTTAAACCACAATAAAAAATACTATAAGTGAGAATTTTTTCAAATTTTTTTAAAATTTAATTGTGGACTTTGGAGAGAAAAAACGAAAATCGAAAAATATTGCAAGAGTGCCCCACTTCGATTTTTTTAACACAAAAACTACATAAGATATTTAATTGAATTTAACACCATTTAAATGGCAATAAAAAATACTATAATTGAGAATTTTTTTCAAAATTTTGAAAATTTAATTGTGGGCTTTAGAGTGAAAAAACGAAAATCGAAAAATATTGTGAGAGTTCCCCACTTCGATTTTTTTAAACACAAAAAATATACAAGATATTAAATTTAATTCAACACCATTTAAATGGCAATAAAAAATACTATAAGTGAGAATTTTTTCAAAATTTTGAAAATTTAATTGTGGACTTTGGAGAGAGAAAACGAAAATCGAAAAATATTGCGAGAGTTCCCCACTTCGATTTTTTTTAATACTAAAACTGCACAAGATATTAAATTGAATTCAACAACATTTAAACGACAATAAAAAATACAACAAGTGAGAATTTTTTCAAAATTTTGAAAATTTAATTGTGGACTTTGGAGAGAGAAAACGAAAATCGAAAAATATTGTGAGAGTTCCCCACTTCGTTTTTTTTAAACACAAAAAATATACAAGATATTAAATTTAATTCAACACCATTTAAACGACAATAAAAAATACTATAAGTGAGAATTTTTTCAAAATTTTGAAAATTTAATTATGGACTTTAGAGAGAAAAAACGAAAATCGAAAAATATTGCAGGAGTTCCCCACTTCGATTTTTGTTAACACAAAAACTACACAAGATATTAAATTGAATTCAACAACATTTAAACGACAATAAAAAATACTATAAGTGTGAATTTTTTCAAAATTTTTGAAAATTTAATTGTGGACTTTAGAGAGAAAAAACGAAAATAGAAAAATATTGCAGGAGTTCCCCACTTCGATTTTTGTTAACACAAAAACTACACAAGATATTAAATTGAATTCAACAACATTTAAACGACAATAAAAAATACTATAAGTGAGAATTTTTTCAAAATTTTCAAAATTTAATTGTGGACTTTAGAGTGAAAAAACGAAAATCGAAAAATATTGTGAGAGTTCCCCACTTCGATTTTTGTTAACACAAAAACTACACAAGATATTAAATTGAATTCAACAACATTTAAACGACAATAAAAAATACTATAAGTGAGAATTTTTTCAAAATTTTCAAAATTTAATTGTGGACTTTAGAGTGAAAAAACGAAAATCGAAAAATATTGTGAGAGTTCCCCACTTCGATTTTTTTAAACACAAAAACTACACAAAATATTAATTGAATTCAACAACATTTAAACGACAATAAAAAATACTATAAGTGAGAATTTTTTCAAAATTTTCAAAATTTAATTGTGGACTTTAGAGTGAAAAAACGAAAATCGAAAAATATTGTGAGAGTTCCCCACTTCGATTTTTTTAAACACAAAAACTACACAAAATATTAATTGAATTCAACAACATTTAAACGACAATAAAAAATACTATAAGTGAGAATTTTTTCAAAATTTTCAAAATTTAATTGTGGACTTTAGAGTGAAAAAACGAAAATCGAAAAATATTGTGAGAGTTCCTCACTTCGATTTTTTTAAACACAAAAAATATACAAGATATTAAATTTGATTCAACACCATTTAAACGACAATAAAAAATACTATAAGTGAGAATTTTTTCAAAATTTTGAAAATTTAATTATGGACTTTAGAGAGAAAAAACGAAAATCGAAAAATATTGCAGGAGTTCCCCACTTCGATTTTTGTTAACACAAAAACTACACAAGATATTAAATTGAATTCAACAACATTTAAACGACAATAAAAAATACTATAAGTGTGAATTTTTTCAAAATTTTCAAAATTTAATTGTGGACTTTAGAGTGAAAAAACGAAAATCGAAAAATATTGTGAGAGTTCCCCACTTCGATTTTTTTAAACACAAAAACTACACAAAATATTAATTGAATTCAACAACATTTAAACGACAATAAAAAATACTATAAGTGAGAATTTTTTCAAAATTTTCAAAATTTAATTGTGGACTTTAGAGTGAAAAAACGAAAATCGAAAAATATTGTGAGAGTTCCCCACTTCGATTTTTTTAAACACAAAAACTACACAAAATATTAATTGAATTCAACAACATTTAAACGACAATAAAAAATACTATAAGTGAGAATTTTTTCAAAATTTTCAAAATTTAATTGTGGACTTTAGAGTGAAAAAACGAAAATCGAAAAATATTGTGAGAGTTCCCCACTTCGATTTTTTTAAACACAAAAAATATACAAGATATTAAATTTGATTCAACACCATTTAAACGACAATAAAAAATACTATAAGTGAGAATTTTTTCAAAATTTTGAAAATTTAATTATGGACTTTAGAGAGAAAAAACGAAAATCGAAAAATATTGCAGGAGTTCCCCACTTCGATTTTTGTTAACACAAAAACTACACAAGATATTAAATTGAATTCAACAACATTTAAACGACAATAAAAAATACTATAAGTGTGAATTTTTTCAAAATTTTTGAAAATTTAATTGTGGACTTTAGAGAGAAAAAACGAAAATAGAAAAATATTGCAGGAGTTCCCCACTTCGATTTTTGTTAACACAAAAACTACACAAGATATTAAATTGAATTCAACAACATTTAAACGACAATAAAAAATACTATAAGTGAGAATTTTTTCAAAATTTTCAAAATTTAATTGTGGACTTTAGAGTGAAAAAACTAAAATCGAAAAATATTGCACGAGTTCCCCACTTCGACTTTTGTTAACACAAAAACTACACAAGATATTAAATTGAATTCGACACCATTTAAACGATAATAAAAAATATTATAATTGGAACTTTTCTCAAAATTTTGAAAATTTAATTGTGGACTTTTGAGTAAAAAAAGCAAAAATCGAGATATCAATCAAATGAATCTTTACCCCACTTGTTTTCTCTTTACAAGAATAACTCACAATTTTTTTAAAGATGAAACTAGTGGGGGGAGATAGCATTATTTTTCCCAATTTTTCAATTGTTTTTTATGGTTTTTTTATATTTTTTCTCACGTCTGATTTATTAAAATCTATCAGATAAGTCTGTTATAGTCTTCAGGTCTAGTGTAGCCTTTTGGTTTGTCAAGTAGATCTGTCAAGTAGGTCTAGTATAGCATTTAGATATCTCACATATATCTAGTATATTATTCAGATTTCTCACATCTGATCTAATCTAGATGCATCTGTCATGTAGATCTAGTATAGCCTTTTGGTCTGTGAGATGGGTCTAGAAGACCCTTTCAGTCTGTCAGGTAGGTCTAGTATATCCTTTAGATCTGTTCGATACGTTTAGTATATTCCTTAGATCTCTTACGTCTGATCTAGTCATCAAGTCTGGTATAATCTTTAGGTTTTCAGATATGTCTAGTATAACCTTTAAGTCTCTCAGGTAGGTCTAGTATAACTTTTAGATATGTTCGATACGTCTAGTATATTCCTTAGATCTCTCACGTCTGATCTAGTCATCAAGTCTGGTATAATCTTCAGGTTTTCAGATATGTCTAGTATAACCTTTAAGTCTGTCAGGTAGGTCTAGTATAGCCTTCAAGTCTCTCACATCTGGTTTAAGTCTTAGAATCTATCAGATACTCTGACTCTGTAGAATATGTACAGAGAAAATAAAGAGAACCATACACGTAACATCTACAACACGATTCAAGTAAACCGCACCGAAGAATCATATGATAGTAATTTGAATAGCTCGCAAAAAAAACTATTACTTATCTAAATAAAACAGGGAAAAAGAGAATTATTTTAATTTTTTTCTAACAATGCGGATGGAATTTATCTACAATTATTTTACAACACTAATTATAACAATTATTTATGAATTACATATATGACTCAACGTGTTAGTTGTAAACTTGCATACAATAGTAAAAAAATATTAGTCACATTTTAAAGAGAATTTTACATCATTGTTAAGTGGATGCAAAATTCCTTAATAGTAGTTTTTTTTCAGTCTTGGAACTTTTAATTTGCGTCAATCAAATATTATGAATGAACAAAAAAAATTTTCTTGATTTTTCTGTCGTTTCTAATTCCGGTATCACTGACTCTTTAAATATTCGTATTTGTTTTTTTGTAGCTGTTTATTTATTTTTCCAATGGAAATTTTTTTGTATCTGATTAGTCTTAAGTCTACAATCTAATAAAAATTCCTTCTGTTTGTTATCCAACAAAGACAAATAATAGTAATTTAATTTCAAATCAAACAAATCATTTATATTCCGCTTAGAGATTAAATAAAAATAAACCAGTTGTGTAGGAGGTAAAAAAAAATGTTTTTTGTTACTGTAGTAAAAATCTAAAAATATAAATTTTTTGATTGAAATTAATCAAATGTTTTAAAATAATCGATTATTTGAAAGATTTAAAATAACCTAAAATCTACGCAAAATACCATCTGCATTAACTCATTTGTTGATTAAATGTTCAAAAATTTTTTGAATTTTTTCTCTAATTTAATGTAGTGGTTTATTTTGAAATTCCTAAACTAGATAAATTTGGATTTTTGGTAATTATTCCAATTTCTACAAATTAAAACTTTGTTTTGATTATAAATTGATTTATAAAATATTATGTTGTATTAAGTAAACATAAAGTATCGGTTGACACATCATTAATTTTATCCTGAAAATTAGACGCATTTTATAAAATATGATTTTTACCTTGACATATAATTATTATCAGAAATCTTATAAAAATACAGAAATATTTCATCAAATAAATTATAATAAATAGAGTAATAAAAATTAATAATTTAAAATAATTGATAATTTCATCTAATTAATAAGCCTCAAAATGTATTAGAAAACAAATAAAACGCGAAAAACATTAACAATTTGATCACCTTCGGTCAAGTGATTTTTGTAATAGTTAAAAAAGATAATAAAATTTTGAAAATTTCAAAATGTATAAAAAATTTCGATAACTTTTATAACACAAAAAATCTAGACAAGATATTAAATTGAATTCGACGCCGTTTAAACGACCATAAAAAATACTATAAGTGTGAATTTTTTCAAAATTTTTGAAATTTAATTGCAGACTTTAGAGAAAATTCAGGAAAAATCGAGAAATTTTGCAAAAGTTCCTCACTTCGAATTTTTTCAACTCTTACAACACAAAAACTAGACAAGATAATAAATTGTATTCTACACCATTTGAATGATAATAAAAAATACTATAAGTGTGAATTTTTTCAAAATTTTTGAAAATTTAATTGCAGACTTTAGAGAAAATTAAGGAAAAATCGAGAAATATTGAAAAAGTTCCTCACTTAGAATTTTTTCAACTCTTATAACACAAAAAATAGACAAGATAATAAATTGTATTCTACACCATTTAAATGATAATAAAAAATACTATAAGTGTGAATTTTTTCAAAATTTTGAAAATTTAATTGCAGACTTTAGAGAAAATTAAGGAAAAATCGAGAAATATTGAAAAAGTTCCTCACTTAGAATTTTTTCAACTCTTATAACACAAAAACTAGACAAGATAATAAATTGTATTCTACACCATTTGAATGATAATAAAAAATACTATAAGTGTGAATTTTTTCAAAATTTTTGAAAATTTAATTGCAGACTTTAGAGAAAATTAAGGAAAAATCGAGAAATATTGCAAAAGTTCCTCACTTCGAATTTTTTCAACTCTTATAACACAAAAACTAGACAAGATAATAAATTGTATTCTACACCATTTGAATGATAATAAAAAATACTATAATTGTGAATTTTTTCAAAATTTTTGAAATTTAATTGCAGACTTTAGAGAAAATTAAGGAAAAATCGAGAAATTTTGCAAGTTCCTTACTTCGAATTTTTTCAACTCTTATAACACAAAAAATAGACAAGATAATAAATTGTATTCTACACCATTTAAATGATAATAAAAAATACTATAAGTGTGAATTTTTTCAAAATTTTTGAAAATTTAATTGCAGACTTTAGAGAAAATTAAGGAAAAATCGAGAAATATTGCAAAAGTTCCTCACTTCGAATTTTTTCAACTCTTATAACACAAAAACTAGACAAGATAATAAATTGTATTCTACACCATTTGACTGATAATAAAAAATACTATAATTGTGAATTTTTTCAAAATTTTGAAAATTTAATTGCAGACTTTAGAGAAAATTAAGGAAAAATCGAGAAATTTTGCAAAAGTTCCTTACTTCGAATTTTTTCAACTCTTATAACACAAAAACTAGACAAGATAATAAATTGTATTCTACACCATTTGAATGATAATAAAAAATACTATAAGTGTGAATTTTTTCAAAATTTTTGAAATTTAATTGCAGACTTTAGAGAAAATTAAGGAAAAATCGAGAAATTTTGCAAAAGTTCCTTACTTCGAATTTTTTCAACTCTTATAACACAAAAACTAGACAAGATAATAAATTGTATTCTACACCATTTGAATGATAATAAAAAATACTATAATTGTGAATTTTTTCAAAATTTTTGAAATTTAATTGCAGACTTTAGAGAAAATTAAGGAAAAATCGAGAAATTTTGCAAGTTCCTTACTTCGAATTTTTTCAACTCTTATAACACAAAAAATAGACAAGATAATAAATTGTATTCTACACCATTTAAATGATAATAAAAAATACTATAAGTGTGAATTTTTTCAAAATTTTTGAAAATTTAATTGCAGACTTTAGAGAAAATTAAGGAAAAATCGAGAAATATTGCAAAAGTTCCTCACTTCGAATTTTTTCAACTCTTATAACACAAAAACTAGACAAGATAATAAATTGTATTCTACACCATTTGACTGATAATAAAAAATACTATAATTGTGAATTTTTTCAAAATTTTGAAAATTTAATTGCAGACTTTAGAGAAAATTAAGGAAAAATCGAGAAATTTTGCAAAAGTTCCTTACTTCGAATTTTTTCAACTCTTATAACACAAAAAATAGACAAGATAATAAATTGTATTCTACACCATTTAAATGATAATAAAAAATACTATAAGTGTGAATTTTTTCAAAATTTTTGAAAATTTAATTGCAGACTTTAGAGAAAATTAAGGAAAAATCGAGAAATATTGAAAAAGTTCCTCACTTCGAATTTTTTTTACTCTTATAACACAAAAAATAGACAAGATAATAAATTGTATTCTACACCATTTGAATGATAATAAAAAATACTATAAGTGTGAATTTTTTCAAAATTTTTGAAAATTTAATTGCAGACTTTAGAGAAAATTAAGGAAAAATCGAGAAATTTTGCAAAAGTTCCTTACTTCGAATTTTTTCAACTCTTATAACACAAAAAATAGACAAGATAATAAATTGTATTCTACACCATTTGAATGATAATAAAAAATACTATAAGTGTGAATTTTTTCAAAATTTTTGAAAATTTAATTGCAGACTTTAGAGAAAATTAAGGAAAAATCGAGAAATATTGCAAAAGTTCCTCACTTCGAATTTTTTTTACTCTTATAACACAAAAAATAGACAAGATAATAAATTGTATTCTACACCATTTAAATGATAATAAAAAATACTATAAGTGTGAATTTTTTCAAAATTTTGAAAATTTAATTGCAGACTTTAGAGAAAATTAAGGAAAAATCGAGAAATATTGCAAAAGTTCCTCACTTCGAATTTTTTTTACTCTTATAACACAAAAAATAGACAAGATAATAAATTGTATTCTACACCATTTAAATGATAATAAAAAATACTATAAGTGTGAATTTTTTCAAAATTTTTGAAAATTTAATTGCAGACTTTAGAGAAAATTCAGGAAAAATCGAGAAATATTACAAAAGTTCCTCATTTTGAATTTTTTCAACTCTTATAGCACAAAAACTATACAAGATATTAAATTGAATTCAACGCCATTGAAACGGCAATAAAAAATACTATAAGTGTAATTTTTTTAAAAATTTTTAAAATACAATTATGGACTTTGGAGCGAAAAACAAAAAATCGAGAAATATTGCAACAGTTCCTCACTTCGAATTTTTTTAACTATTATAGCACAAAAATTATACAAGATATTAAATTGAGTTCAACGCTATTTAAGTGACAATAAAAAATACTATAAATGTGAATTTTTTTTAAAAATTTTGAAAATATAATTATGGAGTTTGGAATGAAAAACAGAAAATTGAGAAATCGATACTAGGCTAAAAGTTGACAAATTTTTCATATATCAAGTGAAAAGAAATTGGAAAATCTTCGTTAATAAATTTTATGGTTATGTATAGGGCGACTCATTTGAATCCATAACATAATAAAAATAAGTATTTTTTTTATACTAATGGAAATTTGTTTATAGTAATCGGATGATGGAAATACAAGTTTTGAGATTAACACAAATTTGTTATATATCCGACCTCCAGTCGATAGTTAGTTTAAAGGCGAGGTCGTTAGATAAGAAAAATTGTAAAATTAAAATTTATTACACGCTTTCGATTCGCATTGAAAACGGCGTCGTGGGTCGGAAGGAAGTCGCAAAAAATATCGAAATCCGATTAATAAAATCCTTGCACGGAGGATTTTACTACGCCTAAACACGATAAAATAAACTATATTAACATATTTTTCGAAAATAACTAGAAACGCGAAATATAAATGTAAAATACCTTACTCGGATAATTGGACAATTTTTAAAAATTATTTTTGAACAGTTGGAATCAGCAAATTAATAAAATTGGACAATTTTTAGTTAATTGAAATTCACTTTTTTATGGAAACGGAAACTAGTTTCGTTCCCAATTAATGAATATTTAAATTAATAATGCCATTAATAGCAACATTCATATTCTATTTATAATATTTAATGAACTAATTATGTATGTAGTTAGTCACCAAAAAAAAAAATTATCATGAAAAAATTATATAAATAAATAAAAGCCATTCGTAATTTCTAGTATTTATTATATAATTTTGTTTAATAAAATATATTTATGAAAATTGGTCTGTACTGTTCTCAGTGAGGAGTCCCTTATCTATATTGGTAATAAATGTATGTAACTAGATCTTGACAGGTATAAATGTGTAGTACGAAAATAAATACAATAAAAATAATTATTTAGGTCAAGATATACAGAAAAACTAACACTTTATATCCGTATTGTCCAATTTGCAGTTAGATGAAAATTTATAGGAATTAAATTATTTTTTTACTCAATGGGACCTACAAAAAAGTACCTTTACCCTTTAACTGCGGCTGTCGTCTATACATGATTCGTAAAATATTTTTTTATAAATTTTACAAATTTTACCAACTATTAAAATTAATTTTTTTTTTGAAACTTTTGACATTTTTGAAATGTTTAAAATTCGTGAAATTTTTGAACCATTTTTACTTTTTGAAATTTTTGGAAATTTCCAGAATTTGAAATGTTTTAAATATATTTATCTAGACGAATAATTTTATGTTTCTTGAAATTTTCGATATATTTTAGAAAGTTTTGAATATTTTGACATTATTTTTTTTTAATTGCATTAATTTTCGGAAGTTTTTGATATATTTTGGAAATTTTCGAATAACTTTTTAATGTTTCTTGAAACTTTTTACATTTTCGAGATGTTTAAAATATTTGAAATTTTTAAAATATTTTTAACTAGACGAATAATTTTATATTTTTTGATATTTTCGATAAATTTCAAAAATTTTTGAATAATTTGACATTTTTACTGATCGACATTTTTGAAATTTTCGAAAAATGCAAAATTTCAAATTTTTCGAAATTTTTTATATATTTTTGAAATTTTCGAATAACTTTTTAATGTTTTTTGAAACTTTTGACATTTCCGAAATGTTTGAAATACTTCAAATATTTTTAACTAGACGAATAATTTTGTGTTTTTTGATATTTTCCATATATTTCAGAAATTTTTGAATAATTTGACATTTTTACTGCTTTAAATGTTTGAAATTTTTGAAAAATGCAAAATTTCAAATTTTTCGAAATTATTTATATATTTTTGAAATTTTCGGATAGTTTTTTAATGTTTTTTCAAACTTTTGACATTTTCGAACTGGTTAAAATTTTTACTCTTGGAAATTTTCGAAAAAAATTGCAAAATTTCAAGTTTTTCGAAATTGTTGATATATTTTCGAAATTTTCCATTAATTTTTGAATGTTTTTTGAAAGGATTAAAATTCTTGAAATTTTCAAAATATTTTTAACTGGATGAATAATTTTATTTTTTGAAATTTTCGATATATTTATAAATATTTGAATACTTTAACATTTTTACTCTTGAAATTTTGGGAAAAAAATCCAATTAAAATTTTTCGAAATTTTTGATTAATTTTTGGTATATTTTTGTTAAAATTTTCGATTTATTTTAAAAATGTTTCAATATTTCGACATTTTTATATTTTGAAATTTTCGGAAAACAGTGCAAATCAAATTTTTCAAACTTTTTGATATATTTTTGAAATTTTTGAATAATTTTTTAATATTTTTTGAAATGTTTGACATTTTTCAAATGCTTAAAAACTTGAAATTTTAGAAAATTTTTAAATGTATACGAATACTTTTATGTTTTTAAAATTTTGTATATATTTTAGAAATTTTTGACAATTTTACTTTTTGAAATTTTCCAAAACAATTGCAAAATTTCAAATTTTTGACATATTTTTGAAATTTTCGATACTTTTGAAATTATCGAATTTTTTGCGTTTCCAGACATTTTTATTTATTTATTTTTTGAAATTTTGAAATTTTTTTGATATATTTCCGAATTGTTTGATTTTCTTAAAATTCAGTTTTGTTTTTAAATTTTTGCAAATTATAACAATCAAGTTTAATGATGTTTTATTTAAATTGACTCAAAATTCAACTTTTAATTTATTTTTCAATATTTTTGGTCCTATGCTGCAAAATTTTAGCCGTAGTTAAAGGGTTAATAATGTCGGCACTAAATAGTTTCACATAGTACACAGTACTGATATAAGTTGAAAAAAAAAATTTTATTCGTGCTGTACCTTGTATAAGTACATTTATAGTAACGATATAATAATTAATAAGTTTAAACTATTTCAGGGGGTAAAACATAATAAATTCTACGTCTTGCGTACTTATAATTTATTGCTAAGATTTGAATTAATATTGTGAGTCACAAGTTTTAATGGCCAACGTCTTTTGTTTGAGACGAGATATATAAAAAAATCGCATATACATACGTACAATGAATGCATTGTAATTCGATTCCAATTGTTTTAATAATAAACGATTAATTTTATGTTGGTATAAATGCATTGTTATTTTCGGTCAAAAATAATTAGCAATTATTGATAATAAGTTATTGGGTAAATTTTAAAATGGTAAAATAAAATTTAAAAAAATCAAGATAGCAATTTTTTAACAAATCCACGGTTTCGCGACTCAGCAAAATTTTCCAATTTCAAGGCACCATATTTTTAGCAATTTTCGATAATAAGTTATTGGGTAAATTTTAAAATGGTAAAATAAAATTTTAAAAAATCAAGATAGCAATTTTTTAAAAAATCCACGGTTTCGCGACTCAGCAAATTTTATCAATTTCAAGGCACCAAAATGGGTCTTTATTACCATATTTTTAGCAATTTTCGATAATAAGTTATTGGGTAAATTTTAAAATGGTAAAATAAAATTTTAAAAAATCAAGATAGCAATTTTTTAACAAATCCACGGTTTCGCGACTCAGCAAAATTTTCCAATTTCAAGGCACCATATTTTTAGAAATTTTCGATAATAAGTTATTGGGTAAATTTTAAAATGGTAAAATAAAATTTAAAAAAATCAAGATTGCAATTTTTTAAAAAATCCACGGTTTCGCGACTCAGCAAAATTTATCAATTTCAAGGCACCAAAATGGGTCTTTATTACCATATTTTTAGCAATTTTCGATAATAAGTTATTGGGTAAATTTTAAAATAGTAAAATAAAATTTTAAAAAATCAAGATAGCAATTTTTTAACAAATCCACGGTTTCGCGACTCAGCAAAATTTTCCAATTTCAAGGCACCATATTTTTAGAAATTTTCGATAATAAGTTATTGGGTAAATTTTAAAATGGTAAAATAAAATTTAAAAAAATCAAGCTGGCAATTTTTTAAAAAATCCACGGTTTCGCGACTCAGCAAAATTTATCAATTTCAAGGCACCAAAATGGGTCTTTATTACCATATTTTTAGCAATTTTCGATAATAAGTTATTGGGTAAATTTTAAAATGGTAAAATAAAATTTAAAAAAATCAAGATAGCAATTTTTTAACAAATCCACGGTTTCGCGACTCAGCAAAATTTTCCAATTTCAAGGCACCATATTTTTAGCAATTTTCGATAATAAGTTATTGGGTAAATTTTAAAATGGAAAAATAAAATTTTAAAAAATCAAGATGGCAATTTTTTAAAAAATCCACGGTTTCGCGACTCAGCAAAATTTTCCAATTTCAAGGCACCATATTTTTAGCAATTTTCGATAATAAGTTATTGGGTAAATTTTAAAATGGTAAAATAAAATTTTAAAAAATCAAGATAGCAATTTTTTAAAAAATCCACGGTTTCGCGACTCAGCAAAATTTTCCAATTTCAAGGCACCATATTTTTAGCAATTTTCGATAATAAGTTATTGGGTAAATTTTAAAATGGTAAAATAAAATTTAAAAAAATCAAGATGGCAATTTTTTAAAAAATCCACGGTTTCGCGACTCAGCAAAATTTTCCAATTTCAAGGCACCATATTTTTAGCAATTTTCGATAATAAGTTATTGGGTAAATTTTAAAATGGTAAAATAAAATTTTAAAAAATCAAGATGGCAGTTTTATAACGAACCCACGGTTTCGCGACTCAGCAAAATTTCTCAAATTCAAGGCACCAAAATGGGTCTTCATAACGATGTTTTTATTTAGGATTTTGTAGATTTTTACATGTTCAATTCTCTTAATTATAAAAAAATATGTCATAACTCTTAAAGCAATGATTCACTAGATGAAATAAATTTAAGAAATCCATCCGGAAATTATATCACTGGTAAACCGCGAGATGATTTATTAACCATATTTAATCTGATTCATCGAAAATCAAAGTTCGCCGAATTAAAAATTCATTTATAAATTGCTTAAATCTAGTCAACAATTTTTTATGAACTACCAACGAGACGATAAACGATAAAAATTGAGGTGACAATGAACAATTTTGATATACTAGAAATCGGGTTGTAAATAGACAAAAGTACAAGAAATTTCAAGAAAAAATTTTTCCAATTAAAGTTAAAAATATCGCTTAACGAAGCGAATCTTGAAGGGCCAACCTAAACTTATTTTTTTAAATGCTAACCTGTTTTTCATTTTTAAAATCATTATTTTGTTCTCTATTCAACCATGTAGAACTACTAATTTTTTTGATTTTCATAATGAACTATTTTTAAATTTTTTTTAAGTACGGTTCTGTTCAAATTTAATTGAATACTTTTGGAAATTTTTATAAATACAAAGTTAAATGAGAAGAAATATGGCGTAATTAGTTTTTTCACAATTAAACTGTCAGGTCCGGTTTTTGAGTTATTTGAGAAAAATCCCAAATGGACGATTTAATTAATACTTTAATTTTTGAAAAAAAACATACAGTCAATTTTTCAAATACAACATTTTGTTTTTGAAAGACCACTATTTTTATTTAAATACGGACCTGTACGTTTTATTTCATTTTTAAAATCCTCATTTTCTTCCTAATGCAATCATGTCGAACAATAATTTTTTTTAATAGGTTTTGACAATTATTTGTACTCTAATAATTTTTCTAAGTGCGGTTCTGTTCAAATTTAATTGAACATATTGGAATATCGTAAACCTTTAACAAAATTAGTTAAATGAGAAAAAAAATGAATATTTCAAGACGAATTGATTAGTTTTTTTCAAAATTAAAATGTCAGGTCCGGTTTTCGAAATATTTGGGAAAACCGAAAATAGAAAAAGACTTTATAATGCTTTTTTAATAAACCACTTAGAATAGAGTATAAAATTTTTTAAACTACGTTTCCCCTGTAAGAACCACCCTGAAATATTTTTTTTAAATACGGATCTGTACTTTTTATTTAATTCAAAAAATTCTCATTTTCTGCTCTATACAACCATGTAGAACACTGATTTTTTTTTAGATTTTATCAATGAATTTTTCTAAATACGGTACTGTTCAAATTTAATTGAACGCTATTGGAATTTCGGAAACCGTTATAGATACAAAACTGCTTAAATAGGAAAAAAATTGCGTATTTTTAAGATGAATTGATTTGTTTTTTCGAAATTAAAATATCAGGTCCGGTTTTCGAGATTTTGAGAAAATTCGTTAATTTTTAAAAATAGAATATCAAATATCCCTTCGTATAGATTATCTAATTTTATTAAACAACGTTTCGTATTTAAATATCCATCCTCAACATTTTTTTAAATGATTTTTATGTTTAAAACTAATTAATTAGTTTAATTAAATAATATTTGTTCACATTTTAACAAAAATAAACCGACACGTTAAAAACAAATGATAATACACAAGTTTGCCCCTTCTCTAATACTTTGAACGTCAATCCTAACCTCAATTGCTGCCCTATATACTTTCGTAGAAAAACAAACTAATTACCTGTAAGAAAACATGATATTTTAATTGCGATTAAAAGTAGGCGCAGTATTTAAGTGCTTTGTGTGTATTGATGTTTGAACAACAAGTTCAAGGGGATCTTACAAAATCGTTAAATACCTTCATTGAGCTTTTAATCGCATTCATTTCAATTCATAAGAATGAATGGTTAAAGAAATATTCGTAATAATGTACGTCGGTAACTCGAATTATGGAAAAAAATTAAAATAAAAACAAAATTTACTACTCAATGCAAACCGATATTTATTTGAAGTTAAAATATATCAAAGTGTTAGAGAAATTAATCAATAAACCGAAAAAAATTGATTATTTACATACGGCTCTGTGCTTTTATTCCTTTTTTGATATCGTCATTTTTTCTCTATCCCACCTTGTAGAATACCTAAATCTATAATTTAAGCGGCAGCAAAGTCCTGACTGAAAAATCGAAAAATTAGTGGAAAATAGGGAAAAATAGTGAAAAATTGGAAATTTGGAAAAAATGGGGATTATAGTGAAAAACAGAAAAAACCAGTTTATATAGTTAAAAATAGGGAAAAAGTAGGGAAAATGGGGAAAATGAGGAAAATAGGGCAAAATAGGGAAAAACAAGTATAAATAGAGAAATATAACTAAAAATAGTGGACAATGGAGAAAACTAGGGAAAAATAGTGAAAAATATTGAAACATGGGAAAATATGGAAAAAATAAATAAAAATGGGGAAAATAGTAAAAAAGGGAAACATATTGGGAAAATTCTGAAAAATAAATGAAAATAGTAAAAATAGCTAAAAACAGATCAAAGCAGGGACAGATACGGACAAATAGTCAAAAACAGAAAAAAATACTGAAAAATGGGAAAAATAGGAAAATTAGAGAAAAATACAGAAAACTTAAAAAAAAATAGAGAAAGACTGGGAAAATAAGGAAAAATAGTAGGGATAAATAGGGGAAAACAGAAAAAAATAAGAAAAAACATGGAAAAATAGAAAAAAACAAGATACGATTCTTAGAGACTCCATAGCAAAACAGAGTGATTCAGCTAGTAATTTTATTCAATTTTGACAATAAACTGTATCTTATGAATATTTCCAAGTACGGTCCTGTTCAAATTTAACTGAACACTATCGGAATTTCGTAAAATTTTCTAGATACAAATTTATATAAATGAGAAAAAAGATGCCCATTTTCAATAATTTTATTCAAAAAATTTTTAAATATTCACCGTTAACAGGATGGTACTTAAAAAAGTTCTAAATTATATTTTATTATTTATTGTCAAAACGTAATAAAATAATTAAGAATTCTACATGGTTTGGATAGAAAAAAATTTTAGATTTCAAAAATTAAATAAAAATGACAGGTCCGTATTAGGAAAAAATAGTTAAAGTTGGATTTTCAAAGACGAAATTGTTATGTTAAGCGATATTTAGCCATAAATAAAAAATCTTTTTCTATCTATCTCTTTCCCAAATTTCTCTAATTTTCTAAATTTCTTTCTTTAATTCGTCTTGAAAATGCACATTTTTTCCTACCTAATTCTAATAGTCTTCAATTACATTTGAACAGGACCGCATTTAGACAAATTCCTAGTATCAAAACCTAATAAAAATTAAGTATTTTACTCGGTGTTTAAAAAAAAAAAACAATTAATTTTCGGTTTTTTCTTTCTCTCTAACTTATACTTTTCCTTTCACTCAACTAATTTAAATATTCGAAATACAAAAGCAGAACAATTTTAATCCATCCGATAAGAGTACCGAAAAAAAAAAATTGAAAAGTAGTACCACAGGTCGTTACGCCGTAGGTGCCGATGCCGGTTCCGCATCCGGTTCTACTTGTAGAAAATTGGAGGTCACCGAATCTGGTACATCTTTGCTATAGTATAAAAATACCGTGGAGTTAATAATGTATAAAAGGTTTATTTACATTTCATACTATTCATTCATTCATTGATAATTTTTGTTCATAAAATTTGGGTCATTGACGTCATAGTACTTTCTGTATAATTATCTTACTTTTTCTATATTAAAGTGAAATTTGTAGTATATTATTATTTTAATAGTAGGATATGAAATTTTACAAATAATTGGATTAGTTTTATAGAAAATAGAACAATCAGTATTATTAAACAAAAATTTAAAATGAAATGTTAACAATTTGAAAAAAAATCAAAAATGTGTCGAAATTTTTAAAATATTAAAAAATCTAAAAGTAAACTAAAATATTTTGTTAATATAATTTAA
This sequence comes from Neocrepidodera transversa, assembly GCA_963243735.1. Taxonomy (NCBI): domain Eukaryota; kingdom Metazoa; phylum Arthropoda; class Insecta; order Coleoptera; family Chrysomelidae; genus Neocrepidodera; species Neocrepidodera transversa. Next base: position 1,407,221 of record OY725341.1, on the reverse strand, counting down.
ATTTCAATATTATAAAAAATATACTGGCGTCACTTTACGTTACTCACGGATTTTTCGTAAAATGTAATTGACAAAAATTCCTGAACAATTAAAAACGAATATTATTAAATATATGAAAATATAAAGAGACACAATAAATTACCTGTTTTTACTTATTTTATTATATATATCTTAAATAACCAAAATAATGCATTTTTATGAAAAATTACAGAATATGAAAGTTGTAGAAGATAAAATTTTGTACACAATTTGATATTACCGTTTTTTTTTAATTCCTCATTGTTTCGCCTCTAGAGGGCGTAAAAAAAAATTATATAGACATTTGCGATCTTTTTTTAGATTTTGAGACAAAATTATGGGTTTTTATGAAAAATTACAGAACATCTAAATTGCAGAACATAAAATTTTCTATAAATTTTGTCTTTACTTTTTTTTCGAGTTTCGCATAGTTTCGCCACTAGTTTTTACTTTAATTTTTAAGCAATTTTTATCTTTAATAAATTATTATTTTTTAGTTAAATTTTAATATTAAAAATTTAAAAAAAATATCTTTAAATTTGTAATCATTAATTTTATAATTATAATTTTTTTCATTTTTTTTTAAAAATTGGCATAAGAAAAACATTTAAAATTATATTACGATTTTAAACTAAATTAAACAACTTCTAAAATATTGAAGTTATTGAAATGTGATTTGCACCATTCGAAAGATAATATAAACTCTAAATTTAAAATGTATTTTACTTTTTTAGAATTTAGAATTGTAATTATTATAGCCGAAATTAAAATTTTTTTTTTAATTTTTTGTAATTTCGTTTTTGACAAAAAATTTATTTTTTTATTATTTTTTTAATGCATTTTGATCCAGAAAATCTAAAAAAATGTCTGTTTCCCGTTTTGAATAAAATTAAATAAGATATTAATTATTTATTGATTTTAAAATTATTCAAAAATGGGTTTCATTTTTTTAAGGTTAATTTTATTATTAAAAATTTAAAAAAAAAATACCCTGAAATTTGTAGTAAAAAACTCTATAATTATGATTTTTTTTCAAAATTTTATTCAATAAATTGTAGAATTCATAATTTTTTTTTGAAATTTAATATAAATTAAAAAAAATTGAATTACTTCAACATTTATTTGTGATTAAGCTGAATTTTTATCAGGTATGATAGATGACAGCTGACATCCGTCAACGGATCTACTTTGCTTAATTGACATATGTTAGGTGACATATGTCATTTTAATTTTTTACTTATACAAGGCTTGATTTATTTTTTATACGTATTTATAAAAAACATATAAATCACTGGCATTTTTCATTCTTCAATATAAACTTTAATCACTATGTAAAGTGTAAACAAATTACAAGTCTAATTAATCAACTCTCTCCTTGATGTAAATCATAAAAATGGGTTTAATTTAATTTTGTTATTGAGCCTGTTGAAAAGATTGCACTTAAAAATATGTCGGGCCATCTGGTTTTAAAAATAGACATTACATTGACCGGGCAGTAAAAAAGTAATCAATTTCAAGTACTTTGCTTTCAATTAAAATCTATAATTGAAAATGAAATTGCCAAAAAAATAAAAGACTATTATTTACTGTTAAACATTAAATTAAAGTTCATAAATGGAAAAAAAGTTTTTAAAAAAATTAGTTCAATTTACGAGTCAGCAATTAGTTGAACGTTGAACAATGAAAAAAATATTCAAAATAAGTATTAGTATCTGCTCTCAGGTCCCAAAAATTGTCTGAATGTGATTACAGTGAATCAATACAAGAAATAATAATTACTCAGTAGCGTCACCTAGAAAAATTATAATATTAAAATAAAATGATATAAAAATTATTTTCTAGAGTCCTCACGAAAAGGGTGAATGTTTCATGTAATGTTTTACTAAACAATTTAGGGTTGTTTTATTTAATTTAAAATTTTCTTTATACCCAATTTACGACATAATTAATATTATACTTAAGGGCGAAATTTAAGAATACTTGTTGTATGTGCAAAATTCGAAATTCTGCTTAAAGGGTTCAGCATAAAAACATAAACAAAAAATTATACAACAAAAACTTGGTGCTTATTAAAAAAAAAAATTATGGGGTTTTAAATTTGCGAATTTTTTTTGTTATTTGTGCAAAAAAAAATCTGCTTGAAAATTTAGATTCGGCATAAATACATAAAAAAAAATATATAACAAAAATTTTGTGCTTATTAAGAAAAAAAAATTGTAGGGGTTAAAATTTGCAATTTTTTTCTTATTTGTGTAAAATTTAAAATAATGCTTGAAAATTTAGATTCGGCATAAAAATGTAAAGAAAAAATTATATAACAAAAAGTTTGTGCTTATTAAGAAAAAAAAATTGTAGGGGTTAAAATTTGCAATTTTTTTCTTATTTGTGTAAAATTTAAAATTATGCTTGAAAATTTAGATTCGGCATAAAAATGTAAAGAAAAAATTATATAACAAAAAGTTTGTGGTTATTAAGAAAAAAAAATTGTAGGGGTTAAAATTATGCTTAAATATTTAGATTCAGCATAAAAACATAAAGAAAAAATTATATAACAAAGAGGCTTATTAAGAAAAAAAGAGTTATAGGGGTTAAAATATGCTGTTTTTTTCTTATTTGTGCAAAATTTAAAATTCTGCTTGAAAATTTAGATTCGGCATAAAAATGTAAAGAAAAAATTATATAACAAAAAGTTTGTGCCCATTAAGAAAAAAAAATTGTAGGGGTTAAAATTTGCAATTTTTTTCTTATTTGTGTAAAATTTAAAATTATGCTTGAAAATTTAGATTCGGCATAAAAATGTAAAGAAAAAATTATATAACAAAAAGTTTGTGCTTATTAAGAAAAAAAAATTGTAGGGGTTAAAATTTGCGAATTTTTTTCTTATTTGTGTAAATTTTAAAATTATGCTTAAATATTTAGATTCAGCATAAAAACATAAAGAAAAAATTATATAACAAAGAGGCTTATTAAGAAAAAAAGAGTTATAGGGGTTAAAATATGCTGTTTTTTTTCTTATTTGTGCAAAATTTAAAATTCTGCTTGAAAATTTAGATTCGGCATAAAAATGTAAAGAAAAAATTATATAACAAAAAGTTTGTGCCCATTAAGAAAAAAAAAATTGTAGGGGTTAAAATTTGCGATTTTTTTTCTTATTGTGTAAAATTTAAAATTCTACTTAAAAATTTAGATTCAGCATAAAAACATAAAGAAAAAATTATATAACAAAGAGGCTTATTAAGAAAAAAAGAGTTATAGGGGTTAAAATATGCTGTTTTTTTTCTTATTTGTGCAAAATTTAAAATTCTGCTTGAAAATTTAGATTCGGCATAAAAATGTAAAGAAAAAATTATATAACAAAAAGTTTGTGCCCATTAAGAAAAAAAAAATTGTAGGGGTTAAAATTTGCGATTTTTTTTCTTATTGTGTAAAATTTAAAATTCTACTTAAAAATTTAGATTCGGCATAAAAACATTAAGAAAAAATCATAGAACAAAAAGTTCTTAAGAAAAAAAAATTGTACGGGTTAAAATTTGTGATTTTTTTTCTTATTTGTATAAAATTTAAAATTCTACTTAAATATTCAGGTTCAGCATAAAAACATAAACAAACAAAAATTTTGTGCTTATTAATAAAAAAATATATAGGGGTTAAAAATTTGCCAATTTTTTTTTTCTGATTTGTAAATTCGATTTGACAATGCTAACTTGCACATTCTGATCTGACTTTCATTATTTTCCATTGTATCACTTTCATTAATTGCTGACTATATATTTTAAACATTTATGTTCCTCTACAGATGTGCTAGCGAAAAACCATTTTACCTATAGAACTACCATATTTGCGTATTAAACATGCAAACATTATGTACTGGGTGTTGTTTTATTTTAACCAATGTTACAATTAAAATTTGTATATAACTATTTTCTCTTGTTCCTTTATTAAAGGCCATTTTGATTGTAGAACTTTTTTATTCAACACATTTTTTTTAAGAACTGATTTGTATAATAAATAATGAGACTGACCATCGCCTGAGAGTATATGTTTATTATTATTAAATTAAGTATTAAGTTACTTTTTTGCTGCAAGACTTTTATTTTTAACCCTAATTTTACAAATAATAGAGTTGATAAATTTTACTTTTGTCGAGAAAACACTAGAAACCATGATAATTTTTTAAACTTTGTCGTATATAAAAACCCATAATATTAACATAAAATAAAATGTATATAATCTTAAAAGCTTTTTGTAAGTACATTGTTAGGAAATAATCTTTATCAGTAGAAACATAGATGAATGAATTCAAAAACGTTGTATTAGAAATCGTTTTTCTATTCTCTGACGCACACAGTACTTTTTCACTCAATAAACAATGCCACGTGATTCAATTTAATTTTATTCAGGAATTTACTAATTTGATAATTAGACTCGTTATTTTTAATAGATTTTTAATGTCCCAGTAATAAATATTCCAACTTTAGAACATTTTTACCACTGATCCTTAATAATTATTATTTCCTCTTAAATGATTTATTACAATTTAGTTTATTTTTGTCTTTAAAATAAATTGAATCGAATTAAGGCTCCATCTAAAAACAAACAACATTGCTAATTATAGTAATAGTAGAAACTATGACGTTAGACTTCTAAAATTAACAACGTTTATTTAATTTATTTAAGGATTTCGACATTAATAATATTTATTACAAACTGATATTTAAAAAAAAAATATATTAAAAAATTATTGTATTAATACGTAAAGAGAAAACTTTCTGACTTCTTTTTATAATTAATGGGCGAATAGTGTCAGATTTTGCATGGTTAAAGTTTATATACAGGAACAGTGCAGAATTAATATATAATATATATTAAATTATATATAATATATATTAAATTATATATAATATTTTACTTTTTTTTTTATTATTTTACTGTAATTTTATTTTTGAAGTGAAGGCGCGTTAGACAATTTTTGGATAGATTAAAAATAGAAAAATGGTGAAAATAGAAAAAATGGTAAAAATAGGAAAAACAAGAAAAACAAGAAAATAGTAAAAACAGAGAAAGTAAAAAAAATAAATAAAACTAGAAAAAATGGGAAAAAAATAGGTAGGTATTTGAGGAAATGGTATCAAATAATTGGAAAAAATGGGAAATAATGTAACAAATGAAGAAAAATAGGGAAAATGGGTAAAAGTAGAAAAAAAACAGGAAATAATTGGTAAAAATACAGAAAAATAGAAAACCGTAAAAAAAACAGGGAGAAATAGAAAAAAATATACAAAATGGGAAAAATACGGAAAATAAGCAAAATGAAGAAAAATAGAAAAAAAATGGAAATATATGAAAAATCCGAAAAAATATGAAAAAAATGAGAAAAACAGAAAAAAGTAGTAAAAAGAGAAGAGTAAGAAAAATAAAAAAAAAAACAAAAATGGTAAAAAAAGGACAACAGGAAACAACAGCAAAATGGGAGAAAATAGAGAAAAAAGGAAAAAATATTAATAAATAAAAAAAATTAGGAAATTGAAAAAAATTTGTCAAAAGTTAAAAAAATAATAAAAAAATTGGAAAAAAGATAATAGAGAACTACAGGAAAACTTAAAAAAATAGGATAAAAAGGGAAAATTTGAACAATAGGGGAAAATATCAAAAATAAGAAACAAATTTTATAGAGGAAAAAAGGATAAAATGGGAATAGATAGAAAAAATTAAAAAAAAAACATGAAAATAGTAAAAATAGAAAAAAATATAAAAAATAGAATAAGATTAAAAAAAAAGGAAAAAATGGAAAAAGTAGGTAGAGAAAATAGGGAAAAAAGGAAAAAAATATTAATAAATAAACAAAAAGAAAAATAGGAAAGAAATAGAAAAAAAAAGAATTATAATATAGAAAAATAAAAGAGTAATACAGGAAATTGTAAAAAAATAGGAGAAAAGAGAAAAATTTGAAAAATAGGGGAAAATAGGAAAATTTAAAAAAATTGGAAAACAACTGAAAAAAAAATTGGAAAAAATAGAGGAAAATAGGATAAAATGGGAATAGATAAAAAAGTAGGTGGAGAAAATAGAGGAAAATGGAAAAAATATTAATAAATAAAAAAAAGAAAAATGAGAAAATTGAAAAAAAAAATGTCAAAAGAAAAAAAATAGATAAATAGAGAAAAACGTAAAAAATAGGATAAAATTGTAAAAAAAGAGAAAAATTTGAAAAATAGGGGAGAGGAAAATATAACAAATTGAATAAAATTTAAAAATAGGAAAAAAAAAATTAAAAAAATTAGGAAAAATAGAGGAAAATAGGATAAAATTGGAATAGATAAAAAAAATAGAAAAAACCATGAAAAATAGTAAAAAATAGAAAAAGAGAAAAAATATAAAAGATAGAATAAGATTAAAAAAAAGGAAAAAATGGAAAAAAAATGGTAAAAGTGGAAGAAAATAGGATTAAATGGGAATAGATAGAAAAAATATAAAAAAATAGGGAAAAACAGTAAAATATAGGAAAAAGTAGGGAAAAAGAGAAATAAATAAAAAAGTAGGTAGAGAAAATTGAGAAAAATGGAAAAAAATATCAATGAATAAAAAAAATAAAAAATCAGAAAATTGAAAAAAATTGTCAAAAGTAAAAAAAATAGAAAAATTGAAAATAATATGGAAAAATAATAGAGAAATACAGGAATACGTAAAAAATAGGATAAAATCGTAAAAAAAAGAGAAAAATTTGAAAAATAGGGGAGAGAAAAATATAAAAAATTGAATAAAATTTAAAAATAGGAAAAAAAATTAAAAAAATTAGAAAAAATAGAGGAAAATAGGATAAAATTAGAATAGATAAAAAAAATTGAAAAAAAAAGAAAGAATCAAATATAAAAAATAGAATAAGATTAAAAAGAAAAAGGAAAAAAATGGAAAAAAATTGCAAAAAGTATAAGAAAATAGGATTAAATGGGAATAGATAGAAAAAATATAAAAAAATAGGGAAAAATAGTAAAATATAGGAAAAAGTAGGGAAAAAGAGAAATAAATAAAAAAGTAGGTAGAGAAAATTGAGAAAAATGGAAAAAAATATCAATGAATAAAAAAAATAAAAAATCAGAAAATTGAAAAAAAAAATTGTCAAAAGGAAAAAAAATAGAAAAATAGGAAAAATTGAAAACAATATGGAAAAATACTAGAGTAATACAGGAAAACGTAAAAAATAGGATAAAATCGTAAAAAAGAGAAAAATTTGTAAAACAAAAAAAAATTAAAAAATGGGAAAAAAGAAAAAAACTGAAAAAACCTAGGAAAATCGGATAAAATCGGAATAGATAGAAAAAATAGAATAAAATTTTAAAAAGTAAGAAAATAATAGAAAAAAATAGAGGAAATTACGATAAAATGGGAATAGATAAAAAAAATGGTAATAAATATAAAAAACAAAAAAAAAATGAGAAAAAAAATAAAAAAGTAGGTAAAAAATAAAAAAAAAATTTTAAAAAAAATAGAGAACAATGTGAACCACAAGTTGTAATTATTCTATGGAATACAAATTTTTTTTTCCACCCTACATGGCTATCTCGATTCCTCTCCAGTACTATAAACAATTTTTTCTATATTTTATGTAACTACTAATTTTAATATTCATGCTGTAACCATGGTAACGATGACGACAATTTGTTACTTCTAGCCAATGAGATTTCATCCTCCTACATTATTGTAATTATGTAATTATAAAAAAATTTAAACTGCGATATAAATGTTGAAAATGTTTATAATTTTATTATTGTTTTAATTAAAAAATTCTTTCTAATATTTAAAAAATTCCAGATTCGTTTGCAATTTATCAGTTGAAATAGTGAAATATTTATAGATTTGTTGAACATAAATATAATTTTTTACTTTTTGTCACTGTCATAATAGTTTACGCATTCCTTTTCAATAAAATTACGAGAATAATATTTATAAAAAAAAGTCTTAGTGAATATTTGAAACATAGATTAAATACAAAATGACAGATCGGTATGTACACAAAAATTTATTTTTAATATTTCAATTAGAATAATATTTAAATATTGATAGTAAACTATTTATTATTATTATTATTAATTATTTTATGAAGCTAAAAAAATAATTTAATCTTGTTTATTTTTTTGTTAGAAATTTTTAAAATCTGGTTTTTGTTTAAAAAATTGTATCTGTATTATTTTTGGACATTTTGAAAATTGCCAAAAATTTTAATTAATTTTTTTTTTATTTAAAAGTAGGCCAAGTACGTTACTCATAATATAAATAAAAAAAATACTATAAAAATAAATATTAATTTCTATTAATTTATAATTAATATTTTTAAAGATATAAAAAAAATAATAAATAAATATTATTTCTTTTGGTATCTTTTTTTTTAATTGCCAAAAATTATTGTTAATTAATTTTTTTTTTGATAAATTCAATTTTTAAATTTCAATTTACAATTAATGTTTTTAAAGATAATAAAAAATTTAATAAATAAATATTTAAAAGTGGGCCATGTATGTTACTGATAATATAAATAATAAAAAAAAAAATAAATAAATATTAATTTTTTTTAGTATATTTTTTTTAAATTGCCAAAAATTATTTTAATTCATTTTTTTTTTGATAAATTCAATTTTTAAGTTTCAATTTATAATTAATATATTTAAAGATTATAATAAAATTAATAAATAAATATTTAAAAGTGGGCCTAGTACGTTACTGATAACATAAGTAATTAAAAAAACTATAAAAATAAATTTTAATTTATAATTAATATTTTTAAAGATAATAAAAAAATTAATAAATAAATATTTAAAAGTGAGCCAAGTACGTTACTGATAATTTAAATTAAAAAAGAAAATATAAAAATAAATATTAATTTCTTTTAGTATTTTTCCAAAATTGACAAAAATTGTTTTAATTAATTTTTTTTGATAAATTCAATTTTTAAATTTCAGTTTATAATTAATATTTTTAAAGATAATAAAAATTTAATAAATAAATATATAAAAGTGGGCCAAGTACGTTACTGATAACATACTGTAAAAATAAATATTAATTTCTTTTGGTACATTTTTCCAACATTGACAAAAATTATTTTAATTATTTTTTTTTTGATAAATTTCAATTTATAATTTATATTTTGAAAGAAAATAAAAATGTAAAAAATAAATAATTTTTGCTAGTATATTTTTTTAAATGGCCAAAAATTATTTCGATTAATTTTTTTTTTGATAAATTCCATTTTTAAATTTCAATTTATAATTAATATTTTTAAAGATAATAAAAAATTTAATAAATAAATATTTAAAAGTGAGCCAAGTACGTTACTGATAATATAAATTAAAAAAAAAACTATGAAAATAAATATTAATTTCTTTTAGTATTTTTTCAACATTGACAAAAATTATTTTAATTAATTTTTTTTTTTTGATAAATTGTAATTTATAATTAATATTTTTAATGATAATAAAAAATGTAAAAAATAAATAATGATTTTTGCTTGTATGTTTTTTTTAATTGGCAAAAATAATTTTGGCAATTTTTTTTTTGATAAATTTCATTTTTTAATTTCAATTTATACTTAATATTTTTAAAGAATTAAAAAAAATAATAATAAATAAATATTAATTTCTTTTAGTATTTTTTCTTAAATTGCCAAAAATTATTTTAATCGATTTTTTATAAATAATTTCTTTTAATATATTTTTTTTTAATTGCCAAAAATTATTTTAATTAATTGTTTTTTTGATAAATTCAATTTTTAAATTTCAATTTATAATTAATATTTTTAAAGATAATAAAAAATTTAATAAATAAATATTTAAAAGTGGGCCAAGTACGTTACTGATAACATAAATGTTTAAAAAAAATAAATAATATAAAAATAAATATTAATTTCTTTTAGTATTTTTTCAAAATTGTCAAAAATTATTTTAATTAATTTTTTTTTGATAATTTTAATTTATAATTATTATTTTTAAAAGTATGTTACTGATAACATAAATTTATTTAAAAAAATAAAACATAAAAATAAATATTAATTTCTTTGAGTATATATTTTTGAAAATAACTTAACTAAAACCTGCACCCATTAAAAAAACATTGTTTTCTCAACTTCCATGGTCTTTTATTAATATTAATGTCCCTTTATCTAAACAAGGTTTTAACGATTACCCTCATTATTGGGTTATAAACAATGCGATCCATTGACGTAGGTTTGTTTAAGCGGAAAATCTTTATCTCTATCTTTTTGTACTAATTTCTAATTTTAATTTTGGTTAACTAATGCGTATTTCCAAATTACACGTTTCACAAAAATAAAACGTGCTTTTTTGGAACAACGGAAAAATTATTTCGAGGAGGGGAAGAAGCTTCATTTATTAATGATGTTGAAAACAAAAAATGTTGTTGAAACAGTTTAAACTGATTTTTTGTTATTAAAAAGGTGGAAGAAACAATTTTTAATATTTCTAAATAAATTATAAACTAATTAATTTTTAAAGATTTTTATCGATTCACAATTGCTTTGTTTTGTTTAAATTTTAGTAAAAGAAAAACAAGTTTTCCACATATAATATACAAATTTTTATTACTATATACAGGGTGGCCCAATTTTAATTAAACGTTTATCAAGACGAATTAAATTTTTTGTCAAAATTAAAATATCAGGACCGGACCGGAAATTGACGACCCTAATATAGACAAGCATGGTTACGTATGTACCTAAAAATTGAGCGAGCCGAAGAAAAAATAGGAAAACAAATATATATTTCTATTTTTTTTACTTTTCCTGTTTTGTTCTTTTTTCCTATTTTTTCCTGTTTACATGTTTTTTCCATTTTTTCCTATTTTACCTTTATTTTTCTATGTTTTTCTGTTTTGTCTATTTGTTGCTATTTTTTTTGTTTTTTTTTCCTGTTTTTTTATCATTTTTTCTGTTTTTTTTCCTCATTTTTTCTATTTTTCTTGTTTTTTCCTATTTTTCGTATTTTTTCTTCTTTTCCTATTACTTTCCCGACCCACCTCTGAGAAGGAAAGTATTGTGAACGAGTTAAAAACAATTTCCAGATAAAGATAGAAATATCCGTTTTTAGGTCACCTGAGATGATTAAGACCATTTCCATAGGGAAGTCTGTCTGTCTGTCTATCTGTCTGTCTGTGTGTGTATTCTTCCACGATAGAGGCCACACGTTTAATTCGATTGAGCTGAAATTTGGTATATGGGTTTGGGTTACCCGTCGGAAGAACTCATTATTTTTTGTACGACATCTGTCAAACGGAAGTGTCACTATCAAAAAATGACAGATGCAATATGTCACGGAATTTGACTTGCAATATGTCATTTGAAAGCCCTGGAAAAACTATATTTAGAACAGTCAAAAGTATGTCTTCAACTGTCACCTGTCAAAAAAAAATGTCAAAATTTGAAACTTTAACATTAAATATCTGAAAAGTATTCGTGCATACTCGTTGGGAAAGTTTTGGAGCGACATAAACGATTTATTTCTAATTTTAATGAATTATTCATTTTTTTTTGTGGATTTTATAATTTTTTCATGTTTTTATTATTTTTTTTATGTTTTTTTCTGATTTTTTCTCCAATTTCCTCCTGGTTTTTTCTACTTTTAATGAATTGGAGAACAAAAGCTCAAATGTGGTCAATTATTCAACGAATAATAAAACTCAAAATAATACCACATACATTTATTTACCAGTTAAAACTGGAGGCGACATGTTTCGGCCTAAACGATGTCCATCATCAGGCAGTAAGAATGAAAAAAAAATTCAATATGTTGGTATAAAAACACAAATCACATTGTAAAAAATAATAAAATTTATTAAAAATATAAAAAATCTGGAGTGTAGTTCAACTAGTTTTTTTTATATTTTTATTAAATTTTATTATTTTTTACAATGTGATTTGTGTTTTCATACCATCATATTGAATTTTTTCTTTATTCTTACTGCCTGATGATGGCCAACGTTATGACCGAAACATATCGCCCCCAGTTTTAATTGGTAAATAAATGTATGTGGTATGACTTTGAGTTTTATTATTCGTTTTTTAATGAATTATTGATTTTTTTGCGGATTAAAATTTTTTTTTATTATTTTTTATGATTTTTTTTATTAATATATCTGACTTCTCACTGGTTTTTCCTACTTTTTTTTTAAATTCTTAAGATTTGCTCTAATTCTTTCAATTTTTCTCTGATTTAGTTTCTAATTTTTCCTACATTTTCTGTTTTTTTTTTTCTGATATGACTATAATTGAATCCTCAGCTAGCCCACGCGTCACATATAAAATAATTGAGTACTTCACGTTCAATATGAACCAAGAAAGTGAATGGAAAAGTCAGGTTTTCAAATTTTTTAGATATACTCAGATTTTCTCTGCAATTTTCTGTTTCGTTCTAATTTTTTTTCTAATTTTTTCTACTTTTGTTTCTGTGTTTTTTAAGATTCTATATTGATTTTTTCCTAATTTTAATTTCCCGACCTACCATCCAACGATGAGAGAAAATATTGTGAACCCACTTAAAAAAATTTTCATTTCCACATGGAATTCTGGCTGTATGTCTATCTGTGTGTATTCTTCCACGATAGACGCTACATATTTAATCCGATTGAGCTGAAATTTGGTATATGGTTTTTTGTTACCCGTCGGAAGAACCCATTAGTCTTTGATCGACAATTGTCAAAAGATGACAAAAGGTATATGACTTGCAATATGTCATTTAAAAACACTTGAAAAACTCTATTCAGAAAAGTCAAAATTATTTCTTCTACTGTCACTTGTCAAAAATAAAAAAATGTCAAAATTTGGAACTATAACATTAAATATCTGAAAAATTACTTTATGGATTTGAACTAATTTTTGTAAAATGGATTTCGATTGATTGTCGGAAAAAAACTGTTAGTGCTTATCTGACATCTGTCAATTAGAAGTGTCACTATCAAAAAATGACAGATGCAATATGTCAGGGAATTTGACTTGCAATATGTCATTTGTCACCTGTCAAAAGTAAACAAATATCAAAATTTGAGACTTTAACATTAAAGTATTGACTGGTAGAATAAATTTCGGTAAAGTCAATAATAATCAATATGTATCGATTGACTTTTCGTCCAATTTTGTGGTTAAAAACGAAAACTGACTTCAAATTTAAAACCAATAAACCAATAAAATTTTATTAGGGTAACCATTTTTCTGAAGAGACACCATTCTCAAAATTATACCATTCGTATTTTTTTTTTCTAATTTTTTTTTTTATTTTCTAATATGTTTCCATATTTTTTCTATTTTCCCCATTTTTCCATGGTTTTCTTTATTTTAGCAATTTTTTCATATTTTTCTTTAATAATAATAATAATAATAATAATAATCTTAATCCATTATGACATTCAAGAATGTATTGGACAAGAAAAAAATTACAATAAATTCCTACTTTTTAAAACAAGTACGAAACAAAATAAAAACAATTAAAATCACAGATATAATAAAAATAGCAAACATTTTCAAAAAATAGTGAAAATCTTTTAAAAAATTCCAAACATTAGAAACGGTTATTATAATAAAACAATAATTATAATTAAAATAACATTATTATAATAAAGAATTCTTTATTTTTCCCTTTTTTCTATTTTTTTTCCTATTTTTTTATATTTGATTGATTGCTATTAATTTTAATGTCTCTTTTCTGCTACCAGGCCTAATCTGGACGGGACCTACAGCTTATCGTGGTCTCCGACCCACGGTCCTCAATCACTCTAAACCCAGGACTATGCCTGTCTATCTATTTTTTCTGTTTTTCCTGTTTTTTCCTATTTTTTCTTATTTTTCGCATTTTTCTCTATTTTTCTTTATTTTCAAACAAAACAAACCGATTCTGCATGGTATTTTTTTACTATTTTGTACGCGTAGATTCCCCCCCTTTCAACCTAAACTTACCAAAATCAACATGTCGCTAAATCCCATTATAACAAACATGTAGAAAAAAACCCGAAAGTAATCGGTCAACGCATTTTCAAAATATCTCTACAACTACAGACAGACACACAATACAATCTTATAATTGGAGCTAATAGAAAAAAAAATTATTAAGATTTTACTTTCCCGGATCCATCAAAGGGAAAGTATAGTGATCGAGCAAAAAAAATTCAAGATATCGATGGAAATATCCATTTTGTGGTCCCACAAGAAGATTGAAACCATTTCTAGCGTATGGTCTGTCTGTGTGTAATCTTCCACGATAACTGCCGAACCGTTTGACCAATCAAGCTGAAATTTGGTTTGAAGGGTCGGTGTGTGCTTCGAATGCAACCATTAGTTTTTGGTTTAAATTGGTACAGTGGAAAGTCCACTAGACCGACATTGATTGAATACACATTAAAGATTTTTTGCCTTTTCTTAAACATTAAGGAAAAACAGTACAATTTAGTGCAAAATGTTCTAATACAATGTTTTAGAGCATAAAATTTTGTACAATTTTTGTATCAAACTTTTTCCAGAATTTACCACAGTGGCGCCACTAGGGAGGCGCAAAAAATATGCATGTAAGTTTTCCGCAGTTTTTCCAAATTTTGAGGACAAACAATGCACTTTAGTGAAACATTTTCCAGTACAAAGTTGTAGAGCACCAAATTTCCTTTAACTTTTATATCTAACTTTTTTCACCGGTATGAACTTAGCAGCCAATTTTAATCCAGCAGCCAAATGACCAGTGGCGTCGGAAGATGATTTTATTCGTAAAAAAGTCTTTGTGGAAAGGAACATATAAATTAAAATTATTAAATTTTTATTAAATATTTCCATATATCAGAAACACTAAAAAAATATTATAAAGGGTTTTTTAGGGAAAAGTTTACAGCATCACAATTAAAAAATCTTTAATAATCTTAAAAGTACCCTCAGAAAAGTTTAGCCAAGTTCAAATTTTGCACAAAGATTAATGACTACATGTAGAATAATCGTATTAAGATGCGAATTATTTGCAGGCCGTCAAAGGAGTACTTTTAATTTTTTTCTATTTGTGAGGGTTTTTACTACCCCTTTGACGGCCTGCAAAGAATTCGCATCTTAATACGATTATTCTACATGTAGTCAGTAATGTTTGTGCAAAATTTGAACTTGGCTAAACTTTTCTGAGGGTACTTTTAAGATTATTAAAGATTTTTTAATTGTGATGCTGTAAACTTTTCCCTAAAAAACCCTTTATAATATTTTTTTAGTGTTTCTGATATATGGAAATATTTAATAAAAATTTAATAATTTTAATTTATACAATATGTCTCAGTAAGTTGGAACCATATGGGAAACTTTTTTATTATTAATTTCAGGAGAAAAATGTATTCTTCATAAAAAGTTCTGCATATCCTAAAATCTAAAATACAATCAACAGATATCAATTTTTTTCAGTCGTGTACGAGGTATTTCAAAAAATATGAATTTTACTCAAGAGTAAAGTACCTTTATTTTTCTGAATATTGACAATTGTTATTATAAAAAGTTGATTATAAATGCATATGCATTCAACACGTGTTTAAATTGCAAAATAGTTAGAAAACATTAAGAAACGAGGTTATCATGACTTTTACAATCACAAGAGATAAATGTTTATTCAAAATAGAAACAATAGTAAACAAGCACAAAACCTATTTTTTAAAAATAAATGAATGTAATTGCATATTTGAACATAGTTTTTGGTACTGATAAACTTTTTTTTAATAACATTTTTCGATATCGTCAAATTTAAAGGTACTTTACTCGTGAGTGAAATTCATATTTTTGACATACCTCGTACACGACTGAAAAAATTTGATATCTGTTGATTGTATTTTAGATTTTAGAACATGCAGAACTTTTTATGAAGAATACATTTTTTTCCTAAAATTAATAATAAAAAAGTTTCCCATATGGTTCCAACTTACTGAGACATATTGTATGTACCCTTCCACAGGTCTCTTTAAAGACTTTTTTACGAATAAAATCATCTTCCGACGCCACTGGTCATTTGGCTGCTGGATTAAAATCGGCTGCCAGAAAGTTTCTGCCAAGTTCACACCGGTCTTTTTTCGATTCCCTGTAGTTTCGCCGCTAGAGGGCGAAAAATATACACATTTTTTAGAATATCAAATTCCCAACAACTTTTTCCTAATTATAATATGCGCATGCGCCCACTTATGTCATTATCAACTTATCAACATTAAAATATCAATTGTGTAAACGTATTCACCGTCGTATTGCTTTTTAAAATTTATTCCATAATTTAATTTGTAATTAAAATAATACGGGCCGGGAAAGTTCTAGGGTGACACATCCGATTTTTTTTATTAAATATCAAATGACACTTAACATAGCGTATCTAATTTTTTTAATACAATGTTTCATCTGTGAAGGGCCACCCTTAAATATTTTTTTGGAATACTTTTTATTTTACGTAGAATACTTTTTTACTAGATTTTGACTCATTTATTAATTTTTCTAAGTACTGTCCTGTTCATTTTTACCCTGAAAATTTGAGTTCAAGAATTATAAAATATCTTGAATGAAGGGGATGTTGGGCGTGAATAAATAACAATAAACATTTTTGGATTTTTTTAAATTTAAGGCCCATATTAAAATATTTGGACTCTTTCCCCCTTAATCCTGCTAATACTTGGCCTATTTCACACCATTAAGCTTTAAATTAAAATAAATTGTATCTTTCTTAAAATAATACGTTAAAGAAATTTTTAGTAACGCTACATACGTCAACCGAATATAAAAAAATACAAATAATTTACACCACCCTTTCTCCAACATCCGTTAAAAAATTTTTACATACGTCAAATGGTTTAAAGATGTCATAAAGAGTAAAATTTAGGTAAAAATTGACGTTCGACATTCAAAACAACTCACAATCGATGATGGTGATGATATTGGATAATAAATAACACGTTCGTTTGTTGAAAGTTCAAAACATTAATATACATCACGAGCTTGGAAAACACGTTTTTGTGTATATGTTTTAATTTACCTCAAACATATGTGTTAGAAATAATGAAATATAACATGTTATGAAGCCTGACAGATCCCTCCCCCCCCCCCCATAGTTTTTATATTTACTCTACTCAAAATTTAGTCTAGTTGTGTGACTTAAATTTAAAGTTTAGTACAGTACGAACAAAATAGGTCGCACAGAAGAATCGTAACAATAATAATAATAATAATAAACTTTAAACTTGATTCGACAACAAGTGCATTAAAATTTACACAATTTAAATAATAGTAATAATAATATACCCAATATAATTTTTTTTTTTTTTTTTTTTTTTTTTTTTTTTTTTTTTTTTTTTTTTTTTTTTTTTAATTATTAAACCACATTTTGATTTTGTTTAATCCATTAACGAGTGGATGTAGAGTCACGAAGTTGTCGTATATTCTGTTATTTTCTTTTTAACCACCTTTAATCTTGAGTTATTTTTAAATTTTCAGAGTTAAAAAATTTTGGACCTATAAAAAGATGACATGTTTGTCACCCTGTATATGCATACCGAGAGCTAAGATGTTACACATAAAAAAATAAATGTAGCATCTTAAATTTTGTCGCCTTTGACTTCTGGAGTTCACTCGGAAGAGGGTGAAATGTAGAGAGAGAATTATTAAGTAAAACCTCGCTCTCTTTTTACAAATTTAAGGGCGAAAAGAGAGGAAATTTGAAAGTTAAAAGTGACAAATTTAAGAGAGAAAAAAGGGGAAATTTTTGAGGGAAAAGAGTTGAATTTTGAGGCAAAAATTGACAAATTGAAAGAAAAGAGGGGGAGTTTAGTAATGAAGAGTGACAAATTTAAAAGAGAAAAGAGGGGAAATTTAATAGTGAAAAACAGACAAATTTAAGAGAAAAAAGAGGGAAAATTTTTGAAAGAAAAGGGGAAATTTGATAATGAAGAGTGACAAATTTAAGAATGAAAAGTGGGGATATTTTTGAGAGAAAAAGAGAAAATTAAATCCAAAAATTGACAATTTTTTGAGAGAAAAGAGGAGAAATTTGATAACAAATTATTAAATTTAAATAAATAAAACAACGTTTTAAGATTTCCACAGTTAAACAACAAATTATTATTATTATTATTATTATTATTATCTCGCAATAGTAGGTAAAATCTCGCTGTTTTAACAAAATTAAAAGAGAGGGGAAAATTTTGAGAGAAAAGAGGGAAAATTTGATAGTGAAAAGTGACTTTAACAAAGAAAAGAGGGAAATTTTTTGAGAGAAAAGTGAGGAAATTTAATAATAAAGAGTGACAATTTTTTGAGAGAAAAGTGGAGAAATTTGATAACAAATTATTATTATTATCTCGCAATAGGAGGTAAAATCTCGCTCTGTTTTAACAAATTCAAGAGAGAAAAGAGGGGAAATTTTTGAGAGAAAAAAGGGAAAATTTAATAGTGAAAAGTGACTTTAACAGAGAAATGAGGGAATTTTTTTGAGAGCAAAGTGAGGAAATTTGTTAATGAAGAGTGACAAATTTAAGAAAAGAAAGTGAGGACATTTTTGAGAGAAAATGGGAAATTAAAGCCAAAAATTGACAATTTTTTTGAGAGAAAAGAGGAGAAATTTGATAACGAATTATTATTATTATTATCTCCCAACAGGAGGTAAAACTTCGCTCTGTTTTAACAAATTTAAGAGATAAAAGAGGGGTAATTTTTGAGAGAATAGAGGAGAAATTTGTAAACGCAGAGTGACAAATTTAAGAGAGAAAGCAGGTGAAATTTTTGAGTGAAAAGAGGGGAAATTTGAGGAAAAAATTGACAAATTTTTGAGAGAAAACAGTGGACATTCGATAACAAAGAGTGACAAATTTAAGAGAGAAAAGAGTGGATTTTTTGAGGGGCAATTTGAGACAAAAATTTACATTGAGAGAAAAGGGGGGACCTAAGAAATGAAGAGAAAAAAAGGGTAATTTTTCCCAAACAGCATCATAAACTTTATCGTCCCTTCCACGCACAAGCCTTTGGCTGCTGGAGGTCACTCGAAAGAGGGTGAAATGTAGGGTGAGAATTATTATTATTTCGCAATAGGAAGTAAAACCTCTCTCTCTCTCTCTCTCTTTACAAATTTAAGAGAGAAAAGAGGGGAAATTTTTAATAGAAGGGAGGTGAAATTTGGTAGTGAAAAGTGACAAATTTAAGAAAGAAATTAAAGCTAAAAATTGACAATTTTTTGAGAGAAAATATGGAAGTTTTCATGTGAAAAGTGGAGAAAGTTGATAATGAAGAATGACGAATTTAAGATAGAAAAGAGGGGACATTTTTGAAAAAAATGGGGGAAATTAAAGCCAATAATTGACAATTTTTTGCGATGGAAATGATGGAAATTTTCAAATGAAAAATGGAGTTATTTGAAAATGAATAGTGGCAAATTTAAGAAAAAAAAGAGGGGACATTTTTGAGAGAAAATACGAGAAATTAAAACCAAAAATTGACAGTTTTTTGAAAGAAAAGAGGAGAAAATTGATATTGAAGAGTAACAAATTTAAAACAGAAAAAAGGGGAAATTTTTGTGGTAAAAGAAGAGGCATTTGATAATGAAGAATGACAAGTTTAAGAGAGAAAAGAGGGGACATTTGATAGTGAAAACTGACAAATTTAAGATAAAAGAGAGGGGAATTTTTTTAAAAGTGAGGAAATTTGATAATGAATAATGATGAATTTAGGAAAGAAAAGAGGGGGCATTTTTGAGAGAAAATAGGGGAAATTAAAGCCAAAATTGACAGAAAAGAGGAGAAAATTGATAATGAAGAGTAACAAATTTAAGACAGAAAAATAGGAAATTTTTGAGGGAGAAGATTGGAAATTTGAGGTAAAAATTGAAAGAAAAGAGGGGGCATTTGATAATGAAAAGTGAATAATTTAAGAGAGAAAAGAGGGGAAATTTTTGGGGGAGAGAAAAAAAAGGAAATTTGAGGCAAAAATTGACAAATTTAAGAGAGAAAATAGGAAACCTTTTTGAGAGAAAAATGGGGAAATTTGATAATGAAAAGTGACAAATTTAAGAAAGAATCGAGGGGACATTTTTTAAGGAAAATGGAGAAAATTAAAGCCAAACATTAACAATTTTTTGAGAGAAAGAGGAGAAATTTGATAATGAAGAGTGACAAATTTAAGAGAGAAAACAGATGAAATTTTTGAGGTAGAAGAAGGGAAATTTAAGTCAAAAATTGACAAATTTTTGAAAGCCTCAATATACATATATTTGGCCTATTTATAAGATTGCATATGTTAAAATATTTGTGTCCTTTACTCCTTAAGCCTATCCAAGTAAAAATATGTAGTTACTTTAACCCTTAATCCTGTCCCTGTAAAAATATTTCGATCTTTTACCAATTTCACGTCCCGATTTGGATCTTTTTTTTAATATTTAACCCTCTTACTGCATGCTTCTTCAACAAAATATTTGTGCCCTTTACTTTTTTCACCCTTTATAATTCTGAATTAAAGATACAGATACAAGCCTATTCTGTAGGTCGTAAAAATGGAACAACATACATTTTTATTGCAACACGACATCCTGAATGCGGACCTGTGCCTTGCAAAATTAAAAATGCAAGGATTAACTTTTTGGTCGTTCACAATTTTTTTTTCAAAATTTAACTAAACATCCTCATCTAAATTTTAAGTGATTTATTTCATTTTGGTTCGTTTATGGGATTCTTTTCGCGTATATTGTTTACCTGCCTGTTGGAAGTTCTATTTTTTTTAGCGGTTCAAAATATTGTGAAAACAAAAAAATTTTAGAATTTTTATCACGCCAACTACAATATTTTATATTTTAAATCTTCAAATAAAAACTGGTCTAGTGGATCATTCCTTGTATTTATCTATTTGACTTTAATTTATTTTTGTGATAAGATAAATAAATTTAACACCGAATTTATTTTTAGTCCTAAATAATATCCTCGACCGACTGGTTAAATATTAAATTTTTATCAAAATTAGTGTTAGAAATAAATGGCATTTTTATTTAGGAAGAAAGTAAGTTTTAACTTTTAGATTATTTTATTAAATTCAATTAACAGTTTTTTATATAATTAGTACAATTTATTATTTTTATCATAAAGTACCCTCCAATTTTTTTTTGGATTTTTTGAACGCCTCTTAACCCTTAAGATTGCATATATAAAAATATTTGTGCCCATTACTCCTTAAGCCTATCCATGTAAAAATATACAGTCAACTTTTTTTAGTTTTTTCAAATTATTTCCAAATATTTTTTCGGTTATTACTTGTTTTTTCTTTTTGATTTTATTCGATTTTTCCCTTGAATCCATTTAAATCCATATGATGACGGTGGGGTTTTCCTACATCTAGAGCGAAATGGCGCCATATATCATCAGTAAGTCATCCCAGAGCGCCACAACAAATACTAATAATAGCCGACAGTCCCCCGTACAAGCCTTTGCATTCTGAGGTTCACTCGTAATGGGATTATTATTATTATTATTTAAGACAAAAAATGAGAAATTTAAAAGAGAAAGGAGGGGAACTTTGAGACAAAAAAGTGACATATTTAAGAGAGAAATGGGGAAACTTTTACGAGAAAAGGGGGAAATTTGATAGTGGAAAGTGACAAATTTTAAGAGAGCAAAGAGGATAATTTTTTAAGACAAAAGAGGGGAAATTTTATAAAAAACTGACAAATTTAGGAGAGAAAGGATGAAATTTTTTGGGAGCAAATTTGGTAGTAAAAAGTGACAAATTTAGAAAAGATGAGTAATTTTTGAAACAAGAGAGGGTAAATTTGAGACAAAAAAATGAAAAAGGAAAGAGACTAAAAACACAAATTTAATAGAGAAAGAGGGGAAATTTTTAAGACAAAATAGGGTAAATTTGTAACAAAAAACTGAGAAATTTAAGAGAGAAAGAGGGGAAATTTGAGACAAAAACTGACAAATTTGATAGAGAAGAGGGAAAATTTTTAAGAGGAAATTAGATTGTAAAAAGTGACAAATTTAAGAGAGAAAAGAGGGGAAATTTTCTAGAGAAAATAAGGAAAATTTTCAAGAGAAAATAGGGAAACTTTGATAGTGAAAAGTGACTTTAACAGAGAAATGAGGGAAATTTTTTGAGAGAAAAGTGAGAAAATTTGTTAATTAAGAGTGAGGACATTTTTGAGAGAAAATGGGAAATTAATGCCAAAAATTGACAATTTTTTGAGAGAAAAGAGGAGAAAATTGATAACGCAGATTGACAAATTTAAGAGAGAAATAGGTGAAATTTTTGAAGGAGAAGAGGGGAAATTTAAGGCAAAAATTGACAAATTTTTGAGAGAAAAGAGTGGACATTCGATAACGAAGAGGGACAAATTTAAGAGAGAAAAGAGGGGATTTTTTTGAGAGAACAAATAGGGGCAATTTGAGACAAAAATTTACATTGAGAGAAATGGGGGACCTAACAAATGAACAGAAAAAAGGGTAAATTTTTCCCAAACAGCATCATAAATTTTGTCGTCCCTTCCATGCACAAGCCTTTGGCTTTTGGAGTTCACTCGTAAGAGGGTGAAATGTAGGGTGAGAATTTTTATTATTTCGCAATAGGAAGTAAAACCTCTCTCTCTCTTTACAAATTTAAGGGAGAAAAGAGGGGAAATTTTTAATAGAAGGGATGTGAAATTTGGTAGTGAAAAGTGACAAATTTAAGAAAGAAATTAAAGCTAAAAATTGACAATTTTTTGAGAGAAAATATGGAAGTTTTCATGTGAAAAGTAGCGAAATTTGATAATGAAGAATGACGAATTTAAGAAAGAAAAGAGGCGACATTTTTGAAAAAAATGGGGGAAATTAAAGCCAATAATTGACAATTTTTTGCGATGGAAATGATGGAAATTTTCAAATGAAAAATGGAGAAATTTGATAATGAACAGGGGCAAATTTAAGAAAAAAATAGGGCACATTTTTGAGAGAAAATACGGGAAATTAAAACCAAAACTTGACATTTTTTTGAAAGAAAAGGGGAGAAAATTGATAATAAAGAGTAACAAATTTAAGACAGAAAAAAGGGAACATTTTTGAGGGAAAAGATTGGAAATTTGAAGCAAAAATTGACAAATTGAAAGAAAAGAGGGAGCATTTGATAATGAATAGTGACAAATTTAAGAGGAAAAGAGGGGACAAATTTACGAGAGAAAGGATGAAATTTTTTGGGAGCAAATTTGGTAGTAAAAAGTGACAAATTATGAAAAGAGGGGAAATTTTTTAAACAAGAGAGGGTAAATTTGACAAAGAGACAAAAAAATGAATAATTTATAGGAGAAATGATGGGAAGCTTTTGAGACAAAAGAGGGTAAAGAGACTAAAAACACAAATTTAATAAAGAAAGAGGGGATATTTTTAAGAAAAAGAGGGTAAATTTGTAACAAAAAACTGACAAATTTGATAGAGAAGAGGGAAAATTTTTAAGAGGAAATTAGATTGTAAAAAGTGACAAATTTAAGAGAGAAAAGAGGGGAAATTGTCAACAGAAAATAGAGAAAATTTTCAAGAGAAAATAGGGGAACTTTGATAGTGACAATTTCCCAAATTAATATAGAAAAGAGGGGTAAATTTAAGAAATAAAAGTGACAAATTAGAAAGATAAGTTGAAAATTTTTAACAGAAAAGAGGGGCAATATGATAGATAAAAATGACAAATATTAGAGAAAAAAAAACGAAGAATAATAAAGCAAAATAAAAAAAAAGGTGAAAAACATTCATCATTTCCAGTTTTTTTTATATTAGATAAAAAAATTAGTCCTTTAAGTTAAATCAGATGTAACTATATATTTTCTATTTGTATGATTAAACATTTAAAAAAAAACTCACCAAAAAATAAAAAATCTAAATAATTAATTAATAATTTTTTCAACAGAAAATTGGATAAAATTTCCCCCCTTTCATTTGAGTTATTAAAGTAATTTTTAAAAATAGAAAAACAAAAAATATTTCTGTAAATAAAGTTTGCTATATCCCAGTTTTATAAAAATTTTAAATCGACGTTTCGTATTCGAGGAGCCACCGTCAATTTTTATTTTTTGTACAATTTTAGTCATTCTTAAATAAACCAAAATCGAATTTCAAAAACGTGGTCGCAAACGAGCATATTCATCTGTTTCAGCGATACCATCAACGTTAATAAATGGAAGTGGTATAGAGTGACGCAAACCGTTCGTTTATCTATGCCAACGTTCCCTCGGTGAAAACAGTCGAACGTTAAGCGTTATTGGATACACATCGAAAAAAAAAAAAATTTTAGTCGCTATCGAGCGATCATATCGTATAGGAATAAATAAATAAACTAGTGATATTTGAAGTGGGTTTAGTGACACATGATTGAGTGACTATTTTTTTTGTGACTATAAAATGTGTGTTAATCAATACAGTATGGTTCCTGCAGTTGTGAATTTAGTTGCTACTAAAGGAAGAGATACTTATACTGGATTTATTAATGAATTTGCTTGTTTCAAGTGCAGAAATTTTTCGGTAAGATAAAAGAATTTTTTTTTGTTATATTCTAATTGTAATTATTTAATAATTAAAAATATATATTAAATTATTATCTACATTATTAATCGTGCTAGATTATATTATCAAATGTTACATTATTTATCAGGTCATAATATAATTTATATTAAATAATAATTAACTTTGAACAAAGGATACTTAAATAATTTTTATCGCTAAAAATGGTTAAAAATAAATTTATTTATTTTACCGATTTTCTTTTTTTTAATAGAAAAATAATTAAAACTAGTTTGGTATGTTCAAGCTAGCATTGCCAAGGCGAAACTTTTAATATTAAAATGTTGTAAATGATATTTATTTTGGGTTAACTGGTCCACTTCACAGTGAAAAAAATAGTAAAGTTAAAACAAAGAAAATCTATTCGAATTTAATAAAAAATTTAACAAATTTAATAAAAAATGGTCAAAACTTTTAATTTAATTAAAATTGATTAAAAAATGGTTTCGATGAAAATTTAATATTTTGTCCAACCATTTCGGCAACTTGATCCACTTGATAGAGAAAAATATGGTAAAGTTAGAGAGACAAAAAAAATTTACCAAAGAAAATCTATTCGAATTTAATAACAAATTTAATAAAAAATGGTCAAAACTTTTAATTTAATTAAAATTATCTAATTAAAAAATGGTTTCGATGAAAATTTTATATTTTGTCCAACTATTTCGGTAACTTTATCCACTGGACAGTGAAAAATATGGTAAAGTTAGAGAGACAATAAAAATTTACCAAAGAAAATCTATTCGAATTTAATAACAAATTTAATAAAAAATGGTCAAAACTTTTAATTTAATTAAAATTATCTAATTAAAAAATGGTTTCGATGAAAATTTTATATTTTGTCCAACTATTTCGGTAACTTGATCCACTTGACAGTGAAAAATATGGTAAAGTTAGAGAGACAATAAAAATTTACCAAAGAAAATCTATTTGAATTTAATAACAAATTTAATAAAAAATGGTCAAAACTTTTAATTTAATTAAAATTATCTAATTAAAAAATGGTTTCGATGAAAATTTTATATTTTGTCCAACTATTTCGGTATCTTGATCCACTTGACAGTGAAAAATATGGTAAAGTTAGAGAGACAAAAAAAATTTACCAAAGAAAATCTATTCGAATTTAATAACAAATTTAATAAAAAATGGTCAAAACTTTTAATTTAATTAAAATTATCTAATTAAAAAATGGTTTCGATGAAAATTTTATATTTTGTCCAACTATTTCGGTAACTTGATCCACTTGACAGTGAAAAATATGGTAAAGTTAGAGAGACAAAAAAAATTTACCAAAGAAAATCTATTCGAATTTAATAAAAAAATTAACAATAATAAAAAAGGTTCAAAAACTTTTAATTTAATTAAAATTATCTAATTAAAAAATGGTTTCGATGAAAATTTTATATCTTGTCCAACTATTTCGGTAACTTGATCCACGTCACAGTGAAAATATGGTAAAGTAAGAGAGACAAAAAAAATTTATTCGAATTTAATAAAGATCTTTTTTTTAATATACTTAAATACAAATATTTATAAATCAGAATTTTATTATTTAGGACTATTAAATATTTAACAGTTTATAATTTTGTCAACATTTTAACACACGTGAGCTAATTATATAATTTAATTGTTTCGAAAAAAAACTTTCCGATATGTTTTTAAATTAACATCAATATTCTTAACAATAAGTTAAGTTTAGCACATTGAACTATTGTTAAACAATTTCTCTCCATACCTGTTTTGGGTTCAAAAATATTGACAAATACCAATGACAAATATAGGTCAAGGTAGATACATAAAGGTCAATATTTAGGATAAAATAACATAAAGTTAAATTTTAAAATTTTTTCTATTAAATATCGGCCAAGGTGAATGGGACCCGTGTATACAGATTTAAGTAACATAAATATTACGTAAAATATATCCTTGTAGTTTACTGGTAAAACGCGTGGGTATAATACGAGTTTTGTTTTTGTTTTTAAAGGCCATATTTTGGTCTTCCTTTTAATATTTTTTATAAAAAAATATAGTACCTAGACACAGAAAATAAAAAGGTAATTAATTAAAAATTTGATTTTAATGGCGTCTTGATTTATTTATATAATTAATATTCTTGGAAAATGATAACGCATCGGAATTTTCATGAATTATCAACGGATTCGCAAAATTGGGAATCTCTTAAAGATCAAAAGTTAAAAGTCCGCGTTTATTTATACTTAACTATTAAATAGTAAATTTTCCAACCAATTAATTTTATTTTAAATATTAAACATCATAGTTATGTTAATTACTATCATTATGGGAAAATTAAAATTATTATAGATAATATTTCTTTCTTTTATATAATAAAAAAAATTTACACTAACTTGTTTCATTAAAATTTTATTCAAAGAGTTTTAATTATCGATTAATAGACACTTTCATCCGTTCTGACGTAGATTCATATTTATTTTATGGCATTTTTATTTTTTTTATGTCTAGATAGATAACTATTACGTCAAAAGCATCATTTTTTGTTTCATTATCTTTTTACCATTTTAGATAACAAATTTTAAAAAAAAAAACTGATTTCTGTTGAATCAAACAAAATTTGTTCGAAGTAAACAAATTTGTTGTTTCAATAGAACCAAGAAAACGTACGCGTGATTTATTTGATTAAAAAATATTTGTTATAGTTAAAAAACTCTTTGTTTCATTCAAAACAACGACTTGTTTCACTTGAATAACTAATAAATTGATCAAATAATTGTTCAAAATAATCTAAAATTGTCCAAAATAATCTAAAATTGTCCAAAATCTTCTTAAATGGTTTAAAATAAGAATAAAACTGTATGAAGTTATTTAAATTGAACAAATAATTGTTCAAAAGAATCTAGAATTGAATAAGCGTGTCTAAAATGGTCTAAAATAATAATAAAATGGTCCAAAGTTACCAAAATTGATTGGAGAATTGTTCAAAATAATCTGAAATTGTCCAAATGGTCTAAACATTGTCTAAAACAATGAAAAAACTGTCTAAAATAATAATAAACCGGCAAAAAGAATTGTTGAAAACAATCTGAAATGGTCTAAAATTGTCCAAAATGGTCTAAAAATTGTCTTAAATATTAATAAAACGGACTAAATTTACTTATTTATAGAATTGTTCAAATTTTTCTAAAATTGTCTAAAATAATAAGAAAAGTCTAAAGTTATCTAAATTGACCAAATAATTCTTCAAAATAATCTGAAATGGTCTAAAATTGTCTAAAATAATACTAAAACGGTCTAGAGTTAGACTGTGAAAAAATCAGTTTTAATTAAATTACGTTAATCGCCGCAATTAGAATAATTCCACAATTAGTCTCGTCTAATTAAAATATTAAGCTCGATTGGAATGCAGAACAGTGTTCGCCATTCTCATCGACTAGTGAGATATTGTCCTCGACATTTTTTACAAATCCAACTTGGTAGTTTTTTCCTAAACAAGAACTTTTTAAGTACGTCAATGTTCTGTGATTAGTTCATTATGTATGCCGATATGACACAACGTTTACGTAAAAGACGGCCCTGTACGCTTTTTTTTTTTTTAACTACATAAATGTTATTTTAAATAAAATATAAAGACAATGGTTAATAAGGAAAAAATACCAGGTGTCCCTCGTATCCGTTTATGTGATATATTTACTTCCCTTATTTTTATATTAATTAAGATTAATTTATTTTCAGTCTAGCGATAAGGACATAGAGGTAGCAGAGATTTGGAAAAAACGCGGGAAAACTGTAAGGTCTCCGTCGCCGCATAATGCATTCAAAAGATGGCGCATCAAATCTAACCTCAAAGCGGCCGAATCTAAGAATAGGATCGACGGATCAAAATTGGCCATTAACTCCAAAGATAGGACTGAAGAAGACATGTCGTTGCTTAAATTTTTAGCAATTGTAAGTTACATGTATCATTTAATAATAGTATCATTATTTAACAAGCTTTGATAAATCATTGCAGTTAGCTGCTTTTTCCTGTATTTGAAAAATTACTTGTCGTTTTGAAATAAATGTCTTCCTTCTTATGAACGAAGGCTCTAACTTGTTGCGGATTATTTTTTTTTTAATAAACGGCGAGTTTGTTGCAAACAAATTAGCATTAAGAAATAGTAGAAGAACGTAGGTGTGAATAACGATATACCGTAATTAAAAGAAAATTTCAAGGGCGACTACATATTGATAATGCGAGTCCGTGTGAAAGTGAAAATGTATATATTTTGTATTTTTTTGCGTATAATTTACTCATTGACGTTATTTTTTTTAAACGTGTTTTTTCGTTTAAAGTTGTTATTTTAAACAAATATTAAAGTGACAATGTAAATATTTGTTTTATAACAACGCGTTTCAAGGAAATTACAAAAAAAAAACAATTATTTCGGTAAATAACAGTTTTAAAAAAGATTTATACATGCTAAATTAATTTAAGTACGAGTATAAATTCATAAAAAATTAATAATAACTTTTATCAAAATATCATTAAGTTTATGAAGAAAATTCTTGAAGGTTTTCGAAAATTTCCAACAAAACATCAAAAAGTTTAAAATATTTCAAAATTTTATAAACTTTAATTATTTGTAGAATTCACAATAATTATATATAATTTGTTAAGCGTGATTATTAAAAGATCTCATGCGTTTCAAAATTAAATTAATTGGATAAAAAAAATTTTATTATGGTAATAAAAGCGTGATATTTATCGCAAAAAAGTGGGAAAATAAATGTTTTACTGCTGATAGCTCTTAACAAATCATATTTGTTTTTTATTTCTGTAATTAATAATTTTTGTCGTAGTAGGAAAAAATTGTATAAAGGATAATACAGACCGTGAAAGAAA
The DNA here is from genome assembly GCA_963243735.1 of Neocrepidodera transversa. Lineage (NCBI taxonomy): Eukaryota > Metazoa > Arthropoda > Insecta > Coleoptera > Chrysomelidae > Neocrepidodera > Neocrepidodera transversa. The sequence goes on along the minus strand of OY725341.1, from coordinate 1,377,805 downwards.
TAAAAAGTGCACATTTTGCCTTGACGTGAGGTCAGAATACTAATAAGCATCACAGAATATAATACGTCAAAGAATATTTAAAAAAATGATATTAGTAAATAGTAGAATCATAAAATTAATAAATGCTATAAATCAAATAGAAGAAAAAGAAAAAAAACACGTTTACAATAAACAATTTCTACGTCAATGAATATTTTATATTTTTTAATAGATTTTTGTCTTAAATTCTTGTTATATGTAATTTTGAAAATTTAAAAAATATTTTAAATGTGGTTCTTGGTATTGTTTTTTGTAAAAATGTTTTTATAAAAAATACCTGTTACCTCAAAAATGTGTTTATTAATTGGGCTTAAATTCCAATTTCGGAAAAATACCCGCATTTATACACTTAAAATTTAAAAAAAATTGATGTAAACAAGAATTAAATTGATAAAGTTGTCTAGACGGTTTGACCCCCTTTACATAAAATCATGCATGATACTGATAGTAAATTAAGAAAGTTTTGTCTATTATTAACCTAAATGACCTAAATATATTTCTTAATCCAAAAATTGTTTGACTTCAATCGGTAGAAAATTACTATATCTATTTTTATAAAAATAGCCCTTTACCCTTAGGCTTGTCCATGTCAAATAAAATATGTTGATCTTTTTGTCCCTTAGACCTGTTGATGTAAAAAATATTGGGCCCTTTAACCTAAACATTCAATCATATTTTGAATATTCTAAAAAATTGTTAGTAAATTGAAAAAAAATGAATTTGCAATTTCCAACATGTTATTTTTAAACATTTTAGTAAATTTTTCTTCTTTGATAGTTTTTAATAATTTTTAGCAAATTTTTTACATTTTCTTCAATGTTTACCTATTTTTGACTATTTTTTACAATTAACAAATTTTGAAGATTTGTCTTCAGTCTTTTTAGCAATTCTAACGGTCTAACGGATTTTTAACACATTTTAACAATTTTTCTTTGGTCTTTTAACAATTTTTGAGAGTTTTAACAATTTTTCCAAATTGTGAATGATTTTTTTTAGCAGTTTTTGAGTTTCTAATAATTTTTAACAAATTTCTTACATTTGTCTTCAGTCTTTTCAGCAATTCTAACGGTCTAATGGATTTTTTACACATTTTAACAAATTTTCTTTAGTCTTTAACAATTTTTTGAGAGTTTTTAACAACTTTTCCACATTGTGAATGTTTTTTTTTAGCAATTTTTGAGTTTCTAATAATTTTTAACAAATTTCTTACATTTGTCTTAAGTCTTTTTAGCAATTCTAACGGTCTAACAGATTTTAAACACATTTTAACATATTTCTTTAGTCTTTCAACAATTTTTGAGAATTTTTAACAATTTTTCCAAATTGTGAATGTTTTTTAACAAATTTTGAGTTTCTTACAATTGTTACTAAATTTTTAACATTTTTCTTTATTTTTTTTAGTAAATTTTTGACATTTTTTACAATTCTTATCAAATTTTTAACAAATCTTAAACGGTTTTCTTTATTACCTATTCTTAACTGTTTCTTACAATTCGTAACAATATTCAGAGTTGTATTATTTAAATCATATTAATTATTTTTATTTTTTTTTCCAGAATGCATTAGATCTCAGCGCACCAGCTAGTGACGTTCTTCTAAAAAGTCGCAGCAATAATTGGTTTCAACTTAGCGGACATCCTGATAGTTTAGCACCCGCAGGACCTGGTACAGTATGGAAAAAGCGATCATCAAATTCTGACGACACCGAAAGGATAGTATACGAAGAAGTTTCGCAAGATCCCAACCTCTGCGATATCATTCCTAGATATTACAGAGAAGTTGAGTACCAAGGAGAGAAATTTATAGAGTTACAAGACTTGTTACATGGATTCCAGGATCCCTTTGTGGTAGATATTAAAATGGGTACTCGTACATTTTTAGAATCAGAAGTCCAAAAAACCTCTGCGCGTCCTGACTTATACCACAAAATGATCGCCATAGACCCTCACGCACCTACAGAAGAAGAACATCAAACGAAAGCTGTAACAAAACTTCGTTATATGCAATTCCGCGAACACCAATCATCAACTTGTAGTCAAGGTTTTAGAATCGAAGCAATGAAATGTAGAGGATCGCCTCCTGTTACAGACTTGAAGAAAGTTAAATCTAGTGATGAGGTCCTTAATACTTTAGATATGTTCATTGGAGGTCGTGAAGATGTTAGACAGCGATTGTTAGCAAGACTGTGCGATATTCGATCCAAAATCGAAAACTCCGAGTACTTCCAAAAGAGAGAAGTAGTTGGTAGTAGTTTATTTATCATATATGATGATACTAAAGTTGGAGTTTGGTTAATAGATTTTGCTAAGATTAGCAAACTACCAGAAGGAAAGACTGTTAACCATAGGACGCCATGGATGCAAGGAAATCATGAAGAAGGATTACTTTTTGGTTTCGATAGACTTATTTCTGTAAGTATTAAACTAAATAGTAGATTAAACTAAATATTTCTAAATTATTTTTTATCTTTATTAGACTCTAATAAATGTATTTTTTTTTTGTTACAGATTATAGAGAACATCAAAAATACTCCACCCGATAACCAAAAAGATCAATTTACGAAGCACGTAGCAGCTGTCAGTGTTAAATCGTGAGCACTGAATATCGACAAGAGTCGTGTTTTAACTTTGACTCACTGAAGTCCGTGATTGGACTTAGAAGTGGAATTTTCTTCTGTGTGTTTGCACCTTCTCAATTTGAGAGAAAAAGAATATTAGCCCAGACTTAATGGTCAACTTTTTTTATGTCGATGGGGCCTGTGTGGCGATATATTGTTTGTGTTTTTTCTCGTTGGAGTATTACTTAAGTGATTTTTTATCATTGCAATTTCTTAATTTTTCTAGTCATGTCCTGTAATTTTCTAATATTTAGATATTTATAATGTATGTTTATAGGATATTGTATAATATCAAGATTTCTGTACTTGAGATGAATGTAAATATTTGTATATAATGACTTTTATATTATTAAATTATCATTTTTTAAAATGTTTGCCTACTTATGTAATAAAATTGAATTTCATAATTATTTTTGGGTTTTTTTTTTTTTAATTCCAGTAGGATCATTTTGTCAAATGTTTCCGAAGCAAAGTTAATTCATTCTCATTGAGGCATTAAAAGTCCTGGATATATAATATTTAAACTCGAAAATTTACCACAAAAAATCCATTCCAAAAAAATCGAACAGAATCCTATATTAGATTCGAATTATCTTTCTCTCTCTGTAACTCAAATTTCATTTAATTCGGAGAGAAAAAACATCTGACCCGAAAAAAATGGTAAGGCCTTAAAAATCTTCAAAATTTTTCATCACTCAGATTTTAAAAATAAATGGCAGAGGGGGGTTTGAGGGGCGTTGATTCCAAAAAAATGATCAGTTCCTCTCTAGCTCTATCAGTTTCAAAGGAAATTAAGTATTTTTAAAAGTGGTGAAAGCGCAATTTGACCCGAAAAAAAGTCAAGACTATAAGACTTCATAAATCTTCAAAATTTTTTATCACTTGAATTTTGAAAATAAAGAAATCTTCAAAATTTTTAAAATGTAAATTTTAAACATATATGGGAGAGGGGCAGTTTAATGGATGTGGATTTCAAATAAATCATCCATTATTTCCTAGCTCTTAGTTTCACAGAAAATTAATTTTAAAAAAATGGTGAGAGCGCAATTTATATGTAATTAACCCTCTTTCATCCCTAACAGTTGGATTCCATAACAATTAGTATTGCCTCTGTAAATATTAAACAATCACAATTTTTAAATAAAAATCTAGTTTAAAATTTCAGTTTTGAAATTTTTCACACAATTATTTTAAAAATTAGTCTAAAATTCCAATTTTTAAAGAAAATTGGCAAGGACATGGAATTCAAAAAATAGATCAGATCTTTACTAATACTATTATAATCAGAGAAAATTTATTTTTATTTAAAATGTTGAGAACACTGTTTGTAAAAATACGAGGGTGTTAGTAAAATTTGCAAATTACATATCATTTTAACATACAAGTAAATAAATATCCTTAATTAAAACTAATATCAATTTTTAAAAATGTATTATCAATCTAAGTATATCACAATCCATATAATGTATCACCAAATAATAATAATATATCTCTAGTCCACACTAAAAAATTGGTCTAATCTAATCGTACTGCAAAAGATGATCCACAGGAACATCCTTGTTCTGCTAAAGGATTACTAAGTATTCTAAAGGAAGATCTTATTAATTCTTCTCCATAATCTACAGTAGACCCTTTAATATAATCTAATGATATATTATCTACAACTACTGTTGCACCATCTTTCTTAAACACTTTATCATCTTCGTTAACTCTTGTATCTAAATCAAATTTGTACTGGAAACCTGAGCATCCTCCTCCATCTACTGACACTCTCAGGACTTCTTCGGTACCTTCTGTGATCTTTTTAATGCGTTTTACACAGCTTTCTGTTATAATTAGCTCTGCTTTTATATTTTCCAGTGGTTTAACGTTTGTATTGGTCTGGATAAACGCTTGACTGTTCATAAGAATGTTTCTTTGTATGATTTTGTGAACACTTCTTGCTAACATTGCTTTTTACTATAAATTTATAGAGATAAATTGTAGGTATTTACTTTAATTTATAGTGACAGATAACCTATTTTTGGACAATTTAATTGTCATTGTCAATGTCAAATCTATTCTTCTTTTTCTTTTATTTTGCTTGTCTGGATATTACTAGTAGGTAAGTATTTATATAAATTATTTATGCTGTGCTTCAGATAAAAGCTAGTTTATATGATTTATTTGTATTTGTAGCTACAGATAATCTTTTTTTGCAAATTATTACTGTCAATGTCAAAATTTAAATTCTAATTTTTTGTTTATAGAAATTACGCATATTTACTTTTCAAAAGGCAATGAATGTAAAATATATTAGGTTTTAATTTTATATGTTTAGTATAAATTTAAAATGCTGGATGGGTATTAATTATAATCTAATGGGGCGTGTTTCTGGAAATTTTAACAGTGAAGTCAATAATCTTCTTTTTCGATAATATAAGTGTTGTTTTGCTTAATAGTCCAAGTATTCGAGAAGAAATTTTTGAGTTAAATAATATAAATTTTAAATTAATTTTATTTTGAAGAATAGTGGCCTATTATAAAATCAATGAAACCGTAAGTTTTAAGATATACATGCACTGCAATGGACGGTTAGACACAACCTAACTTTATAATTAGAGTGACATGTGTCGCTATGTATTACCACCTTTTGTAATATCTTGTATTATTACTAAAATAAAAATTATTTCCATACTTTTACACATTGTTGTATAAAGTAGTGGATAGATTTACCCTTTAATATTGACCTATTTAAAAAAAAGGCAATGTTTTTTTTATATACAATAATCAACTGGTTCCGTAGTGTAGCGGTTATCACGTCTGCTTTACACGCAGAAGGTCCCCGGTTCGATCCCGGGCGGAACCAACTTTTTTTTTTAAATTTTTTGAAGGATTAAAAAATACTGAAAATAACAATGTATTTTTTTATTATCTAAATATGTTAATAAATAAATAATAAGTTATAATATCACACAAAACATATAATATCAATGACTAGCGAGTATTTTCTATCGTATTTTAAAGCAATTGCACATTTTACAGCAATTTGGAAAATAATTAACAATCATTATTTTAGTCCTTACTTACTATTTTGAAAAAAAAAGTTATGTATACAATTAAATTTAACAATTTTATACATACTTATAGAAATTTATTTTTATCATATTAATTTTAAATTTTTGTATATTTAAGAATTATTGTATGAGTTAAAAATGATATAAAAAATCAAGTTACGGAATAAAATTGATATTAAATATGATGTAATTTTTAATAAATATCAAACATATTTTATTAAAATTTGTACTTTGGTTTTATGAATATTTAATTCGTTAAAATTCTTCTTAAATAATAAATAAATAAATAAATAAATAAATACATAAATAATTAAATTTTATAATAAGTACCAACGATTTTAATTTAAAATATTACTTACCATTTATTTTTTATGTAATTCGAATGATTAATGACGTTACTGAAGATTATTTAGTGATTTTTTTGGTGTACGAAACATTGAAAGATTTAATTTATTCAAATTAAAAAACCTAAGATTTTTAGAAGTCAAAAAAAAAATTATAAAACAAAAAAATAGTTCGGTGAATCCAGGGAAAAGGAGAATAAATTTTAGCTACAACAGTCCATGATTTTCTTTTCAATAGTTTTACATAAAACAAAAATCCGATAACACACAATAAATTTTTGTTAATATTAGAAAAATCTGATACATGGTGTCCCAAAAATAGATTTCGTTGTTTTTTTGTTTTCGAAATTTAATTTAATTTTTTTAGCACGAATTTACAAGCAAAAGGGTGAGAACAAAATTCCCCTCATTTAATATACCCGAAACGAAGCTTAAGTATAAAAAAAATACCAATGAAAGGAAGACTTGGACCACATTAATTTTTTTCTATACAGGAAGAAAAAATGGTTATTGCACATTAATCTTAAAATATTTAAAAAGAGACAATCATCCTTTTCCCGTGCATTTTAACTTAAAAACTTTCTTTCCCAAAAATTCACTAATATCATACAAAAAAAAAATATTATTGCACTTTCCTATTGATCTCTTCCGAATTTTCAATAAGCCGCTATGGAGACTTTGACTTGACCGAACCCACTGGAGATGGAGATCTTGTTTTAGATATAGTCGACCTCCTGCTGATCGATCGACTAGTCGATTGACGTCTATAGTAACTACTACAGCTACTTACTGATGAAGGAGATGATGGCGATGCTCTCGTATATGGTATTGGCCGTTTTCTTGCACTGTTAGTTATGAGGGGAGTTAGTTTTGTTAGTTTAGGCGAGGAAATTAACATCAATAGGTATCGAAATTTCAGTATTAGTTTAAAATTGCGACACCCTGTACTATAAAAAAGCATTACAACAATTAATTCATGCAACTTACCTTATCTACTTAGCACAAATAAAAACAAAAATAAAATTAAAAGGAAATAAAATAAACAATATTTATTTATTACAAACAACTACTAGTCAGTTAAAAAAATCAATAAAAGGCTTTTTTATCATCTTAAATAACCAATAAATACAGTTTGAACAAAATTTTTGCCTCAAAACTCCAAAACTACCTGTGTCTGAAATAAAAAAAGAAAAAATACAAATAAGCAACGTATAATAAAAAAAAAATAAAGTGTCTACTAGAATTCTTCCAAAATCGGGTCAATTCATGTCGTGAGTCCAGAAAATTTCGGTTTTATTTAAAAAATACAATACAAAAGCACTTAAATAAGAGTTATTCTATTTATATAATTTTTTTAATAATAGTCATCAAAATTTAGTGGAAATATTCCCTTGTTTGATTACCATACAGTGACAGTAATTTAACAGATGTTTTTGTTTTTTTTTCCATATTTTTCCTTTTTTTTTGACACGAATACTATGTCATCTGTATATGCGATTAATTGACTTCCTGTTGTTCCGAGATTTCTTTTTTGTATCTTTCTTAAAATGATACTTAAAACAAAAAGATAAAAAAACTTTAAAAATTACCTTGACTTTATCTCCGTGTTCAATTTCCCTCGGAATCACTAATTTAATCAACGAATAATAAAACTCCAAGTCATACCACAATTATTTATATGATGTTAATGTTTATCAATTAAATGGCAACATATTTCGACCAAACAATGGTCATCATCAGGCATATAAGACAAAATTACAAAGTTAAATTACGAGAAATTAATAATTAAATGATTACTTACAGAAAGCGGTTAGTCAAGTACGACAAATTACAAGATACGATTTTATTTATGCGTAGAAAATGCACTAAAAAGTAAGAAATTATTTTTCTTTTCTGCTGCTAAATGTGATCCAAAATCATTAACTAAAATAAAAGCGTGAGACTCTCATGATAATCCATTTCTCTACCACATACCTGTATTTTTAGAGAGTGATTTGGGATTTTTTCTCAAACAACCATTACAAATTGACATTTTCTATAGAGGTGGGTATTTAACCTTTTATTTTTAGTCAAAGATTTTCGATCACATTTAGCAGCAAAGTAAAAATTATTTCCTACTTTTTATGCACTTCCTTTCTACGCATTAATAAAAACGTGCTTTTTTTAAAAAGTCTTTGTTATAAAGTATTATTTTATACTTTTTAATATACTCAGATACCAATTTTGAACAAAATCTGACCATAACCACAAATCTTAGAGCCGCCATTTTGTTTATTTGTCCAACAAAAATTTCTTAATGCATTATCACGGGAACTAATAACACCTACCAAATTTCAAGTTATTCGGATGTCTGGAAGTTGTCGAAAAATCGATAAAAAAAAATTTGATACAGACAACATGCATACAAACAGTGTGAGTTAAATAAAAGCATGTAAAAATTTGGAGGACTTTAATAGTCGGAACCGAATGTTATAAAAAGTAGAATTACTCTTATTTAAGTGCCCAATTTTCGAGTCAGTTTTTAAAAAAAATGTCAAACTTGAAGAATCCTTTTTACTATTGTGCACCGGCCCTTACCTCGTGATCCTTCTTCTATCTAAAAAACTAGGAGAACCGTGTCTTCTAGGAATAGAAGGTGACCTGGATCTCGTACTACTAGAACTAGACGATGTGCTACTTGAACTCGACCTGCTTCTAGATCTAGAATACGATCTGGACCGCGAACGCGATTTACTCGAATCTGAAGATGATGATGCGCTCCTTCTGCCGACCGAACTGTAAAATATAAGAAAATTATGCCGTAACAAGACTAAGTTATAACTTTACCTTATTGTGGATCTTGAAGAACTTCTAGATTTGGTTTTTCTCTCTCTAGAAAATGAACTCTTACTTCTAGATCTCGATTTGCTTTCGACACGATTGTCAGTAATAACCGGTGATTTTTCTTTACCATTTCTTAAAGGTAGAACTTTAATATCGAAAAAATCAGGTTCTATGTGTCGTTTAACGATTGGTTTAGGACTAGGAGGTTTCTCTTTCTTTCGTTCAAGACTCTCTTTAGCTTTAGCTGCTAAGTCGGATTTAAGTAACTTCAATATATGTATTTCTTTATCATCCACTTCATCTTCCTTCTCAGGTTCACTACTGGAAGGATCACCTTCGCTTGAACTAGCTCTTAATCTAACTACTGGTTGGGGTTTCTTAGATTTTATACCTGTAGATTTCTTTTTGAATTTCTCTTTAGCTACATCTGGTGTTAAAGATTTTTTATATGGTGATACTGATTTTTTGCGTTTTAATTTTTTTTCCTCGCTCGTTTCTCTAGATTCCCGTTTATTTAACTTAGAAGATCCAGGTTTGACATCACCTGAATACTTTTTTGTTTCTATAGGATTTAATAAAGCTAAAATCTGTTGTTTTAGATGTATTTCTTTTTCGACATCTCTTCTTGGTGACGGTGTATGTTTTCTTGAAACAAAACTTTTCCTATTTTTCGTAATTTTTGGTGATGGACTTCTCGAGTGAGATCTGGTTCTTCTTGGTTCTGAAGGAGATTTTCTTGATTCTGAAGGAGATCTCCTATTTCGTTTTTTGCTTTCCTTCGATAATGATCTATGTTTTCTTCTTTTTCTTTCTGTAGAATCGGATTTATCCCGTCTTCTTCTTTCTTTCAAGTCTTTCTTTTCTTTAGACACGGATCTGTCGCGTTCACGTCTTTTGTATTTTTCTTTAAAATCTAGTGATTCTGAACGTAATTTCTTTGATAATTCTTTGTATTCTTCTTCGTATTTTTGTATTCTTTTTCTAGATAGTTCATCGTCATTATCAGAATCTGATATATGTTTCTTTTTTCTATCTTTAGATCTGGATCTGTTAATTTTTCTTCTTTTATCTTCAATAGATTCTGATCTGTCTATTTTCTTTAATTTATCTAAAGAATCAACAGATTTTTGCTTACGGTATTTCTCTACAGAATCTGATCGCGATTTTCGTGTCCTTGACTTGCTTCTAGATCTTTTAGACTTATGCTTGGAATCATATGATCTAGATCTAGATTTCTTTTTAGATTCATTATATTTCTTTCTTCTTTCTGGAGATACAGATTTCTTTCTTTTTTCAGGAGATCTAGATCTTCTTTTCTCAATTGATCTAGATCTTCTTTTTTCAGTAGATCTAGATCTTCGCGATTTATTGGATCTTTCATCATCTTTGGAGTATCTATTAGATTTGGATTTTTTTATTGTATTGGGAGATAATGATTTGTCTCTTGTAGAATTTTTTCGATTACTGCTATGAGATTGATCACGTCTGGATTTTGATTTATCTATTTTCGTTTTCTTTACTTCAGGGGAACTAGAAATAATTTATTACAATATTATTGAATTTATTTTTTTAAGTTTCAGTTTTACCTAGCTCTAGAACTTTCCGCAGATGAATGTCTCCTCTTTTTAGGTTGCTTTTTCTTCTGTGGATAAAACAAAAGTTTAAATTAGCATTGTATTTTAAAAACAGCTTAAAATATAACACTCAAGTGCTAAAAATAGTCTACGTACTTTATTTTAGAAATATTGTGTCTTCGAATAAGGGAATTTATAAATTTATCACATCATGCAATTATTTCGCTATACACTGTTAATTGTTTTTCCTCGTTAAAAAAAAATCCTTCAACAAATTATAGTTTTTGGGAGTCCCCCAAAGAATATTGTACTTACTAAAGATGATTGGTAACCTCACTTGACGTGGGGCTATTGTCCTAGTTATGTGGCGCAGGTTTCAAAAAGAACAATTTTTACTTGTTAACAAAAAACTTGCACTCATGCATAAATTAATAAAAAATAAAAGCAATAAATCATGAAATTATTACAAATAAAAAATGTACAGAACGGTTTTTTTTAACCAATAAAAAATATAATAAATTATTATTTTTTAGTATATGTGTTATATTTTGGTGATTGTATCTTGGAATTTAATCACCCTGAATAATAAATAAATCTACGAAACGTCAAATAAGCAAACTACATAATTAAAAAAAAGGATACATATTTTCGAAATAATATAAATATTTTCAACTAACCTCCTTTTTTCTGTTTTTCTTCTTTTTGTCGTCCTCGCTGCTAGAATTTTCTTCTGTATCGGCTTCGGAAGCCGATCCGGTCGACGATTCGTCGTGTCTGGATTTTTTTTTCTTTTTCTTATCTTTCGATTTACCGGATCTAGCGAAAAAAGTAAAGTATGATTATTTTTGACAGGTGTTGATGGGGTGTCAAACAGATATAGTTTTCGATCAGGAAAATACAAATTAATAGAAAAAAATGTTAAAAAAAAAACTTAATAAAAAAACTCTTAAAGAAATAAACAAAAATGACTTTCCCGTAACAATTCAACAACGTGTGATATTTTTGATTTTATGTGTATATAATTTAACACAATTTTATTTTAATTCGAATATATTTTTTTTTGATTTTATGACTGTATTTGGTATTTTCCTGATTGCGTGAAAACCTTTAAACATAAAACAATAAAAAAAACAGTGTTATATAAAAAATTAGGCACTATTTTAAAAAACACAATAAATTTATAAGACTGTAAAGTGAGATTCTAGGCTTGTAAAGTTGAAACGCACCTTCACATGTCCCATTTTCTTTTTCAGAGGTTTGGCTAAACATAGGGCAGATTGAAACAAGTAAAAAGTATTTTCATACGTCAAAAAATGGAAATTATATTGGAAAACCATACCATTACCTGTTCGACATGAGCCTTCTTTTTAACGTACGGCAAAAAAATATACCACCAATATATTAGTATCCAAATTAAAGTATTTTAAACAACAAAATAAAAGTTTTTTAAATCTAGGATAGGGTATTTGAATATTTTTACGAAATGGTACAAATAAATATAATTTTTTTATGAAATTCAAAAGATGTTAAAACAGTTTACTAGATTTCCTGATTCATATCACTTGGATTTTTTTTTAATTACAAGATTTACGATATTCGTAAAAATATACAGTGCCTAAAAATAATTTGATACAATCACACAATGGTTACAATTTAAATAATTCACAAGCATTCAGCTATAATGAAAGACGTAATTTTTGTGTGATCTACGATTTCTAATAATATTTTTCCATTTATTTTCATTTACCTTTCTTTTTTTTTGCCTTTTTTCTTCTTTTTCTTTTTAGTATCTTCAATGAGCGGACTATAAAAATATGAAACCGTCAGTTTTGAAAATTGTAATACTGGAAATAGATATAATTTCTTCGAGAATTATATTTATTTTTAACACATATTTATCATCACATTATTAAAAAAAAAGACAAAAAAATGATTTAAAAAAAAAAAATAAACACATTGTACTTACCTTTCTCTAGACTTGTTCTTCTTTTTCGCACCCTTATCTCTATCTTTCTCTCTTTGGTCGTCCTCATTATCGTCATTATCCTGCTCTCTTTCCGGGCTAGGCGTATGTACCAACTGGTACCTCTGCGCCTGCGTTTTGTCGAGCTCTCTCTGTTTCTCGCGTTCCAACACTTTTTGTCTTTCTTTCTCTTGGATTGCGACGCTCTTGGCGATTTTCTCTTTAGCCTGACGGTCCGGATCGAAGCTGCTGCCATCTACGAAGTATTCGGATATACCGAATGCTTCGCGCAAGCGCGCGTTCTTTTCCTGTTGGGCTTCGGCGACTTGGTGGGTTTCTGTGACACTATAAGATAATTGAAAAATGTCATCTTCCTTGTACAATTTTTATTTATAGGTTAAAAAAAGAAAAAGTAAGGGATCAAGATGTAAGAGCGAGAGAACGTTATAGACGTCACTCGCATCTGGTTAGGTCCGTTATAAAAATAAGAAAAATCCCAGTCCCAGTGTTATGAAATGTTTAAATAATATAAACGTATCTCGTGCGCGTAGTCACTTCAAAATAATACAGAGATCCATTGTAAAGATAAGTACAATTCTAGTCCGAACGCAATAAAATTTAAAAATTAAAAAATATTAGACCATATATCTGAAAAAAAATTATGTGTACTCAACGAAAAGTTAATCTTGTATTATACCGCGCGTTATGGTACTTATTGCGCCATCTACAAAGGCGGGATAAAGGGGCCAAATATTTTGTTAAATGAGCAGATATTTTTAAATTGGCAGGCGCAAGTCGTAAAAGAAATAAATATTTTTATATGGATGGGATTAGCAGGTAAAGGGTTTAAATATTATTACATTAGTAACTTTAAGTGGTAAAGGGGCCAAATATATTAAGATGAAGGCGTAAGGGGTGAACAGACATGAGCAAAGGCATAAATATTTTAACATGTGAAAAAAATACATTTCATAATTGATATAAAATTATATGATGCATTTTAAGTTTTATTACTTTTTTTTCAATTCCCTGATTTTTCTATATGATGCCGAACTCATATTTTGGGAAAATAATTAAAATAATAATAATACTTTCCCTATATTTCACTCCCTCACGAGTGAACTTCAGAAGTCAAAGCTTGTACGAAGAAGGGACGGTTATTATTATTATTTAATGTAGCGCTCTGGAATAACTTACTGATAATTGATAGTGCCAATTAATAGTATTAAAACCAGAATTCCTTAAGAAAATATTATTTGTCGACGTACTAGATGCTTTTAAAAAAATATCTTTTGTTTTATTAATGTGACTAGAAAAAATTATTTACTTACTTGTCGTGAAAACAGACCATTTTTTTAAAGCTGAATAAAAACCACAAATTTATTAATTATTATTGAAAAACAAACTGAAAATTCTATAACGAAACTCACTGTTGTACTAAATTTTTTGTACACACGGAAACGAGTAACCTTTTTACATAAAGGTTGGTAACAAAACTCGCCCCCTTACGATAACAGACACGCGACACAAACACACAATCAAAAGAAAATCGATACGTTTTACGTTCAACCCCCAATAGGGAAAAATTGTAAAGGGTGACTCAGTTTATGAAATCGGGAATTGGATTAAAATTTAATGGGGTTTAATTATCTTCAAGAAACAATTCAATATTGAATACAAAAATGCTAAAAACTTTAAGTATTTACAAGTAAAGTTTGAAATGGGGACATATTATGTAATTTTTTTATATTAGGACCTTAAACCTCTATTATATTAAAAAAAAAATAAAAATATCTACATTAATTGATAATACTGTTAAGAGATGGCAGTATATACGAATTGAATTCCTTATTAAATAGAGGCCAGATGTAAACATGGGAAAAAGAAGAAAATTGTATTGTTTTTATTTTCGCCGTGGCTAGCATCGGAAAATAAAATAAACTACCTAATTTTTACATCTTGAATTTGAGAAAAAAAGACACTTTGCTGTATAAATCAAAGTAATTACTAAGCCACTATTTTTATGTAGATTTTAAGAAGTTAAAAAGTGAAATCTAAAAATTATTCATTTTGGAGAAAAAAAACTTTTCTGTATAAATCAAATGTGGTTTTTATGAAGCTAAAAAAATTATCAAAACAAAAAAAGTTGGCTGTATTAGGATGAAACTCTGGCCCACAGCGTTTTATTTTTCACTTTTCAGTATAATATAACCTAATTTTTCTTCTTTTTTTTTAAATAGTCTAAGCCGCTTAGACTATTTGATTTAGTAATACTCGACAGATAACTGTAAATTATACCGTGTCATGCCATCTACATTACTTTAAACAAATTAATCTAGCTGACGTCATTTGAAAATTTATTTCTTAGTAATTGTAGTATTTCAAAGTTAACCAAGCCTAATTTTATGAATAATTTTAAGTAGATTTTAATATGCTATAAATGAATTTGTTGTAGCTACCGCATCACACGTCCCCATTACATTTTACATCCCAAAGTATTTATGTAAAATCGCTACAATCCCTTATTCTATATTGTCAGATTTAATATGGATAATTTAAGTGGTTGTGATCTATTTCCGACTAGTAGGAACTGAGTTTAATCATTTCAATCCTAAAATCCTATTACCTTTCGACGTAATCCTTATTGCAGTTCACTTTAAACTAAGTGCCTTGTCCCAGTTTAAATTTCTTGTGAACGAATACGAATAAATATATTAAATAAAACCCATACATTATTAATGTAAAATTAAATGAATAACAATAATTAAAAAATTGAAAAATTTCAAAATTTAAAAAAGTCGAAAAAAATGTCAAAAATTTTTAAACAAAAATGTGAAAAATTGAATATTTAAAATTTAAAATTTTTATGAAAATGAACATTTTTAAAAATTCCGTATTTTTCAATAACTTAATAATTTTCAAAAATGTCAAAACTAGAAAATTATAAGTTGCATTGTTTTTAAAAATTTGATACATTTTAAAATTGACAGAAATTCAAAATAAAGTGGAAATTTAAATAAATTAAGATTTCATTTTAAAATTCAAAAAGTGGTAAAAAAAGAAGAAAACACAAAACACAGAACCAAGTAAACTAGTTTCGACTATAAGACATCTTCAGATCTATACAAAATTCAAAATATAAACTAAACTTTGTATATAAATAAAATAAGAATTAAGGGTATAATAGCACCTCAGTTAAATTTTAAATCGAAAATCTTTTTGTAAAATAGACTGAAATTTTAAATGCATATGTTGGATGAAGTTATCGAGGGCTTCCTATTTTTTTTCTTAGAAGTACTTTTTGTTAAAGGTAAAAAAATTTAACTAAGGTGCTATTATACCCTTGATAGTAACTAATGATGATTGAAGGAACAGATGGAATTAGACCAGAGAAAGACTGATCCTATTTTTTTTTTATTCTGAATAAGTTCTAAAAAAACGACACTTTTCTGTTAAAAATGTATGAACATATTTTTTGGTACACGAAAAAATTACTTACACTGAGAAAAAAAATAAACATACCTAACCACCGAACGCATGGTTTTTCTGCCGGCGCCGACTCGCAACTGCGAGCCCTTTTCGCCATGCTTTGGACCACCGGCAACGTCGCACCGACAATGACAGCAACAACCCTTTTTCTGAGGGTTTCCCCTGAACGGCATACGCCCCCGAAACGTTTGGAAAATCGCTCCCTTCCATAATCGTTCGAAGATCGCTTTCTCCTCCAAAGAGAAGGGATTATTCCTTTTTTGACACTGAGATTTTTTCCGGTACAAATCGTAGTAGAATTTGTTTTGAGCGTAGTTGCCGAAGCGGTTCTTTTTCTGGTTTTTCCAGAATTTTTTTTTTTGGGTATGATCGGCGGATTTTTGGACTAGACTTCCGTAGTAGGTTACTGATTCTTGGGACATTTTTGTAGTTTTATTACTTAATTTTTACCATTTTTCTGATCCTTGATGGCGTTTTCTAATTTATTTTTAAATTTGTATCTTTTTCTGATCCTGATTAAATTTTCTGGATCTATAGAGTAAAATTGTTCAAATCTGAACTTATCTTGTTATATTTAACTTTTATTTTTGTGAGAATTAAGAATTAAGACTTTTTCTAATTCAAGATCAATTTTCTTGAACATTTCCTATTTTATTGGTGTATAAATTTAGCAGTTTCTTACTAAATATGCACTGTTATAATTTTCAATTTTTTTCACTAAATATTTTTCTAAGTCTATACACAAAAGGAAGCGAATGATTACTATCACAATTTTATTTTTATAAATATATACGAAAATACCTTACGAACTATTATACTATATTTTATTAATTTTGGAAGACTTCGTTTCAATATGGCGTAAACTTTTAGGAAGACATTTGGATTTTTAGTTTTTAATATTTGCGCGACGACTTATCCCTCACATATCGATGAGAGGTTTTTCGATTTTAGGGATAATCTCGACGTCTGGATTGGAGCCATTGCTGTAGAGGTACTGTTTGAGGTTGGAGATGAAAGAGGGTGAAATGAAACACGCGCAGCATCCGAGAGGAAATCGATAATATGAAAAGGAATAACTTGTTGTGGCGCAAGGAGTGGGATAAATTGAAGAGAAAATTGAAAAGAATATGAGAGTTTATATTTGCCGAGCTTGAATAATCTACAAAGGGATATATTGCTCTAACTATCATTATTAGTGTATCTTTTGATGCTTGAATATACCTTTAGATAATAAAGGAAATGCATTTTTTTCTAAAGCGTTCTAAAATATTCTCATTTTATTTTTATATATCAGATAAAACAAAAAATATTTTTAAGTAGTAATTTAACAAACACTTTTAGTAAAAATGTTTAATAAATTATTCTTTAATTTAGGGTATTTTTTTGGTTCCAGTTTAGAAAAATTCATCAAATTTTGCTGAAAACTGTACTTAAGAGCATGATTTACTTGACGAACAGATACACCTGAGGGGGATCAGTGTGATCGGAAGAAGCAGATTTTATGATTGTGGGCGTATCCTATCTCTTTTGACCGCACGTTTCTCGGGCTCTACCAGGGTAGATATAAAAGTTGGTCGAATTGCATCGACTAGATTTATCACAATAGTTAAATTTGTATGAGAGTTTTGGGATTAATATAAATCAAATAAATAAAACATTTATTTATAAAAATAGGCATATTTATACAATAAATTAATTATGAATAATAATTTTTAGATAATTTTGAGCCATAATTTCAATTATTAATGTTCGTTAAAATCTGTGTAGTCATACAGAATCAATATAATTTAAAATAATACTGTTTTGCAGCATATACCAAGATTCTGTTTCTTTGGTTATCTCCGATTCATCAAGCAGGTCTTATAATATTTTCACCATTATTGTCCATAATTACAAAAAACGAAAATTAATCAGTCCATTTTTATGCTAATGAATTTTCAGAAAGTGGCGTTATTTCTAAGTTGTGAATTATAACTGTTAAGATTATTTTTATAAAAATGATTTGGTCAGGAATGAAATTGAACAAGTGAAATAAAATAATATTAAGTAATCAAAACCATATTTTAATACATATGGAAAAGGTCAATTTTAAAATTGTAAATTTTCAAATTTTTTTGAGCCATTTTTAAAAATTCCACAATTTTTCTAATAAAATTTTGAAAAAAAACACAATTATAAAGTTTTTTATTACAAATTTAACAATTTTTTTTGAATTTTTAATATTAAAATTTAATAAAAAAAAATTATTCAATAAGAAAAAAATTATTTCAAAATTAAAATAAAAACTAGCTGCGAAACTATACCAAGTGCGGAAAAAGGTAAAGACAAATTTTTTAGGAAATTTATATTCTCAATTTTGGTTTCCTGTTATTTTTTTATAAAAATCCATACATATTAGTAATAAGTCTTCACGTTCAACTGTTCCTCGAAAACCTCCAATAATTTAACAGTTACAGTCTTGGCCGCAAACTAAAAAATGAATTGATATCACACATTGTACCTATTTATTTATATTGAGACAATAATGATAATTATGTTACATTGTGCCGAAATGGGCTACACCAGTTCGGGATTAACTTATGCAAATAGGATTAAATCTGTAAATTTTTTAATTAGTTTTTTTTAACCATGTTCAATTTTAATTTTTTACTCAAAAAACAGATGGAAAAATAAAAATTTAGCACCATCAACCTTCAGTTATTCTCATTCAGAATTTGTTTCTGAAAATAGTTTTTTAATAAAGTCAAATATAAAGACCAACTTTTAATAATAAGAATTTACATTACGGTAGAGTCGCCTTATGTAAAATATACCATACATATCTAATTTTTAATTATTGTTATTTAACTTACTTTTTGAGAACGGCAAATGCTCGAGTTATATGATCGCGAATTGTTTTAATTGATTCCGATAAAGGGGTTTTTTCACTTTTACGTTTATTTGGCATTGTTCAAGAATAGTACATTGTTTATCTAGTAGTAAAAGCGATACATTCCCGGACGACAATGTAAATTGTAGGCCGAGGCGTTAAGCCGAGGCCAACAAGCATTGGAGTCTGGGAATGTGGTTTTACTACGAGGTAAACATACAATTTTTTCTGAAATCGCAATTATCATTATCATAAATTAAGGATTTTTTATAAATGCAAAATTATGGATTTTTCTGAAAAATTACAAAAAATCAAAATAGTAGAACATAAAATTTCCTACAAATTTTGTTTTTACTTTTTCGAATTTCGCGGCTGGTTTTTATTTTAATTTTTAAATAACTTTTATGTTATTAATTTAATTTTTTTAGTTAAATTTTAAATTAAGAAAATATTTGTTGAAGTTATGTAGCCAAAAATGTAAATAGTTAAAAAAATTCAAAGATCAGGGTAATTTTTAAATAAAAGATTTGATTTTTTTAATTTTTTTTAAACTAACTTTATAAGTACCTAATTCGATGCAAAAAACTGCACTAGGAGTCTTCGGAAAGTTGGGTTGGATCATCCCCTCTTTATTATTTTTAATCTGATTTTTATTGCCTGGGATTGATGTGAACGCATCTTCTAGTCCGTGCAGGTATGAAAAAAATGCATCTCCCACTGGCCGCATCTCGGAATGGCCTAATCTCACACGACCACTAATTTTTTTTGTAATTAAATGCATTGATTTAATAAATATTTTTACACTTACTTTTTTTATCCGGCAAATCCTATTTCGTTTTGATAATCGCTTTGACAATGTAAATATACGAGTTTTTAGTCCTTTACGGAGCATTTTTAAATATCCTAATTGATATTAACACTAGTCCCTTGACTTCACGAGCACAATAATTAATAGTTGAATATTTAAACAATCGAAATAATCAGAACACTAAAATCACCACACTTATCTCTAAGAAAGATCAGACTAATAACAAAATGTGTCAAAACTACTCCAACTTAAACTTCTATCCCCAAAGTAAGTACCGACAAAATATGACACCCCCACCACCACTGATTTTTGCTGACAAAGTTCTTTGGATTCAAAAGATACCGATTGTTGGTAATTAAACCGTCAAACAATGCCGATATGCCAATGTTGGGTAGCTAGAATATATCTTATTATTTTTTACTTCTAACCGTGCGATGTGTAAAAGTACCAATACATTTGTAATTTAATTCTCAATTTTAACTTACTAAATAAATGATTGAATACTTATTATATGTTGTTAAACTCCTGTAAAATTTTAAAAATGATGAGTAAAATTAGTTTAATTGTAATTTTCATGTTAAAAATTGTGGTTCATAAAAACAAAAATTGTCATCCAAATAATAAAATTATTTTGATTCATTAAAAAAAATATTGTCCGAAAAATTATATAAACTCTATAATTAAGTTTAAATTTATTTCATACTGTTTACCCTCGTAAAACTTTGCTAACAAGAGAATTTATTTTATTTCTATTTACAAGCTATGTTTCCTAAATTCTAACGGTGGCGCCACTTTCTTGGAGCAAAATCTTCAGTTGCAAGGGTTTCGCTTTACTCGTCCTATACGTTCGTTTTTTATTTTTAATGAATGAAAAAAATATAGGTGTATTGGAGAAGATCTAATCTGTGCTCCTCTGCAGCTACTTTTTGAATATTTTTCTTCGTTTTTTGTAAAAAAAATTTAGAAAAATGGCTAAAATGAACAATTTTTGGATTTTTTTTGAAAAAAAATGAAGCCAAATTTTCAAAATGTAGCCGCAGAGGAGCACAGATAAGATCTTCTCCAATACAAATATATTTTTTTCTTTCACTAAAAATAAAAAACAAACGCGTAGGACGAGTAAAGCGAAACCCTTGCACATACTATTTTGTCGCAAGGTAAATCCTCCTCTTAAGCAAAAATAACTTCAATAAAAATAAAATAAAGAGGAATAGAAAAAGAATTTCTCTCTTTATATTAAATATTTTATACCATAAATTTAATATTGATTCAGTGATTAAAATGTTTAAAAAATTAGAAAAGTGTGACAAAATTAGTGAAAAAAAAAATTTATACAGGGCGTTTTATAGGTAAATCGACATACGTTAACTACAAATAGAGGGAACTTGGGTGATTCCAAAAAACTAATATTTGATGGGTCTAACCCGCCTCATAAGTGAGTTACAGGGTGTTTTGTCAAAATTGCTTATTTCTTCTAATCCTCGTTTCTTCGGAACCACCCTGTTTATTTATTGCATATTTAGCAAGCTTGTTTGAGTCTATTAGTACATTAAACTGACATAGTAAGCAAAATAAAAATACAGGTCCGGCTTCAAAAAAAAATACCAAAAATATTTTCACGAAAGAAGAAATAAGCAATTTTGATAACTCACTTATAAGGCGGGTTAGACCCATCAAATATCCAAGTGCCCTCTATTTACAGTTAACGTATGTCGGTTTACCTATGAAACACCCTGTATATATTGTAATGAAATAATTTGTACGAATTATTGAATTTTATAATTTAATGGATAAAAGATTATAAAAAAAAATCGTAAATTAATCAAGAAACTATTTTTTTTAAGAAAAAACCGATGAATAGAATAAACAGAGACGTCATTAATTTGGAATTTGATATCATTATATTATGAAGTTTATATTCTAATAGAAATGTTTATGAAATGGAATAAATTATATGGAATTGTATATACCGATTAGAAATTTTATTATTTTAATTTATTAAAGTGAAAATTTGAAAAGAAGATATATAAAATCAAAAGGAAAGACATAAAAAAGGAAAAGCAAAAAGGTGAATAGAGCTATTTTGTGGAAGAAGAATAGAGAGAGATCAATTTGTACTGGAGTCACAAAGGGATAGAAAACATATTTTTTTTTAAATTGGACTGTAATGTTTATTATTTTTCTATTTTTTTCATATAACCCAACCCAAACTTGAGATTTTTATTTATTTAGTTGCAGTTACTTCAAAAAAACGTAGTTTTTAATATATATTATTAATTCTCACCAATAATTTAATGTAATGATATATATTTGCACGTTGAATAGAGGAGAAAATAAAATTTAAGCATTGTTAATTATGAAAGAAAACGTGATTAATATTAATTCCAAAACAAAAAATGATAAGGAAAATAGCATTTAAATATAGAATATGATCAAAAAAAAATATCCACAAGTTTAAGCGTTTATGATTTTTTTTGTCAAAAATATAAAAGTATTTAGACACTTACGCCTTAAGCCCGTCTATATAAAAATCTGTAGTCCATTTATCCCTTATCCCTAGCCACTTTGAGCTTTTAGAGTTTTCGACGAAAAAAAACTCTTATAAGATGAATTTTTCCGTCTGTCCGTCTGTTAGCCTGATTCAACTCGAGAATGGTGAGAGACAACTGCAATCGATTCAGTATCGTAAAAAACCCCAAATAAGATATCAATCTTTGACCTATTTTTACTTTTCTGCTACTTATACCTATAGACATTTATTTTCGTAACTTTAAATTTTCGAAAACTGGAATTTATGGCAAAATATTGCAGTTTTTCACCTGTTTTTTTAAATATTTGGGCCCCTTACACCGTGAATCTGCTTATTTAACAAAATATTTGGATCCTAATCCACTATATATTTTATTATTGAATATTTTAATTCATAATTTTTTTGTCTTTCATACCACAGCCAAACGAGCCGCTACATAAATTGAGCTTTAGATCTATATTTTTTTTGTCCAAAATCTATAATTTTATTAGACGTAAGATTTATCTCGAAATAAATTATCCAATTTATTTATTCTCTTTAATTTTTCTACAATTGGAAGAAAATAAATGATAATCGAGTATTACCATAACTAGACATCCTTTATATATATATTTAAAATAATAATGAAAATTTCAATACTAGATAATGTTTTCCTTTATAGATTAATTTAATTGGATATTCGAAAAATAACGACTTTTTTTATTATCCACGTTTGATAAATGTGTAATTAGCTTATTGACAATTTTAAGTGTGTCAATAAGCATTGTTTTGTTTTATCGAAATTAGTCTTAAAGATATATTCATTGCGCAATAATAAGAATTTTATTATCAATAATTTTAATTGATTTTTTAAATTTAAAAATAATATTGGGATTAATTGATTTAAATTATATTTGAAGGTAAATTTGTTTTATTATATTTGACTAGTCCTGGAAAAGATAATCCTACAAAACTTAGGTACACTCATGTAAAAAACAAAAATACGATAACATAAAAAAAAACCTAAAGAAAATTTAAAAAATAATAAAATGGATGTTAAAAATCATCATTATTGTTTTCTAGAGGAATTTAACAGAACTTACCTTGGTCTTCCCCATTCATCAACTGGTTTTTCCAATTTCCCTCCTTGCCCCATCAGCATATTCCTGTAATTGTTCACCTTATTTGCTATAGTTTCTTCATTAAAACTAGAAAAATTTACAATTTTTAAACATATAAATCAATTATTAAAAACAAAACTTAATCATATTCAAGAATCGTAGATAGAACTGAGTAATTTATTAATGTTGAAGCAGAGAGTGTCATAAAAGCTAAAGTGGGCCCCAGCAGGAGGAACATTTATTCATTTTTTAGTCATAAATCATTACATTTTTGTTTCCTATAACCAGTTAAAAAATTTAAAAAGTCTGTGACTTTTTTTATTCACAATCAATATAAACCTCTTACTAAATCTAGATGCTGATTGACGTACGATCATATAGAAAAATGGAACTAAATATATCAAAATTATTAATAAACATATTCTATATAAAATTAATAATATGATATCATTATTATGGATCAATATGTATTTGTTACTAACCCTTGGTCTTCAAGAAGATCAGCAAACTCTGCACACTTAAGCTCTATTTTCCTCTTTCTTTCGTGATCCAAAATTTCCTTGTTAGGTTGTTTATTTGAAGCAGCATCTAACGTAGCTAAATCTTGCTCAGTTTTATACGTTTTATCTCTATCTCTAGGTCTAACTAAGGCCCAATTTCGCTGTACGTGTCCATTCGTTCCTGACCCCCTAGGAGTTGCGAGCCCTATACCATTATACATTGCTAGAAAATGTAAAACGTAACACGTTTTATGTAGGTCGTTAAAAGAGTGAAACACAAATAGCAAAATTATTTTAGGTCGCACTGAATTCATTAAGTTTAAACATGTCAAAATTGGTTATTGATTTTATTATACTCTAGTAATTACATTATATTCAGCTTACCTGATTAAATAAAACGATAATCTAATAAGTATTTCAGTTAATAATTGTTCATTAAAATCAATTAGGATGTTTCCGGTAACTTGTTAGATTAATTTCTTAAAAAAAAAACATCCCCTGCTACATAAACTTTTACTCGTATTTATATGACACTTGGCACTTGACACTTTGACATTAATACCAACTGAGTGATTAGGTGCGTTCATCAATAAAAGTATAGAGTGTATACAATCCATAAATAAACATTTTCAACAAAGCATAAATAAATATAAGCACGATCCATTCACTTACACTCATAGACGTGCGCAACCCGTATATCGTTGTAATATTTTTTGCCGAAAACATTCAAACTATACGATACTGTTTTGAGACAGATAAAGATTGATCGAACCATTTAGAAAAGTACCTTAAATGAATCTTATAGTGATAATGAACCACTGTAATTTTTATATTAATTTTTTAAAACCGAATAGTGCCATAAAAATGACTTTGAATTTATCATTTTACATTTTCGCGCGAAAACGCTAGCCGCCATGGTGACTAGGTTCGTGACGTCATCTTGATAGTAAACAGAACGTGTCTGCAGTGCAAAGGAAAAGAGTAAAAATTGTGGATTCAAGTGCCAACTGATATAAGCTTGCCACCAGCAGCAGATTAGTACTTTCTGCTTTTATGGAACCGTCATCCATGATGATATTTCAATAAAATACGGGACGATAAAAGTCTACAAACGTATGATAACTAAAAAAAAATTTAAAATAACGCACACAGCACAACAAAAATCTATTTTGTTTACCATGAAGATGACGTCACAATAGCGTTTTTGACATTTCAAAAACAGCTTTAAAAATGATTTTTAAATTGATTTATAAAATTGATATTGCATTTTTATGAATAGAAATCAACATTTCCTGGTTCCTTTTTATATCCAACAACACATGGATCAACATCGACTTATGCGAAAAGCAATGCCGAACGCACCTAATTAAAAAGAAGTAATCTCTGGCCTTGTACTTACTTAGTAGTAATTCGTTTAACTTCTACGTTCTACTTTTTGAGCGTTGTAAATTATTTAATATTGATATAAAATATAATAGAACTTGTATTATAATCGAAAAATCATATAATTAATTGATAATTAATCATAAACGTTCAAATTTGAGACTCAATATATGGCTACATATTTTTACATGAAACAGACCACTGGACTTATATAAAAAAAGTGACAGTGACAGTATGGGTTATGTTATTTAGTTATTTTGTAAATTAAATTTTCTATTTTAAAATAAAACGGTAGTAAAAATGGCCCCGTTAAAAAACACAAAGGATTTAACAGATGAGGAAATGGAAAAATTTGATTGGATTTCGTTAAGAAAAGAAATGGATACAGTTCTGCCTACTGAAACTCAGGGACATAAGTTTACAAGAAAATTTAAAGAAAATCCTTTTGTTCCCATCGGTAAAGATTAAATTACGCATTATATACCTAATATATTTGGTATAACACATTTTTCTAGGTTTTTATGTTTTTTAGGTTGTTTAGCAACTGCTATGGCATTGGGCTATGGTTTGTGGAGTTTCAAAACTGGCCAAAGGAAAATGTCTCAGTATATGATGAGAACTAGAATAGCAGCTCAAGGATTTACAATTTTGGCTATGATTATGGGGATTAGCATTAGCGCGAAAAAAACTCTAAAAGGCAATTAAATTTTAGAATAGATTAATGTAGTTTTAAAATAACTTGTAACATAAACTTGTACATATACATACTTATTTGCGTTGATTTTTTTTTTAAATTATATCAAAGTTGTCACAAAAAGATTAGAAAGAAAATTTTGCAATAAGGTTTTATTGGACGTTGAGTGGAAGCTTAATTTTTAGCCCTAATTTTATTTTGTATCTTTTCTTGTATTAACATGTATAATGTGTTGCCTACTTTTATTTTATTTAAAACATTGTATTGCCTAACTTTAATTGTTCCTGGATGACTATAGTGAAACAAATAAAAGGATGACAGTAATCTGTAATTATGTTAAGGTAAGTTTTGTGGTTAACCGATAGATGGCAATGGACCTACCAACAATTATTTTTTTAAAAAGTCATTCCCTGTCCTCGGAAGCACTCGAAATCGTTAAGTTTTGTTGTCAGTCAGTTTGTTGCTAGAGTGTGAATAGTGGTGGAGCATAGCAAGCTGGAACTGTGTTCGAGTTTTGTATCAGCTTGATTGTGATCCATGTTTTCATTCATATCTTCCCGCCGTGTGCCTTTTTAAACAAAATATTAAGTTTATACCATTAAATATGTAAGATTGTACATGCTTCGCCCTAGATTTTGTGAAAATCGAACGGTTAAAATTGTTAAAATTTGAATACATAACCTAAACAGTTAAGACAGCTGTTGGGACTAAAAATCGTGGTTGGCCAGGTACAAACGCTGGTTTTCGGGTACTCCAAAGTTGAATTTTGTGACGTTTTGTTATAAGTGCCTAATTTTTTTTTGCAAAATGTTGGGATTTACACCTTCTCGTGATGGACTTTTGCAGATTGAAGACGACCTTTTATCGTCGTTAATCCAGAAGGAACCTATTACAGGATTATATGATTTGGATAAAACACCACTTGGCAGGTACGATTTTTATATGTTATCAAAATATCGTATGTAGTTTAATCATAATCCTCTTATCAGATTCTCGGAAATTAAGGTTTTGATAAGATATATCTAAGTTATATACGTAAATATATCGATTCTAACAAATATATAATTGTTTAAAAAATATTTATTGAATGTGTTAGGTTAAAAATTTGTTATATGTCTGTCATTTAATTATTATTAAAACCACAAATATTTTTTTACCTGTTATTTATATGGTAATAATTCTAAAAATAAGTATTACTGGATACTTTGATGATTAACAGTTATTCGATTTACAATATAGGTATTAAAAATATTTATAATAATTGACTATTATTAAAAATTTTTATAAATGATTCACTATAATAAATTCTTGGCATGTTTATTACTGCATTGATTTAAATTATACATATTTGAAATTTAAATATTACAGATATTAGAAGAAATTATTAGTACCAAACATTTAATTCATGATTATTGGGTATTAGATAGTATAAATATGTTTTTTATTGTATTTATTTATCTCTTTGGGTAAATGTTAAGAATTTACGATTTTTATAAAAATTAACTTTGTTTTACATGACGTTGCCAAGTTGTGTAAAATGTCTTAAATCTGATTTTTTTTTTGACTGCTTTTTATTGGACAAATTATCTTTTTTTTTATTCTTTCTTCAAAATATAAAAATAGTGTTGCAAAATATAGTCACAAAGTTGCATTATTCAGTGATATTGATGAAAAGGCGAAAATACCCTTTGATCTATGATCTGTATAAAGAGCAGCAAGGAACGTGTTAAACAAAATTATTTATCTTCTTGGAGACCTTTTGACAACTGTACTGAATATGTGATTCCAAGATTGAGTTATTTCTAATTGCTAAAAATTAAGTGCTTGGCTTAAAAAAAATCGCAATGTTTTATTTTCCTTCAGGATAGTTGGCATAAGGTCTTCATAAAGCGAAATATATATTAATTTATCTAACAAAACATACAATATTCAGGTGACCCTTATCGATCCTTTTCGGAACAGTCGAGAGACTTCTCGCGTGCTTGGTCGTGAGTTCACTAAGATTCTGTGTACATTCCATCAGATATAGGGCCGGCCTCGTTACAGTATTATAAGGGACAAGATATTTGAGACAAAAATTGAAGGTTCTGTAAGTGAAAATAATCAGTTGTCAATGGATTATGACATCGCGCTGGATATATAACAGGGTAGGCTTCGTAATAATTCATTATGTAAAATAAAATAAATGGATTTCCACAAATTATTAATATAGTATTTTGGAAGATAAGAACATAAAGAACAACAGTCATGAATTTGTACTTAAAAATAAACAAGAAATAACCAGATCAAGGAAGAATATTTCGTAAGACTTTCTATTTGTCACGCACTTGTTCAACACAAACTATAACGGAGCCAACCCTGCACTATTTGTTTATGATTGCAACTGATTATAGATTATTTTCTGATAAAGAGGCTTCAAATGTTTTCTCAAATACCTTGTCCCTTATAATATCTTTTGTTTAACTGTTATCTGGTAACCGAAAACACAAAAAAATGACTTAATTAATAACAAGAGGCTCATTTTTTACAAGCTAACTTATAAAAATACCACTGGGAATTACATAATTATATAATTAAATGTTGCATTATTTACGCAAAGTAGAAGTAATTTTTGAATAAAATTGGTAATTTATAAAGAAATTTGAAAAAAGGGGTTATTTGTAAAGAAAATTGAGAAAAAAGTACTTAATTACACTAGTTAGTGAAAAAAGAACACAAAAACATGTAATAAATATGTTATATTGACTGTCTTTAGACAAATGTAGAATAAATACCTGAATTATCCATAAAGCCAACCTAGGCCATGGCCTAGGGCGCACGCTCACGGGGGCCGCAGGATACGGAAAATTTGTACTTGCGAATAACGAGCGTTAGGTTCCGGGCAATTACAAATATTTGCTTTTGATACAAATTATTTTCTTGGAAAATAGTTACAAATGTATTCAAAAGGGCTAAAAATAAAAATGTGTTAATGCCAAAAAAATTCACACTCCCCAGACCTCCTGGAAGGGGGAATAATTTAGAACTTGGGGCGTAAATAGCTGCTAATCCGGGCCTGAATACAGTCTTTAGCCAAATTGTCGAATGCACTTAATCCTTATGGCTTATGTTATAAATAATTAAATTAAGTAGGTAATTTTAATTTAATCTTGTGATGGGCTATTTTAAGCTTATTCGTGTGTATCAAATATGTTAGGTTAACTTTATTACAAAATAAATTCATCTTTTAGCTAGTTATTTTAATTGGATTCAATGAAATAATAATTCATTCATAAATAATAAAAATTATATTTACTAATACGTGCTAAAACAACAATTCATTCAAACTAATTCCCAAAAAAATAACTACAATTTCATAGATAATACCAATTCAGCTTTATTTTCATTATAAAAAAAATATAAATTAATTAACAAACAGTTTTTTTTTGTACAAAATAGATAAAAGAAAAAAATTAATAAAACAAGAAGTCAATTTTGTAATCTATATGTTTGGGATACAAATAGAGGTTTATTGAAAGAAATTATATACCAATTATACAATTTTTTTTAAATCAATTTAAAAATAAAATAAAAAATTCGGACAAAAAAGTTATTACTGAAAGAAATCAAGTTATAGGTATGGATAAACAATAAATAGAACAAGTAGAAAGATATTTAGAAGAATACCAGAAGATCATGATTCAGAAGTAAATTTATGTAAAATACCCGAAAAAGCATAAAAAGGATACATCTAAAATTTATATTTTGTTTATTATTATTATTTTACCAAAATCTACCCCAAATTGAGATTACAAATTATTACAATATATATGGCAACATTGCTTTCTTCGTTCTTGTATGATCATATATGTTGCGCTAGATATGGCATCATGTAGTATTTTGTTGTTAGAAGAGAAATGTAGTGTACTCTGAATCGGGTACTGATTTATCATTGGTCAAACTACGTCGATACTTGTTTCTCATTGGTCAAACTATGTCGAAAATTGAAAACGACCAATCACTGACCACTGCACCTACCAAACAAGTAACCTATGACTAACAATACATATGTAAATGACAATTCTATGTTGGAATGGTTTACACGGAATCAATTCGAAACGTCAAATGTGTCATAATTTTACTCTTAAACGTCAAAAAATTGAGAAAAAAGATGTTAAGGTGTGGCAATTTATTTTTTAGATTTGTGAAAATCGGCATATTTTGTAAGTACCTAACTTTTTCCTCAAAATTAATAATTCGTATTATATAGTACAGTACAGAAAATAATTAAATATTTACCATACATCAGAATAAGAAACCCTACTGCGATATGACCCAAAATGGTGAAATTGAAACCGATTCCCATATACAAGGTCTTGTTTTGACAGTTTTCGTAAGAAAGACCATATGGCTGCAAAATTTCATTCAAAATAATATATTATAAAGAATTTAGCTTCTAAATGTAAAAAAAATAAATTAAAATACTTTTATGTGTATGTAATAAGGTACCTACTTTGAATGTTTAAAATTATAATAAGTAAAAATCGTGATTATGGAAAACTTGTTGATAACAAAATACTTTGCATATCAAATTTCTATTTAAATATGCATTATCGTGCACACGATAAAATATTTTTTATGAAATAAATAAAATTACTTAGTTTTAGTAACCTAAAAAAAATATATGAAAACTACATAGTGATTTATAATAAAAAAATGTTATTATTAAGTTCCTAAAAAAAAACTTTTCTTTCACAAGAATTATTTCAAATCAAATAGGAATTTGTTGATCATAAATTATTAAATATTTCAATTAACAATAAAATTAGTTACAGTAAGACAATAGCTTTATTGCATTTATGGTTCTGGATAATCATCGAATAGATTTTAAATGTAGGCCAAGAACAGAACCTTACGGAATTCCCATTGTGACATTTCATATGTATTAATAAATATTTGTTATTAAATTGTTATTTGATTTTCGAAACAAGAAGAAAATAAATAAAAAAAAATATTCTTTTTGTTTCAGTTAGTATTATAATAAAATTTTTTATTTGTTTATGAGGTAGTTAATTACCCATTTTATTAATTAAAATATTTCAATTTTCAAATTGTTTCGTATAGTTTATTGGACGGTGAGTAAATATCCCTAAAGCACTGACAAAAATTGTTCGCAAGCACTAAGCACTCAAAAAAAGTGCTTAAAAATTACGAGCACTAAGCACTTTTACAGGAAAGTGCTCGCAAGCACTAAGCACTCTAAAAAAGTGCTTTAAATTCACGAGCACCAAGCAATTTTTTAATATTCAAATTATTGAAGTGGAAGGGTTTGGCTTATTTATAAAAATGGAGTAAATCCAATAAAATATATTTTTGAAGTTTTTAAATATAAAAACAGCAATTTTTATTATTTTTGAATACATAAGAAAAAAAAATCGGTATCTAAATATTGCCACTAAATTAATGTTCATCATATCCTAAAGTATTAAAAAAAAAGGACAAAAAGGATATGTCTAGATCTAAAGGTCCTGATGTTTAAGGATTCCAAGGTTTAAAGTAGGAACAAAAAGATTATCCTGGATTAAGGAAGTTCTAAAATTTCTGACGTATAAGGATTCCCACGTTTAAAAAAATAACAAAAAGGATATGTATCAATTAAGGTCCTTATGAAGAAGTATTTTCAGGTCTAAAAAGACAAAAAGGATATCCCTAGATTAAGCAGTTTTAAAGGTCCTGGAACACGAATTTTCCTAGATTTAAAATAAAGGATATATCTAGATTAAGAGAACCTGATGGTTTTCTAGTGCACAAGGATATCCAGGTTTAAAAGAAAGGACAAACAGATATGCGCGAAGTCGTTAAAGTCCTGGTGCACAAATGTTCCAAGGTTCAAAAAAAAAAAAAAATTCCTAGATCAGGGTTGCCAACCGTACTATAATAATGATAAGGAACATCTGTTAGGACATTCTTCAGTCATCCACCCAATTGTAATTTGCTACAGTCAGTAATTCAGTCGCAGGGCCGAAGGATCTACGATTTTTAACCATTTTTTTAAGGATTTTTATGGATTTTTAACCATTTTCAGGATTTTCAAGGATTTTTGGGATTTTTAATGATTTTCAAGGACTCTTTAAGGATTTTTAGGGAATTTTAAGAATTTTAAACTATTTTTAGAGATTTTAATGTATTTTAAGGATTATTTTGGGATCTTTAAGAATTGCTTAACATTTTTAAGTAATTTTAAGTTTTTAAGAATGTTTAAGGGTTTTTAGGGATTTTTACGGAATTATATAAGATTTTTTAAGGATTTTTTAAGTACTTAAAAGTATTTTTAAGAATTTTTAAGGAGTTTTAAAATTTTTTAAGAATTTTAAGGGATTTTTAATGGTTTTTAAGCATTTTAAAATGATTTTTAAGGTTTTTTGGGATCTTTAAGGATTTTTAGGGATTTTTAAGAATTTGAAACTATTTTTAGGGATTTTAATGTTTTTTAAGGATCATTTTAAGATCTTTAAGATTTGTAGGTAATTTTATGTCTTTTAGTATTTTTAAAGATTTTAAAGTGTTTTTAAGAATTTTTAAGATTTTTAAGGAGTTTTATATTTTTTTAAGAATTGAAAGGGATTTTTAAAGACTTTTAAGGATTTTTAAGCATTTTAAAGAATTTTTAATAATTTTTCGAATTTTTAATGATTTTTCGAATTTTTAATGATTTTTAGGGATTTTTAAGCATTTTCAGGATTTTAAAGGATTTTTGGGATTTTCAAAGACTTTTAAGGCTTTTTACGGATTTTTAAGAATTTTAAACCATTTTTAGGGATTATTTTAGGATCTTTAAGAATTGTTTAAGATTTTTAAGTAATTTTAAGTTTTTATGTATATTTAAGGGTTTTTAGGGATTTTTAAGGAATTATATAAGATTTTTTAAGTATTTTTAAGAATTTTTAAGATTTTCTTAAGATATTTAAGGGTTTTTTAAATTTTTTAAGAATTTTAAGGATTTTTAAGCATTTTAAGGATTTTAAAGGATTTTTAATGGTTTTTAAGGCTTTTTGGGATTTTCAAAGATTCTTAAGGATTTTTAGGGATTTTAATGTTTTTTAAGAATTATTTTTATTATCTTTAAGATTTGTAGGTAATTTTATGTCTTTAAAAGTTTTTAAGATTTTCTTAAGATTTTTAAAGAGTTTTATATTTTTTAAGAATTTAAAGGGATTTTTAAAGACTTTTAAGGATTTTAAAGAATTTTTTAATGATTTTTAAGGATTTTTAGTGAGTTTTAAGAATTTTAAAAGATTTTTAGGGATTTTAATGTATTTTAAGGATTATTTTAGGATCTTTAAGGATTACTTAAAATTTTTAAGTAATTTTAAGTCTGAGTATTTTTAAGGGTTTTTAGGGATTTTTTAAGGATTTTAAAGTATTTTTAAGAATTTTTAAGACTTTCTTAGTTATCCGTAAGACAGATGGTCATTGAAGGTCAATAAGTACCTTCATTTTTTTTCGCTACTTAATAAAACGTTTTTTTTTTTAAGAATTATTACACGAGATGTATATGTAATTTATGTAATTTTTTTGTTATTCTATCAATTTTTTCAAAATAGTAAATATTTTTTTTTCCAAATTATACTAATATTTTCTAGTATGAATTAAAAAATGTTCATAAAAGGATTTAGTGCTTAGTGCTCGCGAGAGTTTTGGAGTACTCACGAGCCTTTTCGAGTGCTCCCGAGACTTTTGAAGTCCTCGCGAGTTTTTTTTAAGCACAGTGCTTATTTAATAATAATAATTTAACACATTGGATGCTTAATTTATAATATGGAAATTTATTTGGTTAGTCGAAATAAAGAATAATGAAGGCGACGAAATCCGGTTATAAATAAAATTTTTCTTTGGTCAACCGGTCGGTGAGATATCCGACATTTTTTTTTAGCCGGATAGATTTTTTTGTCGCTTCTCTTTTGTTTCGCCATAAATGGACAACTCGTCGATACGACACTTAACAAGAAAATTCACTAAAAACGTCTTTCTCGCGTCTTGAGACAAGAGGCTTTACGATCATGTAATTTGTTTTCAATGTGGTGTTTTATCGCTTTAAAAATTAATAAATAAATAAAAATCTGCTAAAAATAACTGTAAAATAAATACTTGCTTATTAGTAAAATAAACTAAAATTAATCCTACTCTTTTTTGTTTAGAAAAACTTGGAACTAAGAGATTAACAATTTTGACAGTTATCATCGCTTAATTTAGGATTCAATTAAAAAAAAGTTAAAATTATTAAAATAAGTTATCCAACCGTTATACAAAATATTATTTGTAACAAGTTGTTTGACCTTCTGATTAATATTCAATTTAATAATAACAAGCTTAAAAACGAGATTATTTCACGGTAGTAATTTTTATCGAGTAGTCTGAGTCAATGTTAGGATAATTTTTATTTACTATTTTTTATTGTATTGCTTTTTTTCTTATTTTTTTTTTCAGCATAATTATATAAATTATCAAGAAATAAGGGAAAGTAATCCGTTGGCAAATGGAAAGAGCCATCGATAAATTCAAAACTATTATGGTTACATCGACATAGAAAACGTGTCTCACGATTTAAATTCAGGTTATAAACGATACAATATCCATAGCTAAAGAACACTTGCTAGGAATATTTACGACTCGACACCATGACTTTATATGTACAATCTCAGGCAAAATATTTATCAAATTCATTCTCAAGATTAAGTAACATAATATTTCGAAAATTAAAAATTAATTAATAAATGAAAAAGAGAAGAGAATAAAAATTTCCAAAAAGTGTGGGCGTAGAAAAAATATAGTGCGCAAAGTATTTTTATTATTTTTCCGATTTTTTCGGGTTTTTTTTCAGATTTTTTCGATTATTTTAATTATTTCTCTTCTTGCGTTTTTTAGGCCATTTTTTTTCGGTTTTTTTTTGCGATTATTAACGTATTTTTAGCGCTTTTTTTCGGTCTTGTGATTTCTTCATTTTTTCCGTATTTTACAATTTTATTTTTCATTTTTTTCCCAATATTTATTGCAATTTATTTAAATTTTTTCATTTTTTATGATTACAGTTGTTTCCGGTTTCTTCGTTCTTGGGTTTTTGCGATGTTTTTAGATTTTTCTCGCTTTTTTCTCATTTTAAAAATAATTCAAAAATTAATTAAGCTTAAGTATATTTAATTTCTGATTTCCTAAATGCCTAAAATAAGAAAAATTTAACTTTTAATATAAAAAAGTTTGCACCATATGGAAACCTTTTTTATTATCGATTTTTGAGAAAAATTATTCTTGATAACAGTTGGTCTTTTACTTAAAACATTTATCATAAAAAGTAAAAAAAAATAGGTAACTTTGGACCATTCTATTATTATTTTAGACAATTTTTAGACCAGTTTGGACAATTTTTAGACCAATTTTGATTATTTTGACCGTTTTATTATTATTTTAGACAATTTTTAGACCATTTTGGACAATTTTAGATTATTTTGAACAATTTTTTATGGATTTGGACCACACTTTGGACCACTTTTTATTATTTTAGCCAATTTTTAGAAGATTTTGGGTAACTTTAGATCATTTTATTATTATTTTAGACAATTTATAGACCATTTTGGACAATTTTAGACCATTTTAGATTATTTTCAACAATTCTTTGATCAATCTAATTAACTTTAGGCCGATTTATTATTCTTTTAGACAATTTTTAGAAGATCTTGGACAATTTTAGATTCTTTTGAACAATTCTTTGATCAATTTATTATTATTATTATTATTATAGACAATTTTTAGACCAATGAATTTGTGTCAAGAGTAAAGTACCCTTATTTTTAAAAATATAGAAAAATATTATTTGAAAAAATTATTTATAAACAATATTTACGCCCAAATATGAAATCACAGCCACCTATCTCAAAACAATATTTTTTTTCAATTTTTCAATTTTTCCTCGTACAATAATTTTTTTTTTGAAATGTTTTAAATTTATAACAAGTTTCAAGTAATGTACCAAATTTGATCAATAATGATTTTTTCTCAAAAATCAATAATAAAAGATTTATCCATGTGGTACAAACTTTTTGAAACACATTGTATTTTTTTGTTTTCAATTTTGTAATTAAATTGTGCTATTTTCTATTCCAAAAAAATATTATTCAAAATATACTCAAAAAAAAAACATTCATGGTAAATATGAACAGGACCGTACTTAAAAAAAAATCTTAAATCATTTTACATGGTTGGATAGAGAAAAAAATTGTATAAACTTAAAAATTTTTTTTCTTTCTTTTAACTAATTTTAATTTTTTAATGAAAAAAAAAACGAGACAACGTTATATCTATCATTTGATTAACTGTTTCTCTTAGCTAATTCCAATTTCTTACAGTCTTGTGGTTTCCGTGAGATAAGAATATTTTTATGTCGACAGGAAGATTACATATATAGTAACTTCCTGGATACGTGTACAACTAGAAACGCAAGTTCTTAGAGAAATTCATGTTACAAGTAGAGTAATTCTTTTTTTGTAATAATAAAAACAAAATTTATTTGCAGACAATTTTTTTTTATCAATATGATCTTGAACGGTCAATAGTATTATCATTATGTGATTTTAAATGAACTGAATGGTAGAAATATTTATTTTTATGGGTTTTTAATATATCTTTGACCTCAGTTATTAATTAAAAATATTTGTGGAAAAATATGAACATTAATTTAAACAAAAAAGTAATTTTTATTATACAGATTTTGTTTGCTTTGATTATAAATTTAAATATGTTTATAAAAATTTTAAAGAGCCGTCCCTGTCCCGCACTAGCTTTGGCTTCTACGGTAACATGGTGAACTATAGGAAAAGTATTAATATTAATAATGTGTCAATAATAAAAAAAATAGTAAAATCTAAAAAAATTACTGGTTTTAATGCAAATCTAGTTAAAAAGCGCCATCACTCATCAGTAAATTGTACGATCCCTGCATAAGGCTTTAGCTTGATTCGTGAGAGTGAAATATAAGAAGAGTAACATTATTATTATTATTAGAAATTTCTATATTTTGATTGTATGTATGTATTTATTTATCATTAAAATTATACCACGCAGTCTGTATTACCAATATAAATAAAATACTGGTAAACATGTTAGAGGTTAAGTTTCAATATATGATTAGGAAAGCATTAATTACTAATTACCGATGTTTAATTTTTCAATTGCCAACTTGGGTTACAAGGTTGGAAAAAAATCTTCGTTGATATTAAGCAAAAGTAATACGCATATACATAGGATTTTATAAATTTAATTTTAAAAATATTACGAAACGGGTATAAAATTTTATAGATGAAAAAGTATTAAAAAGAGATAAAATTGGAAAACATCAATGATGATGTCAAAAATACATAAATTATGATTATAAAATAACTCTTTAGTTTGTACACCCTGTAGGAATTTGATAGAAAATTTCATTCTTAATAAAAGTTTCCAAAGCCAATAAACTTAATAAAATCAATGAACAGATATCAAAAAATATACAGGGTGATGTTAAAAATACATAAATTATGATTATAAAATAACTCTTTAGTTTGTACACCCTGTAGGAATTTGATAGAAAATTTCATTCCTAATAAAAGCTTCTAACGCCAATAAACTTAATAAAATTAATGAACAGATATCAAAAAATATACAGGGTGATGTTAAAAATACATAAATTATGATTATAAAATAACTCTTTAGTTTGTACACCCTGTAGGAATTTGATAGAAAATTTCATTCTTAATAAAAGTTTCCAAAGCCAATAAACTTAATAAAATCAATGAACAGATATCAAAAAATATACAGGGTGACGTTAAAAATACATTAATTATGATTATAAAATAACTCTTGAGTTTGTACACCCTGTAGGAATTGGATAGAAAATTTCATTATTAATAAAAGTTTCCAAAGCCAATAAACTTAATAAAATTAATGAACAGATATCAAAAAATATACAGGGTGATGTTAAAAATACATAAATTATGATTATAAAATAACTTTAGTTTGTACGCCCTGTAGGAATTTGACAGAAAATTTCATTCCTAATAAAAGCTTCTAACGCCAAGAAACTAAGTAAAATTAATGAACAGATATCAAAAAATATACAGTGTGATGTTAAAAATACATAAATTATGATTATAAAATAACTCTTTAGTTTGTACACCCTGTAGGAATTTGATAGAAAATTTTATTTTTAATAAAAGTTTCCAAAGTCAATAAACTTAGTAAAATCAATGAACAGATATCAAAAAATATACAGGGTGATGTTAAAAATACATAAATTATGATTATAAAATAACTCTTTAGTTTGTACACCCTGTAGGAATTTGATAGAAAATTTTATTTTTAATAAAAGTTTCCAAAGTCAATAAACTTAATAAAATCAATGAACAGATATCAAAAAATATACAGGGTGATGTTAAAAATACATAAATTATGATTATAAAATAACTCTTTAGTTTGTACACCCTGTAGGAATTTGATAGAAAATTTTATTTTTAATAAAAGTTTCCAAAGTCAATAAACTTAATAAAATCAATGAACAGATATCAAAAAATATACAGGGTGATGTTAAAAATACATAAATTATGATTATAAAATAACTCTTTAGTTTGTACACCCTGTAGGAATTTGATAGAAAATTTCATTATTATTAAAAGTTTCCAAAATCAATAAACTTAATAAAATCAATGAACAGATATCAAAAAATATACAGGGTGATGTTAAAAATACATAAATAATGATTATAAAATAACTCTTTAGTTTGTACACCCTGTAGGAATTTGATAGAAAATTTTATTTTTAATAAAAGTTTCCAAAGCCAATAAACTTAATAAAATTAATGAACAGATATCAAAAAATATACAGGGTGATGTTAAAAATACATAAATTATGATTATAAAATAACTTTAGTTTGTACGCCCTGTAGGAATTTGACAGAAAATTTCATTCCTAATAAAAGCTTCTAACGCCAAAAAACTAAGTAAAATTAATGAACAGATATCAAAAAATATACAGTGTGATGTTAAAAATACATAAATTATGATTATAAAATAACTCTTTAGTTTGTACACCCTGTAGGAATTTGACAGAAAATTCCATTCTTAATAAAAGTTTCTAAATCCAAAATTCTTTATAGAATTAAAAAACAAATATTGAAAAATATACAGGGTTATGTCAAAAATACGTAAATTATGAATATAATAAACTCTTCACTGTATACACCCTGTAGGAATTTGATGAAAAAATTCGTTATTAATAAAAGTTTCTAAATCCAATATACTTCGTAAAATTAAAAAACATCAAAAATATACAAGGTGATATCAAAAATACGTAAATTATGATTATGATAATAAACTCTTCACTGTATACACCCTGTAGGAATTTGATGAAAAAATTCGTTCTTAATAAAAGTTTCTAAATCCAATATAATTTATAGGATTAAAAAACAGATCGCAAAAAATATACAGGGTGATGTCAAAAATACGTAAATTATGATTATAAAAAAATTCTTTAATGTATACACCCTGTAGTAATTTGACAGAAAATTTCAATCTTAATAAAAGTTTCCAAATCCAGTAAACGTTATAAAATTGGAAAACAAATATTGGAGATTAACAATATACAGGATGTTTTCTTAACTTTTTTCAATCGTACAGCATAAATAGGTAACAGGTAATTAAATTGTAATACAAAAAATTTGCATTGTTGAGTACAAAAATAGAAAAAAAAACACTAAATAATTTAGTAAAACGAGGCGACTTGAAAACAACAGTAAATTTTGGATTAAGTGAATGATGACCGAATCGAAATGAAATTTCCCAAGAAAATAGATATAAAAAAAACCAGTATGGGAAAAGAAAGATTTATTTCTCAAAAGATCAAACATCCAGACATTATTTTATGCGTTGAGAAGGTCGTCATCCAATATTTCATTTCTTCTACCTGATATCGTGGTCAGACAGGCCGACGCACAGTGGACCTTTAAACGAATAACCAGTCAATATTTAAAACCATATTTATCGAAACGGAGTGAGATATAATAAACTAATTAATACCCGCAAAATCATTAAGGATTTCTAATGCCTGCAAATCAGATTAAAGCACGAGTAGTAGTAATTATCGATGGTGTTTTTTTTTTGAATATTCGTTTTAAAAATATTGTCCAACAAATTACTAATTCGGTCCCCCAGATGAAACCAAGAGAGAAAGTAGGCTAAACGATCTCCCAACGACTATACTAACAGCAGCAACACAGAATTGATTTTTACAAATGATTTTTCCACTTGATTTTAAAATTTTGCTACAAAAGTGGGCGTGTAATTAATAAATCGATTTTTTTTTCATCTAAAAATTTATCTACCTAAGAAATTATAATTTGTTTTAGTTATATGGGGTGATTCAATTCGAATATAAAAAGTTAAAAAATTATTTTAAAAGATGATTTTTGATCAGGTGTACCGCAGGGATCCAAACTCGGTCCACTTCCATTTATTTTATTTATTATTTATATAATTTAACATGCAAATGACTAAAATGTTTAAACGGATCATTTACTGTCAGAATTTTTTTTTAATTAAAATATCAAGTCCCTTTTCCGGGATATTTGGGAAAAACCGAAATTGACTTCTATAACGATAGAAAAAAACTTTTTTATTGAACGTTTCGTCTTTAAATTGCTACCTTCAACTATTTTTTTTAAATACGGACCTGTATTTAATCTTTAAAATCCTCATTTTTTCTCTATCCAACCATGTAAAACACTTTATTTTACTTTCCCGACCTACCTCCTAAAAGGGAAAATATTGTGAACGAGCTAAAAAATAATTTCGAGATAAAAATGGAAATATCCATTTTCGGGTCCCCTGAGACGATTAAGACCATTTCCAGATGGAAGTCTGTCTGTCTGTCTGTGTGTGTGTATTCTTCCACGATAGAGGCCACACGTTTAATCCGATTGAGCTGAAATTTGGTATATGGGTTTGGGTTACCCATCGAAAGAACCCATTAATTTTTGTACGAAACGGAAGTGTCACTATCAATATCTCACAGAATTTGACTTGCAATATGTCATTTGAAAGCCCTTGAAAAACTCTATTCAGAACAGTCAAAATTATTTCTCAGACTGTAACCTGTCAAAAATAAAAATGTCAAAATTTGAAACTTTAGCATTAAATATCTGAAAAAGTATTAATCCGATTGAACTGAAATTTGGTATATCGGTTTGGACTACCCGTTCTAAGAACCCATTAGTACGACATCTGTCAAACGGAAGTGTCACTATAAAAAATGATAGATGCAATATCTCACCAAATTTGACTTGCAATATGTCATTTGAAAACCCTTGAAAAACTCTATTCAGAACAGTCAAAATTATTTCTCCAACTGTCACCTGTCAAAAATAAAAATGTCAAAATTTGAAACTTTAGCATTAAATATCTGAAAAAGTATTAATCCGATTGAACTGAAATTTGGTATATCGGTTTGGACTACCCGTTCTAAGAACCCATTAGTACGACATCTGTCAAACGGAAGTGTCACTATAAAAAATGATAGATGCAATATCTCACCAAATTTGACTTGCAATATGTCATTTGAAAACCCTTGAAAAACTCTATTCAGAACAGTCAAAATTATTTCTCCAACTGTCACCTGTCAAAAATAAAAATGTGTGTAAATTTGAAACTTTAACATTAAATTTCTGATATAGTGGATACTCGTCCGGAAATTTTTGGGGCGACACAACCGATTTTTTTTATTAGGTTTCGACAATGAAC
Source organism: Neocrepidodera transversa (assembly GCA_963243735.1). Classification (NCBI taxonomy): domain Eukaryota; kingdom Metazoa; phylum Arthropoda; class Insecta; order Coleoptera; family Chrysomelidae; genus Neocrepidodera; species Neocrepidodera transversa. The sequence goes on along the minus strand of OY725341.1, from coordinate 1,336,219 downwards.
TGTACTTTAGGATTTTTTAAGTACGGTCCTGTTCATTTTTATCCTGAAAATATGAGTGCAAAATTTATAAAATATCTCGAACAAGGGGAAGACAATTTGAGCAATTCTAAATTCTAGTTATCTGTTATCATTCAATAATTGGAAGTTTAAATACATTTTCTGATTGTAGTTGTTTAAGAAAATTTAAATTCTGATATTTAATAGATAGCGTATACTAAATTTTTATTTAATTTTATTGAAAAAGATTTATAAATATTTACACTGAAATGGAACAGGATCGTACTTTAAAAAGTAAAATTAATTCTTAAAGCCAAATAAAAAAACGAAGTATTCAGAATGATTGGATAAAGAAAATATTGGTAATTTCAAAAATAAAATTAAAAGTACAGGTCCGTATTTAAAAAATTTGACGAAACGTTGTTTTAAAAAATTGGATACGGATACGCTATTGTTACGTTTTTTTGTTCCACCTTGTATTTTCATTATTCATTATTTTAATTTCATACTCGCTTGATATCCCTTTCTTATTTCCTGGCGTCATGTCCCTCTCTTCTCTTGGTATTGCTATAAAATGTCTTTCCCATGTTAATAATGTTCTTCTCTTTGCCTATTCAGTCAAAATAATTGACTTTTATATCGTTCGTGTCGCTTACTTAAGATTTCTTTTTTTCTCCCCCTCATTTTATAGAGGTTTTTCCTCTGGACACTTTATTTTTTCCTTTAGATCAAGCTTTTTTCCCTGGACTAACGTTTTTTCTTTCCCTTGGACTACATTTTTTTTCTTTGGGACTACGTTCTTTTGGACCAAGCTTGTGTTTTTTGGACAAACTTTTTTTTCCTGGATTACGTTTTTGGATCAAGCTATCCAGTTTTCTTTGGAGAAGGAAGACAAGAAAAGTTTTTTTTTAAAGAAAAACTAAAAAAATCTCTGGAACTTTTTTATTGTGAAATAAACGTATATAACGTTTAATTTCTTTCACCAAAAAATATATATATCATAGTTTTTTTATCAATTGTTTCTAATTACATTAAAAAAATCAATTTGACTGGCGTCCAAATTTTTTTTTATTTAATATTTTACTGATATATTTCAAATTCTATTCGTTGAACGAACCCATAATAAAAAGATTTGAGCTTTAATCACATTAATTATTATTATCAACAAAATAAAGTATCGTTTCACTATGTTAAACAACATTTGAATAAAACGAAAATAGTTGATTTCAGTTTTTCCTAAGCATGTTAAAAATAAAAACCGGTCCTGATATTTTAATTTTGATAAAAACAGTTAATTTTTATTAAAAATACATATCTTTTTATCCATTTAACCAATATTGCATATATTGTAGTTTACGAGATCTCTGTATACGCAAAATACGTTCATCCTGTATATTTTAACAAGATTTATTTTTATAATGCGCATAATTTTCCTTTAAATATTTATTCTACAAGAAATTTCAAATGTATTTTTTTTTACAATAAAATCAGACCAATAATAACGAAGTTAGATGCTAGTGCTCTTTTGACGATGATACTGCCAAGTATTTGCGTTTATTATATAGGAATTCTTGATCTATTTCTAATAAAAAATCGATCAAATTTTTAAGGCTACAGATCGCATACATAACCTAAATAAATATTAAAACAACACGAAAATTACGACCTTTTTCTAAACCCACACGAAAAAAATAATTATTAACAATTGCACTTTATATAGTTTTAATTTTTTTTTATATATGTAATGATTCACGCCATTGTTTGCGAATTTCTCGTCGTCACAATGTGATCGCTGATCGCGTGTTATTCTTTTATTTTTTCATTCTAACCTTCGTCGCAAATCGAAATGTGTATAAGGATATATGTACGCAATTCTCGGTAGCGGTTATACTTACAGAGTGTACATTAAAATTTTCTTAACTAAACAATGTAATTCCTACCAAAGTTTTGTCCGGTGGTTAAATTGCGACTGATTTTTTTTTTTTCATTATTTTTTCATTGTTTTAGGTTCAACTAACAGCTGAGCTGTTAGTTGAAATAATTCTAGCCTCGATGTAAAATTGCTACAGCTGGATTTTTGCACTGAAATTTATATGATAACAATAAAAAAAACCAAAACATATATTTACATTAAACCATTCTTTAAGTGACCTCAAATCGAAAACAAAACAGAAAATAATACAATGAACGTTTCCGTTGATTCTCATACATCACACTTCCTTTAAAAGAAGGTGTCGATAATTAGTTAACGCGTCTGTTACTTTTTTAAAGTACCGTTGTTCAAATAACATATTTTTACAGGAAGATTAAAAAAAAAGAAGAAATTGTATCACAGTTTAATCGCAACATAAATAAATTTACTGGTAGAATTTCAGGTTAAATTCTAGGACGATCAATCAGCTACCGAAATGGCTAGTGCTATCCTGTCCAAACTTCTCACATAAAAAAATGAACTGTAACAAAGTTTTCTTAAGTCGAACACCTAATTTGTTGGCGGGTACCGAAAAGGCCAGCCCGATTCTGTTCAAATCCAATAGAGTTCTTTAGTGCAGTGAAAAGCAGGACGCGATCGGAACTTTCGTTCAAGTATTAAGTGTTTAAATCCAGACAGATTTTTTTTTGCATTTTTGGACTCAGAAAAGTGATAAAAGTGGGGATAAGAATTTTATTCCGCATCACGGAATTAATACCGAGGCTTTTGGGCCTCAGTAATTAGTACTCAATTCGCCATCTACTAGTAACTAGATTAAATTCAGTAACATTTGCAAATCCAATTCAGCTAAATCTCGCCTAACTGTACAAATAAAGGCATTTATTATTATTATTATTATTTGCATAGAAAAAATGGCGCGCGCAGCTCGACCACTACCAGTAGATAAGAAGCAACTTGAGGACATTTCCTCAAAATTTCTCCAGATCTAGGGAAAAAAAAATTATACACAGGTAGGTGTGACAACCTCGCAATCCTATTAATTTTTGTACAGCAAAGCTTTTCTTTTTCTGTAACACCGCATTTCCCCAGATTTGTAAATTTTCACGAAATATCCATGATGGCGGCACATTACTCGTCGCGCCATCTATCGGGTGATGGATGACAACGTGGTGGGTCTGTTGGACCGGTCAGTCAGCTTTTTGCCTACCGCTATCTTGAATATTTCGTAAAAATTTACAAATCTGGGGAAATGCGGTGTTGCCGAAAAGCTTTGCTATAAACAAATCAATGGGATTGCGACGTTGTCACACCTACATGTGTGTAATATTTTTCCCCAGATCTGGGAAAGTTTCGAGGAAATTGTCCTCAAGTGGTTTGTTATCTACTAATACCGCAATCTAGCGGACATTTCTATAAATTATCTCGTACATAAGCAGTCAGTTACGAAAAATCTTGTCAGTTAAGAAAAAATTTGATGGTTACCAAAAACCTTGTTAGTTATAAGAAATTTTAATAGTTATGAAATTTTTGTTAGTTACAAAAATGTCTTGAAAGTTACGAAAAATCTTGTCAGTTATAAGATATTTTGAGGGCAACGAAAAAAATCTTGTCAGTTACGAAAAACTTCGATGGTTACGAAAAATCTTGTTAGTTATAAGAAATTTTGAAAGTTACAAAAAGAATCTTGTCAGTTACGAAAAACTTTGATAATTACCGAAAATCTTGAGAAATTTTGAAAGTTACGAAAAAAATCTTGTCAGTTATAAGATATTTTGAGGGCAACGAAAAAAATCTTGTCAGTTACGAAAAACTTCGATGGTTACGAAAAATCTTGTTAGTTATAAGAAATTTTGAAAGTTACAAAAAGAATCTTGTCAGTTACGAAAAACTTTGATAGTTACCGAAAATCTTGAGAAATTTTGAAAGTTACGAAAAAAATCTTGTCAGTTACGAAAAACTTTGATAGTTAGGAAAAATCTTGTTATAAGAAATTTTGAAAGTTACGAAAAATCTTGTTAGTTACGAAAATGTCTTGAGAGTTAATAAAAATCTTGTGAGTCATAAGAAATTTTGAGAGTAACGAAAAAATCTTGTCAGTTATGAGAAACTTTGATAGTTACGAAAAATCTTGTTATAAGAAATGATGAAAGTTACAAAAAAAATCTTGTCATTTACGAAAAATTTTGATGGTTACGAAAAATTTTGTCAGTTATAAGAAATCTTGAGAGTTACGGAAAAAAATTTTGTCAGTTACGACAAATCTTATCAGTTACGAAAAATGTTGTCAGTTACAAAAAATTTTGATAATTACGAAAAGTCTTGCGAGTCATAAGAAATTTTGAGAGTAACGAAAACAATCTTTTCAGTTACGAAAAACTTTGATAGTTACAAAAAATCTTGTTGGTTATAAGAAATGTTGAAAGTTACGAAAAATTTTGATGGTTACGAAAAATGTTGTCAGTTATAAGAAATCTTGAGTGTTACGAAATAAAAAATTGTGAAAGTTACGAAAAATCTAGTCAGTTATAAAAATTTTTGATAGTTACGAAAAATCTTGTGAGTCATAAGAAATTTTGAGAGTAATGAAAAAAATCTAATCTTGTCAGTTACGAAAAACTTTAATAGTTACAAAAAATGTTGAAAGTTACGAAAAATTTTGATGGTTACGAAAAATTTTGTCAGTTATTAGAAATCTTGAGAGTTACAAAATAAAAAATTGTCAGTTACGAAAAATCTAGTCAGTTATGAAAATTTTTGATAGTTACGAAAAATCTTGTTAGTTATAAGAAATTTTGAAAGTTACGAAAAATTTTGATGGTTACGAAAAATTTTGTCAGTTAAAAGAAATCTTGAGTGTTACGAAATAAAAAATTGTGAAAGTTACGAAAAATCTAGTCAGTTATAAAAATTTTTGATAGTTACGAAAAATCTTGTGAGTCATAAGAAATTTTGAGAGTAATGAAAAAAATCTAATCTTGTCAGTTACGAAAAACTTTGATAGTTACAAAAAATGTTGAAAGTTACGAAAAATTTTGATGGTTACGAAAAATTTTGTCAGTTATTAGAAATCTTGAGAGTTACAAAATAAAAAATTGTCAGTTACGAAAAATCTAGTCAGTTATGAAAATTTTTGATAGTTACGAAAAATCTTGTTATATAAGAAATTTTAATAGTTAAGAAAAAAAATCTTGTCAGTTACGAAACATTTTGAGAGTTACGGAAAAAATCTTGTTAGTTCCGAAAAATCTAATCAGTTACGAAAAATTTTGATAGTTACGAAAAATATTGGTACGAAAATGTTGTTAGTTACGTAAAATCTTGTGAGTTACGTAAAATCTTGTGAGTCATAAGAAATTTTGAGAGTAACGAAAAAAGTCTTGTAAGTTACGAAAAACTTTGATAGTTACGAAATATCTTGTTAGTCATAAGAAATTATGAAAGTTATAAAAAAAATCTTGTCAGTTACGAAAAATTTTGATAGTTACCAAAAAGTTTGTCAGTTACGAGATATCTTATAGTTAGGAAAAAAATCTTCTTAGTTACGAAAAATCTTATCAGTTACAAAAAATTTTGATAGTTACGAAAATATCTCGAGAGTTACGAAAAATCTTGTTAGTTATAAAAAATTTTGTCAATTACGAAAAATCTTTGTCAGTTACAAAAAATTTTGATAGTTACGAAAAATCTTGTGAATTTTAAGAAATTTTGAGAGTAACGTAAAAATAATCTTTTCAATTACGAAAAACTTTGATTGTTACGTTGATTGTCAGTTATAAGAAGATTGTCAGTTATAAGAACTTTGGAAAATTACAAAAAAATCTCGTCAGTTAAGAAAAATTTTAATAGTTACGAAATCTACTAAAGATTGTTCTTAATAATATTTGTGACTGGTCAGAGTTATTATCAACATTTCACCTTTTATTTGATTATTATAGAAATGCATTTAAAATCTTCTTAGTCTCTTTTTCTTATTAATATATGACTTGTACCTTTTTTTATACATTGGGTCATTTTTTATTTTGACTGATCCTGTATATTTCAGTACCAACACAGATTGTGAGAACCGACAACATTACTCTTCGAGTTTTGTTTGTTAGTGTATGTGTGTGTGTGTGTGTGTGCTTGTAATTTTTTTTACCGTTTCTTGTTTTCTTTTAGATCTCTGTTTGGCCTGGTACCAATTAGAAGGTATAGTCAGTGTCAACAATGAAAGAGCATGGCGCTTGACTGTACTTTTTTTTTAAAGTCGGTACTTTTGTAAAAAGTTCAGGGACGATTTTTATCAGCGCGTGTTTTGATGTTGAAGTTATACCGACTTTAGATTAGAATTCATCGTCGTTATCAGTAAAATAAAATATGATGGGGAATATATACCGGAGTGCTCAAAATAAATTTATGGATTATTTTGAAAGAAAGAAATTAAATATATTAAAATACTTATATCGTTTCTATCTCGAATTAACATTAGTGCAGAACGGCGAAAAATGGAGAAAAACATGGATAAATTGGGATATTTTAGAAAAATACAGAAAATACGAAAAACAGCGACACATATGCGAAAATAGTGAAAATTATGGGAAAATGGAGACAAATGGAGGATATACGAAAAAATGAAGATAAAACGAAAAAAAAATCGGCTGTGTCACCCCAGAACTTTCCCGGCTCGGCCATAGAGAATAGGATTATTTTAATTACAAAATACTAAGGATTACACTATTTTATAAAACAAATTTTAAAAATCTGATGTGGCCAGCACATGACCTCTCGCCATTTTTGAATCAAAAATTTACAGGTTGACACAAAAAAGTATGAAAAAAAATTATATTTTTGTAAATCTGGCAACAATGGCAAAAGTTTCGAAAATTTTAATGAGATGAAAATAAACTATAGGGTATACAAAATATATGTGTAAAACTTTATTGCCGTTTTGTATAATAATGGCGTCATCACCCATAGCAACTACCACTTCCGGTTGTGCGATTGGCACCAAAATCTAATCAGATCTAATCTAGGGTATCAGAATCCTGTATGCAAAATTTCAAATTTTTTTATTCAGTAGTTTTTGAGTTATCGTTACTACAACATCCATCCAAACACACACACTAACACACACACACACACACTAACACACACACACACAGACATCATCGCGAAAATATTAAAATCGTATTCTAGGACCCTAAAACGTGTTTATTCATTGAAAACTCACTACCCAATTTTTAGCATGATTCCTATACCTCTCTTATCTGAAGGGCGAGAGGTAAAAAGCAATGCGACGGTGAATATTTCAATGTTGATAATGACATAAGCGGGCGCATGCGCACATTATATAGCCACTGCTACAATTAGGATTTCCTAAAATCATAGGGTGAAAACTATTGGGAATTTTAAAAAAAGTTTGATACAAAAGTTGTAGGGAATTTTATGTTCTAAAACTTTGTACTAGAACATTTTGCACTAAAGCCCATTATTTGACTTCAAAATAAAAAAAAAAACGGAAAAAGGCCAAATGTGTATATTTTTCGCCGAGACTATGGGGAATCCGAAAAAAAATTAAATATAAAAGTTAAAGGAAATTTGCTGCTCTACAACTTTGCACCACAAAATTTTGCACTAAAGTGCATTGTTTGTCATCAAAATTTGAAAGAACTGCGGAAAAATTATATATACAGTTTTTGCACGCCCTCTAGTAGCGTAACTATTGTAAATTCTGGAAAAAGTTTGATACAAAAATTATAGGAAATTTTATGCTTTAAAACATTGTACTAGAATATTTTGCACTAAAGTGCATTGTTTGTCATCAAAATTTGAAAGAACTGCGGAAAAATTATATATACAGTTTTTGCACGCCCTCTAGTAGCGTAACTATTGTAAATTCTGGAAAAAGTTTGATACAAAAATTATAGGAAATTTTATGCTTTAAAACATTGTACTAGAATATTTTGCACTAAAGTGTATTGTTTGTCCTTAAAATTTAAAAAAGGCAAAAAATCTTTCATGTGTACAAACATGGCCAATACAGCACAATTAATTTTTTTTTTAATTCTAAAATGGCGGGGCCAACTTAACAGGAGCGCCTATCTGTAGCTCTGCGTGCCGTGTTAGTTCATATTAATGACCGGTTGGTGGCACTCATAAAAAATGAATTCCCGCTATTTTTCAACTTTTTATGGATAAAAATTGTGGTTGGGTTCTCTGATTCTCGCTTGCGTGTTATCAAGTTGATTAAAGCTTCTTTTATTTTACTTATAAATATTTATATTATTTATTTGTATTTCTTTTATTTAATTTAATATATACTTTTATTGTTCATTAATATGATTGTGAATATAAAATTTGTTCGAAGATTTTTTCTAGTTAATCGACACATTAAAAATGTGCACAACATAAAAAAGACTCAAATAATTAACTACATTTACGAAATGTTAGTGTATACAGTGTGACTCGAAAAGTCTGCACCATATGGGAAAAATTTTTATTATTCATTTGACAGAAAATTTTATTCTTGATTAAAGTTGGTGCATTGCGTAAAATTGCAATTATGAGCGTCAAACTTTCAAATTTCTAAATGGTATACAGGGACGGGCAAAAAATAGGAATTTTGACCAAGAGTAAAGTATCCTTATTTTTGTAATTATTATATTCTTTGTTTTTATTTCAATTTTAAAAAGCTTAATCTTGTTTGGTTTAGGTTTGATTTTACACCTTTAAGATTAATAACCATTATTTTGTAATTTTTATTTTTTTTTATATTAATTTTCAAAGCTTCATATTTTGTTTAGTTAATTATTTACATTTTGGCACTAAAAACGTTTGGGTATCATTTTTTTTACCAATTTTCTTCCATTAAATCATGATGGTAGTTTTTATGTACCTGTCTACAGGGTGAAATTTCAATTTTGCACCAAGAAAAAACAAAAAATCATAGAAATTTAAAAAAAATTCCGAGAATGATGTGAAAATAACGAAAAAAACTATTTTTTTTAACCAAAATGTATTATAGTGATTGAAGGAAGGCCCCTGAAATGATATTATTTTGAGCTAGACTAAAAACATAAAAAAATGGATTTTTTGCGTAGGAGGCTGTGATTTTAGATCTGAGTGTAATTTTTAATTCTTAACAACTTTCCTAAATAAATTTTTTTGATGTTGTCAAAAATAAGGGCACTTTACTTTGGCCAATAAATTCCTATTTTTTGCCCGCCCCTGTATACCGTCTAGAAATTTGAAAGTTTGACATTTGAAATAGCAGTTTTACTCAATGCACAAACTTTTATCAAGAATAAAATTTTCTGTCAAATGAATAAGGAAAATTTTTCTCATATAGTGCAGACTTTTTGAGTCGCACTGTATATATAGTGTATATATTATTGTAATTTTAACTTTGGCACAGCAGCAGGTATTTTTTTACTTTAAATCACACTACCTATTAATCTTAATTATAATTTTAATGTATTTATTTGTTTTTAAAATATATTTTTTATGAATACCCAATGCATATGTTTTATAAATTATATTATTTCACAGAAAAATCTTTTAATAATAAAAAACAAGAATATAATATATATTTTCATTATAATAAAAACAGTCAATTAAAATCTAATAGATCAATTTCTTCTATAATATAAACGTCATATATTGTTATTAAAACTGTTATTAAATATCACCCTCTAGGTTATAAACAAAAATAAATAATTACATATTTATCTATTTCTAATAGTCTACGAAACTGATTTTATTTACATGGTGAAATTGACTTTTAAATGGTAATTTTAGCGAAACGCATGCATAATGGTGTTTAAAAATTTTTGAAATACGCGCGTTTTAAGCGAAGTCTCCAACCTTTATCCAAAATCACAACCGGCATGCTGCGCTCCGGATAGCTGCTCCTAACTTAACGGGCATGCCCCAGTGTCGAAATAATTTTCATACCTCAAAAAATTAAATGGATATGACTGTCAGATTTTGACATTTCTTAATATGAATTTAATCTGCAATTAGCCATTTTTTCGCTATCTAAAAATTATCCTGTTTTAAACCCAATTCCATACCATTATAACCTTTTCAGTGGATTCTTTTCCCTCGATGAAAAAGAAGAGATCATGTACCACACCTCTAATGATCGATAATTAACAGTTAGATCGAGTGTCTTCTCTTTGGCGACCAAAAAGAACGAGATAGATTACTTAACGCGAATTAATCGATACGATAATAATTTCGTTTGTTTCTACTTTCACATTTTCGAATCGGGTATTTATTTATTTTTTAAAGTCGTATTTACTACCCACTGTTTTGATTTTTATTAACTATTAAGATTTCTAATTTATCGCAAATACAATAGAAAAATCGCTATCGAATTTGAATTTTGAATGTAGAAATCGTTGGAATAATAAAATATCCATTATTATACAGTGTGTGTGAATTTTTTTTTTAATTTTAGTTAGAGCGAAAAATGTCATTCTTGATAAAAAATTTTGCTTGTTCTGAAATCTAAAATTCAATCATCAAATATCAATTTTTTCCAGTAGTATACGAGGTTTGTCAAAACATATGAATTTTACTCAGTATCTTTACAAAATTGTTAGAAAATATTAAGAAACGAGAGGGTTATCATGACTTATTAATTGTACTTTTTTATTTGTCAAATGTCATGCGTCATCGATCACTTTATAGTACTTTGATGTATTTGTCTCTGTTATTCGCCATTTTTTCTTATTTTCCCTTTTTTTTTAATATTTGTCCTTATTTGTCTCTATTTTAATCATTTTCCCAGATGTTTCCCTCAAATTTTACTATTTTACTCTAATTTTTCCCATTTTACATCATTTTTCCCCATTTCTCTTTTTATTTCGCAATTTTTCCATATACTGTCTTTTTTCCTTATTTTTCCCTACTTTCCCTTATAGTACCTATTTTTGCGTATTTTGCCTTATTTTTTCCTTGTTTATTCCTCTTTTCTCCATTTTTCCTTATTTTCTCCATTTTTCCGTAGTTTTCAGTATTTTCCCTTTTTTCTGTATTTTCCTCTATTTTTGCCTATTTTTCCTATTTTTCCATATTATTCCCTATTTTTCCTATTTCTTTCTCTTTGTTCCCTATTTTTCATAATTTTTTCTATTTTTCTTTATTATTGTCTATTTTCCGCTTATAGTCCCTATTTTTTGCGTTTTTTAACATATTTTCCCTATTTTTTTCTATTATTCCCTATTTCTTCCCATTTTCCCCTATTTTTTCCTACTTTTTCCCTACCTTTCTCTCTATTATTTTCCCGGTCCCATCAAAGGGAAAGTACTTATAGTGAACGAGCAAAAAAAAATTCGAGATATCTATGGAAATATCCATTTTAAGGTCCCCCAAGAAGATTGAGTCCATTTCCAGCGTATGGTCTGTCTGTGTATCTGTGTGTAATCTTCCACGATAACTGCCGAACCGTTTGACCAATCAAGCTCAAATTTGGTATGAAGGGTCAGTGTGTGCTTGGAAAAAATATTTAAACTGAAAATAAAACAGGACCGTACTTGGAAAAATTTCTAAAGTATAAAATAGCCTAAAAAACGCAAGAAATTGAAACATTTCACAAAATATCGCAAAAAAACAATGAAATAAAAAAAATGAGAAAAAAAAAACAAAAAAAAAATAGAAAAACAGTACAATGAGAAAAATGAGGAGATTAGAAAAAAATTGAAAAAAAAAAACAGTAAAAAAAACAAAAAATCATAAAAACGAAAAAAAAAAACAAAAAAATCAGAAAAATAATAAATATATTTAAACTGAAAATAGAACAGGACCGTACTTAGAAAAATTTCTAAAGTATAGTGCATTGTAAAAATAATTATAAATATAAATAAATCCTAATTAAATTTTCTCCACCCTATATACTTACCAAAATTCGCAGCATATGTAAAACTTTAAAATTTATGAAAAATATCCTGAAAAACGCAAGAAATCGAAACATTTCACAAAAAATCGCAAAAAATTAATGAAAGAAAAAAAATGAGAAAAAAAACAAAAAAAAGAATGGAAAAACAGAACAATGAGAAAAAATGAGGAGAGATTGAAAAAAAAAATTAAAAAAACAGTAAAAAAACAAAAAAAATCATAAAAACGAAAAAAAAGAGAAAAATTTAAAACAATCGAAAAAATCTGAAAAAAAAACAGAAAAAATCGGAAAAATAATAAAAATATTTAAACTGAAAATAAAACAGGACCGTACTTTCTAAAGTATAGTGCATTGTAAAAACTTAATAATTATAAATATAAATAAATCTTAATTAAATTTTCTCCACCCTAAATTCGCAGCATATGTAAAAAAAAATTGTGAAAAATTCGTCTTGGTAATTCTGGTTTGTGCATTCTCAATTGGTTGTTAATAAAATGAAATATTATCGTACATTGATTGATTAAAGAATATTATATTAAATGGACAGGCTCAAGGGGTAAGGGACCCAAATATAAAAGAGAAAGAGATAAAGCTGCCAAATTTTTTTAAATTGAAAGGCTTTACCTTAAACGCATTAAAAAATTTAATTCAATATATAGGAAAGTCCAATAAATCTTTATTTCATAAAAGGCAAAATATTATATAAAAAAAAAAAAACAAATATATATTATGTGGGGTTAAAAGTTCACAACTATAAAACAGCCGAGGGGTTTTTGAAATCTGCCGATTTTCTAAACATTTACGTAAGATCTAATAAACGCGATTCTTAACCTTCTGCTCTTTTATTTAAAAAATCGATTTCTCTCGCTCCACTCCGATAAGGAATTTCATAGTTTTTTTTTGTTTGCATATATTTGAAAGTCAATTTTAACTTGTTGTTTATAACCTCCAAATGTGACAAACTAATAAATTATAGATGCAATAAGGAACAACAGATTATGTATAATTTAATATTTTTATTTTTCAAATTATGTCATTATTAGAAAAAATATAATAGAATATTTTTGATTCGGTGAGATTTATTAAAATTGGCGATTTTGCACTAAATTGTTTAGTTAGAATTAAAAAATATAATTAAACAACCAATAAATTAATGTTGTCTTTAATTTTTGTCATTGAAAATTTCTAATTACTACCAATAACGATAATAGCGGGACTTTGTACATACTAATTATTACAATGACATTTAACCCATAGTATATCCATACAAACTTATAATAAGTTTTTTTTTTTCAATTAATATAAGACGATAAAAACTAAATTTAATTTATAATTTTTTATATTTAACAAAATAAAGATTAAAATTTGCTTAAAAATAAAACATTTTACATAGGGCAACCACTCTGAAATATAAATATCAGATTGGAAGAACATAAAAACGCCGACTCTTTATCAAGTTGTTAATCGACGAAAAAATATCTAAAAGTGTGATATAACTTTTTGTTATGCCAACGCGAATCCGAATACTTGATTAATTATTACGGAGTAAGAAAAAAATTTTAAAATGATTAAGATAATATAAAGTTAATTAAGTTATATTTAATTTAAAAAAAAGTAAAATTATATGGAGAGAATTGTACCATAGATATTAAGTTTGACCTGTTAGAGGTTACTGTGAATTTTTATATATATATTTTTTTGTTTCAGGTATGTTAACCTTTAAATATTAGTTTTCTTCCAATGGTAAGTTAATTAAATATTTACCGTTATTTCCTAATCCATTTAAATTGTATAGTTCAAGGGCTTATTTTAGGATATGTTATGTGTAAATGATATTTTTATAGATTTTTATCTTTATTAAAAAAATATTACTCGTACGCCTCTGGCGCATGATCAAGTTTCTTCCGCAAATTTTAAATATTTATTATTATTATTAATTTTTTAAATATGAAAAAATAATTTTATAAAGATGCAAATTTTCTGTTGCATTTTTTAATGCAAATTTTAAATTTTCTGTTTTTGATAAATATCAATGATATTTTTTATAGATTTTTATCCCTATTAAAAAATTTTTACTTGTACGCCTCTGACGCAAGACAAATTTTTTTCTCTCCAAATTTTAAATATTTATTATTATTATTATTTTTAAATATGAAAAAATAGTTTTATGAAGATGCAAATTTCCTGCTGCATTTTTTAATGCAAATTTTAAATTTTCTGTTTTTAGATAAATATCAATGATATTTTTTATAGATTTTTATCCCTATTAAAAATGTTTTACTTGTACGCTTCTGACGCAAGACAAATTTTTTTTCTAAAAAAATTTTAAATATTTATTATTATTATTATTATTAAATATGAAAAAAATAGATTTATAAATATGAAAATTTCCTGCTGCATTTTTTTATCCAAATTTTATTTTTTGTAGTTCCACAAGGTTCTATTTTAGAACCTATTCTGTTTTAGATAAGTATCAATGATATTTTTATAGAATTAATGAGGATATTAAAAATTTCTTACTTGTACGCCTCTGACGCAAGACAAATTTGTTTCCCTAATTTTTAAATATTTATTATCATTAATTTTTTAAATATGAAAAAGTAGTTTTATAAAAATGCAAATTTCCTGCTGTGTTTTTTAATGCAAATTTTAAATTTTCTGTTTTTGATAAATATCAATGATATTTTTTATAGATTTTTATCCCTATTAAAAAATTTTTACTTGTACGCCTCTGACGCAAGACAAATTTTTTTTCTCCAAATTTTAAATATTTATTATAATTATTATTATTATTGCTATTAATTTTAACGTCTCTTTTCTGCAACCAGGGCTAATCTGGACGTATTATTATTATTATTATTATTTTTTAATATGAAAAAATAGTTTTATTAAGATGTAAATTTCCTGTTGCATTTTTTAATGCAAATTTTAAATTTTCTCTTTTTGATAAATATCAATGATATTTTTTATAGATTTTTATCCCTATTTAAAAATTTTTACTTGTACGCCTCTGACGCAAGACAAATTTTTTTTCTCAAAATTTTAAATATTTATTATAATTATTATTATTATTGCTATTAATTTTAACGTCTCTTTTCTGCAACCAGGGCTAATCTGGACGTATTATTATTATTATTATTATTATTATTTTTTAATATGAAAAAATAGTTTTATTAAGATGTAAATTTCCTGTTGCATTTTTTAATGCAAATTTTAAATTTTCTCTTTTTGATAAATATCAATGATATTTTTTATAGATTTTTATCCCTATTTAAAAATTTTTACTTGTACGCCTCTGACGCAAGACAAATTTTTTTTCTCAAAATTTTAAATATTTATTATAATTATTATTATTATTGCTATTAATTTTAACGTCTCTTTTCTGCAACCAGGGCTAATCTGGACGTATTATTATTATTATTATTATTATTTTTTAATATGAAAAAATAGTTTTATTAAGATGTAAATTTCCTGTTGCATTTTTTAATACAAATTTTAAATTTTCTGTTTTTGATAAATATCAATGATATTTTTTATAGATTTTTATTCCTATTAAAAAATTCTAACTTGTACGCCTCTGACGCAAGACAAATTTTTTTCCGTAATTTTTAAATATTTATTATTATTAATTTTTTAAATATGAAAAAATAGTTTTATAAATATGCAAATTTCCTGCTGCATTTTCTAATGCAAATTTTGAATTTTCTGTTTTTAGATAAATATCAATGATATTTTTATAGATTTTTATCCCTATTAAAAAATTCTTACTCGTACGCCTCTGACGCAAGACATTGTTTCTTCCTCAAATTTTAAATATTTATTAATTTTTTTAAATGTGACAAAATAATTTTATAAAAATGCAAATTCCCTGCTCCATTTTTTTGATGCAAAACTTAAATTTTATAGTTCCACAAGGTTCCATTTTAGAACCTATTCTGTTTTAGATAAGTATTAATGATAGATCGTTATTTTTATTAAAAAAAATTGGTACGCCTCTGAATCAAAACAAAGGTCGAACGAAATCTCAATAATTTTATTAAATTATTCTTTTTTTTTTCTGTTATACCAGCACAAGGTAGGTGCTCTTGCATCCTGAATTTTTATGTTTCCTCTTTAGCAGTTGCAGCCGTTCGACCAGACATCCGGTTTCCTAGTGATGGTCCGGTGCTTCTCCTTATTTTCTTTCTTCTTGCCGCAAAAAACTAAAATGGCCGCTAACCGCTAACGAGCCCACAAGATTAGATCGTCGCTATTTAGCATTTGAGCCGTTGTTTATGCAACATATCGTTGGTACTTTTTTGGGTATTATGTAATAATTGAAATTTGTTTAATTTTTAAATATTTTTTTTTTATATATTTTGTCTTGCAAGCCGTTGACAAACTATTCAGAACTGTCAAAATTATTTCTCCGACTGTCATTTGTGAAAAATAAAAAATGTCAGTTAACAGAAACTATATGTCATTGAATTTGACTTGCAAGAAAAAATTCTATTTATAAAAATCAAAATTATTTCTCAACCTGTCACCTGTCAAAAATAAAAAATGTCCAAATTTGAAGCTTTTAAGATTAAATATCTGAAAAAGTAACTTATTGATTTTAACCCATTTCGGCAAAATGAGTTTCGACTAATCATCGGAAAAAACCGTTAATTTTTGTACGACATCTGTCAAACGGAAGTGTCTGTCAAAAAATGACAGAAGCTATATGTCAAGGAATTTGACTTGCTATATATCATTTGAAAAGCCTTGAAAAACTCTATTCAGAATTGTTAAGATTTTTTTTCCAACTGTCACCTGTCAAAAATTTTTTTTTTATATATATTAAATATACCGTATGTTTCTGTATACTCGTCGGGAACGTTTTGGAGCGATTTTTTTATCTATTTTATGGTTTCTTTATTTATTTATTTTTGGTATTTGTTTTTTTTATATGTATAAATTTTTAACTTTGTCAAGGGCCAATTAGATTACAAATTTTACAAATCGCATTGGCCTTTAGTTTTTTTTTAGATCGTTCCGTTATTTTATTTTTTTATTATTTTTTTTTCATCATGTATTTTTTTATGTTTTTTTCCAAGTATTTTTTTTCTATTTTCTATTTCTTTTCTAATAAACTAATTAAAGCTGACAATTTTATGGTAAAAAATAATAATTAAAATTCGTGGAATTATAAAGATGATGCGATGATATCACGATATTATCATTTTTGTAAAACCTTGATTGTAAAATTCATAAGACAAGGCTATCAACATCTATAAATGTCGTTATTTCTTTTTATAATGTGCAGTTCTAAAAAAAAATCGTTTAATTAGAAAACAAAATAATTAATAAATAAAAAAACTGCTACCCTAAATACTAAAATCGTTGCTTAATTCAATTAATAAATACTCTACAGGGTGTGTCCTAAAATATACGATTTAAATGTACTAGAAATAAAAATAAAATTTTATTTAACAATATTAAATACATTATTCGGCATTTGTACAATTTAACACACTAAATATAGGGTGTTTCATAAAAAATTGCAACGTTGATAAGCTACTCTTATCAAACACCCTGTATAGTTATTATTTTAAATAAAAAACTGCAACCCTAAATACTAAAATCGTTGCTTAATTCAATTTTTAAATACTATACAGGATGTTCGTATTTCCTTTTTAATTATCAGTTTTAGTATTAACCCTTTAATTAAACTTGATTGTTATAATTTTCAAAAATTTAAAAACAAAACTGAGTCTTAAGAAAATCAAAAAATTCGGAAATATATCAAAAAATTTCAACATTTCAAAAAATAAATAAATAAAAATGTCTAGAAATGCAAAAATTTCGATAATTTCAAAAGTATCGAAAATTTCAAAAATATGTCAAAAATTTAGAAAAATTTGAAATTTTGCAAAAGTATTTGTATAAATTTAAAATTTTTTAAAAATTTTCAAGTATTTTAAGCATTTCCAAAAATATTAAAAAATTATTTAAAAATTTTTAAAATGTATCGAAAAATTTGATATGCATTTTTTTCCGAAAATTTCAAGAAACAAAATTATTCATCAAGTTAAAAATATTTTAAAAATTTCAAGAATTTTAATCCTTTCAAAAAATGTCGAACGTTTCAAAAAACATTAAAAAATTATTCGGAATTTTTTAAAAACATCAACAATTTCGAAAAACTTGAAATTTTGCAATTTTTTCGAAAATTTCCAAGAGTAAAAATTTTTCAAAAATTTCAAGAATTTTAACTAGTTCGAAAATGTCAAAAGTTTTAAAAAACATTAAAAAACTATTCGAAAATTTCAAAAATATAAAAAATTTAGAAAAATTTGAAATTTTGCATTTTTTTCGAAAATTTCAAAAATATCAAACAGTAAAGATGTCAAATTATTCAAAAATTTCTGAAATATATGGAAAATATGAAAAAAACATAAAAGTATTCGTCTGGTTAAAAATATTTTAAAAATTTCAAATATTTCAAACATTTCGGAAATGTCAAAAGTTTCAAGAAACATTAAAAAGTTATTCGAAAATTTCAAAAATCTCAAACAGTAAAAGTGTCAAATTATTCAAAAATTTCTGAAATATATCGATTATATAAAAAAATATAAAATTATTCGTCTGGTTAAAAATATTTTAAAAATTTCAAATATTTCAAACATTTCGAAAATGTCAAAAGTTTCAAGAAACATTAAAAAGTTATTTGAAGATTTCAAAAATATTTCAAAAATTTTGAAAAATTAGAAATGCAATTAAATAAAAATTCCATGTCAAAATATTAAAAAAATTCTAAAATATATCGAAAATTTTAAGAAACGTAAAATTATTCGTCTAGATAAATATATTTAAAACATTTCAAAAGTTTCAAATAACGTTAAAAAATAATTGGAATTTTTCAAAAATATAGAAAAAATTTCGTAAAATTTAAAATTTTGCAATTTTTTCCGAAAATTTCAAAAAGTAAAAAAATTTTCAAAAATTTCATGCACGAATTTTAAACATTTCAAAAATGTCACAACATTAATTTCAAAAATTGGTAAAATTTGTAAAATTTATAAAAAGGGGCGTCCTAAAATATGCGATTTAAATTAAAATAAAATTTTATTTAACAATATTAAATATTCGGCATTTGTACAATTTAACTCACTAAATACAGGGTGTTTAGTAACAAAATTGCAACGTTGATACGTTACTCTTTTATGAAACACCCTGTATATTTATTTATTATTTTAAATGATTTGATTAATGATTTTTGTTTGTTTTTTCTTTGATTGTGTTGTATTATGATTTCGTGGCGAAGATATCGTGATGCATGCCAAATTATACGGTACGATTGCCTCCTTTTTCGATACAACCAACGATAAAAGTCACTCGGTGTAACACAGAAGAACGATTGCTTTGTTACGAATCGTAATTGCCTTGTTGCCGAGCGAAATATTTTGTAAGGTTTAAGATAAATACAATCTAAAAATCGTTTTAATGTTAATGATTTTTTTCATACTTTCAAAAAATTATTTTTTTTGTAATTTCATAAAAAAATACCATATTAAGTTTCATACTACAAACCACACGTATAAAAATAATATGTGAGAAGCTCATTAAAAAATTAGGATACGAAAATTTTTCATTGGTTGTTTAAACCAACGATATGGAAAAAATATCGAAATGCAGTTGATATTGAATAGTTAAATTCAGACCAAAGATTGTTTTTTAGTTAACACCAAAATTCCTCTAATACTTTTCATAAATCATAACAACAAAAAAATTTGTTACTGGTATAGATTAACAAAATCAAGATATTGTTTGTGAGAAACGATTTTCTTAGGATTAAATAAAATTAAAGGTCTCAATTTGATTCCTTGCGGTACACCGTATCATTACCTAAAACGAATTGTTATTCGATAAATGTTGCATTTAAGTTGTTTACTATATCTTGGGATTTTTTTTATTTTTTTTTTTTGAAAGAAAGCTGCGAATTGAGTTTCTCACGGTTTCGTACTTACACGCGATGTGTGCGTTACAAAGTATTTCTTTTTAAGTAAGCGTTCAATTAAATAATAATTGATTTTTTTTTAATTTGTATAAATCTAAAGATAGTGAAATTTGTTAATGAAATCAATTATGTAACGTAAGTCAATTAATTTGCACAAATAAAAATAATATGTTGACGTATTCGTGGGCCGTAGGAAAATAAACTGTTAGAATTGAATAAAATTAAGATAACGCTTTACCGTTTCCGATTGTCTTACTCTTAATAGTAATTAGTTTATGTATAGTTACTACATTTGGATTGTGCAACTTTTTAATGCGTCTAGATTGAGAGATTAAAAGCCAAACGGCATTCACTTGAAACAACAATGGTAGATCTTATAGGTCAGGATGAGAAATATTTATCTACTGGGAAAATTTAACATGATTATAATTATAGATATATATTAAAATTGTTTTAACGACAAATGATACATATAGTATTATGTAAATAATATAATATAATTAACTACACATCCATTAATAATTTTTTTTGCTCTTCTTTATATGTAGCGAGAAAGTAAAAAGAACGGTATACAGCTGTATCTTCCAATAATTAACCAATAATGTGCAAAATACCCAAAAATGGGAAATTCCCCACAAATCAATATCACTGTTGATTACAAAATACCCAAAAATTGGAAATTCCCCACAAACCGTAATCACTGTTGACTGACTGAGCTACTACTTTTTTTTTCTTCTGCTTTATATGTATCGAGAAAGTAAAAAGAACGGTACACAGCTGTATAATAAACTTATCCTCCAATAATTACCCAATGATTTGCAAAAATTCCCAAAAATAGGAAATTCCCCAAAAATCAACATCACTGTTGATTACAAAATACCCAAAAATGGGAAATTCCCCACAAATCAGCATCACTTTTGATTACAAAATACCGAATAATGGGAAATTTCCTACAAACCGTTACTGACTGAGCTACTAATTTTTTTTGTTCTGCTTTATATGTAGCGGGAAAGTAAAAAGAACGGTACACAGGTGTATGATATACTTATTTTCCAATAATTACCCAATGATGTGCAAAAATTCCCAAAAATATGAAATTCCCCACAAATCAGCATCACTGTTGATTACAAAATATCCAAAAATGGGAAATTGCCCACAAATCAGCATCACTGTTGATTACAAAATACCCAAAAATGTGAAATTCCCCACAAATCAGCATCACTGTTTGATTACTTACTGATTGACTGACTGAGCTACGCGCTTAGCACATTATAAAGGTATATTGACATATAAAAATTAAAAATAAATTAAATAATGGAGTTAAAAGGATGAACGTATATAAAAATAAGAAGAAAAATATACAAAAATTAAAAAAAAAAAAACGGCGAGGATTTCATGAATTCAAAATTTTTAAAAGTTTTACTACAAAAAATTAAAAAAACGACAAAATTATGAATGATTTCATGAATGTCAAAATTTTAAGAAACTACAAAAAATTTCAGAATATTAAAAGCTTAAATTAAAAAAAAATTGAAAGAAACTACAAAAATTTCAAGATTATGATAAATTTCAAAAATTTTCAAATAGTTGAAAAATTGTAAAAATTGAAAATTTCGAAAAATTTAAAAGGGCAAAAATTTCAACAATATCAGAAATTTAAATTCAAAAATTTGAAAGAAACTACAGAAATTTCAACATTTTGACAAATTTCAAAATTTTCAAATATTTTATAAATTCAAAAAGTATGGAAAGTGTCCAGAATACCAAAGTTTCAAAAATTAAAAAAACGGCAAAATTATGAAAGATTTCAAGAATATCAAAATTTTAATTTCAAAAATTTGAAAGAAAATACAAAAATTTTAAGATTTTTAAAAATTTAAAAAAATATGGAAACTATAAACAAAAATGGGAAAATTTTCAATAATATCAAGGTTTCAAAAATTGAAAAAAATAGTGCAAGGATTTTCAAAAATTTTACAAATCAGAGACTACAAAAGAAAATTGCCAAAGATTTCACGAAAATAAAAATTTCAAAAAATGTTCAAAATTTCAAGAATATCAAAATTTTAATTTCAAAAATTTGAAAGAAAATACAAAAATTTTAAGATTTTTCAAAATTTAAAAAAGTATGGAAACAATAAACAAAAATTGGAAAATTTTCAATAATATCAAAGTTTCAAAAATTGAAAAAAATAGTGCAAGGATTTTCAAAAATTTTACAAATCAGAGACTACAAAAGAAAATTGCCAAAGATTTCACGAAAATAAAAATTTCAAAAAATGTCCAAAATTTCAAGAATATCAAAATTTTAATTTCAAAAATTTGAAAGAAAATACAAAAATTTTAAGATTTTTCAAAATTTAAAAAAGTATGGAAACAATAAACAAAAATTGGAAAATTTTCAATAATATCAAAGTTTCAAAAATTGAAAAAAATAGTGCAAGGATTTTCAAAAATTTTACAAATCAGAGACTACAAAAGAAAATTGCCAAAGATTTCACGAAAATAAAAATTTCAAAAAATGTCCAAAATTTCAAGAATATCAAAATTTTAATTTCAAAAATTTGAAAGAAAATACAAAAATTTTAAGATTTTTAAAAATTTAAAAAAATATGGAAACTATAAACAAAAATGGGAAAATTTTCAATAATATCAAGGTTTCAAAAATTGAAAAAAATAGTGCAAGGATTTTCAAAAATTTTACAAATCAGAGACTACAAAAGAAAATTGCCAAAGATTTCACGAAAATAAAAATTTCAAAAAATGTTCAAAATTTCAAGAATATCAAAATTTTAATTTCAAAAATTTGAAAGAAAATACAAAAATTTTAAGATTTTTCAAAATTTAAAAAAGTATGGAAACAATAAACAAAAATTGGAAAATTTTCAATAATATCAAAGTTTCAAAAATTGAAAAAAATAGTGCAAGGATTTTCAAAAATTTTACAAATCAGAGACTACAAAAGAAAATTGCCAAAGATTTCACGAAAATAAAAATTTCAAAAAATGTCCAAAATTTCAAGAATATCAAAATTTTAATTTCAAAAATTTGAAATAAAATACAAAAATTTTAAGATTTTTAAAAATTTAAAAAAATATGGAAACTATAAACAAAAATGGGAAAATTTTCACTAATATCAAGGTTTCAAAAATTGAAAAAAATAGTGCAAGGATTTTCAAAAATTTTACAAATCAGAGACTACAAAAGAAAATTGCCAAAGATTTCACGAAAATAAAAATTTCAAAAAATGTCCAAAATTTCAAGAATATCAAAATTTTAATTTCAAAAATTTGAAAGAAAATACAAAAATTTTAAGATTTTTCAAAATTTAAAAAAGTATGGAAACAATAAACAAAAATGGGAAAATTTTCAATAATATCAAAGTTTCAAAAATTGAAAAAAATGGTGCAAGGATTTTCAAAAATTTTACAAATCAAAAACTACAAAAGAAAAATAGCAAATAATTCACAAAAATCAAAATTTCAAAAATTTCAAAAAACATCAAAAATTTCAAGCATATCAAAATTTTAGTATTAGTAGACTAATAATTGATTTAAAATTTTCGAAATTTTGTCTATAGTGACTCAATTTTTTATTCAAGTATTCCAACAAACAAAATCAATGATGTATACATTTAAACTTTTAATTAGCAACAAAAGCATAATATTCCGTGAGAATTTAAACACTATTTAAACAATATTTCTTGAATAAAAGGAACATAGTAGGTCAAACGAAGTGAAGTAGGTATTCGACGAAATAGTCAACATATATACAACAACAACAACAAAGTTATTCACGAGGTAGATGACACGGCCGGAGAGTTGGTTGTTCACACAAGAGTAAAAGTTATGATTTTGCGGCATAATTCCATGAGAATATGCCGCATTGTGCACAAGAATTCAGCAATGGGACAGCGGCGGCACAGGAAAAAAAAATCTAAGGAAAATTAAATCATTTTTAAATTATCACAAATAAACTATACACTCCGATACATGTTTCATCCTTATAGGAATCATCAGTCACATACCCTAAGTATTTTTTTGTACTATAAAAAGCTTTTATAGAGGAGTTTATCCATGTCCGGTTGGTACCTATCAATCTACGATAGATGTCGTGACTATCTATCATTTTTATACTTAAGTTTGTTCTTAAAAATCTGACAAAACTCAAGGCCAGACTAGACCTAACTTATTGTAACCGCCCAATTGCCCGAACCCTTTGATTTTTTCGGAGTTCTGGACTCGTCTCGAAGAGTTCTCGAGAGGGTGCAGATAGAGTTCTGCAATTTTTTTGCGGAATTTAAAAAAAAAATTTGGGGTGCTAAATTCATGCCGCACCCCTTTTGTGAGAAAAAAGAGTTCTTGATGAATAGATATCTCAGAAATGAAGAGTTCTAGAGTTCTGGGTAGGTTTTACAGAGTTCTGGGAATTTTCGGAAATTACAAAAACAAAAATAAAAAAAAAATATTATCCATACTCACATGTGGTAAAGTATTCTATTAAGAATAAAAGAACTCGAAGTCATACCACAAATTATTTAATAGTGACGAAACGTCTAAAATAGCGACATGTTTCGGTCTACACGACCATCATCAGGCAAATTTAATCCAAAACGTTGATAAAATACAAATGATTGTGACAAGTTACAATGTGGAAAAAAAAATTTTTTGTACTTAAAACATAAACTAATTAAATTAAAGGGAAAAATTTCCATATGATTTATTTAAAAAAATTTTCCCTTTAATTTAATTAGTTTATGTTTGAAGTACATAAATTTTTTTTTTCCACATTGTAACTTGTCACAATCATTTGTAAATTTTATCAACGTTTTGGATCCAATTTGCCTGATGATGATCGTGTAGACCGAAACATGTCGCTATTTGCCTTTTAGACGTTTCGTCACTATTAAATAATTTGTAGTATGACTTCGAGTTCTTTTATTCTTTATTAAAAAAAAATAAAATTTGGAGTGCTAACTTCATGCCGCACCCTTTTTTATTTACTGACTAGTTTTGGTCATTTCAGGCTGGTTTTAAATACAGCACCCTGAGTTCTGACACGAAAATATATGAAAACATAAGAAAAAACGAAAAAAATAGGAAAACCGATAAAAACATGAAAAAACAAAGTAAAATACGAAAAAATATGGAAAAATAGAAAAAACTCGAAAATGAGGAAAATAGATAAACATATGTAAAAATAGGAAAAAACCGGAAAAAGTTGGAGAAAATGGAAAAAATAGGGAAAAATTGGAAAAAAATGGAAAAAAGTGAAAAACATAGTGGAAAATGAGATAAATAAGCCCTAAGTGATGAAAACTACCCAATAAATAAAAAATTGAATATTCTGGAGAAAAATTAGCGACAAAAATCGGAACTTTGTTGCACCCCTTGAAAATATCCATTATCATAATTTTCAGTATTTTTTCGAGTCATAACTCAGGGGGTGCTGTATTTAAAACCATCACTAAGTGACCAAAACTACCCAGTAAATAAAAAAGGGTGCGGGCATGAAGTTAGCACCCCAAAATTTGTTTTTTAAAAACTCCGCAAAAAAATTGAAGAACTCTATCTGCACCCTCTCGAGAACTCTTCGAGACGAATCCAGAAGTCCGGAAAAATTAAAGGGTTCCGGAAATTGGCGGTCTTATTATATCAATGTCTGATCTAGTATTATTTTTTCTTATATTATTTGTTTCAATTGCGTTTGGTCAGCGATTTTTTTAAATTCTTGTTTATTCAAATTACGTTTAGTTAACAATTTTTTTATAATACGTATTTTGTTGTCCAGATTTATAAAGGTTAATATTTATGGATTTTATTGTTTTATTTAAAAAATGTCAAAAATTAGTACTGACAAATATTTCAGTGATGTCAACTGTGACCCATGTTAAGAGTTTATTTTATATTATTAATAATAATAATTTTTTGGATAATTTTTGATATTTTTTTTATATGATGTGTGTACGTCGCTGGTATGAATCCATAGAGCATGAAGCCATCCAAGTCCGAAGAACGCCATAATCTGGTGGAACCATTGTTCTTTGGCATAGACGCGTAAAATATACAGGGTATACTTTGCATATTATTTGTTGACCTGTCACTCGATGGGCGATCGCCACAATGCAACATTTAATTCGAAAATCACTTCTCACAGCCCACTTTTCTATTATATCCTAGCCACTTGACGTATAGGTGGGCAGATATTTTAAAATCAAAATTTTTCTGATAACTATATACAGTGACCCAAAAATGAAAATTATGAATCTTGATCTGTACTTTAATAATTTTTTAAGTACGGTTCTGTTCAAATTTAATTAAATATTATTGGAATTTTGTTATAGAAAAATGCGGAAAAATATAGAAAAATAATAAAAAATAGGAAAAAATGGGGGTAAAAATAGAGGAAATAGGAAAAAATGACTTAAAAGAGGAGAAAATAAAGTGAAAGATAAAAAAATAATGAAAAATAGCAAAAAAATTTGAAATACAGGAAAAAATATGGGAAAATAGGGAAAAATTATGAAAATATATTTATCTTTATATTTTTTCTTCGTCTCGCTCCCTTTTTAGGTATTCACCAACCCATGCTTGCTTTAATATCATCCTGTATATTTTTGATACTTGTTCATTTAAAGGAAAAATAAGGAAAAATACTGAAAAAATACAAAACTAGGAACAAATAATGAAAAATGGGAAAAAACCAGAAAAAATTGAGAAAAATACAGAAAATAGGGCAAATTACATACAAATAGCGAAAAATAGGTGAATATAGGTGAAAATAGGAAAAAATCAAAACAGGGAAAAATAGAAAAAAACATTAGAAATTGAAAAAAAGGAAAAAATAATTAAACAAGAGAAAATCGAAAAAAACGGAAAAAATAGTGAAAAATAGGAAAATTAATGAAAAATAGGGAAACAGTGAAAAATAAAGAAAAATAATGGAAAAATAAAAAACTAGGAGAAAACAATAAAAATAGGAAAAAATCAGAAAAAATTGGGAATAGATAGGAAATTAGGAAAAATACATAAAATAGGAGAAAATACATACAAATGGCAAAAATAGGTGAATATAGGTGAAAATTGAAAAAAGTAATCTAAAACAGGAAAAAATAGAAAAAAATGTTAAAAATTGAGAAAATAGGAAAAAATAATGAAAAACAGAAAACAATTATGAAAAATAGGAGAAAATAATAAAAAAATAGGAAAAAAAAATTGAAAAATAGGGAAACAGAGAAAAATAGGGGAACAGAAAAAAAATAAAGAAAAATAGTAAAAATTGGAAAACTAGGAAAAATAATTAAAAATAGGAAAAAAACAGAAAAAATACAGAGAAATGTGAAAAAATTGGAAATAATAGGAACACATAGGAAAAGTAGGGAAAATAGTAAGTAAGAAAACATAATGAAAAATAGGGAAAATAGAGAAATGAGGAAATATAAAAAAGATAGGGAAAAATAAGGAAACACAGAAAAATAAAGAATAATAGTTAAAAATTTAATAAACTAGGAAAAATCAGAAAAAATTGAGGAAAATGTGAAAAAATTCACAAAATCGGGAAAAATACATAGGAAAAAATGGGTGAAAACATAATGGAAAATAGCAAAAATAGAGATATGAGGAAATATAAAAAAAGGAAAGATAGGAAATAATAGTGAACAATAAGGAAACAGAAAAATAGTAAAAAATTGGAAAAACTAGGAAAAATATTAATAAATCAGAAAAATCTGAGAACAATAGGAACTAATTGAGAAAATACACAAAATTGGGAAAAATATATACAAAGCGGAAAAAATAGCTGAAAATAGGAAAAATATTAGAAATATGGGAAAAATAGGGACACATAGGAAAGAGTAGGAAAAATAGTGAAAAATAGGAACAAACAGGGAAAACTAGAGGTAAGTAGGAAAACATAATGAAAAATAGGGAAAATTGAAATATAAAAAAAATAGGACCAAAAAGGTTATAATCGTGAAAAAAAGGAAACAGAAAAATAAAGAAAAATAGTACAAAATTGTAAAAACTAGTTAACAATAATTAAAAATACGAAGAAATCAGAAAAAATTGTAAAAAATAGGAAAAAATCGGGAAAAATACACAAAATCTGGAAAATACATACAAATATTGAAAATTAGGTGAGAATAGGAAAAAACAAGGAAAAATAATAGAAATATGTTAAAATAGAAAAAAATAGTTGCAAATAGTGACAAATAGAGAAAATAGAGAAATGAGGAAATAAAAAAAAAATAGGGAAAAATAGGAAATAATTATAAAAAACAGCAAAAATAGAAAGAAGTAGTAAAAAAAAGGAAAAGAAAGTTTCGTTTTTAAAGGGCCATCATCAACTATTTTTTTTTATGTTTTTTAACGAATTTTACACAAACGAAACATTTTTTCGCGTTCATTAAACAAACGGTATTTAAACTGACAAGATTGCAAGAATAAATACTTCAATGTCAAGTAATACTCCGAAGGACACCGCATACAAAACCGGGCGGCTATTAATTAATTGTATAGAGTTGAGTGGTACGAACCGAAAGGAGAACGGAATATTGCCCGGAGCCACAGTCGTGACACTATACAAAATGCGTTCGGACTAATCTGGAGCTACCGTTAACCCATCGACTTAGCAAACGACACAATGTATATATATATCTTGAATGAACTACAAAAGATTTTTTTTTTTTTTTTTTGTTTGAAAAAAATTCCATAACAATTTTATAGAATAATATTTATATTATTTAAATATTCAGAAAATGTTTTATTATCGATAATATATTTTTTTTCTTTTATTTTTGAAGCGAGAAATTATTCATTAATTAAAAAATAATTCGGATTATAAACATCAAAATTGAGAAAAAACAGTTTTTTCTAAATTTGTTTTATTTTATTTTTTTAATACTTTTTAAATGTTTTTAATTTTTTTTTTTAAATTCTTGATGTTTAATTTTTTTTTTAAATATCCATTTTTGGACCCTTAGTCCTGCTCATATAAAAATAATGGTGATATTTGGTATATTTGAATTTGTATAATAAATTTCATTCTGTTTCTCTTTTAATTTTGCAACAATTTCAACAAGTTCTTAATTCGTTTCCATTGATATTTATATTCGATTGAGCAAGAGCCATTTCGAATTATTTTTCTTCATTCTTCATCGGACCCGTGTGGGTTAAGACCCAAATTTTTTGATTTATCTTAAATCTTTTTTTTTTTTTTCACTCTCCAATGGGTTCATGGCGATTTGTCGACACGCATCGAGCGTAGGAAGTAGCAGTAAATTTTAAATAAAAATTTAAATGTCTCTTGAGCGTTAAATTACTTTTATATCGTGCGAAAATTGATTTTTTATTTTTTTTAATCAAATAATAAATTATAAACGTTTTTAAAACAGTTAAAAAAAAATGAAAATTTTGAAACAAAATTTAGTTAAGTGGTGCAATAAATATTTTTAAAACAGGGCTAAATATTTTTAAATTGTCAGCGTAAGTAAAAAAATAACCAAATATTTTTAGATGAAAAAACTTAAGCAGTGAAAAGGCCAAATATTTTTACATGACTAGACTTGAGTGGTAAAGGGGCCAACAATTTTTAAATTGTCAGTAAAAGTGACAAAAGGACCAAAATTTTTTAGATGAAAAGACTTAAGAGGTAAAAGGACCAAATATTTTTAAATCAAAATACTTAAATGCCAAAAGGGCTAAATATTTTTAAATTGTCAATTTAAATGGGAAAAGGACCAAATATTTTTAAATCAAAATACCTAAATGGCAAAAGGGCTAAATATTTTTAAATTGTCAATTTAAATGGGAAAAGGACCAAATATTTTTAAATCAAAATACTTAAATGGCAAAAGGGCTAAATATTTTTAAATTGTCAATTTAAATGGGAAAAGGACCAAATATTTTTAAATCAAAATACTTAAATGGCAAAAGGGCTAAATATTTTTAAATTGTCAATTTAAATGGGAAAAGGACCAAATATTTTTAAATCAAAATACTTAAATGGCAAAAGGGCTAAATATTTTTAAATTGTCAATTTAAATGGGAAAAGGACCAAATATTTTTAAATCAAAATACCTAAATGGCAAAAGGGCTAAATATTTTTAAATTGTCAATTTAAATGGGAAAAGGACCAAATATTTTTAAATCAAAATACTTAAATGGCAAAAGGGCTAAATATTTTTAAATTGTCAATTTAAATGGGAAAAGGACCAAATATTTTTAAATCAAAATACTTAATTGGCAAAAGGGCTAAATATTTTTAAATTGTCAATTTAAATGGGAAAAGGACCAAATATTTTTAAATCAAAATACTTAAATGGCAAAAGGGCTAAATATTTTTAAATTGTCAATTTAAATGGGAAAAGGACCAAATATTTTTAAATCAAAAGACTTAAAGGGTAAAAGGGCTAAATATTTTTAAATTATCTGTATAAGAGGCAAAAGGACAAAATATGTTTAGATGACAAGACTTAAATGACAAAAGGACCAAGTATTTTTAAATTGTCAGTGTAAGAGGCAAAGGACCAAATATTGTTAGATGAAAAGACTTAAACAAAAGGACCAAATATTTTTAGATCAAGAGACTTTGAGGGTAAAAGGCCAAATGTTTTTAAATTAACAGTATAAGTCTCGAAAGGACGAAATTTTTTTAGATGGAAAGACTTAAGGTAAAAAGGACCAAATATTTTTAAATTGTTAACGTAAGTGTCAAAAGGATCAAATATTTTTAGATGAAAAGACTTAAAGCAATAGGACCAAATATTTATAGATCAGGAGACTTAAAGGGTAAAAGACAAAATATTTTTAAATTGTCAGTATAAGTGGCAAAAGGGCCAAATATTTTTAGATCAAGAGACTTAAAGGGTAAAAGGGACAAATATTTTTAAATCATCAGAATAAGTAGCAAAAGGGCCAAATATTTTTAAATTGTCAGTATAAGTGGCAAAAGGCCCAAATATTTTTAAATTGTCAGTATAAGTGGCAAAAGGCCCAAATATTTTTAAATTGTCAGTATAAGTGGCAAAAAAGACCAAATATTTTTAGATGAAAAGACTTAAGAGGTAAAAGGACCAAATATTTTTAAATTGTTAACGTAAGTGTCAAAAGGATCAAATATTTTTAGATGAAAAGACTTAAAGCAATAGGACCAAATATTTATAGATCAGGAGACTTAAAGGGTAAAAGCCCAAATATTTTTAAATTGTCAGTATAAGTGGCAAAAGGGCCAAATATTTTTAAATTATCAGTATGTCTCAAAAGGATCAAATATTTTTAGATGAAAAGATTTAAGTAGCAATGGAACCAAATATTTTTAGATCAAGAGACTTAAAGGGTAAAAGGGACAAATATTTTTAAATCATCAGAATAAGTAGCAAAAGGGCCAAATATTTTTAAATTGTCAGTATAAATGGCAAAAGGACCGAATATTTTCAGATGAAAAGACTTAAGAGGTTAAAAGGACCAAATATTTTTAAATTGTTAACGTAAGTTGCAAAAGGACCAAATATTTTTAGATGACAAGACTTAAACAAAAGTACCAAATATTTTTAGATCCAGAGACTTAAAGGGTAAAAGGGCCAAATATTTATAAATTGTCAATATAAGTGGCAAAATGACCAAATATTTTTAGATGAAAAGACGTAGCAAAAGGACCAAATATTTTTGGATCAAGAGATTTAAAGGGTAAAACGGCCAAATATTTTTAAATTGTCAGTATAAGTGACAAAAGGACCATATGCTTTTAGATAAAAATAATTGAGGGGTAAAGAGGCTAAATATTTTTAAATTGACAAGAGTAAGGAGTAAAGGGACTACATATGAAGAGCCTTAAGGGCTAAAGTTGCTAAATATATTTAAAATGAGATGTAAGGGCTTATCTAAAATTTTAAATATTTCAAAAATTTCAAACAAAACATTTTTAAATGAACAAATATATTGAGTGGGTTTAGAATGTGTTATAAAACGAATAATTCGAACCATCCTCCCAATTAAAAAAGGAAAGTGCCCTTTGCATTCAGATTTATAATACAATTGGAATTTTTATTTCTCAATGAGAAAAAAATCGGTTTTGTCGCCCTAAAACTTTCCCGACGAATATTTTCAAACGTGTTCCCAACACACATACAGACAGACAGACTTCCATATGGAAATGGTCTTAATCATCTCAGATGACCTAAAAATGGATATTTCTGGAAAAAAATTTCAGTTGGTTCCCTTTTCGGGTGGTGGGTCGGAAAACTAATAACTTGAACACTTGCTCATATTTTTTTTAATTAATATTTCATTACCCACCTTTTCGAGGATATCGTACTTGAAGAATATTAAATCGTGATTTAATTGACACATTTGTGTGTTGTGTGTGCGTGTGTGGTGTGAATGTGCGATATGCGTCATTATTGGGAGTAGTTTCTTTTCTTTTTTTTTTTCAATAACTAAACCGACGATTGTTTTCTACCAAGGATTTTTTATTAAGTTCAACTACTACCCAATAGAATATTTAAACATGATATGCATTATAGATGAAGGTCAAATAAAATATTTAGTAAATTAAATTATAAAAAACATTGTTTATAATTAGGATTAAATCAAATGTTTATTTTGAAATTATCTAGAGCAAGAAGAAATATTTGTCTGTCGTTTAATTTATTGGAAAGTCTGGAGTCCTCCTAATTCCGGCGCCAAAAAAAAAAAAAAATCACGGTCATCCATTGTGCAACGCGGCAAAATGCAAATCGCTCCAAACCAAATCTGGGTGCACCGATCTATTTTTACCAACCACCTGTAAAAAAAAAATTGGCCAACAGCCTTTCGTATAAGGTAAGGTTATGGACAAGTGCATATAGTTTATGGTTAAGATAGTTTTACTATACAGGGTAATTAATAAAAATTGGGAAAAATAATGGAGCAAAAAACCAAAAAATGTTAACATTAAATGGAGGGAGATGTGGAAAAAAATGGAGCAAATAACAAAAATGGGAAAAAGGTGGGGTAGAAAAAATGGGGCAAAAAAATAAATAATTATTACTCAAACAAAATTGGGACTAAAAATAGTTAATAATTGAACAAATATGATTAAGAATCGTTAAATGTTACTATGACAGTTGAAGTGTTAACATCGACTAATTATCGAAGGACCAAACCACTATTTTTACATCCATTTATTAATATTAAAAAGTTATATTATAAAATAAAAGGTATATTATTTTTAATACACTTTAATAATAATCAAATTAACTGTTGTAATTTACCATATATCTAGGTATAGTCTGTACGAAGTCAATTCGAACGGCTTAAAAACCAAATATTTTATTAAAAAAACGAAAAAAAATTGACAAAATTTAGATAATTTTAGTTTGATTATAATGAATTTAGACTAAAACATCAGCACATAGGATGGATAAAAAAAATTTAAAAATGCAAAAAAAATGGCGTCTTAAGTGACATCTGGCAGTCGATGTGTATATGTAGAAATGTACCGTTTGTTTCATTTGACTCTCCAATTTTTATGTAATTTCCGGTCAAATCGGATGTCGGCCATATTGAATTTTTATTTAAAAAAATCCAAAAATAGCTGTATTATAATCGACCAAAATTTGGTATAAAACTATTAACCCGTTTAAAAGTTATGTAGGTGGCCCATGACCCATTTACACCTGGTATGGTATTAACTAGTAAATTTATCAGACCCTGTACAAGAGTCTTTTTTTAGCTATTCGGATTGACTTCGTGTAGACTATACAATAATTTGTTGAAATCTCAGAAAATGTTTGTTGAATGATGTGATAAAAAATGAGCGGTCTTCACCAACATTTTTAACAAATAACTAACTTTTGCGAGATCTGAAAAGCTAATGCGACTGCTCACTCTGCTAGTTAATAAAACAGTCATAATTTGACGGGGTAGCTTTTTCATCCAACTCATAAAACTCAGACGGAAGATAAGCTGACCTAATCTAATTGGTTGACCCATTTACACCCGTTATGGTATTAACCAATAAATTTATCACATCCGGTACAAGAGTCTTTTTTTAACTGTTCGGATTGACTTCGTGTAAACTATACAGTAATTTGTTGAAATCTCAAAAAATGTTTGTTGAATGATGTGATAAAAAATGCGCGGTCTTGACCGGCATTTTTAAGAAACAACCAACTTCTGCAAGATCTGAAAGGCTAATGCGACTGCTCACTCTGATAGTTAATAAAACAGTCATATGAAAGAGACAAAGAGTGAGGAGTTAAAATGAAGACAAAAATTATTGCGAAAGAATGTTGAATATTTCTAGGAAATTGAATGACATGAATTTACAGGGTGAGATCTGCAGAAAAGTATTGTCTTTTTTAATATGATTCAGATAAATCTCTGGGTAAATTTGTATGAAATTTATCTAATAATTACTAAGAACCTCGCTTCGCTCGATTTCTCGCATTCCTTCCTACATTAAAAAAAAATCATAACTGAGTTCTATTAAAAGACTTTTAGGTCGTACTTCCTAAACGGAAAAAGAACTTTGGTACAATAACTCGCTCCGCTCGGAAAAAGTCAAATAGACATAATCGCCGTCACTGGATTGGCACGTCGACGACGGTGCCCTGTTCCGCGATACCAACATTGGTCTGGTACTCTCCTCTCCACAATCCAACGACCGTGGCCTTGGGGCTTTCGTTTATTCGGTCGAATTTGTGTTTTAACGCTTAACGGTCGCAAATGCCCGCAGCCTTAGTCATGTCTTCATTTCGCATTCGATGCGGGGCCTTCGGATTTTTTTCGAGGGGTACAATTTCTTTGGGTTCTTCTATTTTTATTAGACGAGGCAGGTGAATACCTCGCGTGCGTCACGCTAATAGATATTTTTTTTAAGGGGAATGAATGCTAATATTGTAGATGTAAAATTTAGGACCTTGTCGATTTTGGATATATACGAAAGTGCTTTTATAACGTCCGTAATTCTACGGTTATTCTGTTATTACGTTATTAAAAATCGCTGTGGAATATAAAAATTTACGTTAAGTGTGGGAATTGCTAAATGTCGCAACTTTCTATACGTTTGGAATATTTCGCAAGGTCCAAGGCAAGCACCGTGAAAGATATCATTAAGTAATCTTGATCATAAAAATAGTGTTTATAAAAAAATAAGAATACATTTTTCTGCTATTTAAGTAGTTGCGTTATATTTTCATTAGTTATTAATATAAATATTATCGATAATAGTACGTGTAATTGTTTATTTCCGAGCTATTATGTCGCGGTCTTCTTTGATTATTACGTTTTTTTCTGTGCCATCCTATATTTTCATTATTTCTCTGCTCAGTATATTTGAATTCCAGACTCTCTTGATATCCCTTCTCAAGATCTCTCTCTCTTTGTCCCTTCAGTCAAAACAATTGACTTCTATATCGTCTGTGTCGCTTATTGAAAATTTCTTTTATTCCCCTCGTTATATAGGATAAGTTTTATTGATATTATTATATTATATTTTCACTTAAGTTCCATGTTATTTTTATTAATTATTTCGACGTTTTAACTTTTATTTACTGTTATTTTTAATTCTTATTTGTGTCGGTATAGTTTTTTTATATTTACTTACAAGTTCATATCTTATCATTTATAATAATATAATGATATGGATCACCCAGTATTTAAGATGTCCAATCTATGAATCTCAGTCCGGGTTGGGTTCACCTTAAATAAATTTTAAAAATTACAAAAAAAAATTTCAATTTATTTAAATTTTTAATGTTTCCTTTCTACTCCATGCGGTTCTTTTCTTTCACTAATGTGTTTTTTATTAACCTGTTCTTTCTGTCACTATCCTTGTATTACTTCCTAGTTTATTTCCTTTTCCATCTCGTCTTTGATTTTTTTAATATTTTATTATTCTTCGTTTTGTAATGTAAATAGGTTTTCCATAGTTTTCACACCCTATCTATTTATTTAATTATTTTTGTTTATTTCTACATAACTTTAACGGTCCTTTTTAAATAATTTTTATTGGAATTCAAAATTAGTTAGATACATAATTTAAGAAATTTCTTTTTTTGATAATTTCTAAAAATTATTTTTTAATTATCAAAAACTGACAACATTTTTTCTTTTTATCTTATTGATTAATTTTTTTTTAAATTGTCAAGTAATAAGTCAACCAGGACTGATCATATGAAATGACCTGACATCTTTATATTTTAAATTTTATATCAATAAATTATCTGATGTTTGTGGTGCTCTTTCAGTCTCGATTACAAAAAGATAATCTATTTTTAATTTGTTTTTACAGATTGTCTTAAAATTTAATTCACTTTGATTATTTCGATCTAAAAAATTCTGTATTTCATTTTAATATTATTCTTGTTTCATATTTTTTTTTTTTAAACAGACCAAGAAATCTGGTAATTTATAAGATTTTTGTCTTATATTTACTTTATGTAAACTTTTAGGGTTTTTCTGAAATAAGTACGTTTTTGGTACAAGTTTTTTTTTGGTTCAAGCTTATAGTACAAATTAAAATTTTGGAACAAATTTTTTCGTTCAGAACATTTTCTTTTTGGTACAAGTATTTTTTGGTACAAATTTTTGACTGAACATGTTTTTGGAGCGAGCAACATTTTTTTCCTCCTTTGGGACCAACGTTTCTACTGCCGGATCCAAGTAACTTGAGAAGAAACTCGAAAACAAGCCAAATACTAAGTTAAGTCAAATTTCCAGGAAAAAAAAAGGAAAAGTCTCTGAAAGATTTTTTTTTCGTATAAAATAAAACAAATATAACGTTTAATTTCCTTAAACCCACAAAAAGAAAGAATGGACGGGTTTTTAAATATATCATGGTTTTTTGTTAATTGTTTCTAAATGCATCAAAAAATCAATTAGACTGGCATCCAAAAATTTTTTATTTAATATTTTATTTTTTGATATATTTCAAATTCTATTCGTGGAACCCATAATAAAAAGAATTGAGCTTAAATCACATTTATTACTAATTATCAACAAATTAAAGTAACGTATCAACTGAACCCTCGGGCGCCACATTCCGTTTATAGTGTGAAGGCCACTTGCACGGGCAGCGTCAGTGTAGAAGAAATACTCCAGGGGTCGTTATGGTATTGACCAAAATCACTGGCGACCAGAAGGGTGGTCTTTACTTGCCCTACTGGGTTGAGTATTTATGCTAATGGGATGTTAAAAGTCACAAATAATTAAAGACAAAAAGTAGAAATAATTCTTTAATCAGAAACCAAATTACTAAATCCGAATAAAGGTGTGTAACACGGTTCTTACTTTATCGTGGACAGTGTTACCAGATGGGAAAGAATTTGAGTACCACAAACTCGCTGAAAATGTATTAAATTTTGCCTCAGCGTACCACTTTCTTTAAGCAACTTTCAGTTCTTTGGCTGAATGCACGGAATCGAAGCAAAAGTCAAATAATTTGAGAAAGACAGAACTTTCAATTCATTCAGTTTTATTATCAACCGCTAGAGGGCTGCGTGACGGGTGATTTACTTCGTCTACATAATAGAGAAACTAAACTGGACGTGACACTTCTAGTACAAATTTTTGGAAGCATGCTTCTCTATCTTTTCCAGTGTTGCCAACTGCTTTAGATAATAATAATACGTAAAAGTTCCTGGTTCGAATCCAGAGGAAATATTTTTTTATTTTTTCTTTAATACACAGGTTAGATTTAGATAGTCAAGACTTCTTTTAATAACATAAATATTTTTTTTATGTCAACAAAACACTAAAACTTGGCACTCAAGTTGAAATTTGATTCTCGACATTAATAAAAAGTATAGGAAATACCTCAAATATTAACAAAAAGTGCGGAAATAATACGATTTTAGTTTAGATGCTAAAATTATGCGCAGACTAATTAAATTGTGTGGAATTCGCATAATTATGCGCCAATTGGCAACAATGCTGTTTTCATAGTCATGGATATTTTGATTTTTTGTTTAAAATAATCGATAAACAAATTGTAACGACAAACTAATTTTGGGTACCATATTTATCACAGGAGTACCACTGTACTTTTTGGCGATCAAGAGTACCACATGTGGTATAGTGCCACTCTGGCAACACTGGTCATGGATAACACTGTGGAATGTCATTTTTGTGTTGACATCTTGAGGTGTTGAAACTGCGTAAATGACACAGTGGCACATAGTAATACACAAGTCGGCGGGCGGCGGGAATTGAGGGTCCGCAAGCGATGTCATTGTGGGCGAATTGTACATTTTACTTGTTTCAGTAATATCAGTATAGTATCAACGTCACGTTGTTTTTGGAACCGTGCTATATACTTTCAATGTTTCGAATTCTATAAATTGTAGATTATTGTTTTTTTCTCGATTCAACTCGAGAATCGTAATAGATAGAGACAAACGGATAATGGCTTAAAACGTCAAAATAAAGACTCATAAAAAATGTAAGTAATATAGATTTTAAAAAAATCTCCACTCAACAAATGTGTCATCTACATACCTCAGCTAATATTTAGATTTTTCAGCATTGCGAATTTCTTTCTTCAAATATTTCAATATAAAAATTGGCCATAACTGAATTCCAAAAATTAAAATATTTTACTAGCTGGATTTAGTATATTTTTTTATATAATTTAAAGCTGAAACAACGACCAATTTGTTTTGTAACAAAACAAGATTAGAATCATTTGATGAGTTTGAGTTTCCTAAAATTTCGCAAATTTCGTAACGAACCGCTCATTTATTTTTTATGTCAATCACGTCTCCTCAACTAAGCATAATTCGTTTTAATTTTTGCATTCAAAGTAGAAATCGTCCGATCATCTATCAGTGAAAGTAACGGTTGTAATCGTTTGCTCGTATGTCATGAATTTTAACTTTGTTATTTCATATCAATAGTTGTGGTGGTTCCCATGCGAATACGTAATTGTGTGCGTAACGTCGTTGACAAAAACCACTCTAATTTATTATTTTTTATTACATGAGAAAAGCTATGCAAGTCTATCATTATGACTGTTTCGATATCTTCAATCTAATTTGAACAAAGAAGTAGGACATGGAAAAAAATATAATGGGAAATGAATTATTATGATTAAATAAAATTTTTTGTTTACTTTTTAATCATGGGATACAGATATATACAGAACTATTCGTCAAAAATGTATTTTGAAATTATTTTCTGGTGGACACCACTGTATCCGTGTGGTACCTCATCGTGTGCTGAAAAAAAAACTTCTGGGCGTCGTGAGAACCGACCAACCATATACCATAACCATCGTACGAGCCACTCTTCATAAATAATACAATGAATAATGTCCATTAACATCGTCGGTAATTCGTTGTGTAACGAGAACTGTACGCTTCAAAATGGGAAATAATGATAACGCCATCAACTGTGATTTACTGTAAACTTGTAGTATGTTACGTAGATACATCCGGCTGGGAAGGACCAGAACTCGTAAAATAATCGGTAGATAAATTTCACCGAAAAATTATCCGGAATTTACAATAATCATATCTATTCGCTGTGTGCATTGCCATGTGGCGACACCTGTAGGCTGAAAAAAATCGAAAATGTCTCAAATGTGGTCCAAGTATTTTAATCAAAAAATGAAACGCCAAGTCAGTACCACAATGTGTATTACAATTAGTTAAAAAGGGAAGATGAAATAAGAAATAATCGTTGCCGTTCACGTATCATCGTTCACATTACAGTACAAAATTGAGATGGAGGAATGACAAGTGACAGTCAACATTGACATAATAAATTTTGACGTTAAGAAAATGTTTAGTGGTGAAGCCTTAACAGTAAAAATATAAGAAAGGTAAAAATACAAAAAATGTTTTTTAAAATACATCTACAATCATAAAAAATCGGTTGTATCACCCCATATTTTTCCCGGCTGGGCTATAGAGAATAGGATTATTTTAATTACAAAAGACAATTTTAAATAGCAAGGCGACGATCAATACGTCTACCGAATTGATATTTCTATGTTGTTAATGACATAAGCGGGCGCACAATATATAGCAAACTGCTACAATTAGGATTTTCTAAAATCATGGGTGAAAACTATTGGGAATTCGGGAAAAAGTTCGTTACAAAAGTTGTAGGGAATTTTGTCTAAATATGTATAATTATCTCCCTCTAGTGGCGAAACTATGAGGAATCAGAAAAAAGTTAAATACAAAAGTTAGGTTATGTTAGGAAATTTGGTGCTCTACAACTTTGCATTAGAAAATTTTCCACTAAAGTGCATTGTTTGTCCTCAATATGTGAAAAACTGCGGAAAACCTACATGCATATTTTTTGCGCGCCCTCTAGTGGCGCAATTATTGGAAATTGCAAAAATCTTTCATGTGTCTTCAATCAATGTCGTTCTAGAGGACCTTTTACTGTACCAATTTAAACCAAAAACTAATGGTCGCATTCCAGGTACACACCGACCCTTCATACCAAATTTCAGTTTGATTGGTCAAACGGTTCGACAGTTATCGTGGAAGATTACACACAGACAGACCTTACGCTGGAAATGGTTTTAATCTTCTTGGGGGGTTATGCGGTTTAAGACACTGATTTGAAAGCAAAGGGTCGTTGGTTAATTTTTTTTTCAACAAGAAACTTTTTTATTTTTTTTTATTATACTTTTGGATAATTTTTATTCAGAAAATATAAAAAAAATCTCTTTTTCATTTTGAATGAAATAATCACAGCGAACCGTAGCTAAAAACTTTGGATTAAACTAGGATTAAAAACTGCTTCGAGTTATTCTAGTTTAATATCGTGGATTTTCTGAATAAAAATTATCCAAAATTATAATAAAAAAAAGTTACTTGTTGAAAATAAAATTAACAAGCATTTGCTTTCAAATCCGTGTCTTAAACTGCATAACCATCGAAATAACTCAAAAACATAAAACCAAGTCAAATTTTAAAATTTTGGCTTTGTTACAACCTGGTTTATGTGGTCAGTTAACTGCAGTAAAATTTGCATTGTCATAGAATCACTCGAAGGAGTTTAATTTCGCGGACAAAGTTTTCAATCCGAGTAACGACAAAGCTAACATACCTACGGTTCGCTTTTTCTGTGTTCACATTTGTATGTACTTTAAAATTTTGTATTGGGACTGTTTAAACTATTATTCTGACAGCTCATGACACAACATACTGCGGCTGGACTTTGGCGAGCTTTCTGTATTGTTGTTGAAATTTTGGTCCGTCGAAAAATGTTCGGGACAAAAGTTCGGGTACTGACCACGGCAAGCGCTAGCATCGGCTGTCAAAGTGCTCCGTCTTCTCGCACACAGCGTAAATGTGTTATTAAAAAATTACATTTAATAATACATATTTAAAATCATACCCAATATAGTTATTATTTTGCAACTACGTTTTTTATAAAAACGCTAAATATTTCCTTCAAATCACAGCTTGCATAGCTACGTCATTCCAATTCCTAGAAAAATCCAACATTCTTTCATATCTTCATTATAACTCTGATGCGAGATGAGAAATATTGTCTAAAAACTATATTTGCATAGGAGTCAAATAGACAAAATCACACCACTAAATCTTAACCAATAAGATTCGTTCAAATTATCACCAGACTCGTGGTAAGCCTGTATGATTATCTCTCATAGAGAATAGTTGCATTGAATTAGCCGTTCAGATGGGTTAGTCTATTATAATAAAAAAAATATTCGTTGAAAATAGAGTTATTACTACATCAATTAGCAAAAACGCATTAATTAGACATTTTGGGAGGATATTTACTTGTACAAATGTTATAGGAAAACCCAAATTTCAAAAATATCTAAATAAGTTGAAAACTTGACTTTTTAGGTATCGGAAACCCTTATAAAAGTTGAAAGGTAATTAAATTAGCTTTACGATAGGCTTATAAAATACAGGGTGTTCCATTTAAAATAAGCCGAATATTACAGTGCGAATGTTCTACTAATTGAACTTAAAATTGTAAACACCCTGTAAAGAAAAATGTATCAGTGATTCAATAAATAGACTAAGGAAACAGTCTTTTAATTAAATCTAAGAGTAAATTTATTGTAATTGGTTGTATCCGCAGATATTATGAAAGTATAGCTTATTTTTTATGTACAGTTCGAAAATGTAATAATATACGGGGTGTGCCATTTAAAAAATCATAACTTTGATACGTTACTTTTTTGTGGAGTACCCTGTATATTTCAAAATATTTTTAAAATGTAGTCCTTATTGACTTACATAATACCACCGCAATATAAGTTGACGAATATATGCCATTAAGCCATAAATCTCCGTGGCGTCGGTCGTGAATCACCCTGTATATTATAGGTCTGATGATAGTATAATTGCCGAAACTAGTCGCCGTTCTCTCCATTACAATACAACAACGAATATTAAACAATTATTTTATAATATATTACATGTGGTACTAAATTTAGAGTTTTACTACTTCATATTTGTTTTTACTGATATTAATGTAACTGCATCATAATTTAACACCGTTGGCGCTGTTTGGTCCTTCGATAATTAAATAAATGAATCAGAAAATAACCTTTACATTTCACTTTAATACACGTGTTTTTGTATAAAGTAAAGTGACTGTTTGAAAAGCATTTTCATAATAAAATATTAAAACCCATTAAGATGGTTGGTCCTTCGGTAACACGTCGACTACTGTAGTAAATTTTTCCAAATATTTATCGATTCTTAATCATATTTGTTCAATCTGTGAGTAAATAGAATTTATATATCCAGAACTATAAGGGTTGCCTTGTTGGTATTGATCTATTGGATCGTTTGAACTTTTTTAATATATTAACCTAACCAAAGGTTTTTGATATATTTTTTTTTATAATTAATAAAATTTTCAACACTTCTTGGTGTATATATTTTCACTAGTCTACCTCGACTGGCCTTTTCCCTAAAATTTCATCGGCACCTGTTTGTACAATCAATTAGGAATTTACGCAAGAATTAACCGAGCGACTTATCGGGCGTGAACACAACTCTTAGACAGTTCGGAAGGCGATAAAAAAATCCCAAAGCCGCAACAACAATTTTGCAAGTTGCAAGATTTATATCTTGAAGCACCGGTACACCCGGATGAAGTAAAGTGATAAACGACGAAACGTGCATCAAGATCGCATCAAGAAGCCGCAGGTGTTACCGCAACACTTTCAAAAAATTCTATTCATTTATTTATTTGTATATAATTATATTCTAACAGGGGAAGTGTAAGTTTTCACAATTTGTTCCTCTACCTGGCTAAAATTATTGCGAGGTTTTTAATTTCGCGCAAAAAAAAATCAGTTGCTTTTTAGATTATTTTTCTAATTTACGATAAGTGCAACAAAAAAAACTTTCAGTGCCGAATTTCTTACTTTCGATGATCTTATTCAATAATAAACTGGCGCCCAACACCCTTATTAATGACATTCCCCTTCTAACATATAATTAAAACAAAAAAATGCATTCGAAACTGAAACTATACCCTAAAGAATCTAAAGTAGCGTTATAAATTTGGCGCCCAACGTGGGGCCTCACAATAATGTTTTACATTTTCCAAGATTTACATAACTATGTTAAATCGTAAAAAGTGGCAATCAGTGCAAAACATAATAATAATAATAATAATAGTTCAACATTTTTGCAATGTAATCGGTTTACAATAAGCTGCACCCATGCTCGGTGAACTTGCGATGGATATTGTTGCAACAGAGACTTATACATAGTTAGGATTTTAGTTGAGGTGGTTTCCCTTTCATTTCACAGATAGTTTATTGGAAGTTTGTTTCTGTATCAAACAAACGTACGACCTTGCAATCTCCATTCGACCATTATTATTATTATTATTATTCCGCCTTTCTAACAGTGGCGTACCGAGTATTCCAAATAAATATTTATTTATTTAAACCAAATATGATACTTATTAGGTAATAATAAAATTTCTTAATGTCTGAAACCTACAAAACTTTATGAACAAACACAAAATTAATATTGATAGATAAATAAATATTTATTTAACTAAAACAAATATTTCATATTTTCAGGCCCAGTACTTTGCGAGCTGATTAAATTAATTTAACAGAAAATTAAATTTTAACGGAGAATTTCGGTACTTTATGCTATGATTATACCTTAATCATAATTTAATGTGGGCGTGTCTCTGTTAAATTTAACATAATCTTTTTTCTTGAATTTAAGCTTTAATCAGAATTATTGGCTCTGAACTTTAT
This sequence comes from Neocrepidodera transversa, assembly GCA_963243735.1. NCBI lineage: Eukaryota > Metazoa > Arthropoda > Insecta > Coleoptera > Chrysomelidae > Neocrepidodera > Neocrepidodera transversa. Next base: position 1,292,218 of record OY725341.1, on the reverse strand, counting down.
AATTTCATGGTTTAGAATTCTGATTTGGCTTGTCCTATACATAAATTTCATTTGACATTCGACGACATATTGACAATTTATTTTTATTCCATTAAGAAAAAAAAAGTCGAACCTGCCTAATAACAATTCTATTAAAATTCTATTAAACACCCAAATTTTTCTTAAAAAGCTACTAATTTAGTAGGAAATTTACTAAAAACGGTTACACTGTAAAATGTGTTTGTATCGTGAATACAGCGCAGCAACGGGCCAGGGGCGAACCGTTCATGGCTACTGATGTCACCGGTCTAGCCTCGCGCACAGGTACCGTTTTCCAGCCTCTCGCCGATCTCTCGATTTCAGTTAAAAAACAAAATTGTCGAACCTGCCTATTATTAAATATTTGAGTCGTCAAAATCGCATGTCAACGAGTGAAAAGAGCCCATGGCACAGAACACCTTAACTTTCGGTCTAAATTTTATGTTCTGTGGCTAAGTATTACAATTATCAACCTGAAATTCCATCTTCCCACTAACTTAATTTGATTTAATTCGAATTTGCCGCTCAAAAATGACAGATGTAATACTGATGAAGATCACGAAAACTTGTCCCTTGAAGATCAAAGTGCCGCCTTGTACTTTCGCTTCTGTGTAGTTAAGGTGTCCTATGCCCATGGGCACTCATAAACTGATGCGAAACTCTTGCGTTTTATGAGTGAAATGACAATATGGTAGCTATGACCTTCAAGCTGACGGGCACCCTCATTTTGCCAGAGGACGCAATGTAAATCTATCAGTGAAGGTGGCCACGACCTGATTGGCTGAAATTGATGAAATGCATCGAATCTCTTCTTTAAGAAGGATTGAAAAGGAATAATGATAAAATGGGTTTGGAGCTGAAATTTGGTATGGGGGTTTGGGTTACCCGTCGGAAGAACACATTAGTTTTTGTACATCTGTCAAACAGAAGTGTCACTATCAAAAAATGACAGATGCAATATATCACGGAATTTGACTTGCAATATGTCATTTGAAAAACTCTATTTAGAACAGTCAAAATTATTTTTCCAACTGTCACCTGTCAAAAATAAAAAATGTCAAACTTTAACATTAAATATCTGAAAAAGTATTCGTGGATACTCGTCGAGAAAGTTTTGGGGCGACACAACCGATTTTTTTTAAATGGCAAGGTCGGTCATATGACACTTCATTTTAAAAGTTTCAAATCGTCAATTTAAGTTGAAAATATAAATTTCTTACTAATAATCACTTTTTTCAGAATTCTCGTAAACGTAAACTATTATCGTAATATATTTTTGAAATCAAATATTTATATTTTTAAGGTTTTTAATTATTTTTCAAGGATTTTTGGATGCATGTTTAGAGACGTTTCAAAGTTTCAAGCCTTTTTAGAAATTATTATGAATTTTTAAGAATTATTCAATATTTTTTCACGAATTTTGCAGGAATTTTTCAAGGATTTTTCTAGAATTTGTCAAGAATGTTTCAAGAACTGTTTGAGGATTTTTCAAGCATTTATGGAAAGATTTTCATGGATTTTTAGAAATTTTCAAGAATATTTCAAGTATTTTACCAACATTTTTTAAGGTTTCATGAAGAAAGACTTTTCAAGGATTTTTGGATAAATTTTCAAGGATTTGTCAAAAAATTTTAAATGAAGTAAACATTGGGGGGGTGGCTGAAGGTGATTCATCTAAATACCGAAAATTTTATACCATCAGATATTCGGATAAGTGTAAAAATGACGTGATCCAGTATTTTTTTTACTCCTTAAAATAAACAAGTTGACAGGGGAGGGGGTAAGACTTAACCCTCTCACTATTCTAGATATGTAACAACAAAGGAAAACTTTAATATAGAGTTTACCAACAAATATTTTATAATGTCATCTTTACTGGGTTCGCATTTTCAATGTTCTACCCACTGAGCTAAAGAATCAGCTTCTATCAGCGTGTTTACTGAACTGTATGAATTTATTATTAATAGGTTAAGGTTAAAAATAGCAAAAATTAGCTAAATCAAGGTTATTCGTTACTTCAGGTCTGACATGTTCACTAGAGGGCGCTGCCAGAGCAGAGAGCCCTGCCAGACCTGATGCATCTGAATGACTTGCAGACCAGTTGCGTAGTACTTCAGGTATGTCCGGCCCCTCTGCTCTGGCAGCGCCCTGAAGTAACGAATTACCTTGATTTGGCCAATTTTTGCTATTTTTAACCTTGGCAATTTCTTATGGGATTTAACATCTGGAATGGTGAAGAATGGGTGCAACTTCTTTACTATTCTAACTTCCTTTAATAAATATTCTATCCTAAGTGAATCTAGTATACTCGAGGAATCTAGTAATTCTTAAGGAATCTACTTCCCTTAATAAATCGATTACCCTAAAGGAATATACTATCCTAAATTAATCTACTATCCTTAAAGGAGTCTAGGAAAAAATATCTTGTCGCTTTTAGAGCAAAAGTTTAAATTCTCAATGTTAATTTGACTTTTCGATCTTTTGAATAAAAAAAAAAAACAAAATATATTTTTTTTCGGTTTTCGTAAACCACAATTTAAGTTGTTAATGTCTACGAAACCACCAAATCTGTAAGATCGATCTATTGTTCGCTTCCTGGTTAAGGCGTCACTATTACCTTGACAACGTGTTGATCAATAAAAAAAGATCTAGTCGTCTATATCGAGTTTGGCCGCACACACACACACACACACACTCTAGACATTATCAATGTCATCTCCTACTTTTCAAACTATCCTTGACCTCGTCAAAATAAATCTAACGATGGACCGTACCTGGCAATCTTGAAACTAGTTGGATTTTAATATGATGATGGATAAGTAGACAGATTAAATTAAAGAATGTAAATGATGAAGTTGTTTTACTCTAGAACCAATCAAAATTATTTTAACTTAATCTCCAATAAAAAATATGTTTCTATAGATAATTTTTGACATTTTTCGTTTAAAATTCTTGAAATTTTGGTTGGATACTAGATTTATTTAGAATACTATTCTTTTAGTAGTAAATTCCTTTTAAGAATAGTATAATCATTAAGGAAAATATATCCTTTAAGGATAGTATATCCCCTTTAGGGTAATAGATTCCTTTAGCAAACTAGATTCCTTTGGGGTAGTAGATTCCCCTTAAGGATAGTATATCCCCTTTAAAGATAGTACATTCCTTTAGGGTAATAGATTCCTTTAGGTCACTAGATTCCTTTAGGGTAATAGATTCCTTTGGGATAGTAGATTTATTTAGAATACTAGATTTTTTAGGATACTAGATTCCCGTTATATACCCTTTCAGGATAGTCTATTCCTTTGGGATAATAGATTCTTTTAGGTTACTAGATTCGTTTGGGATAGCAGATTTATTTATGATACTAGATTTTTTTAAGATAGTAGATTCCCCTTAAGGACATTATATTCCCTTTCAGGGTAGTACATTCCTTTAGGATAATAGATTCCTTTAGGTTATTAGATTCCTTTGGGATAGGACATTTATTTAAGATACTAAATTTTTTTAGGATACTAGATTCTTCTTAAGAATAGTATATCCCCTTTAGGGTAATAGATTCCTTTGGGATAGTAGATTTATTTATGATACTAGATTTTTTTAGGATAGTAGATTCCCCTTAAGGACAATTTATCCCCTTTTAGGATAGTAAATTCCTTTAGGGTAATAGATTCCTTTAGGTTACTAGATTCGTTTGGGATAGTAGATTCCCCTTAAGGATAGTATATCCCCTTTAAAGATAGTACATTCCTTTAGAGTAATAGATTCCTTTAGGGTAATAGATTCATTTAGGGTAATAGATTCCTTTAGGCTACTAGAATCCTTTGGAGTAGTAGGTTTATTTAGGTTAGTAGATTATTTTAGGTTACTATATTCCTTTAGATAGTAGATTCATAAAAGTAGGTTCCTTAAGGATACTAGCAATGGTTGTGATATTTTAAGGAATTTTCACAGGATTTTAAAGATTATTTTAAGGACATTTCAAGAATTTTTTACTGATTTATTATGATAAGTATTTCACGAGGATTTTTCAGGAATTTTCATACACTCCAAAAATTGTTTAAGGACTTTTGTTGTTCAAAAGGATTTTTCAATGAGTTTTTAGGGGTTTCTCATTTTTTTTTTTAGACTTTTTAAGGATTTTTAAAGAGTTCTTCTTAAGGATTGTTTAAGGATGTTTCAAAGATTTTTCATGAGATTATTAAAGGATTTTTTAAAGAAGTTATCAATGATTTAAAGAAAAAAAATTCAACGACTTTTTCAGGGATGTTTCAATAATTTTACAAGGATTTTTCAGGAATTGTTCCAAGATTATTTGAGGATATTATTTAAGGATTTTTCTTGGATTTTTCGACGAGTTTTTAGTACGTTTTTTTAAGGATTTTTCAGGAATGTTTCAATAATTTTACAAGAATTTTTAATGAATTCTTTAAGATTTCAAAAACTTTCAATTTTTTTTTCAGGGATGTTCAATAATTTTACAAGGATTTTTTAGAAATTGTTCCAAGATTGTTTCAGGATATTATTTAAGGATTTTTCTTGTATTTTTCGACGAGTTTTTAATACGTATTTTAAAGGATTTTGCAGGAAGGTTTCAATAATTTTACAAGGATTTTTCAGGAATTGTTAAAAGATTCTTTCAGGATATTATTTAAGGATTTTTCTTGTATTTTTCGACGAGTTTTTAATACGTATTTTAAAGGATTTTGCAGGAAGGTTTCAATAATTTTACAAGGATTTTTCAGGAATTGTTAAAAGATTCTTTCAGGATATTATTTAAGGATTTTTCTTGTATTTTTCGACGAGTTTTTAATACGTATTTTAAAGGATTTTGCAGGAAGGTTTCAATAATTTTACAAGGATTTTTCAGGAATTGTTAAAAGATTCTTTCATGATATTATTTAAGGGTTTTTCTTGGATTTTTCTTGTATTTTTCGACGAGTGTTTAATACGTATTTTAAAGGATTTTACAGGAAGGTTTCAATATTTTTACAAGGATTTTTCAGGAATTTTTTAAGATACGAGCTTCAATTTTTTTTTAGGGATGTTTCAATAATTTTACAAGGATTTTTCAGGAATTGTTATAAGTTTGTTTCAGGATATTATTTAAGGATTTTTCTTGTATTTTTCGACGAGTTTTTAAATAAGTTTTTTAAAGGATTTTCCAGGAATGTTACAATAATTTTGCAGGGATTTTTCATGAATTGTTCAAGATTATTTGATGAATTTATTTAAGGATTTTTCATGTATTTTTCAACGAATTTTTTTACTTTTAAACGATTTATAGAGGATTTTGCAGGAATGTTTTTATTATTTTACAAATATTTTTCAGGACTTGTTCAAGATTGTTTGAGCATTTGATTTAAGGATTTCTTATTACTTTTTTAAATATTTTTTTTACGAATTTTGTATTAATATTTGAAAATTTGTAAATGATTTTTTTAGTGTTTTTTAAGAGTGTTCAAGGATTTTTTTAAAACTTAAATCTGTTTAGATATTTATCAAGAAGCACAAAAATATTTCTACCACCATGTATAATTTCGACATCGCTAATATAAAAAAATTACTCATGACTGTTTCTCTTCTCACTGATATACGATAATTTTTTTAAAAAATAAAAATTTTTAAAAATGTCTTAATAGTTCATTGCTCTTTTGTAATCCAAACATTAAAAAATTGTTTCAATTTGCGTTTTCTAGATAGGAAATCCTGTTCTACCGGCAATTTACCATTTTATAAAACCATTCATAGTTATTAATTTAGTTCCAAAGAAAAAGCTGTATAATTTTCTTTATCTGATGATCGCTTAACGTTTACCCATAACGTGTAATATTGTTACGTAAGTATTTGCTCATTACTACATTTTTTTTTTGTTGCAGGTAAATATCCTTGATGATTTGAATATACCGAGCGGTGAGTTTAAAATAATTTTAAATAATTGAAATATTTATCACGGTACGCTACTGATACCAAAGTCAAAGACCCGCCAAATTCTTTAGTTGGATTCATAATAGTCTGGATATTTATTTAAGAATGCCATTCACGATTATCATTATCACTTCTAAGAAATGGCAAAAAAAAAATTCCACACGCTTAAGGAACGTTTACACGATGTAAATATTTTAAAAAATAGTATATGTAGCGAGAAAGTAAAAAAATGTGATTATAATGATTTAAAATGCACAATGAAATATTCTCAGAAGCGTGATATGGTTTTGATAACTAAAACTGTTCTTTTAAGAATACTAAGTACTTCCTTTTTTTGTTTAACAGATTTTTTTTTTATTTTGAAACCACCATCAAGTCTTTGTTTTTTTTTTATCAAGGTTCTATATGTTAAAAACGTGTTGTGGTTCTGTCGTGCATGTACCAAAAGTGTGTGATGTTCAGAATATTTATAAATCGTGTAGATAGTTTCATTGTTTTTGGGAAAGGTTGTTGAACTTTTAGAGAAAATAACTAAAATAAAAAGCAAAATTTTTACTAAGAGTAAAATGTTTTCTACATTTTTTCACTTTCCACGTACATATTATTTTTAATATTTTAATTTTAAATAAAACACCAACTTTTATCAAAAATATGGTGCAAAGTTTTTGAGACACACTGTATAACATTAAAAAATAATCGTTGGTAAATTGTCAATCAATCAATGGTATCTATTTTGATAAATTGAAATAATTATTTTAATTTAAGATTAGAATAGGGGGTCCAGGTAGTAACCTTGAAGTAGTCTCCATTTTTAAGCAATAAAACTCGGATTTTTAATTTTAAATATTGGAATTTGAAAAAATTATCTCTATTAACGTCACGAAGAAAAATGGCGCGAAATTCAAGAACGCGCTTCCATAATCAATTGCAAATAAGAGAAATAATTGAAATAAATACCATTAATTAAATATACAGTGTGATTCTCGAATAGTTAAAAATTATTGTATCAATTTTGAAGAGAGTATTTTTATTTTAAATTTTGTTTTCGTAAAATTCATAAATTATAATAATTTCTAAATATTCAAAAATTTTTTAAAAAACACGAAATTAAATGTCAAAAACATCAAAAAATTTTTCTAATAATTAAAGAATTAAGAAGAAAATATCAAAATTTTTAATAATTCCAAATAAAAATGCCAAAAACATCAAATTTTTTAGATATTTCAAAAATTCCTGAAAACTTTCAGAAATTGTAGATGAAAAATGTCAAAAATTTCAAAAAAACATCAAGAAATTTATAAAAATATCTAAAACTTTAAGATTTTCAAAAATTTGATAAATGTCAAAAAATTTAAGAATTTCAAAACTTCTTAAAAATGTCAAAAACTTTATAAAAGTTTTGAAGGGAGTATTTTAATTTTAAATTTTGTTTTCGTAAAATTCATAAATTATAAAAATTTCAAAACATTCAAAATTTTTTAAAAAACTCGTAATTATAAAAATGTGAAAAACCTCAAAAATTTCGAATATTGAAGAATTAATAAGAAAATATCAAAATTTTCAATAATTCCAAAATGTCGAAAACTTCAAAATTTTCAGATATTTCAAAAATTCCTGAAAACTTAATAAATTCCAAAATTTCAAAAATTTTAAAAATAAAACGTCAAAAAATCTTCAAGAATCTCAATTTTTATAAATTCAAAAAAAAAACCAAGGAATAAATGTTAAAAATATAAAGAGTTTCAAAACTTCATAAAAATGTCAAAATTTCATAAAACTTTCAAAAATCAAAAGTTCCGGATGTTTCAAAAAATTCATAAAAATTTAGAATATCAAAAAAAAAATTAACGTCAAGAACTTCATAGAAACTTCAAAAACGTCAAACACTAAAAAAAAAATGAAAAGTTCAAACTTCTGAGAATTTCTAAAAATTCTAAAAATTTCAAAAAATTCTGAATATTTTAAAAAATTCATAAAAACTCCAAAAAAAAAATAACGTCAAAAACTTCAAAAATGTTTCAAAACCAAAAAATTCATAGAAACGTCAAAAATTTCGAATTCTACAGGAATAAAAGTCAAAAATTCAAAAAAATGAAAACTTAAAATTCTGAATATTTTAAAAAATTCTGAATATTTCAAGAATTTAGAATATTCCAAAAAAAATAAGATCAAAAACTTCAAAAATGTTTCACCATCAAAAAATTCGTAGAAACGACAAAAATTTCGAATTTTCGAAAAATTAACGTCAAAAACTTCATAGAAACTTTAAAAATGTCAAATTCTACAAAAGTTAAAAGTCAAAAATGAAAATTTAAAAATTCTGAATATTTCAAAAAATTCATAAAATCTTCAAAAATTTAGAATATTCCAAATAAAATAACATCAAAAATTTCAAAAATGTTTCAAAATCAAAAAATTCTAAGAAACTTCAAAAAATTCGAATTTTCCAAAAATTAACGTCAAAAACTTCAAAGAAACTTCAAAAATGTCGAATTCTACAGAAATTAAAGTCAAAAATTCAAAAACAAATGAAAATTTAAAAAGTCTGAATATTTCAAAAAATTCTGAACATTTCAAAAAATTCATAAAAACTTCAAAAATTTAGAATATTCCAAAATAAATAATGTCAAATACTTCAAAAATGTTTCAAAATCAAAAAATTCATAAACTTCAAAAATTTCGAACTTTTCAAAAATTAACGTCAAAAACTTCAAAAAGTGTTTCAAAATCAAAAAATTTACAGAAATTTTAAAAATCTCCAATTTTGCAAAAATTAACGTCAATCTCTTAAAAAGTGTTTCAAAATCAAAAAATTCACAAAAATTTCAAAAATTTCGGATTTTCCAAAAATTTCGAATTTTCCAAAAATTTTTAGAATTTTCCAAAAATTTTTAGAATTTTCCAAAAATTTCAAATAGTTTAAAAACTCAAAAATTTCAAAGATTCTGCTTTTAAGAATCATCCTGTATTGCAAATATTATTCGATTGCCGGTCGCACGGATTTACATAATCAACGGTTTGTCGCTTATTAATTAATAAAACATTAATTATTTATGATAAATAAGAAATAAATTAACGAGAGATCTTGCTACGTCATAATCATTAACGATATATAAAAAATATGATTTTTTTGCTCGCAAATTAAAAAAAATATCAAGATTTGTATTAAAATATGTACAAAAATTTTCTTCCGAGTTCCGAACTGATCAATACCAGCGAGGCAATCATTATATTTCCTCAATAGGTCCATAATTTTAGATGTATAATACGAATATGATAGTCCAATCCTACATATTTCTTAGAAAAAAAATTTATTAAAAGCAAGTAATTATTTAACGAATCTGTTTTATGGGTCGACAATAAATCACATCCGGTATCTGTGCCTTTTATGAATGTGTCATAAATACACAAAAGGTGAAAATTTTTCTCAGATTTTCAGATTTATCTTTAAAAAAATAAATTAAGGTTGTGGTTTAGGATAAAAAAAATTCTGGGTTTGATTTTTAAAATTAAACTGAATTTTAAGTAATTAACCATGTGCATTCTAGCGTCATAAGTAAGAGATATTATTATCAACATCTCATCTTTATTATATATTTTCGTTGAATTTGCTGTTTTGTATGGTTGTTTGTTTGTTACGGTTGTAGCGATTTGTATTTTTGTTAAAAAAAAATTAAAACTTGGTGTCTAGATGTACAGAAACCAATTTTGAAGTTTAAATACAAGATGGCGATTCCAAGATGGCGAACGAGATTTATGATTATGGACAGATTTTATTCAAAATTTGTATATGGGTGTTTTTGGGGTCGGAGATTATGATTTTTTTTTCAAAATTAATAAATTCAAGATGGCGGACGAGAATTATGATTATGGACCGATTCTATTCAAAATTGGTAGGGGTTTTTTGAGGTCGGAGATTATGAATTTTTTGTTATGTGAAAATAGGCGTCCCCTTCCTTCTAGTTTTTATATATTGTGGAGTATCTATAAAAAACACCATAAATCGAACTTGAATGGTTTTTAATAATACGTAGTGATAAAATTTTCTTTATTACATTTTCATTATAATCTTTATTTGGACCACCGTGATTTGTCCTATTTTCTTGTTATATTGTTGCATTGTGATTCGATAAAGATATATTAACCAGTTTTAATTACCTGTATATATTTCCTTCAACAAACTGCCATAATTACCTTTTTCAACAAAGGAACTAACAAACGCTTTTAAAATGTCAACAAGATAGCGTGTTCGTTTAATTTAACTTGTGATATTTATTGCTGCCAAAACGTTAGCCAATTGGTTTTTCTTCATAGTAAAAATATTACACAAAGAGAATTTAATAAAAAATGCTTTCATATACAGGGTGATTGTATTAGGATAAAATATTAAACGGGGTAAAAACATAATTCACTTTAATAATAAACACAACAACAATACGCACCACGTTTATGGACATGAAGACATTTTAGTCTTTTAAACCGTAATCAGAATGACATTTTTCATTAAAGAAGTATTGTGAATTATTACAAAAGTGACTTGCAAAAAAATAAAAAAATAAATATAAAGAAATATAACATAAATCACAGTAATGATTTAAATAGTCCTATGGCTGCCAAGATCTGTTTATGACAAAAAATTTCGCTTCTGTCTAGATTAAAATTTAAAAAATAAATGGATTTTATTATTCATTTTTATTGAAATTAAATTTTTTATGGTTTTTCTTTCTTATTTTTTTTTAACTTTTCCTATTTTTTTCCGAATTTTTTTTTCGATTTTTTTCCGACTTTATGTTTTTTTTCGATTTTATTTTATTTTTTTTTTAATTTCTTTGATCTTTCCCGTTATTATTCATTTTTTTTTCATTTGTTCCAGTTTTTTTCGGTTTTTTTTACGGTTTATTCCGGTGTTTTACGGTTTCACGATTTTTTATGATTATTTAGCATTTTTTACAAAATTCTACTTCTTATCAGTTTTTTTACGGTTTTTTTTTTACGATTTTTTTCATTTTTTTACGGTCTTTTTTTACCGTTTTTTACGACTTTTCACGTTTTTTTCGGGTTTTCCATTTTTTTCCTTTTTCAATTTTTAAAATAATTTATAAAATTTTACTTTTGCCTGTTTTTTACTTTTTTTTTACGATTTTTCACAATTTTTTAAAATTTTAGTTTTTGCCGCTTTTACGGTTTTTTACAATTTTTTATCGTTTTTTACGATTTTTAACGGTTTTTTATGATGTTTTATGATTATTTAGCATTATTTTACAAAAGTTTTCGACTTTTTGCCCAAATTTTATGGTTTTTTACGATTTTTTATATTTTTTTACCGTTTTTTTACGATTTTTTACCGGTTTTTTTTACGATTTTTTACATTTTTTTCTATACATCTTAATTTTTTAAATTACGAAATTTTACTTTTTCCTGTTTTACGGTTTTTACAATTTTCAACGATTTTTCACTATTTTTTTTTATGATGTTTTACGTTTATTTAGCATTATTTATGAAATTTTTCGACTTTTTACCAGTTTTTTTACATTTTTTACCGTTTTTTGCGATTTTTTTACCGTTTTTTACAATTTTTTCCATTTTTTTCTACCTTTCTCAATTTTTTAAATTATTTACGAAATTTTACAACTTTGCTTGTTTTTTACGATGTTTTCACAATTTTTTACAATTTTTTCCATTTTTTTCTCTTTCTCAGTTTTTTAAATTTTTTACAAAATTTTACTTTTTGCCTGTTTTTACGGTTTTTACAATTTCCTACGATTTTTTTATTATGATATTTTACGATTATTTAGCACTATTTATGAAATTTTTCGACTTCTTACCAATGTTTTATGGTTTTTTTGAGATTTTTTACATTTCTTTACCGGTTTTTTACAATTTTTTTTTACCGTTTTTTACGATTTTTTTAATTTTTTCTTTCTCAATTTTACTTTCCCGGACCCATCAAAGGGAAAGTAAGGTGAACGAGCAAAAAAAAATCGAGATATCGATGGAAATTTCCATTTTGAGGTCCCCCAAGAAGATTGAAACCATTTCCAGCGTATGGTCTGTCTATGTGTCTGTGTGTAATCTTCCACGATAACTGCCGAACCCTTTGACCAATCAAGCTGAAATTTGGTATGGAGGGTCGGTGTGTGCCTAGAATGCGACCATTAGATTTTGGTTTAAATTGGTACAGTGGAGGGTCCTCAAGACCGACATTGGTTAAATATACATGTAACAATTTTTTGCTTTATTTAAAGTTTAAGGATAAACAATACATTTTAGTGCAAAATGTTGTAGTACAAAGTTTTAGAGCATAAAATTACCTACAATTTTTGTCTGAAGCCTTTTCCAAAATTTCCAATAGTTGCGCCGCTAGAGGGCGCGTAAAAAATGTGCATATATGTTTTCTATAGTTTTTCTTGATTTTGAGGACAAATAATACATTTTAGTACAAAATGTTGTAGTACAAAGTTTTAGAGCATTAAATTATCTATAACTTTTATCTCAAACTTTTTCCAAAATTTTCAATAGTTGCGCCACTAGAGGGCGCGTAAAAAATGTGCATGTAGGTTTTCTCTAGTTTTTTCTTGATTTTGAGGGCAAACAATGTATTTAGTGCAAAGTTGTAAAGCATCAAATTTTCTTTAACTTTTATGCTTAACTTTTATCGAATTACTCATAGTTTCGCCGCTAGATGGCGAGAAAAATACAGATTTAAAATTCCCTACAACTATTGTATGAAAATTTTTCCCGAATTCCCAATTGTTTTCACACATGATTTTAGGAGATCCTAATTGTAGCAGTGTGATATATAACGTGCGCATGCGCAGTTTATGTCATTACCAACATTGAAATATTAATTCACCATCAGCTCGCTATTTTTAATGTGTTCCATAAATTAATGTAATGTTTAGTATTTTGTAATTAAAATAATAATAATAAATAACATATTCTCTACGGTCGAGTCGGGAAAGTTCTGGGGTGACACAGTCGATTTTTTTAAATTATTTACGAAATTTTTCGATTTTTTACCTGTATTTTATGTTTTTTTTTAAGATTTTTTACATTTTTTTATAAATACCCTAAGAATTATATTTGATACATTATTTTAATAATTTGATGGTGGATTTTTATGAGTTGATGTTGAAAATAAGGCAGGCATTTCCGGTATGAAAATATAACATAATAATTTAACTTGAGCAAACTAATAAAATAACTAAAAACAAGTTGATACACCTAATGTCTGTCCACTCTTATTAAGTGGGTACAATTTCTATGTTTGAGGCCAAGAATGAGTCAACCAACTATTTTTACGTTATTCCAAAGAGGAAATCGAATTTAGTGGGAAGAAGTACCTTACCAATAAAATATCAGAAAATTTTTAAAATAAAATAAATGTAAAATTTGAACAAAAACGAAAAAATGATACAAATATTTTAAAATTTCAAGAGGATAAAGTAAAAAATCTGATGTGGCCAGCACATGACCTCTCGCCATTTTTGAATCAAAAATTTACAGGTTGACACAAAAAAGTATGAAAAAAAATTATATTTTTGTAAATCTGGCAACAATGGCAAAAGTTTCGAAAATTTTAATGAGATGAAAATAAACTATAGGGTATACAAAATATATGTGTAAAACTTTATCGCCGTTTTGTATAATAATGGCGTCATCACCCATAGCAACTGCCACTTCCGGTTGTGCGATTGGCACCAAAATCTAATCAGATCTAATCTAGGGTATCAGAATCCTGTATGCAAAATTTCAAATTTTTTTATTCAGTAGTTTTTGAGTTATCGTTACTACAACATCCATCCAAACACACACACACTAACACACACACACACTAACACACACACTAACACACACACACACTAACACACACACACACAGACATCATCGCGAAAATATTAAAATCGTATTCTAGGGACCCCAAAACGTGTTTATCCATTGAAAACTCACTACCCAATTTTTAGCATGATTCCTATACCTCTCTTATCTGAAGGGCGAGAGGTAAAAAACCAAAAATTTGTAGTCCGGTCATGTAAAAATATTTGTAGTCACTAATAAAATATTTGATCCCTTAAAAACAAAAGTTAGCATAAAAGTTACGAGACACTTTATGCCTATTTTATTAAAAGAAGTCTTTGACTATCTAAATCTAACCTGTCTATTAAAAAAAAGAAAATATAGCTTTCTCTTTCCACTTAAAACTTATTCTCTACTACGTTCCCTATTGTTTTCCACTTTCCCATGTTTTTTATTCCACTTCTTTTTTTCTACTTTTTTTTCTACAATTTCTCCTATATTTTTTACTAATTTCTTTGTGTCATACTTTTTTGTTCCACTTTTTCCTCTTAAATCTTTTTTTTTACTTCTTTTCCAATTATTTTCAATTTTCCCCTATTTTTTCCACTTTTTCCCCTACTTTTTTACTAATTTTTTTATAGTTCAAACTTTTTTCCACTTTTTCCCTGACTCATTTTTTCTCCTCTATTTTTATTATTTCAATTTCGTTCTGCAATTTTTCCACCATTCTTTTTTCCTCTGCTTTTTTACCATTTTTTTTATATTTCAATTTTTTTTTCCAATTTTTCCCCCAGTTTTTTGTTTTAGATATTTTTTTACATTTTTTACCCTATATTTTTTAGTTTCAAACTTTTTTTCCCCTTTTTTCCTAACTTATGTTTTCTCCTGTTTTTTCAGTAATTTTTTTATGTTTTTAATTTTTTTCCCATTATTCCCCCACCCTCTTTCCCCTACTTTTTTAATAATTTCTTTGTGTTTCACTTTTTCTCCTCAAAAACTTTTTCCACATCTTTCCCTAATTTTTTTCACTTTTCCCCTACTTTTTCCATGCTTTTTACCTCTCGCCCTTCAGATAAGAGAGGTATAGGAATCATGCTAAAAATTGGGTAGTGAGTTTTCAATGGATAAACACGTTTTGGGGTCCCTAGAATACGATTTTAATATTTTCGCGATGATGTCTGTGTGTGTGTGTGTTAGTGTGTGTGTGTGTTAGTGTGTTAGTGTGTGTGTGTGTTTGGATGGATGTTGTAGTAACGATAACTCAAAAACTACTGAATAAAAAAATTTGAAATTTTGCATACATAATTCTGATACCCTAGATTAGATCTGATTAGATTTTGGTGCCAATCGCACAACCGGAAGTGGCAGTTGCTATGGGTGATGACGCCATTATTATACAAAACGGCAATAAAGTTTTACACATATATTTTGTATACCCTACAGTTTATTTTCGTCTCATTAAAATTTTCGAAACTTTTGCCATTGTTGCCAGATTTACAAAAATATAATTTTTTTTCATACTTTTTTGTGTCAACCTGTAAATTTTTGATTAAAAAATGGCGAGAGGTCATGTGCTGGCCACATCAGATTTTTTATTCTACCCTTTCCTCTACTGTTTTCCACTTTTTCTCACACATTTTTTTTACTGATTTCTTTGTGTCAAACGTTTTTTGTTCCACTTTTTCCTCTTAACATTTTTTCCATTTCTTCCCCTATTTTGTCACCTTTCCCCTACTTTTTTATTTTATCCTTTCCCCTACTTTTTTATTCTGTTCTTTTTCTACTTTTTACCACTTCTCATAAATTTTTGACTAA
The DNA here is from genome assembly GCA_963243735.1 of Neocrepidodera transversa. Lineage (NCBI taxonomy): Eukaryota > Metazoa > Arthropoda > Insecta > Coleoptera > Chrysomelidae > Neocrepidodera > Neocrepidodera transversa. Next base: position 1,276,663 of record OY725341.1, on the reverse strand, counting down.
TTTTTTTGTGTAAAATTTTTTTCTTCCACTTTTTCTCCTTAAATCTTTTTTTCACTTCTTTTCCCATTTTTTTCACTTTTCTCCTATTTTCTTCCACTTTTCCCTACGTTTTTATTCCACCCTTTCCCCTACTTTTTTTCACTTTTTCTCCTACATTTTTTACTGATTTCTTATTTCTTTGTGTCAAACATTTTTCCACTTTTTCACTAATTTTTTTATAATTTAAAATTTGAAACTTTTTTTACCAATTTTTCAACTACTTCTTTTTCCACTTTTCGCCCCAGCCTTTTTCCCCTACTTTTTTAGTTTCAAACTTTTTCCCCAATTTTTTATATATAATCTTTATCAATTTTCTCCCTCTCCCTTTCTATCAGTACTAATGGAGTGGTAAGGTTGAAAGATAAGGGGAAAGAAGAAAATAATTACTCAAAAAAAGTGATTTTTTCGTAAAGAAGTGGAAATTTGACAGAAACTGACAATAATGAGAAAAAATGGGTAGTTTTGGGAAAAAAGGAGGAAACGGGGTAATTTCAAGAAAAAACGTGACAAAATTTGACAGAATAGGGGAAATTTAAGACAAAAAAGTTTGAAAAATTGAAAGAAAAGAGGGTAAATTTTGGAGGAAGAGGGGAAATTTGAGAAAAAATAACAAAAATGAAAAAGAAAGTCGCTAAAAAGAAAAGAAATCTAAAAATATCACAAAAAAAATTCAAAAACAATCGTAAAAAAGCGAAAAAAAAATCGCAGAAAATACCAAAAAATTCAAAAAAGTGAAGAAAAAATCACAAAAAATTGCAAATGTAAATAATCGGATAAAATCTCAAAAAATAGCAAAAAAAATGGAAATTCGAGAGAATTGAAATAAATCGAAAAAAATCAGAGGAATAAAAAAAAATGAGAAAAAATCAGAAACAAAAAATAAGAAAGAAATAGAACAATGAGAAAAAAATCAGAAAAAATCGAAAAATATAAAAAATAGCAAAAAAAAAACAAGATAAAATAGAAAGAAATATAAAAAAAAAGAAAAAAACTAAAAAGCAAAAAAAAAAAACCGCAAAAACCGCTAAAAATCGCAAAAATAAAAATAAAGTCTCTAAAAAGACAAGAAATCGAATAATATCACAAAAAAAAATTCAAAGACAATCGTAAAAAAGCACAAAAAGATAGCAAAAAAAACATAAGAAATAGCAGAAAATTGCAAAAAATTCAAAAAAGTGAAGAAAAAATCACAAAAAATCAAAAAAAAAAATAATAAAAACCGAAAAAAAAATTAAACAAAATAAAATTGAAAAAAATAAAAAAAATTAAAAAATCGGGAAAAATTAAAAAACAGAAAAAAATTTACAGTTTTGTACCATATCGTGACTCCTTTATTTTTTGTCGTATATTTATATCTATACATCTAGATACCTATTTAGACGATATTAAGTTCAATTAATATTTAATTGTATCAATTATCAGAATTTAAGTAATGTGTGAAAAAAAAAAAACAAAAAACGAGATCGAACTCAAATTTCGCTCTCACTTACAACTTTCGTGTGGCAAAAGAAAGTGTCAACTTCCTGTAAAAGAATTATTGAACTAATACATCAAAACTAGTTGAAGGACGATTTTTTTTTATTCATTTCCTGTGATAAAATATCACTTTTTAATTAATTAGGTCACTATGTAAAATATTATTAAAATAAACAATTATTAATCAATAAAATCGATTTAATTCAACAAATTATTTTTTTAGTTATTTAATTATAACAGTTTCTGCCTTTCGGATTTATCAGTGTAAAATTTTATTAAAATAAACAATTCAAAATTATATAAATCAATAAACAGTTTCTGCCTTTCGGATTCATCAGTGTAAAATTTTATTAAAATAAACAATTCGAAATTATATAAATCAATAAACAGTTTCTGCCTTTCGGATTCATCAGTGTAAAATTTTATTAAAATCAACAATTCGAAATAATATAAATCACTAAACAGTTTCTGCCTTTCGGATTCATCAGTGTAAAATTTTATTAAAATAAACAATTCGAAATTATATAAATCAATAAACAGTTTCTGCCTTTCGGATTCATCAGTGTAAAATTTTATTAAAATAAACAATTCAAAATTATATAAATCAATAAACAGTTTCTGCCTTTCGGATTCATCAGTGTAAAATTTTATTAAAATAAACAATTCGAAATTATATAAATCAATAAACAGTTTCTGCCTTTCGGATTCATCAGTGTAAAATTTTATTAAAATAAACAATTCGAAATTATATAAATCAATAAACAGTTTCTGCCTTTCGGATTCATCAGTGTAAAATTTTATTAAAATAAACAATTCGAAATTATATAAATCAATAAACAGTTTCTGCCTTTCGGATTCATCAGTGTAAAATTTTATTAAAATAAACAATTCGAAATTATATAAATCAATAAACAGTTTCTGCCTTTCGGATTCATCAGTGTAAAATTTTATTAAAATAAACAATTCGAAATTATATAAATCAATAAACAGTTTCTGCCTTTCGGATTCATCAGTGTAAAATTTTATTAAAATAAACAATTCGAAATTATATAAATCAATAAACAGTTTCTGCCTTTCGGATTCATCAGTGTAAAATTTTATTAAAATAAACAATTCGAAATTATATAAATCAATAAACAGTTTCTGCCTTTCGGATTCATCAGTGTAAAATTTTATTAAAATAAACAATTCGAAATTATATAAATCAATAAACAGTTTCTGCCTTTCGGATTCATCAGTGTAAAATTTTATTAAAATAAACAATTCGAAATTATATAAATCAATAAACAGTTTCTGCCTTTCGGATTCATCAGTGTAAAATTTTATTAAAATCAACAATTCAAAATTATATAAATCAATAAACAGTTTCTGCCTTTCGGATTCATCAGTGTAAAATTTTATTAAAATAAACAATTCGAAATTATATAAATCAATAAACAGTTTCTGCCTTTCGGATTCATCAGTGTAAAATTTTATTAAAATAAACAATTCGAAATTATATAAATCAATAAACAGTTTCTGCCTTTCGGATTCATCAGTGTAAAATTTTATTAAAATAAACAATTCGAAATTATATAAATCAATAAACAGTTTCTGCCTTTCGGATTCATCAGTGTAAAATTTTATTAAAATAAACAATTCGAAATTATATAAATCAATAAACAGTTTCTGCCTTTCGGATTCATCAGTGTAAAATTTTATTAAAATAAACAATTCGAAATTATATAAATCAATAAACAGTTTCTGCCTTTCGGATTCATCAGTGTAAAATTTTATTAAAATCAACAATTCGAAATAATATAAATCACTAAACAGTTTCTGCCTTTCGGATTCATCAGTGTAAAATTTTATTAAAATAAACAATTCGAAATTATATAAATCAATAAACAGTTTCTGCCTTTCGGATTCATCAGTGTAAAATTTTATTAAAATAAACAATTCGAAATTATATAAATCAATAAACAGTTTCTGCCTTTCGGATTCATCAGTGTAAAATTTTATTAAAATAAACAATTCGAAATTATATAAATCAATAAACAGTTTCTGCCTTTCGGATTCATCAGTGTAAAATTTTATTAAAATAAACAATTCGAAATTATATAAATCAATAAACAGTTTCTGCCTTTCGGATTCATCAGTGTAAAATTTTATTAAAATAAACAATTCGAAATTATATAAATCAATAAACAGTTTCTGCCTTTCGGATTCATCAGTGTAAAATTTTATTAAAATAAACAATTCGAAATTATATAAATCAATAAACAGTTTCTGCCTTTCGGATTCATCAGTGTAAAATTTTATTAAAATAAACAATTCGAAATTATATAAATCAATAAACAGTTTCTGCCTTTCGGATTCATCAGTGTAAAATTTTATTAAAATCAACAATTCAAAATTATATAAATCAATAAACAGTTTCTGCCTTTCGGATTCATCAGTGTAAAATTTTATTAAAATAAACAATTCGAAATTATATAAATCAATAAACAGTTTCTGCCTTTCGGATTCATCAGTGTAAAATTTTATTAAAATAAACAATTCGAAATTATATAAATCAATAAACAGTTTCTGCCTTTCGGATTCATCAGTGTAAAATTTTATTAAAATAAACAATTCGAAATTATATAAATCAATAAACAGTTTCTGCCTTTCGGATTCATCAGTGTAAAATTTTATTAAAATAAACAATTCGAAATTATATAAATCAATAAACAGTTTCTGCCTTTCGGATTCATCAGTGTAAAATTTTATTAAAATAAACAATTCGAAATTATATAAATCAATAAACAGTTTCTGCCTTTCGGATTCATCAGTGTAAAATTTTATTAAAATCAACAATTCGAAATAATATAAATCACTAAACAGTTTCTGCCTTTCGGATTCATCAGTGTAAAATTTTATTAAAATAAACAATTCGAAATTATATAAATCAATAAACAGTTTCTGCCTTTCGGATTCATCAGTGTAAAATTTTATTAAAATAAACAATTCGAAATTATATAAATCAATAAACAGTTTCTGCCTTTCGGATTCATCAGTGTAAAATTTTATTAAAATCAACAATTCGAAATAATATAAATCACTAAACAGTTTCTGCCTTTCGGATTCATCAGTGTAAAATTTTATTAAAATAAACAATTCGAAATTATATAAATCAATAAACAGTTTCTGCCTTTCGGATTCATCAGTGTAAAATTTTATTAAAATAAACAATTCGAAATTATATAAATCAATAAACAGTTTCTGCCTTTCGGATTCATCAGTGTAAAATTTTATTAAAATCAACAATTCAAAATTATATAAATCAATAAACAGTTTCTGCCTTTCGGATTCATCAGTGTAAAATTTTATTAAAATAAACAATTCGAAATTATATAAATCAATAAACAGTTTCTGCCTTTCGGATTCATCAGTGTAAAATTTTATTAAAATAAACAATTCGAAATTATATAAATCAATAAACAGTTTCTGCCTTTCGGATTCATCAGTGTAAAATTTTATTAAAATAAACAATTCGAAATTATATAAATCAATAAACAGTTTCTGCCTTTCGGATTCATCAGTGTAAAATTTTATTAAAATAAACAATTCGAAATTATATAAATCAATAAACAGTTTCTGCCTTTCGGATTCATCAGTGTAAAATTTTATTAAAATAAACAATTCGAAATTATATAAATCAATAAACAGTTTCTGCCTTTCGGATTCATCAGTGTAAAATTTTATTAAAATCAACAATTCGAAATAATATAAATCACTAAACAGTTTCTGCCTTTCGGATTCATCAGTGTAAAATTTTATTAAAATAAACAATTCGAAATTATATAAATCAATAAACAGTTTCTGCCTTACGGATTCATCAGTGTAAAATTTTATTAAAATAAACAATTCGAAATTATATAAATCAATAAACAGTTTCTGCCTTTCGGATTCATCAGTGTAAAATTTTATTAAAATCAACAATTCGAAATAATATAAATCACTAAACAGTTTCTGCCTTTCGGATTCATCAGTGTAAAATTTTATTAAAATAAACAATTCAAAATTATATAAATCAATAAAATCGATTTAATTCAACAAATTATTTTTTTACTTATTTAATTATAACAGTTTCTGCCTTTCGGATTCATCAGTGTAAAATTTTATTAAAATCAAGAATTCGAAATTATATAAATCACTAAACAGTTTCTGCCTTTCGGATTCATCAGTGTAAAATTTTATTAAAATAAACAATTCAAAATTATATAAATCAATAAACAGTTTCTGCCTTTCGGATTCATCAGTGTAAAATTTTATTAAAATCAACAATTCGAAATTATATAAATCACTAAACAGTTTCTGCCTTTCGGATTCATCAGTGTAAAATTTTATTAAAATAAACAATTCAAAATTATATAAATCAATAAACAGTTTCTGCCTTTCGGATTCATCAGTGTAAAATTTTATTAAAATCAACAATTCGAAATTATATAAATCACTAAACAGTTTCTGCCTTTCGGATTCATCAGTGTAAAATTTTATTAAAATAAACAATTCAAAATTATATAAATCAATAAAATCGATTTAATTCAACAAATTATTTTTTTACTTATTTAATTATAACAGTTTCTGCCTTTCGGATTTATCAGTGATTATTTTAGTTCAAGTATATTATAAAATTTATATTTATTCTTTATAGATCAAAAATATTGGATTTGGATATTCCGAAAACGAGTTTAATTGTATCAGACAAAAATCGTAAATCTACTTAATAATGGCGGCAAATTCCTTTTGTTTCAATGTCAATGCGATTTAATTCAGACCGTTTTTACGACAATTAACGGTCTTGAACTTTTACCAAACGGCGTTGTAAATTATAATAAATTCGATGAAATTTCGCTTTGTTTGTTCGGAGTCATTTTTTTTTCTCGAGTCTTGGTGGCGCTTTCCTTATTGCTTATTTTTTAATAATATTTATTGCTTTGTTATGATTTGTATTCACCTTTTTTGGTATAAAAATTTACTCAATAAATCGGAAGTGAATTAAAATATTTATTTTTTTAAAGTTCTGAAATTTTTTTGAATTATTTTTTAAATTATTGAATAATACAGAAAAAAATGGAAAATTATACAAAAAAGTGCAAAGAATAATGAAAAAAGTGAACAAAAAATAATGAAAAAAATGCTGATATTATTTTCTCTGTATTTTTTTACTGGGTAACTTTAATTACTTGCTAATTTTTTGATTGAGGAGAATATTATTTATTGGTTTTTGTGGCATAAATTGTTTTTTTAAATCTTTTTTGGTATTTTTATAACTTTTTGACTCAATAAACCAGAAATTTAAAAAGTTCTGTAATTTTTGATATTTTTTTGATTTTGTTTTTCAAATTATTGAATAATACAAAATTTTAAAAACCTTTTTTATGAAATTTTTGTTTTTTTTGAAGTTCTGAAATTTTTTACATTTATTTGATTTTTTTTTCAAATAATTGAATAATATACAAAATTTTAAAAACTGTGTTATTCTACATTTTCTTTGCACTTATTTTTGACTTTTTTGCAGAATTTTTGATTTTTTTTTTTAAGTTTTTTCGGTTGCATGTTCGGTTTTCTGCGGTTTTTAGTTTTTTTGCGATTTTTTTTAGTTTTTTTGCGATTTTTTTGCAATTTTTCGGGATGTTTTGTGATTTTTTGCAATTTTTTTCGATTTTTTGCAATTTTTTTTTGTAAATTTTTGCCATATTTCGCTATTTTTCACGATTTTTTTTTTTCGGATTTCTGCGGGTTTTATTTTTTTGGGATTTTTTGCAATTTTTCGCGATTTTTTGTGATTTTTGCAAATTTTTGCTGTTTTTTGCGATTTTTTGCAATTTTTTGCATTTTGTTTCCATTTTTGCTATTTTTTGTGACTTTTTGTTTTCGTTTTTCTGCGATTTTTAGAGTTTTCCAATTTTTTTTGGATTTTCTCGATTTTTCACATACAACATTAAAAAATTATTTTATTCTGTATTGATTTTTCGTTGCACTTATTATGGAATTTTTTTTAAGTTCTCAAATTTTTGATATTTTTACATTTTTTTGTTTTTTTTTTTTCAAATTATTGAATAATATACAAAATTTTAAAAACTGTTTTATTCTACATTTTTGCACTTATTTTTGACTTTTTTTGAATTATTGATTTTTTTTTTAAAAATTGAATTTTTTGATATTTTTGAGTTTTAAATATTTTTTTTTAATTATTGAATAATACACATACAACATTAAAAAACATCTTATTCTGTATTGATTTTTCGTTGCATTTATTTTTGACATTTTTTTTTTGAATTTTTTGGTTTTTTTTAAGTTCTGAAATTTTTGATATTCGTAACATATTTTTGATTTTTTTTTTCAAATTATTTTTTTCTCTATTAATTTTTCGTTGCACTCATTTTTAATAATTTTTTTCAAATTTTTGATATTTTTGATTTTTTTTTTAATTTATTAAATAATACAAAAATTTAAAAAAATATTTTATGCGGCATTAATGTTTTTTTTATTTTTGATTTTTTTTTAAAGTTATGAAATTTTTGATATTTTTGAATTTTTTTTTCAAATTATTGAATAACATACATTAAAAATTAATTTGAAATTTTTGATGCGTTTGACATTTTTTTTTATTTTTTTTTTCGAATTATCGAATAATATACAAAATTTTAAAAACTATTTTACTCTTCATTTTCTTTGCACTTATTTTTGACTTTTTTTGAATTTTTGATTTTTTTTTTAATTTCTGAAATTTTTGATATTATTGACAAATTTAATTTTTTTTTCAAATTATTGAATAATACACATACAACATTTTAAAAACTATTTTATTCGGCATTGATTTTTCTTTGCATTTACTTATGATCTTTTTTTTTTATTTTTGATTTTTTTTTGAAAGTTCTGACATTTTTGATATTTTTATCATTTTTTTGATTTTTTTTTTTAAATATTAAATAAATAAAAAAATATTCAAAAAAGTGCAGACAAGAATAATCAAAAACGTGCAAAAAAAATAATTAAAAAAATTCAGATTATTATTATATATCTGTATTTTTTTACTGGGTAACTTTAATTATTTTGTTTTTTTGGTTGAGGCGAATTTTCTTATTATTGTATAATAAATTGTTTTTAAAAATAATTTGAATTTCCCGTTTTTAGTATTTTTAAAACTTTTTACTTAATATACCACAAATGAAATATTTATTAAATGAGACACTCTGTATGTTATTAAATTTAGTTAACAAAAAAAATTCAGTACTATAAAAGTAGTTCTCACCTGCAAAGATCTTCTCGATATACGGCACCGGAAGTACTACAAGAGACCAGTCATTAACGGTACTCGAATTTGATTGGACACTATTAAATCAATGTTTTTTTTTTTTAGTTGATTTATATTATTTTTTCGCTTCAATTGCTCCCATTCGAATATAAATAAATCTATTGATGAATCATTAGCCTGGAAAAGCGTTATTAACACTTTGACTGCCATTAAAAATCTAGTAATTTTTTAAATCCAGATATTTGAGGTTAGGTTATTAGTTTTGTTTTTTTACAATATGGAAATTAATTACAAAGTTATTGTGCTATGAATCGGTTCTAGTAGAAATTTCGGCCAAAAACCTGATCACCTCAGACGACAGTCAGTCTCATTTTATTATTTTTAATTATTTACAATCAATAAATATTTTGTCGTATAAAAAATGACTCGCATTGTAAAACGCAAAACCCGCGACCTTGAGAATTGTTGTTTTTTTTTTAGGCATATTCAAATCAGATCGGATTTTTTTTTATTATTAATGCATGGCACATTACAAAATCAATCGGTAATTCAATTCCGGCGACGTGATGATAAATTATACAAAGTTAATATAATAGTTACGTAACAGATGGTTAATTTCTTATATGTAAGAAGCGGAAAAAATTGTGCCGACAAAGAAATCATGAAAAATTATCAATTGAGTACCGAATCGAAGGACCAAAAATAAGGAATGATTTATTAAATTAACAAAAGATCGTAATTATAATAAAAAAAAAAATTAATAAAACCTACAAAAAAATGCATTTTTTCCGATTTTATTGACAATAACTCATTTTTATTATTATCTATTTTTAGAAAAATGACCGTTGATCATTGTAGGGAGGAAACTGGGTTTGAGTCATCATCGACAGTAATAAATTCCTTAGTAATGAGCTACGACTAAACTTGCTCCAGGCTAAACTAGACTGGTTAGTTAAATTAGCAAACATATGACTAAATAAATAAGTAAAAACATCTGAAATGAATTATCAAAAAACAGAAAAATATCATACAGTTTTATATGATACTTTTTCTGAAACCCTTGCAATATTTTTAGTCCTGAAGATGGCTAGTAGCCGAAACTAGTCGCCGCCTCTATTTAACATTTATAAATACATTGTGATACATGATTTTTAATTTTATTTCCTATTAATGATTTTACCACATTTGAGTTATGGTTTTAATAATAATAATGTAACGAGGCCGGTTCTCTCTGATGGAATGTACATAGAATCTTGGTGACTTTTCGGAACAGCTACGAGAATCCTGGATAAATTTCATTGGAATATTATCCAGAAAATACAAAATAATTCATATTTCTTTTAAAATTAATTATATTAATCTTTCAGTTCATATTGTATATTTTAATATTTTATAATATAAAAATAGATTTAAAATCAACACAATATTATTCCGTCTTTCTCTCAGACTTTTTTCTGTCTACTTGCAAAATACAGTTAACAAAAACAAAATACATAAGCGACTGTTGCTATGCAAGCTTATCTTTCTCTCATACTATCCCATCATTATAAGAGACAAAAAATATAGATATGTTTTCTTCCCGCTAAGATTCTGAATTCAAGACTATTTACATACCATGTCACATGTCTCCTACCAATAAAAAACCACCAACCCTACTCCCCGTTAGAACTCAGAGCACTCTCTTTTATCCCAACTGTGAACTGATACAGTCTCATTCAATAGAGCAAAAAAGTTTCTTCAACTAAGTAATGAATATGATTATTAATAGGCATTTATCAAAAGTAGTTTCTAATCACCAAAAAGGTTGGGACCAGTATCTCCACATATTTCTGATGGCATATCATTCATCGGTACACGAGTCAACGGGTCATATCCCTGCCAGCATTACTATGGGACGAGAGCTGCGACTACCATGTGATATGAAGTTTGAGTGTCCCCCAGGAGAAAAGACCGCAGGTGAAGACTATGTCAGCAAATTACGCCAAAGAATAAACAATATCCATCGAGTCCGGTCAAATATATAGTCCAATGAAGTTAGGAAAAATTTTTAGGGACAACAGATATCTAGATTCGGTTTTCTTCATTGTGTTCAGGAAGGTCCCAAGAAAAAAGTCTATATCGTCTGGTTTAGCCATTTTTTGAAAAATGCCTTCTGGGCTGGAAAATGCATTTTCCAATTACATCTTTACTTGCTTCATTATAGAAACGACTGGAAACTCGGAAAAATCGCTCGGAAATCGTTGCTTGGAGCTTTTCGGGGCTGCCGAACTCGATTCTGGCATTAGAATTACCCGAGTGTGTAGCCACCAATTCTAAAAAAGTCAATCTTGCACTCATTATCCCGACTGGCAATGCGTTAACCGAGCATATCAAGCGTGTCTATTTCCAATTACCGACTTGGTATGGTTCACAAGGTCAAGACGAGATCTTAGATCCGTTGGAATGAGGGTGGGAATTGGTGGATGGAGAGCTCAGTCTTGTCACCATGACACAGGAAGCCGGTCCCGAGGAAATTTTAACCAAAATTTCTTGTTCTTGTGAAACAGACTGTGGCACGAGGTGTGGATGCCACCGAAATGGGTTGGAGTGCTCACTTACATGCAAGCATTGCGATGGCAATTGCTCAAACCAAAAATACACTTCCAACGGGGCCGAGAATAGTGACGAGGAAGACTATGAAAATGGGGAAGAAGGGGAAGAAGAAGAAGAGTTTGAACAAGATGTTTAGTTTATCCACCCTCACCGATATACATTTGCCGCGGATATAAAAAAAAGTCACCCTCTCGTCACCCGTTTTCGAGGATGCTGAACACGGTGCGAGTGTACATTTTATCAGACAGCCAGGCAGCTTTAAAAGCACTGAGCTCCAACCGGCTAGACTCGAAGCTGGTGTAGAACTGAATCGAATCCCTGGATCGCATTGCTACCAGTAACAGAGTAACCCTACTCTGGGTACCTGGGCATAAAGGGGTGGAGGGCAATGAGAAAGTCGACACCCTTGCGATGCAGAATCAGAGTTCATTGGACCGGAACCATTCTTCGGCGTAGCCAAAAGCAGTGCCAAAGACACTATCTGGAAATCACCCTCTTCAACACCGTGCTCAGCATCCTCAAAAACTGGGGGAAATTGTGTTTCTTTGCAGGGAAACCTCTTGAAGCGCGTTTAACCTGTCTAGGGGGTGGCAACCAAAAAAGAAAATCTAACGCTACCATCGTGTTCAGCATCCTCGAAAATGCGGAGAGGTGGTACTCTTGTTACGGCTGAAAATATTTCCATTTTTCGCCCTTTTTTCCGACTCACACAAGCTAATAAATATCGAAAATGCCAATGGATGAAGGAAGCATATGACGTCAAAACTAAAGACGGATAATTCCAACTGGATGATTTTGTTGTCGTTTATAGAATTAAGAAGAACCAAGAGTAATAAATTAGCCTATTAGGCAGGAAGTCATGATAGCGAAGTTCGCAGCATCCAACCACCCGATGACGAGATCTTTGAGCAATTAATGGCACTATAATCGAATGGACAAAAAGTGCAATACGGCGTGACCAATCAAAGAAGAATCACGAGACCTGTTTTAAGTACCAATAGAGTTTTCCTTGGCTCATTGCTCGGCTCAAGACCTTCGAATGTCCAAAGGAATTGCTAAGAAGTTCGTCCAGTTCCAAAAGCTAACAAAATCCATTGGTGGGAAAGGTTCTTCAATACGAAGATGAGCAACTATTGGGTATCTTTTATTTGGTAACAAAAACGTTCTCGCATGATAAGCCAACTTATCACGACCGTTGGAAGGCTTTTGTAGAATTGATGAACGTGATGATGACCAAAAACTTAAGGTCAAAATTAGTCTGTGAAGAGGATGGATCGAATTGGATGGTTATAAGTAGTATGATTAGAGAGCTAAAGAGAGAAAATATCTACGCACAAGCATTTTCTAACAACGTAGGTATAAATGGAACATTGATGTCGTTTTATCTGATAGGATGCAACGGTCACTCAACATTATAGAAAGATGGTTCCGGAGAGAGGGATTATCCACGAATCCGGCGAAAACAACAGTTGTTGCCTTTACAACGAGAAGAAATCTGAACATAAAGGGACTATCCATGTGGGGGAAAACAACTAAATCTGTCAAAAGAAGTTAAATATTTGGGCCTGCAAGTGGGGTCCAAGTGGAAGTTCTGCTGGGGCTCCATCTAGTAGTGGAAAAAGAGTCACTGGCAGCAACTATGCCATTGGACAGAATACCTATCAGTCACAACTTTGTGAAACCTTCCATAGTAACCATGGGCAGAGAGAGTGAGGTCAGGACTCAGAAAACCCAATCAGTTTGGGATACGGACGGGTCTAAAACAGAAGACATAGATTCTATCATATGAACTCAGGGAGAACTTGCATTCTAAACCTGGGATCTATGTCAACGGTCTTTCAAGCGGAAATTACTGAGATAAATGCTTGTTTAAACGCGAAGCATCCCTTAAGGCAATACAAATGGTGGAAATTCAGTCCAAATTAGTATTGGACTGCCATAAAAATGTAAATGCCCTGGCAGAACACAACAAGGTAACTCTTGAATGGGTGCCTGGGCATGAGGGCATAGAAGGAAATGAAGAAGCAGACCGCCTGGCTGGTGAAGGAGCCGAAAAACTTTAATTGGACCGCAACCCACATGTGGTATTTCCTACAAACATATAAAGGGTATGCTGGAAAAACAATTAAGGGACAAACACAGGGAATACTGATTGGAACTTCCGGGACTAAGACACTTATAGAAGGTCCACTCAAGAGCAGAGACAAACTGCTACTATGCCTAAAAGAACGGCACTAGGTGTACTGACAGGACACTTCGGGCTCAGAAGACACCTGAACCTCATAAGTGTATCGGAAGATTCTCTATGTAGGAAATGTGAGGAAGAGGACGAAACTCCTCTTCATGTATTATGCTATTGCCGGTACCTGACCAGGGAAAGGGAATGGCACTTTGGGGTACAGTATCCTGAACCCGAAGAGATAGCGAAAGCTAATATCAACTGGCGGGGCACAATATGCTTAGACCTCAGTACAGGTGGGACCTCCTACGCCCGATTCAAAAAAAAATGAAGAGTTCTGCAGATGTTGCCATACCATAGTGAATCCTGAAATATTTCGAGACGAAATAGTCTTAATGCAACAACATCTGATGGAATGTACACAGAATCTTGATGACTTATTGGAACTAGAGGACGAGAAATCTATAGAAGCAACGGGATATCTCATTATTATTCTGGAAACGACGCGAAAATATTAGAACGAGCAAAAATAGATATAAATGGGGCTAAAAAGATTTTGTATAAATTAGAAGTTATATTACTTAAAGTGTTTGAATTCTACCGAATCCAAAGTACGTAAATATTAGAATATAAATAATCAGTTAAAGATTTATAAATCAATAATACAGTCCACTATAAAAGTCACTTGGATTGATAAAAATAAATACAGTCACTTGTTGCATAAACACTTATAATTAATGATCCAATTATATAAATTTTTTATAAATGTATCGATTTATTAAAATGGGTGGGTAAAAGTTCCAGGTATACATATATACTGGCCTATAAAGTAAAGTTTCGATCGTTTGCTAGGCGTGTAACCAACCGACTTACAAACCGTGAAATATGAAAGAAAAGTTATGTAAAACGATTGTTAAAAGATTATTACAAGATTATTAACCAGGTCGAGCGATCGATCCAAGCCATTCGTTTAACAATAGTTAATTTCACACCGGCCCCGTAGATAATTCGCGGGTTTCTTAATAATTAAAATTTTATTTATTGTTCCTATTTTTTTTTTATTTATTGACTATTCTTTGTATGTTAGAAACCAAACCACGCCTCATACAATTTTATTTATTTATTTTATATTCCAGCTAACGGTTGTTGCATTTTTTTTTTAATTGTGTTATATAATTGTTATACATAGGTGTAATTAAATAATATTGTTGTTGGTAATTTATATTAGATTATATAGTTAATTTGTATATATTGTAATCTGTATGAGTTGCTGAATTTTATTGATATAATTTGATTGTTGAAAAAGTTTGATATCATATTTTTTTTTATGTTATGATAAAGTATTTTTAGATGTTATAGTTAAGATGGAATTAGCACCCCATGATTTTCAAAACAAAAAAATCAAGATTCTTCTTTTTTTTCTCTACTTTTTACAGTTTTCTTTATCTTTTAAACATTTTTTCACTTACCTCTTCTTTTTTGCTTAAATCAATCAAGCTCGACAGACTCTTCTCCTTTTTTTCCTCTACTTTTTTTTTATAGTTTTCTTTATGTTTAAAATATTTTTTCCACTTTTCTCTACTTTTTTACTAATTTCTTTGTTTCCAACTTTCACCTCTCTTTTCGGAGAGCTTGATTGATTTAATTGCTCCGAACCTCGCTGCGCTCGGCTCGGAGTGGATGATGAAAAAAAGTTGGAATTATTATTAACACTACCAATTCCACCATCCACTCCGAGCCGAGCGTAGCGAGGTTCGGAGCAATAAAATCAATCAATCTCGCCAACTTCTTCTCCTTTTTGTTTTAACTGTTTTCTTTGTTCCAATTTTTTTCCACTTTCCTCCCTTTGCTTCCCTACATTTTTACTCATTTTTTGTTTAAAACTTTTTTCCATTTCTCTTTTTTTTCACAGTGCTTGATTAGAGTGGTTCGGAGTGGATGGTTGAGCCAGATTCTTCTAAATTTTTTCTCTTCTTTTTTTTTACAATTTTCTTTGTTTCAAACATTTTTCCACTTTCCTTTCCTTTTTTTCTTCTACTTTGTTACTAAATTCTTTGTTTCAAACTTTCTCCTCATTTTTCGGAGAGCTTGATTGATTTAATTGCTCCGAACCTCGCTACGCTCGGCTCGGAGTGGATGATGGAAGAAAAGTTGGAATTATTAACAGTACCAATTCCAGTTTTCTCCCACCATCCACTCCGAGCCGAGCGTAGCGAGGTTCGGAGCTATGAAATCAATCAAGCTCACCAACTTCTTCCCCTTTTTGTTTTAACTGTTTTCTTTGTTCCAATTTTTTTTCCACTTTCTTCCCTTTGCTTCCCTACATTTTTACTAATTTTTTGTTTCAAATTTTTTTCCATTTCTCTCTTTTTTCAGAGTGGCTCGGAGTGGATGGTTATTCCAGATTCTTCTCCTTTTTTTCTCTACTTTTTTTTTACAGTTTTCTTTGTTTCAAACTTTCTACTTTTTTTCGGAGAGCTTGATTGATTTAATTGCTCCGAACCTCGCTGCGCTCGGCTCGGAGTGGATGATGAAGGAAAGTAGGAATTATTATTAACACTGTCAATTAAAATTTTCTCTCAAAATCCAATCCGAGCCGAGCGTAGCGAGGTTTAGAGCAATTAAATTAATCAAGTTGGCCAACTTATCCCCTTTTTTGTTTTAACTGTTTTTTTTACTATTTTCTTTGTTCCACTTCCCTTCCTTTGCTACCCTACATTTTTACTATTTTTTTTGTTTCAAACATTTTCCATTCCTCCTTTTTTTTCAGAGAGCTTGCTTATAGTAGCTCGGAGTGGATTCTTCCCATTTTTTTCTATTTTTTTTTACTGTTATCAATTAGATCGATCAACAGTTATAACGATTTTTGTGGAGGGGGTTTGTGGCCGCGCGCCATTCGATCGCTCCACTTACGTGTCACCCCCTCACATTTTCGTGCACAGGAAAATTTTTTTTGCCATTTTTCACAAAGTTTTCCTATTTTTATATATTTTTTCCCCTTTTTTCTCTACTTTTCGCTATTTTTCTCCATTTTTTCTATTTTTCCCATTTCATTCGATTTTTTCCTGATTTCCATTATTTTATCCAATTTTCCTTATTTTTTCTCTTTGTCCGTATTTGCACTTATTTTTCCTATTTTCTCCATTTTTTTTATTTCTTCAAATTTTTTCTGTTTTTCATTATTTTCTATTTTCTCTTTTTTCTTTATTTTCCCCCTTATTTCCCTATTTTCAATATTTTCCCATTTGTTTCCCTATTTATGTTCTAATTTCCCAATTTATCCATATTTTTCGTTGTTTTTTCCCCAGTTTCTTCCAATTTTTCTCAACTTTTTCCTCTTTTTTCCTATTTTTCACTATCAGTAGACGTATTCACTATCGGCTTGCTATTTAAAATTTGTTCCATAAATTACTGTAATGCTTGGTCTTTTGTAATTAAAATAATTATAATCTCTACAGCTGAGCCGGGAAAGTTCTAGGACACAGCCGACTTTTTCCTATTTATTCATATTTTTTCTGTTTTCCATTATTTTATTTTTTTTAGTTTTTCCCTATTTGTTTGTCTTTTCCTATTTTACTTTTTTTCTATTTTTTCTTGATTTTCGCTATTTTTCCCTATTTCCGCTATTTTCCCATATGTTTCTCCATTTTTTCGTATTTTGTCCTAGTTTTTCTACCTCATCACTATTTTTCAATATTTTCCCTATTTTTCCTCTAATTTCCATATTTTTTCCTTTTTTCCACTATTTTTCTCTATTTTTTACTATTTTTTGTATTTTTCCTATTTTCTTTATATTTCCTTATTTTTTCCTATTGGTCTCTATTTGTTCCTATTTTTCCCCATTTTACCGTATTTTCTCTATTTTCCTTATTATTCCCACATCTGTCCTTATTTCATCCAATTTTTTTTATTGTTTCCCATCTCCCGTTTTTTCCCATTTTTTTCTAAAAAATTAAATCACATTTATTAATGAAAGAAAAACAGAAAAAAAAAGTGTTTTGCATAGTGGTTGTAGAAAAAATAGATTTGTTTCTTTAATATTTTTTTTGAAAATTTTCTGGTATAATTTTTGACATTTTTTGAGTGTTTTTCTTAAAATTAGTTTTTTTACTATTTTCCGGTTAATGTTAAGTAATCCTACCATCTAATAACTTTTTTCAAATTTTTCCAGAGAAAAAAAAATGATAGTCATATCACTTTTACTAAAAATAAATTTTAAAAATGTGCCACAAACGCGTTTTTATGAATTAAATACAGAATCGATTGGTGAAAACCGAAGCTTCCTATTTGTAATATTAACGGAGCGCTCGTAACGATTTCAGACAAGATAACATATTAATAATATTTCGATAACTCCGTTAGACAATTTACAATCGAACAATTGTTTAAAATATTCAGTTTAAATTAAATCTAAATAAACAAAATACTAGACCGAACAAATGCGGTTTTGTGGTAAGTGAATACTAGTTGGAAAAAAAAAAATAAAAATGCATCTACGGTTAGGAATTTTTTGTATGGTTTAATTACCGGTTTAATTATTAATAATAACGGTGCAATAAACCATAGTAATAATTTAAAAATTTGGTAAACATTAAAATAAAAATTAGACAGTTTCAAAAAGCGTGAAAAAATAAAACATATTTTAGTTAAAATAATGTTTTTTTTTTTTTTTTTTTTTAATTTTAAAGCAAATATGAGTCTGCTTGATTCTACGCACTTTTTATTATTATTATTTTTAATGAGCTCGTCAGACGTAACGGATCTTTTAATGACCGCGCGCCGATGAGATTTATTGTAATAAAATTGTTATAATCAATAATTTTCAATCTGAGCGAAAAAATGGGTCATGCGATATAACGAGTTTTTTTATTGCCGTATACGGAATTTAAAAATTTGTATAAGTTAAGAAAGTAGCCGGAGATGTAATTAGTGATAAATTTTTATTTTTTTTTGTTTCAGGTGAGTTCGAACATGATTTTAATGAAAATATTTCGAGCGGTAAGTTTTTATAAAATTTTTATACGACGTGGAAGACAAAATCTTTAATTTTAGTTTTCCCAAAATATATCGAAATCCGGAAAAAAAAAACCGTTACTCAAATTTTCCCCATTTATCCAACCAATTTAAATTTCGCCACCCTGTATATATAAATTTGTTATTAACAGAGTTATTTTTACATTTTTTTAAATAAAAATTAAATAAAAATCCATGAGGATCTACCGGAAATTTAACAAAAAATAGAAATTTAAACAGAGCACCCAGTACATTTTTACATATTTAGATTCTGTAACTTTAAATAAGTACACAATTAAATATGACTTGAGACGCCATTTTTATTTTATTTTTTTAAATTTTTTCCACACTAAATAAAAATAAACCTAAAATTTAGAAAAAAAGTTTGGGGTTGACCCATTACCAATTTGTTTAAATAGGCTGGAATTTAATTATCAATTTTTTTTAATAGTTTTTTCCTATATTAGTCACATTATGCAACTAATCAAACAATAAAAGATAGTTGCAAAAAAAAAACTATCGTTGATAACGTCGAAATAAACAAATGATTACGTTATCGTTTAACATTACAAACATTAACAACGCAATTTAATGGAAAACAAAGAAAATTTTTAAAAATAAAGCAAAAAAAAAGAATAGTTTATAAAGGATTTTAAAAAAATTTTCAAAAATTTGAATTTTCCAAAAATGTCAAGTTTAAAAATTCCTTTTTAAAATTTAAAAATGTGTTAAAAATTACAAAAAAACTTTGAATTTCAAAAAAATTATCCAAAAACCAAAAAATTTCAGCCTGAAATTTCAAGAAACAAAAATTTTAAGAATTTCCAAAATTACGAAAATTTAAAAAAAAATTAAAAAAATGCGTCAAAAGATTACAAAAAATTTAAAAATTGCAAAAAAATGGTCGAAAATTAAAAAAAAAAATTAAATTTCAGCCTGAAATTTTAAGAAACAAAAATTTTAAGAGTCCAAAATATCGGAAAAAAATGGCGAATATTTCAAAACAGAAAAAAAAACAAAAATTTCAGTCTAAAATTTCAAGACTAAAAAATATTGAAAATTTAAAAAATTGCGAACATTTCAAGAATTTTCAAAAAACGTCGAAGTTTCAAAAAAAAATTAAAAAAAGTGTCAAAAGATTACAAAATTCCAAAAAAATTGTCAACAATTTCAAAAAATCAAAAATTTCAAGAAACAGAAATATTAAGGGTTTTAAAAATTTGGATTTTCAAAAATGTCAAGTTTAAAAAAAACCTTTTAAAATTTAAAAAACTGTCAAAAATTACAAAAAACTTATAATTCCAAAAAATAATCTAAAAACCGAAATTTTCAGCATAAAATTTCAAGAAACAAAAATTTAAAAAATAACAAAAATTTAAAAAAAATTCAAATATTTCAAAATTCACGAATTTCAATTTTCAAAAATTTCGATTTTCAAAAATGTTGAAAATTTCAATATTTTCAATAATTTGGATTTTGAAAAATGTCAAGTCAAATAAAAAAATTACAAAAAATTTAGACATTCCAAAAAAATTGTCAAAAATTTAAAAAAAAAAAAAATTTTTTTGTCATGTATATTTTTATTACTTATTAGGTCGCTTTTACGCAAATCGAAACTACAGTAATAAAAAAACAAGATAAATTTAATTTAAGAAATAAAGCACAAATTTTCTTCAAATTAATTTTTTTTTGATAGTGTAATAAAATTGTGTAAAAAATGTCAAATATTTCAAAATTCACGAATTTCAATTTTCAAAAATTTCGATTATCAAAAATGTCAAGTTTAAAAAAAACCTTTCAAAGTATCAAAAATTACAAAAAACTTTGAATTTCAAAAAAAATTGTCCAAAAACCAAATTCAAATTTAACAAAAACTTTAAAAAAAAATTCAAATATTTTAAGAGTATAAAAAAATTCAAAAATAACGAAAATTTAAAAAAAAATGTCAAATATTTCAAAATTCACGAATTTCAATTTCCAAAAATTTCGATTTTCAGAAATGTCGAATTTCAAAAAAAAATTAAAAAATGTGTCAAAATTACAAAGAGTTTAAAAATTCCAAAAAATGGTCGAAAATTTCGAAAAACCAAAAATTACATCCTAAAATTGCAAGAAACAATATTTTAAGAATTTAAAAAAATTCAAAAATATCGGAAAAAAATGGCGAATAAAATTCCAAAAAAATTGTCGACAATTTCAAAAAATCAAAAATTTCAAGAAACAAAAATATTAAGGGTTTTAAAAAATTTTCAAAACATTGGATTTTCAAAAATGTCAAGTTTA
The DNA here is from genome assembly GCA_963243735.1 of Neocrepidodera transversa. Classification (NCBI taxonomy): domain Eukaryota; kingdom Metazoa; phylum Arthropoda; class Insecta; order Coleoptera; family Chrysomelidae; genus Neocrepidodera; species Neocrepidodera transversa. The sequence goes on along the minus strand of OY725341.1, from coordinate 1,255,796 downwards.
AGAAAAAGTATCAAAAATTACAAAAAACTATCATTAAATTCAAAAAAAATTGTCCAAAAACCAAATTCAAATTAAACGAAAACTTAAAAAAACATTCAAATATTTCAAAATTCACGAATTTCAATTTTCAAAAATTTCGATTTTCAAAAATGTCGAAAATTTAAAATTTTCAAAAATTTTGATTTTCAAAAATGTCGTTTAAAAAACCTTTAAAAAGCAGCAAAAAATACAAAAAATTTGGAAATTCCAAAAAAATGGTCAAAAATTACAAAAAAAAAAAAAATTTGTCACGGATGTTTTTATTACTTATTAGGTCGCTTTTACGCAAATCGAAACTACATTGATAAAAAAAAACAAGATAAATTTAATTGAGACACACCGTATACATCTTACAAGAATTTTTATTTTTGGTACACACTGTATACACTTACAATTAATTCTAAAAATCATTTCGTTGAGTTTGAATTAAAAATTGGCCAACGAAATAATTGCAGATTAAGTAGTAGGGATAATTTTTGTCTTGTTTATAATTATTTCAGGAACAGAACGATATCTAGTATTTTAGTGATTACAAACTCATGTCGAATTGAATATTTAATTTGTTTTTTGCATTATGTTAAGGAAAGATGAATCTGCAAATTGCTCGAATTCGTTTTTTTAATAATACATTTTTAATACAGTAAAAAGTTTTATTATTTTTAATAATTTTATCAAACCTTATATTTTTTTCCTGGCGTAATGGTTGGTTTAAAAAAAATCGACGAAATTGTAGTTTAATCCTTTGTTTTTTGTTACAAAACAAGAAAAAGTGAAATTTATTCAGTATTGAGTTCTCTATCATTAAAACCAAATGAAAGAGCGCGAATCAATTGCTCTTAAGTAGTGCTCAAATAAATTCCAGTCCTATTTGGAAAACTTCCGATTTGGATAAGCTCCCGTAATGCATTACGGTTCAGGAACATCAACCACAAATACTTCACAAATCGAGGATTATACAATTTATGGTTAATTATAATTTTCCAAAAAACAGGTCCGTATTTAACTCAACGTTGATTTATTTTAAAACAACACGTTTTTTTTTGAAATTGTTCATAATCTTAATTATTTCCACTACTGATGTAATAAAATTTCCATTTAAATGTCCAATTGTCCTTGAACAAAAATTTAAAAATATATAACAGAAACCATAAGGATATGATGAAACTGATCGATTAGGTATTTCCTTAAAGATTTGAGATCAATATAAAAAATTAATTGCAGATAATAAGTTTTAATAAATATGAATCTTAATCCGTAATCTTGATATGGGAGTAAATTTAATAAAACCGTTTGCCGCAATTATTATGCCCATATCCTTTGAAATGTCCTTGCAGCAATTTCATATCCTGTAACGATTTTATTCAAATGAAATTAAATTGCTTTTCATTTTTTCCATTTACAAATCTATTTTTCACCATGAGGGTTTTTTAGTCTCTTTAATAACAATAATTATTTAAAAATGTTCTAGACAAGGATTGTTTTTTAATATTTTGTCTTTTTTATGTTATTTTTTACATATTGATGTATTCTCCTCTTCAGGTTTAATATTTTTATTTGTTGCAAGCAACGTGTTAAATTTCAAGCTTCCTGTCTCACACACGCATAATAATCCATATGCAATTGAATTTCAATGGAAGGCCATATTTTAGATTAAAACACCCAATATTAACTGCCTACTTGGCATCTTTTAAAGTAGTATCAGCGTCAATTTTATTGTGGAATGTCAGTAAGTGCATAATGTCTAAGTGGCGCCATACCATACACCGAGTGTTACTCAATATAAGCGACGCATCCTGATATTTCAATTGAATAAACATAAGGTCGCGTCCGCGGTTGAACATCCAAAGAACTTAAAGATTTCTTATCTCTAATAAAGCTACACTAAAAAAAAATTATTCACATCTAGTTGTAATTAAAATTTGTTATGTTCAACCCTGTATATGTGTCATGATTTTAAGTTTATAAAAATGTCTAATATGAGGTAGTGCATGAGCGCACTCGAACTGTAAAAATTTTAATCCCTAGAACTTTAGTAGGTACTCGAACTGCGAAAATTAATTTAAATACTGAATTAATCCAATACAAGAATTGCAAAAAACATATTAGTAGGGTCAGATTGTAGTGTTGTCTCTTTTTACCAACAGACGATAGTTTTTATGTTACAGGGTTTTGAAAACTATAAATTTATAGACAAAAATGCATTTTTTATCCCATAACAAAAGTAAATAAATAATATATTAAATTGAAACTAATACCACTGAAAAGGGAATAAAAAAATACTATAAATGAGAATTTTTTCAAAGTTTTTTAGCAAAAATTGTGACCTTGAGAAAAGGGAGAAACCAAAAGAGGGGAAATTAAAAAATCGTTATAATTGTGGTCTCTCCCTATTCTCACAACCACAATTTTTTATCTAAAATCTTGAAAAAATTCTTAAATATACAAAATGGTTTTCTTTTTCTATCAACAGTCGGGAAGTTTTAATAACGTCGATAGTTTTTATGATACAGGGGTTAAACGATATGAAAACTATAAATTTATAGACAAAAATGAATTTTTTATCCCATAACAAAGGTAAATAAATAATATATTAAATTTAAATTAATATCAATGAAAAGGGAATACAAAATACTATAAATGAGAATTTTTTCAAAATTTTTTAGCAAAAATTGTAACCTTGAGAAAAGGGAAAAACCGAAAGAGGGGAAATTAAAAAATCGTTATAATTGTGGTCTCTCCCTATTCTCACAACCACAATTTTTTATCTAAAATTTTGAAAAAATTCTTAAATATACAATATGGTTTTCTCTTTCTATCAACAGTCGGCAAGTTTTAATAACGTCCATAGTTCTTATGTTACAGGGGTTAAACGATATGAAAACTATAAATTTATAGACAAAAATGCATTTTTTATCCCATAACAAAGGTAAATAAATAACATATTAAATTGAACTTAATATCAATGAAAAGGGAATACAAAATACTATAAATGAGAATTTTTTCAAAATTTTTTAGCAAAAATTGTAACCTTGAGAAAAGGGAAAAACCGAAAGAGGGGAAATTAAAAAATCGTTATAGTTGTGGTCTCTTCCTATTCTCACAACCACAATTTTTTATCTAAAATTTTGAAAAAATTCTTAAATATAGAATATGGTTTTCTCTTTCTATCAACAGTCGGCAAATTTTAACAACGTCGATAGTTTTTATGTTACAGGGGTTAAACGATATGAAAACTATAAATTTATAGACAAAAATGCATTTTTTATCCCATAAACAAAAGTAAATAAATAACATATTAAATAGAAATTAATACCAATGAAAAGTGAATAAAAAATACTATAAATGAGAATTTTTTCAAAATTTTTTAGCAAAAATTGTGAGCTTGAGAAAAGGGATAATTTAATAGTATTTAAATGCAATTTTAGTATTTTACGTTATAAGTTCGGTAGGTGACTTATTACGGGACAAGTTGTTTTACAGACGAGGTGACGAAGAAGCCGAGTCCGGGATATAAACGAGTACTCTAATATCACCTAACGGACGTGTATCGTATGATATTTTATTTAATTCTGTCTTTATATATATGTTGATTAAAATTAAAAAAAAAATAGTTCGTAATTTGACATTACAATTTGACATTGCAATTGAGCCATTGGTTTTCATAGTTACGTTTGGAAATAAAGTAAAATTATACCTAGGATGTTTGATTTCTTTTGATTCCCCACCTTCCTTTTATTATAAATTATAAATTTTGAATGTAAGTAAATTTTTTTTAAACTTCTTTTTCGACTTATTCATTAAAATTCTTATGTCTTCCATAAAAATCTGTTATTTATAATGTAATAAAATATTATAATTTTATGATATACGGAAGCTATATTAAATGTAGATTTTCTATCGAAATACAAAAAAAATAATTAAACATTAATTGGATATTTATTTTATTTCGTTTATTTACAATTAAAATACCAGCTATACCAAATAAAGAAATTAATGATCAACTTGCTAAAATTATTGTTACATATATTGCGGTAATAGCAATTATTATTAATAAATAGGTACAGACAGGTATTTAACATTTTTCCTTATTTACCAATTTATAATTACATTCGATTTCATTAAATCAATTGAGCATTTAAAGGTTCAATTAAAAATCATTTTGCAATTGGACCTTGAAAAGTTCCCTTTGTATATTTTTGTAAATGAAAGTAAATAATTGACGTAAGCATTTATAGATTTCTGATTTATAATATATCAATCAGTTAAATCCATACCCATCTATTTAGATCATTTAAATAAACAAAATCTGTCGCATATTTATGTAATCAAAACGCAAAAAAAATAATTAAACTCTCCGACTAATGGTTGGGCATTAATAAATTTCATCAGCTGTCAACGAGCGTAATTAGACGCGTCCTAATTGGCGCTAGAATTTTAATTCGTGCTACGTCGTTGACGCTTTTTGATTTAGTCCGACGAGCAATTTCATTTTAAAAATTATTATTATTAAAAAAATAGTTTCAAGTTTTCCCAAATGCCAAACAATCAATGTCAATCTAAAAAAATTCCTGTCGGTAGGGTCAGACAGATTTCTGTTGCCTAAATTTGAGACTTTTATCCTTCTCGATATGGTCAAATCGAAAAAAAATTCAAACGATTTAAATTTATAATAATTAGGACATGAAAAAGTCTAATGACCTGTTTCAATATTTTCAAAAATAGCGGAGATATGAATTTTTTGAAATTTCAACCCCTTCCAGTTCCATCCCCGTGGGTCGGATTAAAAAAAGTTTCAGTTAAATTAATTTTGTACTAAATGGAACATGAAAAAAGTCTTATGGCCTGTTTCAATATTTTCAAAAATAGCGGATATATGAATTTTTTGAATTTTCTACCCCCTCCAGTTCCACCCCCTTAAGCCCGATTAAAAAAAATTTCAGATAAATTAATTTTATAATAATTAGAACATAAAAAAAGTCTCATGGCCTGTTTCCATATTTTCAAAAATAGCAGAGGATGAATTTTTTGAATTTTCTACCCCCTCCAGTTCCACCCCCTTAAGCCCGATTAAAAAAAGTTTCAGATAAATTAATTTTATAATAATTAGAACATAAAAAAAGGCTCATGGCCTGTTTCCATATTTTTGAAAATGGCGGAGATATAATTTTTTTGAAATTTCAACCCCCTCCAGTTCTACCCCCTTAATCCCGATTAAAAAAAGTTTCAGATAAATTAATTTTATAATAATTAGAACATAAAAAAAGTCTCATGGCCTGTTTCTATATTTTTGAAAATGGCGGAGATATAATTTTTTTGAAATTTCAACCCCATCCAGTTCCATCCCTTTAAGCCCGATTAAAAAAAGTTTCAGATAAATTAATTTTATAATAATTAGAACATAAAAAAAGTCTCATGGCCTGTTTCCATATTTTTGAAAATAGCGGAGATATAATTTTTTTGAAATTTCAACCCCCTCCAGTTCTACCCCCTTAAGCCCGAGATTAAAAAAAGTTTCAGTTAAATTTATTTTGTTCTAATTAGAACATAAAAAAAGTCTTCTGACCTGTTACAATATTTTTTAAAATGGCGCAGGTATAAATTTTTTGAAATTTCAACCCCTTCCAGTTCCATCCCCTCAACCCGATTAAAAAAAGTTTCAGTTAAATTAATTTTATAATAATTAGAACATAAAAAAAGTCTTATGAACTGTTTCAATATTTTTGAAAATGGCGGAGTTATAAATTTTTTTCAAAAATATTATATAGTGACGACCGGACCGGTTACGGCCAATTTTCCTGTCCTCGGACTGATGTAGACTGGTTTTAGGACCATACCGGACGAAAAAATTTTTTTTTGCAATTTCTGGTGACGCCAATCGTTTTTATAGGCTAAAATACCCTATGACACGTAGTTTTATATTTTTCAGATTTTTTTTAGGAAATTCGATTTTTTCGAATAATAAAGTATCGACCTCGACCGAGAAAAAAATTGGTCACTCCGGACTGCCGAGGCGTAGATTTTTTTTAAAAATACAGTTCGATTCAGAATTGATGCAGCTATATGTGTGGTTAAAATTTCAGATCCATAGCAGGTCGCAGCAAGATTTGGCGTCGCTTCAAAGAGAACCCATCAAAATTGTCGATTTTTGGCATTTTTTCCATACAAATACATGGAAAAAAAAACGGATTTTGGCAGGATAATGGATTTCCCTGAAAATCACATTATGGACTAATTTGGGTACGTGGAAAACGAATCTGCTATCGGTTTTTCGCTCAGACTCTCCCTTTTCTCTCAAATTACAAATTTCAATTTTTTTTTTCTCAAATAATACACTGTTATGGTTACTACTGTTGAAAAGACATGAAAAAAAATGATAAAACAAGAATTTCCAACAAAAAGAAAGAACAAGCTGATTTTTCGCTATTTCTTAAATGAATTTTGTAATACAAGAATTTTGAAAAATGTAAAATTTGATATTCGAATATTCCATTTTTTTCTCGGTCGATGGTTCAAACTTTTATGTGTATCGCCTACTGGCTCAAATTTCATAAAAAAAACTAATGGTATTTTCAGAATCTACAGTATTTTTTCTTATTAGTTTCCAAGTTTCAAAACTGTAAGTTAATTGGTTATTTTCTTATACAACTTTGAAAATGACTTTCGTTAGATTTTAATGGCATTTTGGACTTTTAAAATTGGACTAACGAAATCAGCCGTGATGAACCTAATTAAAAAACCTAGTGGATGCCACTAAATCAAATATCTTAAGTTATTTTTGACAATAAGTTTTTTTTTTTTAATTGATTTACCAAACGTCTACGTTGCTTTGTTAGTTATTGAAAGATTTAAAACTTTTGATATTATTTAAGGTGACACCAATGTTAGTACCTTCGTATGTCTTGGAGATTTTATTCTGAACACAAAATTTTTATTCTATAAAAATCAATCTCGTTTTATTGACTATGATAGCCCAAACCATATTTCAAGATCACTTTTTAGAAAATATTTACTTTTTAAAGAAACTAAAAATATAATAAAAATTCTTTTTTACAATAGGAACAAAAATATAAAAATTAACGAATCTGCAAGTTAGAAAATGATAAAAATTGTAAATCATTCTTTCGCATTGAGAATTCTTACTAACGACCTTTTGAATTTTGAAATCCTTTGTTGGTGCAGTCAAGGCAGTCCGATATCAAGTTAAAGTTGTAAAGTCTACATCGAAAAGACAATATTAGTTTATATTATGAGATAGCGCCGCTTTACCTAACCCTGGAACTTTTATGTTCTTTTTGTGCATTTTAAACAGGTACTCAGCTAGAAATCGGCTAAGCCTTTGTATAAGAAGAGTCCGAAAAATGCAAATAAATGTTAATTTAATTAATTCTAGGTTGAGAATAAAAAAAACTGTAATGTTTAAATGGTTCACTTTGATGCAATACGAAATAAATTTAACGATTTCATTTTCAATATTTTTGTAGCAATTTGGAAAGCTTAAATTTTTACCTTGATAACCAATAGATATTTTGTTATATACAGATCCATTCACTGTACTGCGAACACGGTAAACATGATGACGAATTGACGCTTGTCTCCAATTGTCATGCAAAACTTTTGCTATGATATTTTTAGTATAACTTTATAAATTTTCCAACTTAATTGTTTGTCATACTAAATATTTTGTAAATAAATGCGAATAAAGAACGAAAATAACATATTTGGACCAAAAATAGTGTTTAAACTAATTTGTAGTTAATTTGTATATTTATTTATTAAATTTAGACAAATTTTGACAGACAGCGTCGTAGCGCTTCGGTTAAGAACGCTTGCTTGCCACTACATTCTTGGAGATTGTGGTTTCGAATCCTAGAGCAAACAAAATCTTTTTATTTTATTTTTTTAACTTAAGCCAATATTAGTGAGAAATGCAATATTTTAAAATACATTATTGAAATAAAAAGAACTTTTGATTTCAATAAAATTATAAAAACAATTATAAATAACTAATGAAAATAAATCCAGTCTCTAATGTAGTAGGTGTTCAAAAAGACTTCCTTCTTGAGCAAGGCAGTAGCCCAAGCGATCATAAAATGATCGCCTTACTTCATTTAACATATTGGGGCTAATAAGTTGGACAGCTTCTCTAATTTTTACTTTCAGCTCATCTAAGGTGTTAGCTCTTTCTTCCGCAAATCTGTATATTTGAGATTTTAAATATCCCCACAAAAAAAAATCACAAGGGGCGAGATCCGGTGATCTAGCTGGCCACAAAATTGTACCTCTTCCAGATAACAATCTGTTTGGAAAGGTTTCATTTAAATAATGTTGCACTGTCAATCGATTATGAACAGAACATCCGTCTTGCTGAAACCAAATGTTATTAAATCGATCTCCTGCCAATCGCTGTATTTCTGGGACAATTTCGTTTCGGAGTAAATGCAAATATTTTGCGCCGTCTAAATTACCCTCAATATAAAATGGTCCGATTACATGTTCACTTAGTATTCCCATCCAAACATTTAATTTTTGCGGGTATTGTGTACGAAGGGTTAAATATTTATGAAGATTTTCTCGAGACCAATACCGGACTTGGGATGGATTATGTCTGGCAAGTAATGGAAAAGTCGACTCATCCGTAAAAACAACATTATGCAGAAAATTGTTGTTATTGTTAACTTTTTCCACTAATGCCTCGCAAAATACCATTCGTCTGATATTATCAGTTTCGTAAATTTCTTGGCATTTTCTTACTTTGTAAGAACGATATCCATGTTTTTTTAAAATTCTATTTACTGTGGCTTCACTGGACCCTACAACTTCCGCAACCTCCCTTTGAGATATCATCGGATTTTCTTCTACAGTTGCACAAACCATAATATCCCTATCTTCTTGTTCGTTCTGGTTATGAACAACTCGCTTATGTAGATGAGGTGAAACACAACCATGCATTTCAAAATTTTGAATTATACGATGCACAGTTGAGAGTGATGGTCTTGGTCTATTAGGAAATGTTTCCTCAAACAAACCGCTTATTTGACGAATTGTGTTGCCTTGAAAATACCATTTCACAATTTGTACCTTCTCAGGAATCTCATAAACATTCATTTTAAATTTAAACGAAATAATTTTCACGCGTAGGGAAACAGAACCGCAAAATTTAAATTTGACAGTTCCGGACAAACGTAAATTGGTCATCATGACTACCGTGTTCGTAGTTGGGTGAATGGATCTGTATATATTTGCAATTTTTTTATAAGAATAGTGACTCTGGATTGCCCGAAAAGTATTCAATACTTTTTGTAATGTTTGGAACTTATTTGAAACATGAAATTTTTGGAATTTTTTTAAAACTTGAAATAGTTAAACTTTTTGGAACATTTACGGAATTAAATAACTTGTTGAAATTTTTTAAAACTTTGAAATAATCGGGTAGGATAAAAAAATTTCAGACAAATTAGTTTTGTAATAATTAAAACATAGAAAAAGTCTGATGACCTGTTCCAATATTTTCAAAAATAGCGGAGATTTTTTTACCCCCTCCAGTTCCATCCCAGTGGGTCGGATAAAAAAAAATTTCAAATAAATTAATTTTATAATAATCACAGCATAAAAAGAGTCCAATGACCTTTTTTAATAATTTCAAAAATGGCGGAGATCTGAATTTTGTGAGATTTCAACTCCCTCCAATTATCATCTTCTTAAAGGTAGAATGCCCATTTTCAATGCGCAACAAATTACTGCCCCAAAGAATTTTTGTACCAAATTTGTTCCCGATTGGACAAAAATTGCGATCTTAATCGTGCCGGAACTTAATAAATTTATTTTTTTACTGATTCTCATTCTCCAGGTCATAAACGGAATAGCGCCCCTATTCCCAGGTCTGGATCCCGTCATTGAATCTATTACAATAGGTAGATTCCATATAAGGAAATCTACTTAAAAAATGATCATAACCGTTTATGGACTATATAAAATTATTTATCCGTTTTATAAGGATACAAAAAAAAAATGTGGAAGAAGCAACGATCTCATTTCAATATGGCCGCGAGCCGAAGCCATTTCACACCATTTGAAAATAATGATCCCCTTTGGTACAAGACAAATAATAACTTTCTTTGCCCAAGGTTTTATAATTTTATGGAAATCTTGATGATCCAACGGACAGAATTAGTTCACTTCGTAACCGTTCGTTCACCTTCTAGCCGAGAAAGTTGAAAAATAGGATAAAAAAATAGAAAACCCTAAACTATACTTTTTACATTTTTATCATTACAATATTTAAATTATGAATAAAAAAATTTAATTAGAAGAATTTTAAATAGCATTGACCCCTCATTAACGTGTACAAGACTTTCTCTTGACCCTCGAAGTGCTCGACAACCAGATAATCAGGACCGAAACTATGTAAGTTGTTAAATTTAAATACGTCGTAATCATTAAAAAAAAAATTATAGTATAGATCACTGACCGATGATATATAAAAAAATTTATTTAATTTTTATTTAATAATAAAAAATGAAACAACACAAAATTTTTTAAGTTAATTTTAAGTTTAATATTTTTCTAATGTAACTTCATACCAAATTATTTTAACTGTTTATTCAATGTTTTAGATTTAATTTATTAGTAGCCTGAAGATGATTGTGTAGACCGAAACATGTCGCCTTTTCAGACTGTTTGTCATTATTAAATAATTCTTTATTGAATATTTTTTGTTTTTTTTTTTCGTTATAGTTAAGCTGGAAGAAATGGATAATTTTAGTCCCTATTGTTGTTATTTGTTACTTCCCACCTCCATTTTAACCAATTCCAAATTTAATAAAAATGTATATAGATATCTAGATTTGTTTAATTTATATTATCAATAGTTTTAGAGCATAAATTTCCCTACAACTTTTTGTATCAAATTTTTTCCCAAATTCCTAATAGTTTATCCGCTAGAGGGGGTAAGTTGTAGATTCGCTACAACTTTTTGTATCAAACTTTTTCCAGAATTCCACGTAGTTTCGCTGCTAGATGGATTAATCCTTTTTGCGCCATCTAGTGGCTAAACTAGAGGGAATTCGAAAAAAAGTTTAATACAAAAGTTGTAGACAATTTAATTATCTAAAAATGCATAACTTGGAAAAACTCCAAACTTATATTATTACTAAAAAATTTCGGTAAATTAGCGTTTTTTTTTTTAATTTGAATCTACACTATTTAATCAAAGCTAACCGTAGGTGAGCTTTCTTTGTCGTGATTCGGATTGAAAACTTTGTTCGCGAAATTAAACTGTTCGAGTGATATGATAATGAGATTTTGATTACATAAACTGAGTTTAAAATTTGATTTAAAAAATATTTTTTTTATAATACATAAAAACATACATCTTAATTGGCGGCTACGGATTCGCATTGTTTTTTGGAAATTTATAACCGCCTTAGTTTGAATTTTTTAAGTAACTAATAAGAAATTAATTGACGTCAGAATAATTTTCATTCGGCATTCGAAAAAATTAATGTTTACCTATTTATCACACCCCGTATTTATGTCGGGACGATTAAAATCAAGGGCATCCATAAAAGAAAATAAAAAAAGACCGGGTGCCAGTTATTTTGGCGCCATTTAACCATTTCAAGGCGGCACAAACAGAAACATCAAAAAGGACAGGTCCAAGGTGGATTTTTTTTTGTTAAAGGCATCTTTTTATAAAATCAAATCTAAATTATATCTTCTATAAATACCGCGAAATTTATCTTACACCAAAATATAGCCATTAACTTCGAATTTATTATTATTATTGGACATTAAATGGATTTAACTTTAGTTTTTTTTTTAAACAAGGTATAAATCCTAAATTGAGAAATAGAATTAAAAACTTTAAGTGAAAGTTATAATTTGAAAATAAAAACATAAGGAAGTGAAATTCTTAAATTTTTATTGTTTTTGTTCTATTAATATGTTTTCGCTTTTTTTCCACTTAAATGTTTATCTGTAACGTGATATTTATTATTTTCCACCTCTATTTTTACCCAATTAACAATAGGCTTAAAAATTTTTTTTTTCCACAACTAATTAGCGGCAAATTACTGATAAGATAGCGTTGTAATTTTTCGAAATTGTCCTGCTAAGTTGATAGAAGTGATAATTTGTCGTAATAATATTGGTATTAGCAGAGCTCTCCCTAAGCACTGTGCTTAGTGCTTTGCTAAGCACTTTTGTGCTCAGGAGCACTTTTAAAATCGTGCTTAACACATTTTACCAAAGGGCTTGGTGCTTAAAGCTCGTCAAAAGTGCCCTACAGCACTTCAAAAGGCTCGCGAGTACTCGAAACAGGCTCCCGATTACTTCAAAAAGCTCCTGAGCCCTCCAAAAGGCTCGCGAGCACACAAAAAGGCTCTCAAGCTAAGCACCAAGTACTTTGATGAACATTTTTAAACTCACACTAGTAAATAGTGTATAAATTGGAAAAAAAATAAATATTGTTTTGACTATTTTCAAAAAAAATCGGCTTTGTCGCCCTAGAACTTTACCGGCTCTTCTGTGGAGAATAGGATTATTTTAATTAAAAAATATAAAAATCCTGAATGGGAAAATAAGATTATGTAAAAATGAAGTAAATTGCTGAAATAAATGGATAAATTAATTAAAATGAAAACAACAAAAGTTATTATAAATACTAACAAGGTAAACGAATTATTTCCAAAAAATTGTTAAAAAGTATAAAGATTTTCAAAATAAAAAAAAAATCCAAAAGTTTAAAAGGGCGATTTTTTTTTTGAAAATGGGATTAATTTCGAAGAAGGAAGATAGGATAAAGGTTGAGGAAGTAAATGAGCGCAACTGGTCAGAAGAAGGATTTGAAAGTGAATTTGTTGGAGGAGTATTAGGAAAAAAAAGTAAACAGGATATAGAATAGTAAAAAAGGAATAAGCGAAGAAAGAATTTTTTTTTGGCGCCAAAATTTTAATTTTTTTTTTGTAATGTTTATTATTTTTTTTATTCAAGGAACCCAACCAAATAAGATAGAGATAGAGTTTCATAGGTAACAAGCCATACTAATATAGTATGTAGAAATAAAAATCAATATCTAGTACTATAATTATATTTAATACATTTAAATTAGTATAGAAACTGGCAACTAGTTTCGGCATACAAATGCCATCATCAGGCCTATAATACAGATATTGCAATAAAATACAAAAAGGGAACTATTATAATAGAGAGGCATACCAAAAGATTATACTTTATATTATTAAAATTGAATTAAAATAATTAACATGTGCATATTCAAATATTGGAATTGGTACAGGAAGGGGGGACATTTTACTAATAAAATTGGTGTAGAATTTATACAATGGTGTGAATTCAATAAAATAATATATAAATTGTTTTTTGAACTTGAAATATTTATTCTTGTTCACTTTTTAGGTTAGTTTCTTCTTTCCAATTTGAAGTCCGGTCTCTTATTGTTTAGGCTTTTCAGCTAGTGGTCTCTTACTTTTTTCCCTTTTTTGTCTATGTCCTTTGCGTCAAATTCAATCTGTCAATTGTCAATTTCATTCGCCATTTACCATTAACTGTCGCATGGTAGTATCTCAAAAAATTTTTCATTAGTTTATTTTGTAAAAACACCTAAAAATTAATGACAACAAAGTAAAGCCTTTTTGGATTAACATTTTTCAAATACAATTTGTATAAAACTTTTTTTTATCCGACCTACAGGGGTGAAACTGTAGGGGGTTGAAATATCAAAAAAAAATTATATCTCCGCCATTTTTAAAAATATAGAAACAGGTCATACCGTAAAAAATCGTAAAAAACCGTAAGAAATCGTAACAAATTGTAAATAATCGTAAAAAATCGTAAAAAACCGTAAAAATCCGTAGAAAACTCGTAAAAAATCGAAAAAACCGAAAAAATGGTAAAAAAAACGTCCATAAATTTCGTGTTGTGCATAGTTCTTGTGTTTATTTTTAAAGTGAATTTTTTGCGTCAAAGTACTAAAAACATGTTTTTATCCCGTGTAATATTTTTAGGCGTTTTTAAAATGCGTATAATTCTTCATTAAGTTAATTTTTGGTGGATTCATTATTATTTATTCATTAATTAAAGATGAATGTTGTTTGTTAATTATTTATCACAAATAATGAAGAAATACTTAAAAAATTAAAAATTGACCAATTTAGGTTTAGTTTTCATTAAAACTAAATTACATTAAATAGAAATTAGTTTCAATTTTGGGCACTCACAATTTCACACTTTTTCAGAATTTCAACTCAAAATTTTACAAGAAAAAACATTTTGCCGAAAATGTGTCGGAATATTTTATTATTATTTTTTAATCCGGACCTGGATTTATTTTATTGTAAATTTATTGATCGATTGGACACTTTAAACAAAAGATGCCCGCCAAATTTCATTAAAATATACAGTGTGGTTAGAAAGTTATGAACCATGCAAGAAAATAAATAAATCTTGGTTATTAAAGTAGTTAGACCCAATAAGTATGGGGTTTTTGAGATCGTTTAGGTGTCCCCTATCTGCAGTTAACGTATGTCACTTTCCCAATGAAACACCCTGGATTTGTATTGTAGTCCTGATGATGGCCATCGTTATGGCCGAAACATGTCGCCCCCCGTTTAACTGGTAAATAAATGTATGTGGTATAACTTTGAGTTTTATTATTCGTTAAATATTTATGTGATGTATCAAATATGTCAGCTTCGGTTATGAAATGTACAAACAATAGCCAACGTTGGGTCACATGTATTGGATTCAAATATTCGGTCCACCGTGTAGCAGGATACTTGACATGTCAATTGTCCAACATTTGAGTCAAACGTTGGTAGCATTTTTTTTTAATTTGAAGTGACTAACATATAGGATAGATTTTAACAAGATTTATGAGTTTTTCTAGTCTAAATCTCGCTAAAAATTTCAACAACTTTCTCATAAAATATTTCAAATTCCAATTAGGATATAAGCACTTCTAATGTTAGGTTAGAACAATAAAACAAAAAAAATTTCCAGTAGCGATCGTTAACAATAAAATTCTCCTTTTATAGCTGGATGTCACATTGTGTCTCTCGACATATTATGTCATAACATTGATTTGTGTGACATTAAAAGTCCATGGTGGACCGAGTCGATATCATAACTCATAACCATGATGGTATAAAGAATAAATAATAAATATCGTTTTGAGTCGAGAGTGAACGGAACTTTATGGTAAATAGTCGTTAAGTGGCATAATTAGAAATGAAAAGCTGTCCGCAAAAGATATTAATGGACGACAGAATATTATTAAAAATAAAAAAAAAAAAACTGGTTTTTGTTGACTGGAAAGTTCAATATCAAATATTATGATTTAATAAAATTATTACATTAATAATAAAATCATCATATTTTAAAAAATTCTAAAGACCACCTCCTAGACTTGCGGATATTTTTTTTCTTCTATCGTAACAAGAACTAATTATTTCGCCACACCTTGTTTACAAAGAGAATTATCGTGCTTTGCCAACGACCTTGCTGACAGCATATTGCTGTAATGTTAAATAGAAGAAAAAAAAAATGTTCTCTCCGTATGTGCCTGGTAACTCAATCAAATAGCTAAAAGCAGCTGGCCGAGTTGTACGCTAATGCGGAAAATAAAAATTACGGGAAAAATTACTTACCTTTCACTACATCATTTATTAATGCTACAAAAACTTTTATTTTTTTTTAACTTACTGTAAAGAACAAAAAAAAAACAATAAAAGAGTATGGGATAAAAGTGGAGAAAGAAAACAGTAAAAAAGTAGGGGAAAAACGGTACAAATTTAAGGGTAATTTTTTTTAAATTTTTAACCTTAAAAAAAATTAAACCTATTTTTGAATAATTTTAAAATCAATAAATAATTAATATCTCATTCAATTATATTCAAAATGGGAAACAGACCCTTTTGTTAGGTTTTCTGGATCAAAATGCATTAATAAAGTTAGTTTAAAAAACTAAAAAAAAAATCAAATTTTTTGTCAAAAATTCATTGGTTGTTTTAACTTTTTTCATTTTTTGATATCATAACTTTTACAAATACTTTTTCATTTATTTTACTTGTTGATAAAACAAAATTACAAAAAATTTAAAAAAAATTCTTTATTTTGGCTATAATAATTACAATTCTAAATTTTAAGAAACTAAAATACATTTTAAATTTAGAGATTTATATTATCTTTCGAATGGTGAAAATCCCATTTCAAAAACTTTAATATTTAAAACTTTATTTTTAATGTTTCTTTAAAAATTCCGCAATTTTTGTAATAAAATTTTGAAAAAAATTATAATTATAAAATTAATTATTACAAATTTAAAGATATTTTTTTTTAATTTTTATTATTAAAATTTAACTAAAAAATAATAGTTTAATAAAAATAAAAATTACTTAAAAATTAAAATAAAAACTAGCGGCGAAACTTTGCGGAACTCGAAAAAAAATTAAAGACAAAATTTGTAGAAAATTTTATGTTCTACAATTTTGATTCAACGTAATTTTTCGTATAAATCCATAATTTTGTTTCAAAATCTAAAAAAGTCGCAAATGTCTATATAATTTTTTTTCACGCCCTCTAGCGGCGAAACAATGAGGAATTCAAAAAAACGGTACTGACAAAATTTGTAGAAAATTTTATGTTCTACAATTTTGATTGTATGTAATTTTTCATAAAAATCCATAATTTTGTTTCAAAATCTAAAAAAGTCGCAAATGTCTATATAATTTTTTTTCACGCCCTCTAGCGGCGAAACAATGAGGAATTCAAAAAAAACGGTACTGACAAAATTTGTAGAAAATTTTATGTTCTACAACTTTCATATCTTGTAATTTTTCATAAAAATGCATTATTTTGGTTATTTAAGAAAAATATGAAAAAAAATTACTTTTTGATAAATCTGGCAACAATGGTTGAAAATTTTAATCATTCGATAGCAACTGTCACTTCCGGTTGTCCGATTATCTCCAAAAATCTATACAACTTTGTTGGGTTCGAAAAGTAAAAAAACAGCAAAAAGTAAGGGACAAAAGTTGAAAAAGAAAATAGTAAAAAAGTAGGGGTAAAAAAGTTGAAACAAAATTATCTGCTTTAAGTTATTTTAAAAAAATAAATTAAAAAATCATAAAAAATTCATCCCTTTTGGATTTTTTTTTAACTTTTTACATTTTAACGTCGCTACTATAGGCTTTCGGCCCACGCCTATAAAAGTGATTTGTCGTTATTTTGGGAAAATTTCCTATCTCAAATAGCATTGTAAGCCACGCCTCTTTTCCATCGTTTTTCCACGTTTTTCGACGTTTTCGTTGTTATCGTCGTTTTTCAGCGTTTTTCAACTGACGAAAAACGTGGAAAAGCGATGGAAAGGGGCGTGGCTTACAATGATATTGAAATATGAAATCTTCCCACGCTTAAGTGCCCCTACTCCTACTTTGGCGGTATTTTTTTTGTAATTAACTAATTTCAATTCACGAATATTTGTTGATGGTTTATGGTGAAACTTGCTGTAATATTAGTTGGCTGTATGGTGAACAGTGTCCAAATGCACGAAGTTTTGCCAATTTGTCCCAAAGATTAGTGAAACTTTTTTTGTTGAACATTTAAATCGCAGAATGTAGATATTAAACATTTATTTCACATATGCGTTGTTGCCAATTTTGTAAATTGGTCTGGATTTCAAATTGCAACTACTAAAAATGAATAAAAATTTATTGTTGAACAATATCGCTAATTATTATTTTAAAATAATGTCTTTAACCTGTTCTTTAGTAATTCCCGCAATTTTCATCTCACACGTGACTTTAAAATTATTTTGTTGTTCTTTCTTTTTAACCAGATTTAAGATTAATACCGAAATATAAAAGGATCGATCGTCCTTCAGTGTTCATAAGTTATATTATAATCAATTTTTTATCGATTTTTCTTGAATTCACTTGGGTTTACTTACCCATAATCGATTTTTTTTTCGATTTTGGTGAATTATCATGTTTTTTTTTCGATTTTAGTCAATTACAAATAATTATTTCTTAAATTTATTTGTTTTTACTCAACTGTAATCGAATTTTTTTTCGATTGTAATCAATTATTTCTTGAATTCACTTGATTCGATTTAATTTGACTCAATTTTAATCGATTTTTGCTTGATTTTGGTCAAGTAGTATCGATTTTTTTTTGAATTAACTTCTTTTTATTCAACTATAATCGATTTTTTATTTTATTCAATTATAATCAATGATTTCTTGAATTTACTTGTTTTTACTTAACTATAACTTTGGCGTCGAATGTCGCTATGCGATCGTCTAATTGCACGACATATCTGATTGATCCTTATTAAGTTAAAAATCAATAAAATTAACGTTAATTGAGAATTTTATTAATTTTTCCGTTTTTTAAATCTATTTGGATTGTAAGTTTTTAGAATTGTAGAATATATAGTGCCTTCATAAATGATAATATAATTAAAGAAAAAATAATAAAAAATCAAATGAATCGTTCAGTTTCAAACATAAAGAAATTATTTAAAAATCAGGGAAAAACAGTAAAAATAAAGAAAAACGTTTTCTTTGTTTCAAACTTTTTTCTTTTTTTTTGCTATACTTGTTTATATTTGATTTCTGGTTATTTCTTATATTTCTTTGTTTCAATATATACAAATCACTTTATATTAAAGTGTCACAATCAGATCTAACTAAACCGATTAATCTCATCTAATTGACCTATTGTACATTATCCTTTCGCGATGATGTTAGGGTAGGACTAAAAAAAATCGTCTAGGCAGGTCCGACCTTTTCGTAGCGTTTCGATAACAAGCTTAGTAGGTGTAAAACTTGCAAAATCCGCGTCATCGGGACTGTAACAAAACGAACACAAAAGCAACAAACGATCAATCAAAGATTAAAAACCGTAAAAAATTTATGGAATGTTTCAGTTGGAAAGTCACACTCGCTGACCCAATATCGAAAGTAAAACCTTAAGGGCCAATGAAGCTATATTGCAATTTTTATAAAAAAAAATAGTTAGAAACAAAGAAAAATCATTAAGGAACAAAAAATGGGAAAAAATGAGGTTTGGAACAAAGAAAAAAAGGGTGAAGGAAGAAAGGGCAAAAAAGTGAAAAAAAAAACGTTGTAAAAAATGTTTGAAGCAAAAGAAACAAGTAAAAAAATAGTAGAAAAAAGAGTGAAGTGATCTATTGCTAAATGTCACTTTCCACCCTTGGACAGGAAGTAAATTTTGTAATAGCTTATTTTTGGACCTTTAAAAAGTGTGTAATTGAGCTATTACGTATACGATTGTGAATAAAAAAAAATTTGAAACATAGAACATAGTAAAAGAGTAGAAAAAGTGGCTAAAAAAATTGGAAAAAACGAGTTTCAAGCATAAGGAAAATAGTAAAAAAAGAGTGGGGGAAAAATGAGAAAAAGATGGTTAAAAAAACTGATTATTCTCAATGGTTTTGTTTATTCATTATTTCAGAATTATTAGAAACATTAGTGGTATTCCTATATTAGAATTTTCAATAAGAAATTGTTCATGAAAGGAATTGTCTATTTTTCTATAATAGGAATTGTTTCGATAAGAAAAATTTTAGAATTTTCTATTAAAGAAATTTTAGAATTTTACGTAAAAGGATATGTGGTATTTTCTATAAATGGAATTGTAGTTTCTTCTATGAGGAATATTAGAATTTTCAAAGAGAATTTTTTCATGAAAGAAATTGCAGATTTTTCTGTAAAAGAAATTGTAGATTTTCTATAAGAGGAATTTTAGAATTTTCTATCAAAGGAATTTTACGTAAAAGTACATGTAGATTTTTTTTATAAATGGAATTGTAAATTTTTCTATAAAAGGAATATTATATTTTTCAATGAGAAATTTTTCAAGAAAGAAATTGTAGATTTTTCTATAAAAAAAATTGTAGATTTTCTATAAGAGGAATTTTAGAATTTTCTATCAAAGGAATTTTACGTAAAAGTACATGTAGATTTTTTTTATAAATGGAATTGTAAATTTTTCTATAAAAGGAATATTATATTTTTCAATGAGAAATTTTTCAAGAAAGAAATTGTAGATTTTTCTATAAAAAAAATTGTAGATTTTCTATAAGAGGAATTTTAGAATTTTCTATCAAAGGAATTTTACGTAAAAGTACATGTAGATTTTTTTTATAAATGGAATTGTAAATTTTTCTATAAAAGGAATATTATATTTTTCAATGAGAAATTTTTCAAGAAAGAAATTGTAGATTTTTCTATAAAAAAAATTGTAGATTTTCTATAAGAGGAATTTTAGAATTTTCTATCAAAGGAATTTTACGTAAAATGACATGTAGAATTTTTTTTAAATGGAATTGTAGATTTTTCTATAAGAGGAATATTAGATTTTTCAATAAGAAATTTTTCATGAAAGAATTTGTAGATTTTTCTATAAAAAAATTGTAAATTTTCTATAAGAGGAATTTTAGAATTTTCTATCAAAGGAATTTTACGTAAAAGTACATGTAGAATTTTTTATAAATGGAATTGTAGATTTTTCTATAAGAGGAATATTAGATTTTTCAATGAGAAATTTTTTCATGAAAGAAACTAGATTTTTCTATAAAAAAAATGTATATTTTCTATAAGAGAAATTTTAGAATTTTCTATCAAATGAATTTCACGTAAAATGACATGTAGAATTTTTTTTAAATGGAATTGTAGATTTTTCTATAAGAGGAATATTAGATTTTTCAATGAGAAATTTTTCAAGAAAGAAATTGTAGATTTTTCTATAAAAAAAATTGTAGATTTTCTATAAGAGGAATTTTAGAATTTTCTATCAAAGGAATTTTACGTAAAAGTACATGTAGATTTTTTTTATAAATGGAATTGTAAATTTTTCTATAAAAGGAATATTATATTTTTCAATGAGAAATTTTTCAAGAAAGAAATTGTAGATTTTTCTATAAAAAAAATTGTAGATTTTCTATAAGAGGAATTTTAGAATTTTCTATCAAAGGAATTTTACGTAAAAGTACATGTAGATTTTTTTTATAAATGGAATTGTAAATTTTTCTATAAAAGGAATATTATATTTTTCAATGAGAAATTTTTCAAGAAAGAAATTGTAGATTTTTCTATAAAAAAATTGTAGATTTTCTATAAGAGGAATTTTAGAATTTTCTATCAAAGGAATTTTACGTAAAAGTACATGTAGATTTTTTTTATAAATGGAATTGTAAATTTTTCTATAAAAGGAATATTATATTTTTCAATGAGAAATTTTTCAAGAAAGAAATTGTAGATTTTTCTATAAAAAAAATTGTAGATTTTCTATAAGAGGAATTTTAGAATTTTCTATCAAAGGAATTTTACGTAAAATGACATGTAGAATTTTTTTTAAATGGAATTGTAGATTTTTCTATAAGAGGAATATTAGATTTTTCAATAAGAAATTTTTCATGAAAGAATTTGTAGATTTTTCTATAAAAAAATTGTAAATTTTCTATAAGAGGAATTTTAGAATTTTCTATCAAAGGAATTTTACGTAAAAGTACATGTAGAATTTTTTATAAATGGAATTGTAGATTTTTCTATAAGAGGAATATTAGATTTTTCAATGAGAAATTTTTTCATGAAAGAAACTAGATTTTTCTATAAAAAAAATGTATATTTTCTATAAGAGAAATTTTAGAATTTTCTATCAAATGAATTTCACGTAAAATGACATGTAGAATTTTTTTTAAATGGAATTGTAGATTTTTCTATAAGAGGAATATTAGATTTTTCAATGAGAAATTTTTCATGCAAGAAATTGTAGATTTTTCTATAAAAAAATTGTAAATTTTCTATAAGAGGAATTTTAGAATTTTCTATCAAAGGAATTTTACGTAAAAGTACATGTAGAATTTTTTATAAATGGAATTGTAGATTTTTCTATAAGAGGAATATTAGATTTTTCAATGAGAAATTTTTCATGAAAGAAATTGTAGATTTTTCTGTAAAAGAAATTGTAGATTTTCTATAAGAGAAATTTTAGAATTTTCTATCAAATGAATTTCACGTAAAATGACATGTAGAATTTTTTTTAAATGGAATTGTAGATTTTTCTATAAGAGGAATATTAGATTTTTCAATGAGAAATTTTTCATGCAAGAAATTGTAGATTTTTCTATAAAAAAATTGTAAATTTTCTATAAGAGGAATTTTAGAATTTTCTATCAAAGGAATTTTACGTAAAAGTACATGTAGAATTTTTTATAAATGGAATTGTAGATTTTTCTATAAGAGGAATATTAGATTTTTCAATGAGAAATTTTTCATGAAAGAAATTGTAGATTTTTCTGTAAAAGAAATTGTAGATTTTCTATAAGAGGAATTTTAGAATTTTCTATCAAAGGAATTTTACGTAAAAGTACATGTAGAATTTTTTATAAATGGAATTGTAGATTTTTATATAAGAGGAATATTAGATTTTTCAATGAGAAATTTTTTCATGAAAGAAACTAGATTTTTCTATAAAAAAAATGTATATTTTCTATAAGAGGAATTTTAGAATTTTCTATCAAAGGAATTTTACGTAAAATGACATGTAGATTTTTTTTATAAATGGAATTGTAAATTTTTCTATAAAAGGAATATTATATTTTTCAATGAGAAATTTTTCATGAAAGAAATTGTAGATTTTTCTATAAAAAAAATTGTAGATTTTCTATAAGAGGAATTTTAGAATTTTCTATCAAAGGAATTTTACGTAAAAGTACATGTAGATTTTTTTTATAAATGGAATTGTAAATTTTTCTATAAAAGGAATATTATATTTTTCAATGAGAAATTTTTCATGAAAGAAATTGTAGATTTTTCTATAAAAAAAATTGTAGATTTTCTATAAGAGGAATTTTAGAATTTTCTATCAAAGGAATTTTACGTAAAATGACATGTAGAATTTTTTTTAAATGGAATTGTAGATTTTTCTATAAGAGGAATATTAGATTTTTCAATAAGAAATTTTTCATGAAAGAATTTGTAGATTTTTCTATAAAAAAAATTGTAGATTTTCTATAAGAGGAATTTTAGAATTTTCTATCAAAGGAATTTTACGTAAAAGTACATGTAGATTTTTTTTATAAATGGAATTGTAAATTTTTCTATAAAAGGAATATTATATTTTTCAATAAGAAATTTTTTCATGAAAGAAATTGTAGATTTTTCTATAAAAAAAATTGTAGATTTTCTATAAGAGGAATTTTAGGATTTTCTATCAAAGGAATTTTACGTAAAAGGACATGTAGAATTTTTTTATAAATGGAATTGTAGATTTTTATATAAGAGGAATATTAGATTTTTCAATGAGAAATTTTTTCATGAAAGAAACTAGATTTTTCTATAAAAAAAATGTATATTTTCTATAAGAGAAATTTTAGAATTTTCT
Organism: Neocrepidodera transversa; assembly: GCA_963243735.1. Classification (NCBI taxonomy): domain Eukaryota; kingdom Metazoa; phylum Arthropoda; class Insecta; order Coleoptera; family Chrysomelidae; genus Neocrepidodera; species Neocrepidodera transversa. Next base: position 1,232,333 of record OY725341.1, on the reverse strand, counting down.
ATCAAATGAATTTCACGTAAAATGACATGTAGAATTTTTTTTAAATGGAATTGTAGATTTTTCTATAAGAGGAATATTAGATTATTCAATAAGAAATTTTTCATGCAAGAAATTGTAGATTTTTCTATAAAAAAATTGTAAATTTTCTATAAGAGGAATTTTAGAATTTTCTATCAAAGGAATTTTACGTAAAAGTACATGTAGATTTTTTTTATAAATGGAATTGTAAATTTTTCTATAAAAGGAATATTATATTTTTCAATGAGAAATTTTTCATGAAAGAAATTGTAGATTTTTCTATAAAAAAAATTGTAGATTTTCTATAAGAGGAATTTTAGAATTTTCTATCAAAGGAATTTTACGTAAAATGACATGTAGAATTTTTTTTAAATGGAATTGTAGATTTTTCTATAAGAGGAATATTAGATTTTTCAATAAGAAATTTTTCATGAAAGAATTTGTAGATTTTTCTATAAAAAAATTGTAAATTTTCTATAAGAGGAATTTTAGAATTTTCTATCAAAGGAATTTTAGAATTTTCTATCAAAGGAATTTTACGTAAAATGGCATGTAGAATTTTTTATAAATGGAATTGTAGATTTTTTTATAAAAGGAATATTATATTTTTCAATGAAAGAAATTGTAGATTTTTCTATAAAAAAATTGTAAATTTTCTATAAGAGGAATTTTTGAATTTTCTATCAAAGGAATTTTACGTAAAATGGCATGTAGAATTTTTTATAAATGGAATTGTAGATTTTTCTATAAAAGGAATATTATATTTTTCAATGAAAGAAATTGTAGATTTTTCTATAAAAAAAATGTATTTTTTCTATAAGAGGAATTTTAGAATTTTCTATCAAAGGAATTTTACGTAAAAGTACATGTAGATTTTTTTTATAAATGGAATTGTAAATTTTTCTATAAGAGGAATATTAGATTATTCAATGAGAAATTTTTCATGAAAGAAATTGTAGATTTTTCTATAAAAAAAATTGTAGATTTTCTATAAGAGGAATTTTAGAATTTTATATCAAAGGAATTTTAGAATTTTCTATCAAAGGAATTTTACGTAAAATGACATGTAGAATTTTTTATAAATGGAATTGTAAATTTTTCTATAAAAGGAATATTATATTTTTCAATGAGAGATTTTTCATGAAAGAAATTGTAAATTTTTCTATAAAAGAAATTGTAAATTTTTCCATAAGAATAATATTAGATTATTCAATGAGAAATTTTTCATGAAAGAAATTGTAGATTTTTCTATAAAAAAAATTGTAGATTTTCTATAAGAGGAATTTTAGAATTTTCTATCAAAGGAATTTTACGTAAAATGACATGTAGAATTTTTTATAAATGGAATTGTAAATTTTTCTATAAAAGGAATATTATATTTTTCAATGAGAGATTTTTCATGAAAGAAATTGTAAATTTTTCTATAAAAGAAATTGTAAATTTTTCCATAAGAAGAATATTAGATTATTCAATGAGAAATTTTTCATGAAAGAAATTGTAGATTTTTCTATAAAAAAAATTGTAGATTTTCTATAAGAGGAATTTTAGAATTTTCTATCAAAGGAATTTTAGAATTTTCAATGAGAGATTTTTCATGAAAGAAATTGTAGATTTTTCTTTAAAAAAAATGTATTTTTTCTATAAGAGGAATTTTATAATTTTCTATCAAAGGAATTTTAATATGTACCCAGTAAAAGCGAAACTTTCTTTGTCTTTTTCGCCTTTTCAGCGTTTGAAATAATTATTGTTGAATTTTCCATTGAGCCTTACCAATGGTGGATTTTGCTTTTATTTTCTTTGAGAGGCAAAACTGCATTGTCAACCCACGTACTTGTCATATCGGAAAATTGATTGAGGTTAAACAAAAAGGCCGTACGCTACGGTGCACTAAAAATCAAATAAAATAAAATAAAATAAAACGGACATTAATACCATTTATTATAAATATTTAACATAACCGATGACAATCATTTTCTTTAGTTTTTATTTTATAAAAATTGTTTTAATTCTTTAATTGAATAGAAATCTCACCGGTATACGGTTGTGTGTATGTATCATTTTTCTTATTATCTTAACAATTAAACAATTGATGGATTTATATTGTATAAAAACATAATTTTTAAAATTGTATTTTTTATTATTATCATTGTTAATATTATTGTCTGAATAGATCATTATAGATTTATTTACTCACTATCATCTCTGTAAAAGTGCATTATTACATAAACCTTCAATTTTGCACGAAATAGAATCTACGTAATACTTTCGTGCAACAATTGCAAAATAATAAAGATATTTCATTAGTGGAAAGACATTCGATTCTCGCATTTTATACACAAAATACCGAAAGATAATATTCCGTAGAAATTGAAAGTTGTCTCTAATCGCGGTTGGCGTTGACCCGTAGCCTCTGGTCCGTTACTTCGATTGACCCTGTATAAGAGATTTCTCTGATAAATGAGGAATGAGGGTCCCCAGTTCGTGCTAGCAGGATTGGAGTCGGCGCTCGCTGAAGGCGATAGGCCAATAGACGAAGATTTTACTGAAAAATATGAAATTTGACAAACTAAAATTGTTTTTATTTGAGTATAACTATTTTAATTTTGATTAAAAATCAGGGTTCGAAAATATCATGATATTTATATAAATATCATATCATGTGATATATGTATATCGGATATAACACAATAATCAACACAAAGGGGAAACACAGAAAGGATTATTTGCAGTGTTACCGTTTTCAATAAACCGTATTCTACCAACATTTCGATAATAAACTACCAAAATCTACTATCTAAATCTATCCTGTGTATTTTAATATATTTTATTAAAAGAAGTCTTTGACTATCTAAATCTAACCTGTGTATTAAAAAATCGGCTGTGTCACCCCAGGACTTTCCAGGCTCGATCGTAGAGAATATGTTATTTATTATTATTATTTTAATTACAAAATACTAAGCATTACATTGATTTATGGAACACATTAAAAAGAGCGAGCTGATGGTGAATTAATATTTCAATGTTGGTAATGACATAAGCTGCGCATGCGCACGTTATATATCATACTGCTACAATTAGGATCTCCTAAAATCATGTGTGAAAACTATTGGGAATTCGGGAAAAATTTTCATACAATAGTTGTAGGGAATTTTAAATATGTATTTTTCTCGCCATCTAGCGGCGAAACTATGAGGAATTCGATAAAAGTTAAACTTAAAAGTTGAAGAAAATTTGATGCTTTACAACTTTGCACAAGAAAATTTTGCACTAAATACATTGTTTGTCCTCAAAATCAAGAAAAACTAGAGAAAACATACATGCACATTTCTTACGCGCCCTCTAGTGGCGTAACTATTGGAGATTTTAGAAAAAGTTTAAGACAAAAGCTATAGAGAATTTTATGCTCTAAAACTTTGTAATACAAAATTTTGCACTAAAGTATATTGTTTGTCCTCAAAATCAAGAAAAACTAGAGAAAACCTACATGCACATTTTTACGCGCCCTCTAGTGGCGCAACTATTGGAAATTTTTTAAAAGGCTTAAGACAAAAATTGTAGGTAATTTTATGTTCTAAAACTTTGTACTACAACATTTTGCACTAAAATATATTGTTTAGTCCTTAAAATTTAAATAAAGCAAAAAATTGTTACATGTATATTTAACCAATGTCGGTCTTGAGGACCCTCCACTGTACCAATTTAAACCAAAAACTAATGGTCGCATTCTAGGCTCACACCGATCCTGCGTACCAAAATTCAGCTTGAGATTGGTCAAACGGTTCGACAGTTATCGTGGAAGATTACACACAGACACACAGACAGACCATACGCTGGAAATGGTCTCAATCTTCTTGGGGGACCTCAAAATGGATATTTCCATCGATATCTCAATTTTTTTTTTGCTCGTTCACCTTACTTTCTCTTTGATGGGTCCGGGAAAGTAAAAAAGAAAATATAACAGTATTTATATTTATTTTATTAAAACAAGTCTTGACTATCTAAATCTAACCTGTCTATTAAAAAAAAGAAAATATAGCTTTCTCTTTCCACTTAAAACTTATTCTCCACTACGTTCCCTATTGTTTTCCACTTTCCCCTATTTTTTTAGTCCACTTTTTCCACTTCTTTTTGTCTACATTTTCTCCTATATTTTTTACTAATTTCTTTGTGTCATACTTTTTTGTTCCACTTTTTCCCGTTAAAACTTTTTTCTACTTCTTTCCCAATTTTTTTCCACTGTTTCCCCTGCTTTTTCATTATTTTATTTATATTTCAAACTTTTTTCCACTTCTTCCCCGACTCATTTTTTCTCCTCTATTTTTATTATTTCAATTTTTTTCTGCAATTTTTCCACAATCCTTTTTTCCTCTACTTTTTTACCAATTTTTTTATATTTCAAATTTTGTTTCCAAAGGGGAAAACGGGGTAATTTTAAGAAAAAAAGTGATAAAATTTGAAAGAAATGAGGGGAAATTTGAGAAAAAATAACAAAAATGAAAAAATAAGAGGAAAAAACTGGGTAATTTCAGGAAAAAGTGACAAAAATTAAGAGAAAAGAGGGGAAATTTGAGACAAAAAGTGACAGTATTTGAGAGGAAATTTTGAAGGAAGAGGCCTTATGACGAAAATAAGGGGTAATTTTCAGAAAAAAGGGATATTTTCAGAAAAGTAAAATGAGGAAAAATTTTGGACAAAAAAATCAACACACTCATTTTTCTTAAAAATCTACTGAAAGCGGTAACACTGATTATTTGGGATAGAGGATAAATAAAAGCAATAACAAAATAAATTGTGGCGAAGAGCTGGGAATCCCAAAGTCGGCGCGGGGATGCTTGCGCAACAGCCGAATAAATGATGGAAAACATTTTTAATTTAATAAATAAAATCATCGATTATATCGGATATATATCAGGATATAAATATCGGATATATATCATGATATATATCACTTGATATATATTCTCCGAACCCTGTCAAAAATGAATTTTATCATTCTTCAAAAAAAAGTTGTTATACTAATGGGAGTCCCACAAGGGGCAATATTTCGATTATATAAAATTATTCGTTGCTATTTTTACAGTTTTCACTGAATTAACTAAAATGTCGATTATTTAAAACTTTTTTTTTAAATTTCAATTAAAGTTTACGGTTTTTATTCAATTTAATTTAAAATTGCTTTTTCCAGTTTTCCAAATTATGTGTTTATTTTTTTAATTTGATGCATATTTTCCTGTCAATTTTTTAACAACTTTCTATATTTTTGGTTTTCTATTTATCAAAAAAAAATGATTTTTTTTAGTTTCCTAAATTTTTTTATAAATTATTTGTTTTAGTTTTAGAAAATTTCATAAGTTTTTTTTTTATCAAAATGATTCTACATAAACAATTTGGTTACGGTTCTGTCTTAAAATTTCGTAACGTTAACCGTTCGACAAAGTGAAAAAATATTATTTTGACCCTTTTGACACCTCCGCTTTTTCCATTGTATAATGTTTGTTTTATTTGATGAATGGCGCCGCAAAAAAGTTGTTGAAATAATAATAATATTGCGACTGCTCATTTTGTTGCCCACACTAACTCTTAATTTTAGTTTTATTGTTTTTTTTTTATGTAATAATTGTTTTATTAAATTAATAAATTTCCAACCTAACCCAATCAATTTTTATTCCATCAATTGTTTAACTAAAGGAAATATGGAAAAAATAACGAATAGCAGGAAAAAATGTGGGAAAATGGGAAAAAAACAGTGAAAAATAAAGAAAAAATAAGAAAAACTGGGGAAAGGGGGCATAAACGGGGAAAATGAGAAGAAAATAAAATAAAGTAAAATAGGAACAAAGAATGAAAAATGGAAAAAAATAATAAAAACTACGAAAAAATAGAAAAAATATGGGGAAATGGAAAAAATAGTGAAAAATTCAAAAAAATGAAAACATGAAAAAAATGGGAACAATACATACAAATAGGAACAAAAATTAGGTAAAAATGGGGAAATATAGGGAAAAATTGGGAAATATAAGAAAAGTAAGAAGAAATTTATATCAATAAGATCAAATAAGGACAAATAGGGGAAAATAGGAAAAAATAATGAAAAATTGAGAAAAGAGGCAAAAATAGGGAAAATGGTAAAATATAGAAAAAATTGAGGCAAATAGGGAATAATAGAAGAAAAAGAAAAGGAGTCGGGACAAATAGGGAAAAATACGAAAAAATTATGACAAACCGGAAAAATAGAATAGGTAAGAAAGGAAAAGAGGGAGACAGAGAGACTTTTGTCTCCACAACGTCAATTTTAATTGTCTAAACAAACAATTACATCAAAGAAAATCACATATTTTTACCTGACTGTTACCCTCTCTCCCTTTTATAGCCCATCGCTAAACTTTCCATTTTTATAGCTCCTTTCTATCTTGGGGGCCTTTATTTACATTCCCGCATCAATATCCTAACCTATCTTTCTTCTACTGTCTTTTGACTTCTGTCAAAGTCTACTTTTTTTCTTTTACGTTCTTCTGTTTCGCTCTTCTTTTTCTTCTTTCCTGTGGTACCTGCACCATCTCTCCATCAAACGTATGTTATTTTTTATATTAAAATTTATTTTTTGTTTCTTTTATTGTTCTATAGTAATAATTGTTAATAACTTTTTACGCAAACTTTAACAAATCCATATTTACCATCAATCCATTATTTGTACCGAGTCGTTTAATCTCACGTCTTTTGATCTACTTTAAAATGTCATTTGTTAACACGTCCATTTTGTGACTTGCAGCGTTGCCGTTTCCGGTTATTTTACCGGAAATTCGGGTATTTAGAACAATGTGACGAGTAAAATAATCAAACCGGCAAAACCGGGTATTTGGACCATTTTAATTATTTTGCATTCAATGCGCCATCTCTGCTCATATTGATTTCCAAGAAAATTAGTATTTGAATTCTGAAACAGGGCTGGAGTGGCACATTGCCCTAATATACAAATCGTGATGATGTTGCCTTTTTCATATGTGTCAGTTGAAATAGTCTTCAGCTGTTTAAATAAAATAATCCTGTAAAATTTGAACCATTTAAAATTCTGTACAAAATAAAATACTTAATCGTTAATAAAAATTTAATTTGTTAATTTTTACCTTTTCGCATCTTTCGATATTTAAAATTAATAATATTGAAAGATAGATATATACCTATTATTTATTTATTTATAAAGTAGCTGATGGCATAACGGTATATAATTACAAAGATTAAATGTATAAAAAAAAATTAAGCTAATCAGAGTTTCTGCGTCTAGGTAATGTTTTGGGGATTTTAATTTTGAAGTGCGGGTAAAACAGGGTATTCTGTCATATTAGTGTGGGTAAATGATAATTTCAGTCCGGCAACACTGCTTGTCAGTCTTATTCATTGAGACAATAGTGTATATATTATACTGCAATTTTTTTCGGGAACCTTTAAATTTACTACATAGTTTGGACCATGTTTGGTCCCCCCATTTGCTTTAAATGGCCCCCCTGGAGATTATCCATCTGGCAAATAGCACATGTTGCTAGCCCCTTTATTAACCCTTAATTGCAAAAATACAACATTGACTAATATATTATGGAACGTGTTGTAATTGAGGTGGTTGATTATTTATCTAATTATTTATTATCGTTATATCTTTCTAATGCCATATTTGTGCTAAGTGTTGTTACGAGAACAAAGTTAAAAAAATATTTTTAAGTTAAGAAAAGAGTCGATTATTTATTTCTACGAGCAGATTTTTGGTTCAGAAACTATAAAAAATCGCTAACAGTCCAGTAACTGTTTAAAATTTTTAAAAATTATTCAACTAGTAAAGATTGTCTTGATTTTTCTGATGACTGATAAAAATCACGAATATAAAAGTAGTAATTCAGATGAAGAAAAACAGATCATGAGTTGACGATAAAATTGTAGGAGATGGTAAAGATGCGATTTTAAAAAGAGAAATCAAGAGTGTGGAAAAATAGAAGCTCAGGGAGTAAAATAAAAAAACAGATGGTTTTTAAAAAAAAAAAACTGTTCTGAGAATGAGCTACAAGCATAGAAACATAGAGAAAATGCTGATTCCTCCTCATGAAGTCAGGATGGATAATGTAGAACTTTTTGTTTTTTGCTGAGAAGTGAACATTTTCCAAATATACGGAATTCACAAATATTATTTGTAACAATTATGGTATAACAAAAATAAATTGTTTTAAACATTTTCATATAATAGTTGTTGTATTTTTGTAACACAAATTACATTGGTTCGTCGAGCTGCATATTTTCTGTATATAGTTTTTTTTATTTTTCTTATGTGAATTTAAATTCAAAAGAAATATTTCCACTGAAAATAAAAAATCATGCATTTAAGGGTTAAGTAGCAAAGCGAAGGTACTTATTGACTTTATAATGTACGTCCATCCGTCTGTCTGTCCGTCTCTCACAGCAATAACTCGAGAACGGTTTTGTAATTTTGGAACTCTGTTTTCAGCTATCGATAACTGGTCACAATAGTTGGCGCCCTACTATTTTCAATGACCAAAGTCAACTGCAACCGTCTGTCTGTCTATTTGTGCGAAAAAACGTCAGCGATAACTCGAGAACTGTTTCAAATTATCGAGAACAGTTTCGAATTTCTGTTTTCAGCAATCGATAGAACGTTTCGAATTCTATCATTTTCAGTGACTCAAGTCAACTAAAACCATTTTCTTCTATTTGCAATATCATTTATTAGAACATTTTTGCATCTATAGGCCTGATGATGGTCTGTGACCGAAACTAGTTGCCTTTTGTGCTTAATTTCTTGTAAACTTGGACCTCATTTGAGATATGAATAACCTTTTGATTTAGATATTAAAATATTTGAACGAAATGAAAAAATAAAAAATAAATTCCTATAAGTGGAATAAATAAAAGAAAAATACTTGGTCACTAATTGTTTAAATTTTTCTTCTGCTAAAATATTTGAAATTCCGGCTTGATCTGGTGGCATTCTCCATATAGATCGGAATCGATGCAATTTTCATTAATAAACAAGGGATTAGACTTAAAATCGATATATAAATAAATATAAAATGGTTCGTTGTTTCGATTCCGCATTCGCTGCCGTCCATAATGGACACTAACGAGTCTGATTCTCGTGAGATAGACCGATTTAACATTTCTTATGAAATATATGGGAAAATTGAGCTACTTAACTATTTTCATAATGATAAATTATTGGAATGAGCTTGGATTTATTTATTGCGGAAATTGTTTCCTTTTATTAACTACATTAATACTTTTTCCGTTTCTCCATTATTTATGACATGAAAAATAAATGGAACACGGTTTCCTTACAGTATTAATTAATTAAAATTCCGTATTAATAGCATTGCGAAATTTAAACTATAAAGATCGTAATTGATTGTACCAAAAAAATCATGATGTTTTCTAATTTTTAAAATAATTTGAGTAAAAATTAAAAAAACTAATTAGTAAACTACACAAAGGTAATTAATTGTTTTCCGTTTAGTTTATTCTATTGAAAAATCAATTAATCATTTTCCCATCAACTCGTCAATTCCAGCCCCGCAGCACAATTGACAATAATTATCTTCGGTGGGAAATTTTCCAACAATGAAACAAACAAATGAAAAATAACATGTTTTAAGTTACTCGCGAATCAAATTTACGTTTCGTTAATGACGTGTCGTCGTTCGTAGGAAATTTAAACTCATGGAAAAAAATTTCTCTATTTGCAAGTTGTCATTGTCAAAGTGTAATGACTGAGATTGAAATCGAGGATTCCCACAGTCGTTAAATAATTTCGATTTAATTGTAAAATTATGATGCTATTGGACGCTAAACAATATAAAAATCACATTGTTGCGTATTTAATTATTGATATTTTACTTGTAACGGATAAACTACCCTTTATGATGTGAAATTACATAAAAATAATAATAATAAAAAATATATACTTATATCGAGACTCTTATACCTTAATACAATTTATGAATATTTAAAGGTTATTTAGGTTAGGTTTCAAATAAGGGTTTATGGCGCCAGTTTATTTTTGAGTATTTTAAAAGTTCATAAAAATAAACAAAAGAGGCTTGTTATTTAAAAATAATGAATGAAGTTACTTTAAGTTAAATGCTAATCAATTATTTATTTATTAAATTTTTATTGATAAAACTATAGTTAGATTAAGTATAATTAGATTTATTTAAAAATGTAAAATGTAACTTGCGAAAAATAAAAATTGTTACCAGTAATTTTCTTAGAAAAAAGAAATTTCTGGAGGTATCGAAGTGCAACCACCGTAGTTGTTGGTAAGCCGACTTTCCGGTGAGCTGATCACATGAACGATAACTTGAACCAAATATAGACTTTAGCCAAACAGAAACGTAAATTTCAACCAAACGGAAACTTAAGGCCAAGCAGAAACTTTAGCTAAACGGGAAACTTGAACCAAGCAGAAACGTAAACTTGAGCCAAACGGAAGCTGGATATAAGCAGAAACGTAAACTTAAGCCAAACGGAAACTTAAGCCAAGCAGAAATGTAAACTTGAGCCAAACGGAAACTTGATCCAAGCAGAAACTAACTAAACGGAAACTTGAGCCAAGCAGAAACGTAAACTTGAGCCACACGGAAACTTGAGCCAAGCAGAAATGTTAACTTGAGCCAAGCAGAAACGTAAACTTGAGCCAAACGGAAGCTGGATATAAGCAGAAACGTAAACTTAAGCCAAACGGAAACTTGACCCAAGCAGAAACTAACTAAACGGAAACTTGAGCCAAGCAGAAACGTAAACTTGAGCCACACGGAAACTTGAGCCAAGCAAAAATGTAAACTTGAGCCAAATGGAAGCTGGATATAAGCAGAAACGTAAACTTGAGCCAAACGGAAACTTAAGTAGAAATGTAAACTTAAGCCAAACGAAAACTTGATCCAAGCAAAAACTAACCAAACGGAAACTTGAGCCAAGCAAAAACGTAAACTTGAGCCAAACGGAAACTTGAGCCAAGCAAAAATGTAAACTTGAGCCAAACGGAAACTTAATCCAAGCAAAAACGTAAACTTGAGCCAAACGGAAACTTCACCCAAGCAGAAACTAACCAAACGGAAACTTGAGCTAAGCAGAAAAGTAAACTTGATCCAAACGGAAACTTGAGCCAAGCAAAAATGGAAATCTGAGCCAAACGGAAGCTGGATATAAGCAGAAACGTAAACTTAAGCCAAACGGAAACTTAAGCCAAGCAGAAATGTAAACTTGAGCCAAACGGAAACTTGATCCAAGCAGAAACTAACCAAACGGAAACTTGAGCCAAGCAGAAACGGAAACTTGAGCCAAATGGAAGCTGGATATAAGCAGAAACGTAAACTTGAGCCAAACGGAAACTTGAGCCAAGCAGAAACGGAAACTTGAGCCAAATGGAAGCTGGATATAAGCAGAAACGTAAACTTGAGCCAAACGGAAACTTGAGCCAAGCAGAAACGGAAACTTGAGCCAAATGGAAGCTGGATATAAGCAGAAACGTAAACTTGAGCCAAACGAAAACTTGATCCAAGCAAAAACTAACCAAACGGAAACTTGAGCCAAGCAAAAACGTAAACTTGAGCCAAACGGAAACTTGAGCCAAGCAAAAATGTAAACTTGAGCCAAACGGAAACTTAAGCCAAGCAGAAACTAACCAAACGGAAACTTGAGCCAAGCAGAAACGGAAACTTGAGCCAAACGGAAACTTAAGCCAAGCAGAAATGTAAACTTGAGCCAAACGAAAACTTGATCCAAGCAGAAACTAACCAAACGGAAACTTGAGCCAAGCAGAAATGTAAACTTGAGCCCAACAGAAATTTGAGCCTAGCAGAAACGTAAACTTGAGCCAAACGGAAACTTGAGCCAAGCAAAAATGTAAACTTGAGCCAAACGGAAGCTGGATATAAGCAGAAACGTAAATTTGAGCCAAACGGAAACCAGGCAGAATCGTGAACTAAACTTGCATGTGAATTAAACTTCAGGAGAACTTTGCTTATATTCCTGTAGGAGGAATAGAAACAAAAAAAATAGGAAAAAATTCAACTCAATTTAAATAATAGTAAAAAGAAATTTATTAAACAAAAGAAAATGATGAGTACGAACGAGAGAGAAATTATGCAGGGGTCGTTTCGTGTGGTAAACAAGGGCACAGCATTCGCTCTAGAAAAATTTATTTGTTTTATCCGATTATAATTTGGTTTCAAGTTATAGGGTAAAAGAATTGTTCATACATTAAAATTGTTTTAATTAATTGATTTGATTACTATTAAATTGTTTAAATACCTAAAGTTTTGATCGTTCATATTTTTTTGACTGATTACGAATTTGTTGTAAAAAACTATTTAATTCAAAGAAAAACTCCACGTAGGTAATATTTATTTATATAAAAAGTCAGTAAAGTGATTCTTTATCGAACGAGAAATTATAAGCCGAGCGAGCAAAATTGCTGCTAAAGGAGCGTATAAGAAGCGATTTTGGAAAAAAAAAAAGATTTCGAAGTCCAACATTAGAGCCCGTGGGTAAATTTTCAATCTTTATTTAGTGCGCAGTGATTAATAACAACATTTATATGACTAATTTCGCCTATAAACAAATTGAAGATAAGCTGATCAGTTTTCTTAAAAAAATCAAGAAATTAAAAATTGTCTAAATACTCAATTATTCAACTTCGACCACCAATAATTGACCGAAAGCCATTTTCCATAAGTTAAATAAGGTAAAAGTACCTAAAAACATATACAACAAAAGATTGTTGGATGTATTTCAAAGTATAGAAATAATGACATGTAAAAATATTTTAAATAGAGATAAAGGACCTATTCCATATAGTCCACTTTACAGCTTAATTCAGTAAGGTTGGCGGGCTTTTTCCAACTTTTTGATTGTATAAAGCCTCCGCGCTTAGCGCCAAAACGTATTCATGCGAGATGGTGATTTTAGTTTATCATCAACTCCTGATGATGCAAACATAAATAGCGAAACGTACGTATAGTGTTGAAAAACTATTCAGAATAGTCAAAATTATTTCTCCAACTGCCACCTGTCAAAGTTTGAAATTTTAACATTAATATCTAAAAAAGTTATTTTTGGATTTGAATCAATTTCGGTTATCCGTCAGCAGAAATCATTTTTGTCATATGTCAAATGAAAATGTCACTGTCAAAAAATGACAAAAACTGTATGTGACTTGCAATATGTCATTTGAATGATTCTATTCAGAAAAGTCGAAATTATTTCTCCAACTGTCACGTGTCAAAAATAAAAAATGTCAAAAATTTCTATAAGCACTGTATCGTTTTTTTAACTATTCGTAATACTTTTGTAAAATAAAAAAAAAAACGCTCAACATTAACCCCTAGGCCGAATCTATAAATATACTCCGTCGACCGGTAATAAAAATGAAAAACCCAACCGTCTAGCATAGTTTTTTCAAATCGGGGAAACCGACACGATAGTATCGTAGTTGGCGCCGATTTGTTGCGAACAATGGCCGGCATCCGAACCTCTGCTCGAGGGCATTTCTCTTCGTTCGTTTCTATGCTTTCGATGCTTTCCAGTAGTGGCGCAATAAAACATTATATAAGGTTTCTAAAAATTTCTAATAAAAAAAATACTTTTCTCATATAAATACAAAAATAAAATTGTAAAAATTGAAAATATAGAATGGTTTATTAATTCTATAAATAAAAATAAAATATGGAAAAATTATCCTTTAATTAAAACTGATTTAAGCCACCATTGGTCTATAAGAATAAATGGAAACAAAAAAATTGAAACTGAGAATGGGTCAAACAATAAAAAAAACGAAAAACAATAAATCGATGCCGGGAGGATGTACCAGTCACGAAATGTCTATACAGGAATGTATACTTTAGGTTTATAGGATTAAAGTAAATTTTAATTTTTTTCTAGGTCAGTTATTTAGTTCAATTGTCCAATTCAATTTTTTTTGTATAAAAAAGTGAAATTACATTAAATAAATATTCGGGACAAGAAATAAACGGTTAAATTTATTTACTGGCATCTGTAAATATGTGTGCAAGATTTCAGCTCATTTGATTGAGCTTTTTAAATAATATCTTGTTACTTTTCAGAGATTCTTCAAAATGTAAAAAATATATATCAAAACATTAAAATTAAAAAGCATAATATTACTATTTTTTCCTTTTTTAGTAATTTTCATTTTATTTCCCTCTCTCTCTCTCACTCATACCCATATCAGTAACTTCCTAGCCTATCTACTCCCATTTTTGGTTGCTCCCATTTAATATCAGATACATACAATATGCTCAAATTTTCTCCAAAATACTCATTTTTGTCTAAAAGTTTTTTCTACAATACCAAATTTTCTTTAAAAATTCTTAATTTTTGTCAAAAATCTCCATTTTTGTCTAATATACTCAAATAATATAAAAATGTTAAAAACCCAATTTTTATGTAATATGCTCAAATTTTGTTTAAACTACCCAATTTTTGTCTAAAATACTCAATTTTAATAACCAAATTTGAAATATCAATCGCCAATTAATTGTTAAATAATGTTTAAGCCGAAACCATTTCTTTATTCTATATTTTTGTCTAAAATATCCAGTTTCGTCTAAAATTTTAAAATTTTGCCTAAATTTTCAATTTTTTGTCAAAAATTCACATTTTTATCAAAAGTACCCAATTTTAAATATGCTCAAGTTTTGTCTAAAATATTTGTCTAAAATTCTCCATTTTGTCTGTTTTTGTCTGAAATTATCAATGTTTGTCCGAATTCTAATTTTTTTGTTAAAATTTCCCTTTTTTTGTCAAAAGAACCCAATTGTTTTTCATATATTCAAATATTGTCTTATATATCCCAGTTTTGTCAAAAATTCACTATTTTCGTCAAAAAATCCCTGTTTAAAATACCCATTTTTTCAAAAACCTCCGTTTTTTGTCTAATATGCTCAATTTCTTATTTTTGTCTAGAAAAGAAAACCCATTTTTTTAAAAAAATCCTTATTTTTGCTAAAATCCCTGTTTTTGTCTAATATCCTTAACTTTTGCCTAAAATTTCATTTTTTTTTATCTTGAATATCCAATTTTAACTTTTGTCTAAAATATCCAATTTTTGTCTTTAATATCCAATTTTTGTAAAATTCCATATTTTCGTCTAAAATTACCAATTTTTGTCTAAAATATCTACCCAATTTTTTGAAGAAAAATACTCATTTTTGCTAAAAATTCTCCTTTTTGCTAAAAATCCCTGTTTTTGTCTAATATGCTTAACTTTTGTCTAAAATTTCTTTTTTTTCCTTGAATATCTAATTTATTGTCAAAAATCCCTGTTTCTGTCTAAAATGCTGAAATTTTACCTAAATAGCCAATTATTGTCCAAAATATCCAATTTTTGTCTAAAATATCCAATTTTTGTTTTAAATATGAAATTTTTGTCTAAAATATTCAATTTTTTTCTAAAATACCCAATTTTTTGAAAAAATCCTCATTTTTGCTAAAAATCAGTGTTTCTGTCTGGTATGCTAAAATTTTATCTGAATACCCAATTTTTGTCTAAAATATCCAATTTTTGTTTAAGATATCCAATTTTTGTCTAAAATATAAAATTTTTGTAAAATTCCGTATTTTCTTCTAAAATTGTATTTGTATAAATACCCATTTTTTTTGTCCAAGATGCCCAATTTTTTTCTAAAATAATTACCCAATTTTTTTCTAAAATACAATTTTTTTCTAAAATACAATTTTTTTTGAAAAAATCCTCATTTTTGCTAAAAATCCCTGTTTTTATCTAGAATGCTAAAATTTTATCTGAATACCCGATTTTTGTCTAAAATATCCAATTTTTGTTTAAAATATCCAATTTTTGTCTTAAATATCCAATTTTTGTCTTAAATATCCAATTTTTTTCTAAAATATCCAATTTTTGTAAAATTCCATATTTTCTTCTAAACTTGTATTTGTATAAATACCCATTTTTTTTGTCTAAGATACCCAATTTTTTTTGAAAAAAATCTTCATTTGTTGTTAAAAATCACATTTGTTTGTTAAATTAGGGATATTTTTGTCTTATTTATTCTAATTTTATCTTAAATTAATAATTTTCGTTTAAAATGGAATTTTTGTCCAAAATATCAGTTTTTTTGTTTAAAATACCAATTTTTTATCCAAAACACCCACTTTTTATCTAAAACGCCAATTTTTTTGTCTAAAATCCCCAAATTTTTGTCTAAAATCCCCAATTTGTTTTGTCTAAAATACCCAATTTTTGTCTAAAATCTCCAATTTTTTGTCTAAAATACCCAATTTTTGTCTAAAATACCCAATTTTTCTCTAAAATCCCAATTTTTTTGAAAAAATCCTTATTTTTGCTAAAAATCCCTGTTTTAGTCTAATATCCTCAACTTTTGTCTAAAATTTTTTTTTTGTCTTGAATATCCAATTTATTGTCAAAAATCCCTGTTTCTGTCTAATATGCTGAAATTTTATCTAGATAGCCAATTTTTTTGTCTAAAATATCCAATTTTTGTATAAACACCCAATTTTTGTAAAATTCCATATTTTCGTCTAAAATTGTATGTGTATAAATACTCAATTTTTGTCTAAAATCCCCAAATTTTTGTCTAAAATCCCCAATTTGTTTTGTCTAAAATACCCAATTTTTGTCTAAAATCTCCAATTTTTTGTCTAAAATACCCAATTTTTGTCTAAAATACCCAATTTTTCTCTAAAATCCCAATTTTTTTGAAAAAATCCTTATTTTTGCTAAAAATCCCTGTTTTAGTCTAATATCCTCAACTTTTGTCTAAAATTTTTTTTTTGTCTTGAATATCCAATTTATTGTCAAAAATCCCTGTTTCTGTCTAATATGCTGAAATTTTATCTAGATAGCCAATTTTTGTCTAAAATATCCAATTTTTGTATAAACACCCAATTTTTGTCTAAAATAGGTACCCAATTTTTTGAAGAAAAAATCTTCATTTGTTGTCAAAAAATCACAATTTTTTGTTAAATTAGGGATATTTTTGTCTAATTTATTCCAATTTTATCTAAAATTCCTTATTTTCGTTCAAAATTTTGAATTTTTGTCTAAAATATCAGTTTTTTGTTTAAAATACCAATTTTTGTCCAAAACACCCAATTTTTATCTAAAACGCCAATTTTTTTGTCTAAAATATCCAATTATTAAACTAATGAAAATTATAAGGGTAATGATTTTAGTTTTTTTTTCCAATTTAAATTTTATAACCGTGTAATGAAACAGACTATGGCCTACATATGGGTCACAGGGCAGGAAACGTGTTAAAATATTAAAAAAAGTGCTCACATTTTACAAATTCTTATTTTATTTTTTACTGACCTGTTTTTGTTTGTTTGTACATTTAATTTTGTTTTGGACAAACCCAATAAAGAGTTGACGCATATTTCTCGCACTGGTTTTTTGTTATTTATCATCCGTTGTCAGTGGTATTAAATATTTCAAGAAAATACCTTGGTATGTCAACGTAGGTGTATCTGCAATCTTTAGAGGGTAGTGTAAGTGTATCAGCCTCTTCTCAAGTATGCATTAATATTTTTTTCATTATACACAAGAGAGACCTTGATAATGTTCATTTGTTGTAACATTTTTATATAAACAAGAACCTCGTGTGTGTTCTTTCTCTGTAGTATTTTTTGTTTTCGCGATATTTTCAGGTCTAGGTCTCTGTTTGTTTTTTGGTAACTTATACCTTTCAGTTTTTTTAGGTCAAGTGCTGGATCGAGTGTTCTGCGAATTTTGATTTTTGTTTAGATTAATATCGTTTGATTATTTGATCCAATTTAATGAAAGCCAGATGTTATGGGTTTTTTTTTTAAATATTGCGCTCTTAACAAAAATATTCACAAATTGATCAAAATTACTAATAAAAAATAACAATTTGAATTTTTGTCAAAAATCAATTTCGAAAATTCCGAATTTTTGTCCAAATTCTCATTTTTTGTAAAAATATTACTTTTTTGTCAGAAGCTCCCAATTTTGTTTAATTTGCTCAAATTTTGTATAAAATATTTATTTTTTGCCCAAAATATCCAAATTTTGTCAAAAAGTATTTTATTTTTTGTCAAAAATATCTGATTTTTGTCCAAATTCTCATTTTTTGTAAAAATATTACTTTTTTGTCAGAAGCTCCCAATTTTGTTTAATTTGCTCAAATTTTGTATAAAATATTTATTTTTTGCCCAAAATATCCAAATTTTGTCAAAAAGTATTTTATTTTTTGTCAAAAATATCTGATTTTTGTCCAAATTCTCATTTTTTGTAAAAATATTACTTTTTTGTCAGAAGCTCCCAATTTTGTTTAATTTGCTCAAATTTTGTATAAAATATTTATTTTTTGCCCAAAATATCCAAATTTTGTCAAAAAGTATTTTATTTTTTGTCAAAAATATCTGATTTTTGTCCAAATTCTCATTTTTTTGACAAAAATTCCCATTCTTTTTCCAAAATCCAAAATTTTGTTTAATATGCTCAAATTGTATCAAATATTTCATTTTTGTCTTAAATATCCAGTTTTTGTCTGAAATTCCTAATTTTTGTCCAAATTCCAATTTTTTGTCAAAAATTCCCATTTTTTAATTGAAAGTACCAATTTTGTATATGTTCAAAATTGTATCTAAAATATCCAGTTCCTGTCTAAAATTCCCAATTTTTGTCCAAATTCCCATTTTTTTGTAAAAAAATCTCATTTTTGTCAGAAGTACTAAATTTTCTTTAATGTGCTCAAATTTTGTTAAATATTTCATTTTTGTCTAAAATATCCATTTTTTGTCAAAAATATCTAATTTTTGTCCAAATTTTCATTTTATTGGCAAAAATTCCCATTTTTTTCCAAAGTACCAAATTTTGTTTAATATGCTCATATTGTGTCTTAAATATTTCATTTTTGTCTTAAATATTTCCATTTTTGTCTAAAATATCCAGTTTCTGTTTGAACTTCCCAATTTTTGTCCAAATTCCCATTTTTTGGAAAAAAATCCCTTTTTTTGTCAGAATCAGTCAATTTTGTTTAATGTGCTCAAATTTTGTCGTAAATATTTCATTTTTGGTCAAAAATATCCAATTTTTGTCCAAATTTTCATTTTATAGTCAAAAATTCTCATTTTTTTGTCCAAAGTATCCAATTTTGTTTAATATGCTTAAATTGTGCCTTAAATATATCATTTTTGTCTTAAATATTCCATTTTTGTCTAAAATATCCAGTTTTTGTCTGAAATTCCCAATTTTTGTCCAAAATCCCATTTTTTTTTGTAAATAAATCCCCTTTTTGTCAGAAGCACTCAATTTTGTTTAATGTGCTGAAATTTTGTCTAAAAAATTTAATTTTTGTCCAAAATGCCCTTTTTTTGGTCAAAAATATCCAATTTTTGTCCAAATTCTCATTTTTTTTGTCAAAAATTCCCATTTTTTTTCCAAGTTATCCAATTTTATCTTATATGGTCTTATATGCTCAAATTGTGTCTTAAATATTTTATTTTTGTCTTAAACATTCCATTTTTGTCTAAAATATCAGGCTTCTGTCTGAAATTCCCAATTTTTGTCCAAATTTCCATTAATTTGTAAAAAAATTCTTTTTTTTTTGTCAGAAGCACTAAATTTTGTTTAATATGCTCAAATTTTGTCTAAAATATTTCACTTTTGTCAAAAATATCTAATTTTTGTCCAAATTCTCATTTTTCAGTCAAAAATTCCCATTTTTTTACAAAGTACTCAATTTTCTTTAATATACTTAAATTGTGTCCTAAATATTTCATTTTTGTCTTAAATATTCTATTTTTGTCTAAAATATCTAGTTTTTGTTTGAAATTCCAAATTTGTGTCCAAATTCCCATTTTTTGTCAAAAATTCCCATTTTTTTTCAAAGTACCTAATTTGGTGTAATATGCTACAAATGTTGTCTTAAATATTTCATTTTTGTCTAAAATATTCAGTTTATGTCTGAAATTAGAATTTTTTTTCCAAATTCCCAATTTTTGTCCAAATTCCCATTTTTTGTTAAAAACTCCAATTTTTTTAACCAAAAGTACCCATTACCAAAATGTTTAAAATTTTGTCTAAAATATCCAGTTTCTGTTTGAAATCTTCAATTTTTGTCCAAATTCCCATTTTTTTGTAAAAAAATCCCATTTTTTTGTAAAAAAATCCCAATTTTTGTCACAATCACTCAATTTTGTTTAATATGCTCAAATTTTGTCTTAAAAATTTAATTTTTGTCTAAAATATTTATTTTTTTTTGGCAAAAATATCTAATTTTTATACAAATTTTCATTTTTTGTCATAAATTCCCATTTTTTTCCCCAAAGTATCCAATTTTGTTTAAAATGCTCAAATTGTGCCTTAAATATTTCATTTTTGTCTTAAATATTCCATTTTTGTCTAAAATGTTTAGTTTTTGTCTGAAATTCCCAATTTTTGTCCAAAATTCCCATTTTTTTTTAAAGTGCCCAATTTGGTTTAAGATGCTACAATGTTGTCTTAAATATTTCATTTTTGTCTTAAATATTTCATTTTTGTCTAAAATGTTTAGTTTTTGTCTGAAATTCCCAATTTTTGTCCAAAATTCCCATTTTATTTTCAAAGTACCCAATTTGAGTTAAGATGCTGCAATGTTGTCTTAAATATTTAATTTTTGTCTTAAATATCCATTTTTGTCCAAAATCTCCATTTTCTGTCTGAAATTTCCAATTTTTGTTCAAATTAGCCTTTTTTTTTTGTAAAAAATTCCCTATTTTTGTCAAAACACCCAATTTTTCATTATTTCGTTTTCGTCCAAAATATCTAATTTTTGTCCAAAATATCCAGTTTTTATCTGAAATACCCATTTTTTGTACAAAGTTGCTAATCAAAAATAACAATTTGAATTTTTAGATTTTTTTAAAAATTTAAAAAATATCAAAATTCTATTTAAAATAACCCATTTTTTTGTAAAATATTTTTACCAATTCTCATATTTTTTTCGTTTCTATTAAAATTTTATTTAAATGCTATAAAATAGAATTAGAAAATAAAAAGTAAACGAATAAAATAAACAGCACTTGATACAATGTATTTGATAAACGAGAGATCAAGTAGTAATGCCAGAAAGAGTGAAAAACCTGTACGTTGACGTCTTAAGATTTTCACTCGTTTCTTGGAAGATTACATTTCGAAAGATTTATGTTGGCGCATTACTGGCTCGCGAGGTGATTTACAATAATTGCGTATCAACGATTAAGAACATTCTTCCGATGATTTAAACTAAACGTAAACCTTTAAAGTATTCCACCTAATTGAGCCGGTAACACACACACAACATACAACAACTTCAATTCACTCTCGAGACCACTCGAGCTTTCAAAAATTACCAGCAACTTCTAATTTATGGTCTTTTTGCATTTTTGAAAGATTGTAAAATTTACGGATGACTGCTTAGTCGGAATTATCTAATTAAGATTTTTAGTTTTTTTTATTTTTAAGCTCTATTTATATTTATAAAGTCAAATCATTCTATTAGAAAATACATTAAAATAATTTTCTCCATAACGACTGTTAAGAAATATCACGCCAATATTTTGTCAGCCAATCAAATTAAGTCAACTTATCTTCAGACATCAGTTGTATCAGTAATTTTATGGGTTTGGTGTAAAAGTTACCACGTCAATTTATGATTGTTTTATTAACTCTCATAGTGAGCAGTCGTATCAGCAACATCTAACTATGCTCTGTTAGCGACGACCCCATAGGGAGTTGCTTATTACGACCCATATGAAAACGGGCTATAGTATCTTCGGGAGAAATGATCCCTATCAAATTCTGAACAATTTAATTTTTTTCTGCGGTCTGTATATCTATTTGTCTGTCTGTCTGTCTGTCTGTCTGTATGTCTGGTTGTCGCCCGCAAAGCTTAAAACTGCCATAACTTTTGAATGCTTTAATGTATCGACTTGAAATTTTCACCATTTTTTAAAGCCCACGAGTACTATATTTTAGTAGAAAATGAGTGAAATCGGAAAATTAATAAACGGGGTTTTCCGGGTTTTTCCAACTTTTTTCTAGTTTCACAGGAAACACGCTGCAGGTCGTAATTTTTGAGTATATCGCTTCAAATTTGGGAAAATTATACCTTGAAGTACTGTTACGAAGCCTATTGAAAATCGGAATAATCGGAAAATTGCTTCTGGGTTTTCCCGGATCGTTTTTCCGAAAATGTTATCATTTTAAAATAACGATATCTCTGAAACCGTGAAAGATATTGAAAAAGAAAAATACGATAATGTAGGACTTAAATAGCTCAATAAGTATTATTTGATGTATTTTTTTGAAATTTGTTGAAAAAGTTGGGAAAAATAATAAAATAAAAAAAAATTTGAAAATTAAATTCCGAAAATCTTTAAATGAGGGAGAAAAGTATGAACAATAGGGAAAATAATGAAAAATAGGGAAAAAATGAAAAATGGTGACAAAATAATGAAAAAAAAAAGTGAAAATAATAATAAAAAATAGGGAAAAAATATTAAAAAAAAATAATGAAAAATATGGAAAAAATAATGAAAAATATGGATAAAATTAATGAAAAATATAGAGAAAAATAAGGAAAAAATATGGAAAAAATAATGAAAAATATGGACAAAAATAATAAAAAATATTGAAAAAAATTATGAAAAATATGGATAAAAATAATGAAAAAGATTAAAAAAATAATAAATAATGGAAAAAATAATAAAAAATATGGAAAAAAAATTAAAAAAATGAAGAAAAAAATAAGAACAAAAAAATAATGAAAAATATGAAAAAAAATTATGAAAATATTGTGAGTTATACCGGGTTGTTTTTCCGAAAATGTCATTATTTTAAATTTATGTCTACTTAAACCTTTTTCTCTATTTTCTTTATTTTTCCATTTTTTTTTATTCTTTAAAGTTTTTTTTATTTTTCCCCATTTTTATATTTTTGACTTTATTTTCCTATTTTTTTGTACTTTTCCCTACTTTTTTCTTCTTTCCTATTTGTTACTATTTTTTCTTGTTCTTCCTTTTTCTATATTTTTTCATTTTTTCCCATTTTTCCCTATTTTTTCTTGTTCTTCCTTTTTCTATATTTTTTCATTTTTTCCCATTTTTCCCTATTTTTTTTTTATTTTGTTTTTTATTATTTTTTAATGTTTTTTTTTTTCATATTTTGGCCTATATTTCCCTATTTTCTATTTTTGCCCATTTTTCTTTTTTTTCTATTTTTATCAATTTTTTTTATATTTTTCCTGTTTTTTCCTATTTTTTTATATTTGTTCCTATTTTTTCCAATTTTTTTTCTATTCTTTCAGTTCTTTTCTATTTTCCTATTTTTCCCTATATTTTCCTTTTTTTCTATTTTACTCTAAATCTTATAGGCATATATACAGAATTTTATTTTCGTGACTTTAATTTTTTGAAAAGATGAAAAATTACGGAAAATTTTGAAAAATAGGGAAAAAATAAGGAAAAATTGGGAAAAAATATTGGAAAGTGGAAAAAAAAAGAAAAATATGGATTAAATTAAAAAAAAGATGTAAAAAAATAATGAAAAATCGTAACAAAATAATGAAAAATAGGGAAAAAATATTGGAAAATAGGGAAAAAGTATTGGAAAATAAGGAAAAAATAATGAAAAATAGGGGAAAAAATAATGAAAAATAGGGAAAAAATAATGAAAAATAGTGAAAAAAATAATGAAAAATTGGAGAAAAAAATGGGAAAAAAATAATGAAAAATTGGAAAAAAAATTGGGAAAAAAATAATGAAAAATATGGAAAAAAATAATGAATAATATGGAAAAAATAATGAAAAATATGGGAAAAAATAATGAAAAATATAGAGAAAAATAAGGAAAAATATGGAAAAAATTATGAAAAGTATGAAAAATGTGAAAAAAATACTGAAAATTATGGATAAAATCATGAGCTCTAGTTTGGATTATCGATAACACCAAACTTGACTCTCGACTCTGATTGGCCTTTCAAATTCGGTGTTTTCAGATTTGTGTAAAATTGACTCAATTAAACCAAAATTAAAAACAGTTTTAGTTTAATTAGTCGAGTACTTTTTTAAATCTGATAATTATGTTTTTGAAAATAAGATTTTTCTGGGTAGAATAAATTTGAGATATATTTTATAAATGGTACTCAGTGCGACATCCATAAAGACGTAGCTTAATTTTATTTAAATACTACCTAAACGATGTAAAACAAAATCGCGAGAAGATTTTTGGAGAAATAATTTTGACAAATTCCATGATATATGCTACTGTCATTTTTTGACAGTAGAATTTCTGTTTGACAGATGTCAGACCAATGATATTTAATTTTTGGATAATTAATTATTTCTTAGTTGTATACATAAGAAAATTATTATCAACATCTCATCTTTGTATATTTTGAAAAATTATAGTAAACTCAGTCCATTTTTTGCTGTTTATATTTTGTACGTTTTTTATTATATATAGATTTTTTTCGTAGAAGAAAAAAATAGTTACATAGTTAGTCTAATTTCTTCGGTCTTGATGACCGAATCCGTCTTACAACTTGATCCCGTCTGACTGACAGTTTATCTCTATATTTATATCATAAAATTTATTTATAACTTTTCTACGAACTATTCATTCTAAACTAGCTGTGAATTTATATGTGTTGGATTGATGATAAAAGAGTCTTAAAGACCGATAAATAATTTTGTCATTGTAACAGATACAGGCCAGACCCTAAGATATGGATGGACCACCCACAGTTTTTTTTATATCAGATTTTTTGAACTAAATTCCTTGAGTAGATTTTAATAATCAGAAATTGTAACGTAACGCAAAATAGAGATGTTGAAAAATTAACTAATCGTTAAACTAAAATATGGAAAAATAAAGTGACATAAGGAAAATAAAGCAAAATAGGGACAATAAGGAAAAATGGAGACGAATTATGAAAATAAAGAAAAAACTAAGGAAAAACTTGTGAATTGTGAAAAATAAAGAAAAAATATTGAAAAATAGGAAAAAACGGGACAAAATATGGTCAGAAAATAGGACAAAATAGTGAAAAATAAATTAAAATATGGAAAAATAAAGTGAAATAAGGAAAATAAAGCCAAATGGGAACAATAATGAAAAATAAAAAAAAAATGGAGACAAATAAAGAAAAAAAGGAAAAATAAGAAAAAATAATGAAAAACTGAGAAAATAGAAAAAAATGCGACAGAATGCGAAAAAATTGTGAAAAATAAAGAAAAAATAATGAAAAATAGGAAAAAACGGGACAAAATGGGAGAATATAGTAAAAAATAAAGTAAAATATGGAAAAATAAAGTGAAATAAGGAAAATACAACCCAATAGGGACAATAAGGAAAACAAAGAAAAATGGAGACAAATAAAGAAAAAATAACAAAAAATAATAAAAAACAGGAAAAATATGAAGGAATGCGAAAAATAAAGAAAAAATATTGAAAAATAGGGGAAAAAACCAGAAAAAAAGAAAAATTA